>CANTUQ010000069.1:7173750-7840000 GCA_947683425.1 Excoecaria cochinchinensis
TCCTTCAAGTTGGATTGTAAGAAACCATCAATTTGCAATTATCAAAACTTGTGGTAAAAATTTAATCGTGCTAGTAAATAATAAAAGATAAAAAAAATAAATAAAACAAGAAAATAAAAAAAATAAAAAGAAACTATTATTTTCTTGTTATTATTGTATTTTTTATAAGGATAAACCTATAAATAGACACATAATTTGTCAACAAAAATCATTTGAACATTTAAACTATTGAAATGATCATACAAGTACATGAACTTAATTTTTATATAACAAATAAACACAAATTCATAATAATTTGAAATTAGAAATGTGCGTGAATTACAAATGCATTGACTTGCTAAATAAACTTGATTTTTATATAATAAATAAACACAAATTCATAATAGTTTGAAATTAGAAATGTGCGTGAATTACAACGTTGAAGTGCCAAATGAATATATGTAAATAGATAATTGAAAAAAAAATGGAAAATAGGTAATATATACATTTTCAAACAAGCCTACAAAAATAAGAAAAAAAAATCATATTAATTTATGGTTCATCAAGAGCATCCCCAACACCTTCATCTAGAGGTGTAAAAATTAACCCAAACCTAACAATTCACCCAAACCCACCCAAAAAAAATTGACCCAAACCCAACCCAACTAAAAAATTGACCCATTTAAACCCATCCAAAATCTATCCACATAAAATACAACCCATTTGGGTCATTCTTCCTAGACCCAATGGGTGTTTTTTTTTTTCATTATTTCTTTAATAGTAAAAACTTTTGCCTTAATGAACAAGATCTTTTGGTTAAACTGTCCCGCTATATTATTATTGTATAATGTGTATGCGTATTTTGTTGGTTAGATTTGTAATGGCCGAGTTATCGGGTTAGTCGTGAATAGTATTTTTCGATGGAAAATAGTGCACTGAAGACAAAAATTACACCCGAAAGTAAAAAATATTTTATTTGACCATCGGAAAATACTAGTCATAAGGAGTCCGAGGGTAGAATGTGGAGAAAAAATGAAGTCAAATAGATCTCCAAAAGTCAAAAAAAAAAAAAAAACCTGGCTCATTTTAAAGGTTAACCGATTTGACGAAAATTTGACTGGACCTCTAAAACTAGCAAATGACCTTTAAAAATTATTTTAATGATATATATAGACTTAGATTAATATTTAGAAATTTTTAACAGTGAAAAATTAATTTTTTGGTAATACTGAAAAATTATCAAAACTGACTGATTTAAATGTATCAGATCGAAAAATGGATTCTGTTTAAACTGAAATTTTGCAGGGAGACTAACTTATATATTTTAAGAATTATAAAATTAATTTTGGGAGAAATTGAGCTTAAAAAGTGAGTGAAATAATTTAGAATTACATAATTGGCTTAAAAATGGAAAAATGGCCACTTGATTTATGAATTATTGTGTTGTTGTACCTCTGTGTGTGACTATAAATTGTTTGAATTGCAGGAAGGGTATATTATATATATAGCCGTTATACTGTCAAAATTTTTATCAAATAAATAGTAAATTGGACAGTTATAAGTCAACCGATATATTAACGAAAACAAGAAAAAATTGAAAATTGAAAATTGATCTTTGCACCTCAAATTAGATAGAGTATTAGAAGAAATAGGAAATTCAAAATGTTCCTTAGACCTAATTCCTGATTCCTAATTTACTAGTATTCAAATCATTGCAACCTTAATTCCCAATTTACTTACCTTCATAAATAAAAACAAAAATAAAAATTACCTTTATTTCTTCCGTATCTCCACTGACCATTTGCTCATAGTAGCAGGGCAACTTCAGTCCCTCCTCCGACCGATGTGGCTTGATCTCTCTAACCACACAAATGTCAAAGCTTTTCCCTTTCTACTTAGTTTTGCCCACAAAAATTAGCTATTTTAGCAAAGATCTTTAGCAACTATGCATAAACATGAAAAATACTAATAAATATCAAATATAAAAAACTAATACTCTTATTTCAATAGATTCATCGGAGAAAGAGTAGGAGCGCAAACGGAGATATTAGGCGCCAGCTTAGACCTTGGTAGCCGTTTCTTCTTCGAAACCTCAGCGGATATAGCAGCCCCAGGGTTTCCTTTTTTTAGAGGATGATTTGTCCAAAACAGACCTTGCGCCCGCTTCTAAGCGACGAGCTTCTGCCAGAAGTTTGGCAGCCTTATACCCTATCATTTTCTCTATGATAACTTTCTCGAAAAACAAACAAAACTTAAAAAGGAAAAAAGAAATATAGTTAAGCAGAATCAAATGTATATTCTGTGTTAACGCTCTCCTTTCTGCGAGTAATTTATGTGTTTTGTTTTGTGTTTGTTTATTACATAAAAATCAAGTTTAGGTCTTTATATAATTATTTTAAGGGTTTGAATGATTTTTTTTTTAATAAATTCAGGTGCCTACATATGTATTTACCCTTTTATAAATAATTACGATGGCCATACAGGGATACAAATATTTGGTTTGCATAAAAAAAAATTATATATATATATATATATATATAAAATAAATATTTAGAAATAATTTAAGTTATATATATGAAAAAAATATTTTGCAGCATAAATTCAATATTTACTGTAGACAAGGATATTTTGATAAATTTATCAGTAATTAATTATACATCAAACCCAACGACAGAAAATTATACCGTATATTTTTACAAAATAGTACAGTACACTACGATACAATTCAATAGAACTGAATATTATTCTGCCAACGTCAACCAATTCTTTCAGACAGAAACTTTAATCCGTCTCACATATAAGCTTATGATCTAAACAGAAAATTTGAAATTTTTATTTGTTTGGCGTTTGGTTATAAATGGCGAAAATTGCTTTAGGTTGCGAGCCAGTGGCGGGTTCCCTCGTTCCGTCCAAGAAGAAAGAGTACAGAGTCACCAACAGACTTCAAGAGGGCAAGCGTCCTCTCTACGCCGTCGTTTTCAACTTCATCGACTCTCGTTACTTCAATGTCTTTGCCACCGTCGGCGGCAACCGGGTCTGCAAATCTATGTTTCCTTTTCTTACTAAAGATGCCATCTTTTTCACAAACCAAACTGACCCTTGTGCTCTTTTGGTCTTATTTCTACTGATTTGATAAGGATTTGCTGATATCGTAGTGTTCTTTGGCTTCTTTTTCTTGTTCAAAGGTCCAATTCCTTCAAAATTTTTAGCTTTAGCCTTAAATAAGCTGTGAGTTAAGGATTGTAATGCCTTTTCCTTATGGATCAGTTCTTGTTGGAATTTTTTTTTGGCTTTAGACATGTAATTGTGTTTTCCTGCATAAATGAAGTTGCACTGCTTGCTTATTTTTTCCTTTTCACTTTTTTCATTTTTAGTTTGCGGTGATAATAAAAGTTAGAACGTTTATCTTTCCATCAGGTGACTGTTTATCAGTGTCTTGAAGGGGGCGTTATAGCGGTTTTACAATCATATGTTGATGAAGATGTAAGAAAGAGACCAGTTAGTGCGTTTGTGTGTGTTGAAGTTACTTTTCCTTTTGTAGAAGTGTGCAAATGTCCTTAAACAAAATTTTGGAATTTCCATGTGCTTTGTAGATCAGAAGGATGAATCATTTTACACGGTGAGCTGGGCATGTAATATTGATGGAACTCCATTTGTTATAGCTGGAGGAATCAATGGTATAATCCGTGTTATTGATGCCAGCAATGAGAAGATACACAAGGTATTTTATTTCTCATTTGATGAAATAAGTAGTGTTTTTATGATGGAGGCTTGGTAGGTTTTTTTAATGGTAGGAGAAATTGTGGAGTATGAAACTTTCTGCTTCTTTCAGTTTTGTTCTTATTTTTCATTAACATTATACAGCTGCATTCTATTTATATATGAGTGGCTTATTATTGCCGTACATACCATTATGAGTTTAGCTGAAACATAATAATATTTAATAAACACAAAAGAAAAAGTTATTTGTGTTTCTTCCTGTGTCTAATTACATCTTATGCATGTATAGAGCTTTGTTGGCCATGGGGATTCTATAAATGAAATCAGGACTCAGCCGCTGAAACCTTCACTCATAGTATCTGCAAGCAAAGTAAGTGATTCTGTTTTCATTTTTTTATATTTTCAATTTTTCTTGTATAACAAAATGTTAAGGGTGGACCAGGATGAATCAGTTCGGCTGTGGAATGTTCATACTGGAATTTGCATTTTGATATTTGCTGGTGCTGGGGGTCATCGCAATGAAGTTCTGAGCGTGGTAAGAGGAGATACTGAGTTGTATATCAACAGCTGCAATAGTCTAATGCAATTTATGTTTCTAGTAGTTTTGATCCATAATCCTTCATAGGTTAGTTTGAATGTAAATTATGGTTATGGTACTTGCTGTAGGACTTCCACCCATCAGACATATATCGAATTGCAAGTTGTGGTATGGACAATACTGTCAAGATTTGGTCAATGAAAGGTGAATTTCTTATTATTTATGTGCTTCTGTTTATAATGAGGTGTTTTGAATGCCATTGAGGCATGGAATGATTCTATAGGCTTATTGCAGACTGGTTTTGATCAGTAGATATCACCCTCTGCTGCATAAATCATGAGATGAAATAAACTATAGATTTGTGGAGAAACACAATGAGTAGGTCTTGATTTAATTTTTTTTCTTGGCAATAAAGGATGCATTAGAAAGTTCCATTTGATTGTGGGGCTGTTATGTAAAATTTGGTTAAATGGTCCAGCAGATTTGCAGAATGTAATGTCCAGCCACATAGTCAACTAATCATATGCTTTGTTTTTTTTTTTCTCCAATGCTTTCTACCTTTCTGCAGAGTTTTGGACATATGTAGAGAAGTCATTTACATGGAATGATCTTCCTTCCAAGTTTCCAACAAAATATGTGCAATTTCCTGTGAGTGGCTTCTTCTCTCATTTCAGCGTATGTGGTTAACATGTCATCCTGTGATATATGGGGCTACTTCTGTATCTACAGGTGTTCATTGCTTCAGTTCATTCAAACTATGTTGATTGTAATAGTTGGCTTGGTGATTTTATTCTATCAAAGGTGAATTACTTGACCTTGAATATAAGGGCATATTGTAATTTGTGAGCAAAATTTTGGTAATATCTATCACAAAATACTTCTTCAGGGCTTTCCTAGGTCATTTTAACTTGATAACTTGTCATTATCTTTAAAGTTAACAGTTTCAAGACACAAATTCTTCAGGACACATAAATTCCTTTCCATTGGTTGTAAAACTGGGGCATGATGGCGTGTTATCTATTTGCTTGTATTCTTGCATCAAGTTTAAGATGATTAACATATGATGGCGCTGGAAAGACTCAAAGGACAGGAGCTCAGAATAGATACATTTTAAATTTGAAAACTAGAAAAGATTTACTGTCTTAAAAGCTGAGAGAAAGATAATTGTTTTACATTACTGAATAGGTTCTTATCATTATCCATTATGTAATAAAAGCTTAACTAAAAGTCATAACTCTGAGGATTATATCCAATCATCTTTGAAGCAGACCTTTTCATAGCTGAGATTGTCTGCAATTGTCTATTTATGCTTATGTAAGCAATTTGTGGCAAAATTGCAGAGTGTTGACAATGAGATTGTTCTGTGGGAACCAAAAATGAAGGAGCAGTCTCCTGGGGAGGTTTGTGTTTCCTCAACCTTAAATTTCTAATCTACTGCATCTTGGTTTCTTGCTAATTTTGCTTGACATTTTTAAGCTGTTGAAAAATGTTTCTTGTGCAGGGTACTGTCGATATCCTTCAAAAATACCCTGTTCCTGAATGCGATATTTGGTTTATTAAGTTTTCATGTGATTTCCATTACAATGCAGCTGCTATAGGTAATGAAATGCTTATTGATTACTTGTTTGCTTTTTTTTTTTTGAAAAAAAAAAAATCAGTTAAGTTCAGCAAATGAAATTTCCTGATTTAGCCACCATTATAAATACTTCTCGAGTTCTATATTCTTGAAAGAAAGTCTTATTACTCACAGAGTTTGGCTTGTGTAATTCTATTTTACAGGGAATAGGGAAGGGAAGATCTATGTATGGGAATTGCAAAGTAGTCCCCCTGTTCTCATCGCAAGGTCTAAGGATTTTTCAGTCTTGGCCACCTTTGTATGCCAAAAATAATAATAATAATAATAGTAATAAAAATAAAGCAATTTGATAAGCTGAGTTCTCGTATGCACTAACTCGCTCAAATTGCTTTTCTCCAGGCTGTCTCATAGTCAATCCAAATCGCCAATTAGACAGACTGCAATGTCCTTTGATGGGAGGTAAGTCACACACAGAAAACTTACGTTACATAGCCATGATGAAAATAGTTTATTCCTTAATTTGAATATTGAAATTATCTTTGTTTGCACATGTTGCAGCACCATCCTTAGCTGCTGTGAGGATGGGACGATATGGCGCTGGGATGTGGTTTTATCTTCCTAAGCCCCTCCAAGAGTTTTGCCATCATTTGTAGCTTATTATTATTATTATTACTAGTAAAAGTGGACGTGCGTTGCATGTAACAAAAGTGAAAAAAAGAGAGACAATAGATACAAAAATTAATTCCTTATATATGTATATTATTCGGAGGAGGAAGATGAGTCTTGTTGCTGCTGCTTCACCACAAGTCTCGCTTTTTCTTTCTTTTGAAGCATTAACTTCCTCTTTCTTTGTTTCGTCTTAAGCTTGGCCTTCTAAGACTCTTGCTTTTTTACAGTTTCATCAGACATCCCTACCTCTTGCTTGCTTTCTTGATTGCCATTAATGGCTACTTCATAATTGACATAGACTGCACATTTATATCCTTTAGTGTTCTTTTTCGAGAAAACCAACTCATTATTCTTAACATGATCAGAAAGAGCAAGAGGCTCAGTTCCATTCATCCTGGAATTCATATCATATTTGATTCAGCAAGTTGTTTGTGATGCTTCTCTTTTCTTCTATTTTTCTTCAATCAAGCTGCAGACTTTGCAACAATGGCTTTCGCCAATTTTGTTTCTTTCACTTAGTCTGCATCGCCGCTCAACAGGATAAAAGGGTTCTCGACTACTCCCATCGTTAAAAAGTAGGAAATGTAGAGCACAAAAATCACAATAAATTTGCAGGGGTTATAGGGTTTATTATATTAATTTTGGCAAATTAATATTCACGGTTTGATTTTGGGTATAAGTGGCAAATGGGTTGAGTTGGGAGTAAAAAATGAGCTGATTATAAATGGATCATTATTTATAGATTATAAGGCTTTTTATATAATTATACAACAAAAAAATAAAAATAACAAAAAAGTCAAACCTGCTTCTCATTGTTTAAAAAATGCAACTTTTTAAACTTCTGTTTCCAAATATACCGATTTTTGTATATTATCAAACAAAAATATTACTTTTAACATTATCAGTTTTTTCACTTTACTAATTTTTTTTTTCATCCTCGCATTTCTTCCCTTCGCCAGTTTACTGCTCGATCTGAACTCAATTTTTTTTTTCTGAATTGAAGGTTTGTAAAGGTGGAAGATGATGGATGATGAGATGCAAGATGATAATTATTCAGTTGATTTTGGCATGCAATTGATTGGGAATTTCTTGAGTTTTGCATCAAGAGGCGACAGAGTTGGGCTTAACCAGATGTTTAAGGAAGGCACTTCTCCTAATGTACAAGATTATGATAAGAGAACTGCTTTGCATCTTGCTGCTATTGAGGGCCATACTCCTATTGTTTAGCTTCTTCTTCATTATAAAGCCAATCTCAATCTCAAGGATCGCTGGCAAAGCACTGTAAGCTCTCTTCTTCTTCTTCTTCTTCCTTTTTTTTTAAAAAAAAAAAGAATTTACATACATATGAATGACAATACCTTGGTTATAAGAAATGGAAATTTTATTGTTTAGGTTCATAATATTCTTTATAACTTAAAAAAATCTGATTGATTTTGTTTTCCAAGTTCATCATTTCTGAAAGTCTAAATAATATAATTTTCTAGGTTTGCAGATGTCAAATGTGATTGCAGTATCATGAGCAAGTTGAATTATAATAAACAAGACTAACCAATTTTGTTTTGCCATTGGCATGCTAAAAATTCATATTTGCTTTTTGATATATTATAACAGGAAGTCGATGTTATAAACTTCTAATAGAGTTTGTTTATAAGCTTCCCGAAGTAATGAAGATCATTTAATTGTTGGCCGTTTAGAAAGTGTTTTGTGTCTAATTTTCAAGTTGAATGACATCAATCTTCAACGTGTTCAGTAATCATAGATCATCAAGAAGTAGAAGGTATCCACTCTGTTAGTCAGAAATGTTATTTCATTATTGAATGTATTCAGTTCCTGTTTCCTCTTTCGAGTTATATTCTCCCCTTTTCCTAATTGCTAGATGGTTTCTTTTATTCTATGTTTATTGTCATTTTCGAGATCTGATAAACATCCGAGCTACTTTTACGCTAATAATTTTGATTCAATGTGGGTTTACTAGGTATTTATTGAACTGGAACTTTTTTACTGGATTCGAATGATTTTCACAGTGTGCTTCGTTGTTTAGTTATTATTAAGAAAAATTAAGATAAATGTTTTCGATTAGTATTTTCCAAAATTTGTTGAGTAGCTTACTTTGCTTCCATAGAAAGATGAAGATTTTTGGAAACTTGAAACCTTACGTATATGTTAAATTGGGTTTTGGATGCATGATTTGAGTTGAATTAAATATGTTTATGTTGGTATGTTGTGGTTTTAATGAGTTTTGGCTTGAAAAGTGATAATTTGTGCATATGAATAGAGTTAGTGAAAAATTGTGTTAGGACACACTTGACCTTGAGTTAGTTTTTTGGTAATAATTTAGTGTATAGATCTCAGAATGAGGGCGTTTTAGTGGAATTTGAACCGTGACTTCCATACCTATAAAAGTTATAGAAATGTCCATGAGCTAATATTAGCTTTAAGTGACCCAAAAATGGCCAAAACAGAAGCATTCTTGTGCTGTCCGGGTCATGGGAGCAGTTTGTGCTTCCAAGACCATATCTCCTAAAATATAGTTCCAAATTGAGTGATATTGGTACCATTGGAAAGCTAAGATATAGAGGAACAAAATTATAGAAGACTATTTGGGCACAAAATGCCATTTTATAGTCTAAAATTGGTCCCCAAGATTGGAGCAGAATCTGCCCCCTGTGCAGATTTTGTGCTGAGTCGGCACAGCCACTTTTTGTCACCAGTTGGCACCATTGACAGCCCCATCCCTCCCATTTTTGTTTTCTTTGAAATAATTGTCCTATTTATGTATTTTCCATGTTAAGTTTGTTGTTTTTACTTTAATTTATTATTATATTATGTATGGGAATCCATGGAAACGTGTGAATGAAATGGAATTCAATATGAAATGTGTTATAATATTTATTATAATATTAGTTATAATATATACATGAAAATAGGCATTTAAATGGAATACATGTAAATAAATAATATTATATAGCAATCAGAGTCAACAAAAAATTGGTCAACAAAATAGGCATGATAATCTAGTTTCTTTTTATATTTTTAGTTTTATTGTTATATTATTATTTGATATAGTGCATAGCATAATAAGAGATATATAATGCATAATATATTGTGCGTATATTAGACGTATATTGTGCGTATACTAGATGTGTACTAGATACATATTGTGCGTATATTAGACGTGTACTAGATGTATATTGTGTGTATATTAGATGTATATTGTGCGTATATTAGTTGTGTACTAGATATATATTGTGCGTATATTAGACGTATACTAGATGTATATTGTGTGTATATTAGATGTATATTGTGCGTATATTAGATGTGTACTAGATGTATATTATGTGTATATTATATGTATATTGTGCGTATACTAGATGTGTATTAGATGCATATTGTGTGTATACTACATGTATATTGTGTGTAAATTAGATGTATATTGTGCGTATACTAAATGTGTACTAGATGTACATTGTGCGTATACTAGATGTATATTGTGCGTATATTAAATGTGTACTAGATGTATATTATGCGTATATTAGATGTATATTGCGCATATATTAGATGTATATTGGAGTCCACACTTTCTATGGTTTATACTCTAAACCTTATTGCCCTGCAGAATCCAGAGAGAGCTGATAATTGGCTTATTAATGAAATGCTAACAGCCGTATCCTCTTTATTAATAAAAATATATTGGCCAATGATGCTTTCTGTTAAAAATGGAAATTATGTGATGGAACCTTGTTGCATTTTTTTTAAATTAATGTTAAATGCCATTGAAAATTCTCATGTAAGCTTCCTTTTTAGCAAGTGTTTAATAATCAAAATAAGACAAAGGGGCTAGCTTATGACCCTCCTTTTGGAACTGTCCATGTTGCCATGTCCTTATGTTCTTGTGGATAGAATTTTCCTGAAGTATAGAAATTCATAGCTGAATATTATTTTATAATATTGCTTTGATCTTTCAAGTAAGTCATGTAAGGAGAGTGGCTCAAAGGTTTAAGCTTTATTAGTCACATTAGAAATCGAATTAAAATTTTCTTAAAAGATGATCAACTGGATAAAAGATAACTAGCCCTCTTTGGATCTTCTTGTTGCTTGCAATTTATTATTGTGATTAAACTTCATTGCTAATCATCTTATGATAATTATCATCCTTGGGCATTTGTGCTATCTTAGTTGTTGCTAACTTAGCTCTGTTCTTTGAGAAGCTATCATAATTTTCTTTCAATATTTGCTCTCTGGAATTGTAATTCTCTTTTTAATGTTATCTTTTATGCATATTCTCATGCAAATTACAACACCTTTCAAGAATCGAAAAGACGTGGGATGACTTTAGCAGGCAGAGCTCTAAGGCAACAATACAAACAATAATCGAAAATATGTTAATTGATTAGGCTATTCATTTTTCTTGGATTGGGGTTTTATATTCGGGCAAGAATGGTGATTGTAAGTATTTTGTTACTCATGCTTATAATATTTTTATTGTCCTTAACAGCAAAATCACCTGTAATGTTGGAAGAATGTACACATTTGGAGGAAATAAATTCATTTATTTAACATGTTTATACTAGTTTATGAGCCATTATCAGGATGATTATATTATGTACAATGCATGAATACATAAATTGATTGAGCTTATTAACATTTTAACTGTAATACTAATGCAGTAAGCTATATATAAATTGAATAGTTTTGAGGATTAAAACTATAAATTATCATTTATATATTTCACTTTAATGAATTAAGATAATGATACACATGATCTTTTTACATTTATATATGTATATACCAAAAGTTGACAAATGTTTACAAAATTATGGAATCATATGCAATGCGTATGACGTTAATTTGAACAAAAGAAAAAAAAATCCAATTATTCAATATGGATTGTAATTCAATTCAATTGGCAATAAGTGCTATAAGGTACCGAACTAAACAATTTACAAAAGTTAGTGTTGGAGAATGGAATTAGAGAGATCAATGATTCTGTCAAAGCTTTGGCAAGGATTCAACTGCCTTTCATTTTACATGCTTATGAGCAATGCTGATTGTGCTCTTGTTATGATGCAGTGAAAACTCTGCAAGTAGATTCTGTCTTTTTTTCTGTTGTCAACTCACTATGGCAGCCCTACACATATTAATGCAATACTTGTGATTTTATTGAAAGGAAGATACAAAACAATATGATAACCACTAAAAACTATAAGGGCAGAACAAAATAGTACAAATGACAATGCCCCTCCTATATTTTTGCTCTTTCAATTTCATTTATTATTTCTTCATCAGCTTATGCTTTGTTGCATGTTAGATATAGCTACGCTTTTAGTGGTGTAAGTGATTCTGATGTTGCTAGTCCTAAGTTGCTCAAACACATATCTCAGACTATTATATTTAATTCTTCTCCTGTCAACTGCAATCAATGCAGAGAAAGAAAAATACCAATTTGAGTATATTTAATCTCTGATATATTATGACTATGTTCTCAAAAATGGAACAGGCAATTGTCCAATTTGGCTACCAATTAATCCCAAATAATACCAATTTGGGGAGCATATTATAAATATGCTTGCTTTCTTTCAAACAATAGGATCCCATTAGCTGGTCTAATTGACAATCATATAGGGAAAAGATAAAAATAATTAATTGTCCAAAAAAAATTATCAAAGTAATTCAGAGCAACTGTAACAAATGATATTGTTTTCTGCCAAGTGTTATGTTATAATAAAATCTCTCACTTGTAATGCCAATCAAGTTCTCTCCAAAAAATAAAAATAAAAATAAAATGCTCATATACAAAAATGTATTGCTGCGTTAAAATTGCCTAACCAATTTATCATCACAGCAACAAATTCCCAGTCTCTTCACTATTCTATAACTTTCAACATGTAGTCAAAAATCACATTGCCTGCCTGCAAAACAGCAACCAATTCTCTAGTTACAGAGCTTGTCATGGCATCCGACATGCGATAATGAGTGTACAGGTAAGTATAAAACAAAACACTGCAAATAAGGGATCTTGGCACTACTCATCTGTTGTTCCGCAAAACAGAACTAAAACCAAGCAAACACCTCAAAGTTTTGGTCCAAACTAGATTTGTAAAAACACTTAAAATTATTCAGCTAGGACTTTCAACAAACACCTCAAAGGTATTCCAACCGAAGCAATAAAAAGATATCGGATACTGAAAGAAACCCCACCTTGACAATACAATACTCAAAATCATCAAAATTAACAACCAATTAAAAAGAAAAACGAAAATAAAAAAGAAAATAAAGAGCAAGAGAAGCAAGAGCATATGCATACCAGATTACAGACGGAGAAACGGATCGAGAGTAAAGGATTAGATGAAGTTGAAACATTGAAAATCTAAAAGAGAAAACTAGTTATTTTGAGTAGGTGGTTTAAAAGAATCAGAAAGAGAAAATCTGAGAATAAGTTGAAAATAAAGAAGAGAAGCACGGGGAGGGAAGGTGAATGAAAAAGAAAATATGGTATTTTTGAAAACAAAAATTTAAAAAATAAGATTTATGAAAAGGTATAAAAAAGAGGATATATTTTTGAAAAAAAAGTTAAAAACCTGCTATCTGGTGTAATTTCCTCTAGATTATAAATGGATCTATCTAAACGAATTGGCGAATTTGGGTCAATTTATGGGTTAGCTACACAGTGATTTAGACGGGTTGTATGGTCGCTTAAATACATGCATAATGACACAAATGGATTGCGTGGTAGCTATAATAGGCGGAACTATAAGTTAATCCATTTAATTTATTTTTGATACAATTATGACATACTAAATGGTACAGATCGAGTTTGGTCGGGGCTAATAGGAATTTAAAATTTTTTTTCTACCCAAGCTTATATAAATAAAATATAAGTTTACTTGAGGATATGCTAGATTAATTTTGGTTTAAGCTGGGCCGGGATGGGTTTGTTTTAACCGGAATTTAAAGATTTTTTTTTTCTACACAAACATGTATAAATAACATCTAGGTCTACCTTCAGCTGGGCCAGGTCTGGACCGAGCCAAGCATAACTTGAATTTGAAAATTTTTCTGCATAGTTGGGATGAGTTGGGTGTGGTATGGCCGGATTTAGGCTGGGCCAGAATGAGTCAAATTCGAGCCAAGCCTAATAGAAATTTGAAGATTTTTTCTGCATAATTCTGCATAAATAAAATTCAGATTTATTTCGAGCTGGACCAGATTCTAGTTAAGATGGTCCGAGTTCAGATCGGACCAAAATGGATTAGATTCGGGTAAGATCTAACTGGAATTTGAATATTTTTTTCTATATAAAACTTCATAAATAAAATATAGGCCTATTTCGAGTTGAATTGTATTGGATTTGGTACGGGTTGAGTTCAAGTCGGTCTAAGCCGGGATGGGTCGAAGTCGGGCTGGATCCAAATGAAATTTGAAGATTTTTTTGTACAATCCTGCTTTGAGCAGGACTGATTCGGATTAGGATGGTCAAGTTCGGGCCAGATTGGGATGGATCCAAATTGGACCGTATTTGGGTCAGGTCCGTTTGGGATCTGGATGGGTTAAGATTGGGCTAAGCAGGCTTGGTATGAAAAAAATTATAATTGGTATAAATTTGATATATCGACTCATTTGGTACTGTTGATACACATTGAACCACATGGGAACATGGCCATCTAAATCAAAATTTAATGGAGTCATTTTAAGTTGAATCAGATGGACATGCTTCTACATTGAATTGGATTTAAATCAAATTTTTTGAATGGATACAGGCAAAATTTTTAAATTAGACCAAATTTACCGTATCTAATTTTGGGATATGATGGCTTTGCCTATATATATATATATATATATACACATGAGAAATTCTTGCTAGTTCGACAAGGACTAGGATTACATTTATCACTACAAGAAAATTGACATTTACCGACGGAAATTTAGCGACGGAAAATGTACCGTCGCTATTTAGAGACGGAAAAGACATTTCCGTCGCTAGAAAATAATTCCGTCGCTAATTAGCGACGGAAAAAATATTCCGTCGCTAATATAGCGACGGAAAATCTAACCGTCGGTAAATTGGGCGCGAAAATTTGGCGGCATAAATGGCTACGGCATTTCCCGACGGAATTTAATTTCCGTCGCTAATTTTAGCGACGGAAATTAATTTCCGTCGGGAATTAGCGACGAAAATTAAATTCCGTCGCTAAAATATTTTAATGAATTTATTTTATATATTTTAGCGACGGAAATTAAATTCCGTCGCTAATTTTAGCGACGGAATTTAATTTCCGTCGCTAAAAATATTTTAATTAATTTATTTTATATATTTTAGCGACGGAATTTAATTTCCGTCGCTAATTCCCGACGGAAATTAAATTCCGTCGCTAAAATATTTTAATTAATTTATTTTATATATTTTAGCGACGGAAATTAAATTCCGTCGCTAAATTAGCGACGGAATTTAATTTCCGTCGGGAATTAGCGACGGGAATTAAATTCCGTCGCTAAAAATATTTTATATCTATATAAATAAACTTTTTTGATTTTTTTCTCTCTCCTCCTCTCTCCCTCCCTCTCTCCCTTCCTCCCTCTCCCCACGCAGGTCTGGTTCTTCTTGTCCCCCACCCCGCGCCGCCCCGTGGTCGCCGCTCGCCCCTCGCCGCCCAGTGGTCGCCGGTCGCCCCTCGTCGCTGCGTTTCTTCCCTTCCCCGCTCTCTTCCTCTCTTCCCTTCCCCTCTCTCTCCCTCCCCGCTTCTCTGGCAGATCTGGCCACCGCCCGCCTCAAGCAAGCCGCCGCCGAGCAGATCTGGCCACCGCTCGCCCAACGCCGGCGCCGTCCCTCTCCGGTCAGCCGAAATATTTTATATATTTTAATTTTCTGTATATTTTTTGCATTAATTTTGATTTGTTAGTAGGTCATGATTTGCATTAATTTTGATTTGTTAGTAGGTCAGCCGAAATATGCATTAATTCTGTATATTTTATATATAATTTTTTGTAATTTATTTTATTAGTAGATTAACCATTAATTTTGATTTGTTGAGTATTTATATATTTGTTGAATATTTTTCTGTATAAATTTTTGTATATTGTTTTGATTTGTAGGTTGACCATTAATTTTGATTTGTTGTGTATTTATATATTTGTTGAATATTTTTCTATATAATTTTTTGTATATTATTTTAATTTGTAGGTTAACCATTAATTTTGATTTGTTGAGTATTTTTATATTTGTTGAATATTTTTTGGTATATTATTTTGATTTTTAGGTTAATCATTAATTTTGATTTGTTATATATTTGTATATTTGTTGAATATTTTTACTGGATATTTGTGGGTCAATTTTGATGTTATATTTATTTTTTTTATTAATTTTTTTATAATTACCGACGGAATACTGACGGAAAATTCCATCGGTAAAAATAAAAAATAAATAATTTCTTTACTTGTCGGAAAAATTACCGACGGAAATGAATTTTCCGTCGGTAATTTGCCGACGGAAAATCAAATTCCGTCGGTAATTTTTCCGACGGAAATGAAAAATGCCGACGGAATTAATTTTCCGTCGGCATTTTTAGCTACGCATTAATTGCCGACGGAATTTTTTTCCGTCGGCAATTTATTTTAGCGACGGAAAATCCTTACTTTCCGTCGGTAATTTCCGTCGGGAAATGATCATTTTCTTGTAGTGTATTTGCAGTTAATCCATGTCGGTTTGGGATTTGAATTCCGAGTATGTTTGGACTTCCTTGCATAATTATATTAATTGAATTGATTTGATTTTTAGTTTTCGTAATATGATAATTGTGAATTTGTATGTACTAATATATATTTCATAAAACGTACAAAGTTTCCTAACAGTATACAAATTCAAATAATAGATATTTGAAATTGATAGTATTTATTTTTTAATGAAACTCTTGCTAATGGTATTTTTTAGTAATCAAATAAAAATATGAGGATATTTTAGTCTAGAAAATTTTGTACGGACGTGGTACATTTACTTATATACAGTACAAATTATAATAATAATAATAATAATAATTATTATTATTATTATTATTATTATTATTATTATTATTATTATGGAGCATGTTCTTGCTGACGAAACTAACATTTTGTAGTTAAATTATGTATAATATGATTGAATTTTTGATATGCAAGTTGAAGACTCCTGAGTCAAAGTTTGGCGCTGATCAAGATAATTGGAACTTATTGCTTATTCTCTTTTCTAGAGAAGGCACTGAAAGAATGATTTGATATTTTGTAGAAGACGAAACTATTCTCAAAAGGGCACTGATAGAGAATAGATTCAAGATAACCAAATAAACAAGTAAAACAGTAAATCAAATGGAATAATGGATAAGAGAAATGACCAATTTCATTGATAAATGATTGTAATCATAATCTCCCCTCTCCAGAAACTGAAGCCCTGTTCAACAGCAGCAAAATACAAGATGTTCAAATGATAAAAAAAAAAAAAAAACCCTTCCCTCTGCTTACTAGCTATATAATAACAAAAGATGAATCCGTTTTTACCTAGTGCCAGCTGGATTCCTAGGCATAACTAACTCCCTCTCCCATTTTTCCCTTAACAGAATTATTCTAACCACAGCTACACTATGGAATTCCCTGCAGTGCCCCTGCTTTGCTGCTGTTCGACTGTTGCTTCTTTTTTCCTGGTGTAGACTGATAGCCGAACACTCCTTAGGAGCTCGGCCCATCATGCTTGTATGCCCGGAAAGTCGAGCTAACAGAAATCCCTCAATAAACAGTTCTGCATAATTCAAAACCTAGAAAAGCATGGGTTCCTTGAGGCCATCCATTCAACGGGCTCGGCAATTACCATGCTTTTAAGCTTAGTTACCGAACTGCCCAAGAACCTCTCAGCAACGGCTCGAAAAATATGGATAGCTCGGTTTCCATCATGAAGACAGTCGTTATTCATTAAAGTCTCATCATGAAGATAGCCGTTGCACATTAAAGTCTTATCATGAGGACAACTGTTACACATTAAAATCTCATCATAAAAGCAGCTATTATGAATCAAGCAAAAGATCCTATAAAAGGAAGGAGAAAGGTACATTTTGGGTAAGTTTAGATAAAAAAAAATAATCTTCTTTCAGTCTATTTCCTTTACAAAAAGATCACTAACTTGATCGTCGGAGTCTCTCTTGTCGGGTATCCGTCGATTTATTCGTGTTTTCAGGTGACTTAGCCAGGAAGGTGCTCTGAAAATTCTCATTGTCATCATTTGGTGCGGTGAGTATGGACCCTTCATAGATTTTCAATGGATCTCTTCCCTGATCTAAATACTGTTGCAATTCCAGCCAGCTAATCACAAGCTGTACCCTCACAAACCTAGCCTCTATTAGCCCAGAGTCAGCAGCCTCCTGTCCAACTATTTGGCTAACAGATATACCCTCAACAGTATGCTCCTCATCTAGTAATTCCCAACTTAACTCCACAAACAGCCCAGGCTTTTTCAGCTACCCTAACTGCAATGGTAGCTCAGGCACCTCCCATTCAACTACCCACACAATACTTCCCTCTAGCTCCGTAGGCCTCCACATCTATCCCTCCAGCTTTTTCACCCCCTGTGGCTCCGGGTTCCACCATAACCCTTACTGCAGATCAGTTCGAGAAACTCTTCGAGGCGCGGATGCAGAAATACCAAAATAGAAACACTCTGCAGTATCAAAGTAATTTTCGATCACCGCTGGCCAAGGAGATTCTGACTGCCCCGTTCCCAAATATATGATTACCGAGCATGCCTAAATACAACGATAGTGCTGATCCCAGGGCCCACCTTGATCAATTCCACCATACAATGCTCGTCCATACCACGGATGACGCTGCCATGTGCAAGATCTTTCCCTAGATGCTCACAGAGATAGCTCAGATATGGTTTCGAAATTTGCCCGAGCACTCCATAGCAAGTTTCGTCCAATTCAGCGACATGTTTATTGCCAAGTTTGTGGCTGCTATCCGACCTACTAAAGTCTCTGCGGACCTTAATTTAGTTCGATAAGACAGGGGTGAGGCGTTGCAAGCTTATGTAGAAAGGTTCAATGCGGTAGCGATGGACATTCAGGACTTGAATTTGAAGGTAGCCAAGAATGCCTTAATACGTAACACCCGGTGCTAAGATTTTAGCTATTCCCTCAGCAAAAAACCTCTGGGCGATTTTACCGAGCTAATGTCTCGAGCCCACAAGTGCATAAGAATGGATGAAGCACGGTAACTGCGCAACAGTTCTCTGTATGACGATACGGGTTGCGACTTATCTAGATCAATATGGGAGAAAGGCGCTGGGAGAAATGAGTCGTGAAACTGAAGTTCGGGTGGTTTGAACCGAGCTTATGTTGTTTCATCAAGATCCGAGGATCGAAAGGAGGAGAAGTGGACACTGTTGAACGCCTCAAGAGCACAGTTTTTGAAGTGGATAAAAGAAAATGACAAAGTGAACTGGCCTAGACCTATGAGGGAAAGTTCTAGCAGGGATCAGAGTCTCTATTGTGCTTTTCACAAGGACAAGGACATGAGACGAACGATTGTAATCAGCTTCAGAGGGAGATCGAATTCCTAATCCGGAAGGGGAAGCCCGCCCAGTTTGTCAAGAATGAGAGGGCTAGAGACAGATCCCGATCGCCTAGAAGGCAGGATAACCAGGCAAATACGAGCAAAAAGGCTCCAACGGATGTCATACATATTATCGCGGGTGGTAAACATTATGATATTTTTGATGATTCCCGAAAGAGGAAGGCAAAGGAGGTGTTCACCCTGGACTCCAACCCGCCTGTAGAAGGATATGAGGCGAGGTTCTCAGACTCAGATGGCGACCACATCAAACAACTGCACACAGATTCTTTGGTGGTGGAGGCTTTGATCCAGGATTACCTAGTCCAGCGTATTCTGGTGAATACAGGTAGTGCGGTCAACCTCATTACTTTACAGGCATTCAAGGCCTTAAAAATATCGAGTAATATCTTAGAACCAGTATCCGTGCCACTAATCGGGATATCTGGTCAGCCGGTCAAGGTGGAAAGATCGGTGAAATTATCTTTAGAGCTCGGGGATGATGAAGTGATCTGAACTTGCACCAGCCGTTTCATGGTTATGGATATTCCATTAGCCTACAATGTCATTTTCAGAAGGCCATTGTTGGTAGGGATTGATGCATACATCTCCATGCGAAAGCTATTGCTTAAAGTCCCTGCTTGGGAGGCATGGCAGTGTTGCGGGGGAATCAAAAAGTGGCTCGGGAAACATATATCACGATGCTGCGAGAAGCAAATCAGGCCCTCTCATTGGATTCCTTGGACGTCTCCCCTGCTGAGGCTCAGAGAGCAGAACCAGTAAATCCATTATTGAAGGTTGAGATAGCGCCAGGTAAGATAGTGAAGATTGGGGCAAGTAAGAAAGAGGATGAGGTAGAGGCCCTCGTCATAATTCTGCAGAAATTTGCGGATGTGTTTGCCCGGGAGCCCTCGGATATTAAAGGGATATCCGCCGATGTTATAAGCCACTCATTGAACATCAGGCCGGACACCAAGCCCGTCAAGCAGAAAAAGCGAAACCACGCCCCGGAAAGGCAGATAGCAATATCACAAGAAATGGATGTTCTGCTCGAAAATCGATTTATCCAGGAGGTCTTATATCCGGACTGGCTTTCCAATGTTGTTCTAGTAAAGAAAGCCAATGGTAAATGGAAAATGTGTGTGGATCTCATAGACCTGAATAGGGCATGCCCCAAGGATAGCTATCCATTGCCCAACATCGACCTCCTAGTTGATTCGATGGCAGGGTTCGAAGAGTATGCTTTTCTGGATGCCTCGTTCGGTTATCATCAGATTCCAATGAACTTGGAGGATGAGGAGAAGATGGCATTCATAACTCACCAAGCTACTTACTGCTATCGGGTTATGCCTTTTGGATTGAAGAATGCAGGAGCTACATATTAGAGATTAATGAATAAGCTATTTGACAGTCAGCTCGGAAGAAACATGGAGGTGTACATGGATGACATGATTGTTAAGAGCAAGTCATCCAATGATCTCCCAACTAAACTTGAGAAAACTTTCCAGACTCTCAGGAAGTTCGGATTAAAGCTCAACCCAGAGAAGTGTACTTTTGGGGTATAGTCCAGGAAATTCTTGGGGTTCATGATTTCAAAAAGGGGTATTGAAGCTAATCCGGCCAAAATTCAAGCCATTCTGGAAATGGAACCCCCGAAATCCATTAGAGAAGTACAGAAGCTCAATGGCAAGATAACAGCCCTGGGCAGGTTTATCTCTTGTTCTGCTGAACGTTGCCTCCCCTTTTACAGGGCGCTCAAAAACTTGAAGAAATTTGAATGGACCCTAGAATGCCAGCAAGCTTTTGAAGAGCTCAAGCAATTTCTTACCACGCCGCCATTACTGAGTAGGCCACAGGCTGGAAAAGTATTATATTTGTACCTTGAAGTCACTTCTGGAGCCATTGGTTCGGTGTTAGTCAGAGAGGAAGGCAATCAACAGTTCCCCATTTACTATACGAGCAAGGTGCTAAGGGGTGCCGAACTTAATTATCCCATTTTGGAACAATTGGCCTTGTCACTTGTTGTTGCAACGATCAAACTCCGGTCCTATTTGCAGGCGCAATCTTAAAAAAGTGCTCCAGAGGCCTGAAGCATCCGGAAGGCTTACCGAGCGGGCAACTTGTTTGGGTGAACTAGATGTTTGGTATGAGTCTCGCCAATCAGTGAAGGCTCAAGTTTTGGCAGATTTTGTGGCTGAGTTGCATGCTACACCTCCCGTGCCGAACACTTGTTCTTGGAAGCTCTTTGTGGATGGTGCTTCCTCGACGGAAGGGGCTGGTGTTGGGGTAGTTCTCATCAGACCAGAAAAGATAAGCATTAGAGGGATGGCGCACATAGCATTCTCGGCCTCAAATAATGCGGCTGAATACGAGTCTCTCTGCTTCGGATTGCGGCTCGCCATTGAAGTTAAGCCTGATTTCTTGGCCAATTTTTCGGATTCGCAGTTGGTCATGAGCCAATTGCTTGGCAGATTCGAAGCTAAGGAGCACACAATGGTTCGGTATAAGGAGCTGATCACCCTGCTGTTATTCCAGTTAGAGAAATTGGGAGATTCATGGTCCATTGAGCGAATACCTCGGGCTAAAAACTAGGAAGCGGATGCATTAGCCAAAAAAGCCTCCTGTCAGGACAAAATATCCTCGGCAGACATTGTGTGGATGATCATAACAATGCCAACATATGAAACGTACAAAGTTCAGTTGAATGAACCAATGGACGGTTGGCGCCTACCGATATATCAATATCTTAGTTCGGGAGTGCTCCCAGATGGTCAGATTGAAGCTTGAAAAGTAGTTCGGCGGTCTAGTCGGTATGCCATTTTGGATCATAAGTTATACAGGCGATCATTCTCTCATCCCTGGACTTTATGTTTAAGCATCGAAGAGGTCGATTACGTATTTCGCGAAATTCATGAAGGCATTTGTGGCTCGCATGAAGGTGCACAGGCTTTAATACAGGGGTACTATTGGCCCGCGATGGACAAAGATGCCAAAGGGCTTGTGCAGAAGTGCGATAAGTGCCAACGGTTCGGCAATATATTACATCAAAGGTCTGCCCTGCAAATCCCCATTCATAGCCCATGGCCATTCGCCCAGTGGGGGATTGATATCCTCAGCCCGTTTCCAGTGGCTACCGGTCAGAGGAAATTTCTGATAGTGGCGGTGGATCATTTTACAAAATGGGTGGAAGCAGAGCCCTTAGCTATAATTACTCCGGCAAATGTCATAAAATTTATGCAGAAGGCTATAGTCACCAGGTTCGGGATCCCGCACACAATCATCTCTAATAACGGTAAGCACTTTGATTGCACTTCCTTCAAAAGTTATTGTGCGGATTTAAGCATTCAACTATGTTTCACCTCGGTATATCATCCCCAATCCAATGGTATGACTGAGGTCACAAACCTAACTATTCTAGCCGGTTTAAAAAAGAGACTCGATGAAGCGAAGGGTCTTTGGGTCGACAAACTCAATAATGTTCTCTGAGCATACCGAACTTCCCCAAGAGCAGCAACCGACCTCACTCCTTTCTCTTTGACATACGGGGCAGAAGCTGTCATCCCATATGAAATTGGCATTCCGAGCATCCGAACTTCTTCATATGATGCTAAGAGGAATGAGGCAAATCTCTTGTACCACCTGGATCGGTTGGAGGAAATTAGGGAGTACGCCCAGTTACAATCAACGATATATAAGCAGAGAATGTCATTGTATCATGATCGGACCCTTAAAGCCCGATCCTTTCGGGTTGGACAGCTTGTTCTTAAGAAGGTTGTTGCCACTCACTCGGCGTCTGGGTCAAAAAACTAAGCCCAAATTGGGAAGGTTCTTGCATAATCCATGAAGTTAATGGGGCCGCCTACAAGCTGAAGGACTTTTGATACGGAACCCAATAGCTAACAATCTACAAACCCACACATACAAGATGGTTAGCAAAGAAACAAAGAGATAAAAAAATCCCTCCCTATTGAACCCCCAATCAACCTGTGATTGAAAACACAAATAATCGGGAATTAAAGAAGATAAAAAACACCACAATCAAAATAATTGATAAGTTATTCAACTTCTTAATGCAATAAAAAAGAAAGCAAACAACTCCCTCTCTAAGCAATTAAAATTCGGCCAAGCCAAATGAATTGATCAAGAAAATTAAAAGTCTCCTTACAATCTCGTTTTTGTGGAGTATATATACTCCCTTAAGCTAAAAAAAAATTATAATTAATCAAATAGGCCTTAAAATATGGGCCTTACAATAAGATAACTAAAACCCACACTAATTAACTTAAAATACAGCCCAAAAAGCCTAAAAATAACTAATTAAATGAACCTAAGCTAAGTAAAGCCCATCTCACTTAAATAAGCCCAAAACCATTACAAATCTGAATGGACTAGGTGTGAAGCCCATCTTCATGACAAGCTTCCAATAAGCTAAGTAGCTTATGTTTGTCTTCAAGCACACTTTGACACTTTTCAAAAACCTCTTCATTTAGTTCTTGTGTCACTAAGCCTTGTACATAGGCTGCCATGACCATCTTTAGTTTTTGAGCTCTTTCTCTTATAATTGGACCACTTGGCATCTTCAAAGGGTCTTCAGTAGGTGTTTTGCTTGGCTGATCCATATCACCTTTCGGGAAAGTTGCTCCCTTATTCTTGGAATATCTCCAATCTGAAGCGTTATTTTCAGTGAACAAGCTCAATTCGAAAAGTTCGCCATGAGCATTTATGATTATCATTACTTGTGTAAGCTCATTTCGGCGTGACCGCCACAAGTATTTATAATTTTTGTAAGCTGGGTATAGCTCATTTCGGCGTGATCGCCACAAACATTTGTAATTTTTGTAAGCTAGGCATAGCTAAGTCGCTATCCGAGTATAGCTTATTGTCAATGAAAAGGCTCAGTTCGAGAAACATCACCAAGGGCATTTGATTTAATTCTGTTTAAATACGTGAGTTATTTACACGATTACGGTTGTGATTATCTGAACATTCAAAATCATTCACGCCAGTATATGCAAACTCAGGAAAACTATCCAGTTCGGAAGAAGTCTATTTAAAAAAAAAAGATTATTACAATTCAGAAATTGGTAGGTCAACGTTTATTCGTCAGGGTAAAATTCGGACCAGTCCATGTTTGGATGCCGGTCCTTCTCCGATTGAATCAGTTTACCCCCAAATGAAATACACTTGTCGGCAGCCATATCTGCCGCCCGGTATTCGAGCTCCGAGCACCTTTGCTCCAACTCGGCTTGTTCTTTATTCATTACTTCTTGTCCGCATTTCAAGCTAAATTCGGCAGCGCGCCTCCTTTCTCTCTCCTGTGAAAGGCGAGCTTCGGCAACCGCAGCTTTTTCCTTGGCCTTAGCAACTTCGCTCACCTGTGCGAGCATTTTTCGCTCTGCCTCTAGGGCCCACTTCATTGCATCCTCCATCTTTGCCTTCATCTCACCGAGCTCATGCTGGAGCCGGGATGCCTCTTTTTTCGCATTGTTGCGTAGGCTAATAAGTTTGTTCATTTTTCCAATTGCAGCTTTGGTCACCATGCGGCTCTGTAAGCATAAGGGGAAAATAAGTTAGAAGACTGACAACGAAACAATTAACGAGCATCGACACAAACTTACCTCCACTTCAAGTCTCTTCATAACCTGACTCAGTTGCTCGGCACTAAGCTGTAGCTGTGAGGCAGTCTCAGCAGGGACACACAACATCAGGTAAGCAAAATTATTGAAATTCAGGTTGTCTTTAGACCAACATCTCCCTTGTCACTGCCAGAACTATCGAGCATTATCAGTCAAAGACTTCAATTCCTTAATCCAAGACCTTGGATCAGGAACATATGTTTTTTCTCTACTTGGGCAGGGGTGTTCGGCTGAGGTCAAAGGCGGGGGAGAGCTGTCAGGCACCATTATCGAGGACACCGGTGGTACCGTGGATAGAGGACTTCGGGTTGGAGGGCTTGAGCTCAGGGCAGCAGTAGCTAGAGAACCTTCATTCGGGACGACAGCAGAGGGGCCTCCTCTAGATTTTTGCCTCTTATTAATTCAGCAACACTCGGATTAGAGTTTCTCTTCATAGCTGCAAAAAAGCAAGCAATAAGGAACAAATCAGAACTCAAGGAAAAGAGGTAAAGTTTACCCTTTCTGGTAGAGCTCAGTTTCCGAGGTGGTAGAGGTATGCCGCACTGGAGTTGCAAGTTTATATCAACCTTCTCCTTGACCAGCTCCCTCCACTGGGCTAGGGCTCGCTCCTTATCATCACTGAGAATCAAAGGATTGTCGTTCCTATTTACAAACCGACCCCAGTGAGTTTAGAAGGGGAAGTCTGTTTCACTCTCTATAACGAAGAACCGGTCCTTCCACTTCTTTAGTGGCTCAGGATTCTCGGCAAACACCCCGTACCCGGGCCGAGATTGTATGTAGTTATGATCTTCCCCGTTAACTCGGAGCCTGACGTTGTGAGTAGCTCGAAAGAGTCTTATGGTAAGGTCTATGTCATGCTCGGCAGACCATATCTGCAGCGCTGAGAGGGTGCGCCAGGCATTGGGATGCAGTTGGCTAATCATCATGTCGTAGTAATTCAGAAATTCTAACTTGAAGGCAGTCAGTGAAAGATTCACTCTGGCTTCGAAATCGGCTTCGTATACAATTATGGTTTTCTTCCCTTGGACTTGGCATTGGCCCTGAGAGAGGCACCGGCGGCGCGCACTCTGTACTGATAAGGAATGCCAAGCTTTTCCCTCAGCGCGCCCATATCACTGGATGTCAGGGCGGAGCTTATGCTCCCTACTCGAGGAAGCCTTCGTGGTTCTCTTCTCCCTTCCTATCATCGTTGGCTGGTGCTGGGAGATTTGGGGGGACTCTGAGCAGTAAGCCCTTCTTCTACCCTCATCCTTTTAGTAGAGCTCTCAAAGGCACTCACGATAGAAGAAGATGAGAAAAAAGGTACAAACCTGAAAATTTTGGAAAGATGTATTTGAAATCAAATATGGGTGAAGCTAGATCAAGAAGCACCTGAGGACGATCGCCGGTGAAGAGCAGCAAATCAGGAATGAGAGGACAGAAATAATGAAAAGCGAGAAAAGATGAACAGTGAAATTGGGGATGGAATGGCATTTATAGGCAGAGCACGCTAATAATCAGGAGACAGGTGGCAAATATTGACACGCGGTGTCAGGAGCCATTAAGGCAAGCACAGTTATCCAAGCGCCACAATGATGGTAGTGGAAGGCCTTAGCCGTCACTTCGCGGGATATGAGATGTTGTCCTTTTCGCCTTTCTTGCCTCACGCACCTGACAATTGTTGTCTAAGTTCTGATTGACCACCCAAATGACATAAATGTCATCCACTTGGAGGGGACTTATGATAGCCGAACACTCCTTAGGAGCTCGGCCCATCATGCTTGTAGGCCTGGAAAGTCGAGCTAACTGAAATCCCTCAATAAACAGCTCTGCTTAATTCAAAACCTAGAAAAGCATGGGTTTCCCGAGGCCATCCATTCAACGGGTTCGGCAATTACTATGCTTTTAAGCCTAGTTACCGAACTGCCCAAGAACCTCTCAGCAACGGCTCGAAAAATATGGATAGCTCGGTTTCCATCATGAAGACAGCCGTTACTCATTAAAGTCTCATCATGAAGATAGTGGTTGCACATTAAGGTCTCATCATGAGGACAGTCGTTACACATTAAAATCTCATCATAAAAGCAGCTGTTATGAATCAAGCAAAGGATCCTATAAAAGGAAGGAGAAAGGTACATTTTGGGTAAGTCTAGATAAAAAAAAAATAATCTTCTTTCAGTCTATTCCCTTTACGAAAAAGATCACTAACTTGATCGTCGGAGTCTCCCTTGTCGGATATCCTTCGATTTATTCGTGTTTTCAGGTGACTTCACCAGGAAGGTGCTCTGAAAATTCTCATTGTCATCATAGACTAACAGTTTTCTTGGCCCAAGAGTGCTCTGATCCATTAGCTCATCTGTTATAGCAATTTTTTCATCATTGCCACCCCCTTGAATTGCATTCTTTGATGGAATATGTCATGGTATGTGTATGATGATCACGCAGCGGAAAACAAAAAAAAATTGATCATACATGCCAAACAATTCCATGACAAGAATCGGAAACATGCAATTTTAGGGTTTTAATAACTTACAACTTTAGATGCCTTTCAAATTGAATTTGATGATGACCAGCAATTTAGATGATCTTGTCCACCTTAGATGTTCACCACCAATGCCAAGGAACAGCCTTTTTCGCCACTCCTCTCTATTCTCACACACACACTTGCAAAGACGGCTCAAAACCGAAAGTGCTAGCTTACTAAATATGTATTGTGTAATGGAATTAGTTTGAAGCCACAAGATTTTTTCTTGCCCTTCCTTTAGATGTTCTTCACGCCTCAATCACACAAGAAAGCAAGAAAATATCTCCCTTTGTGTATTTCGGCCAAGAAGAAAAATGAGAGAGAGAAAAAGAGGTTCACACCAATACTAGCTCTCCTAGGGTTTTTTCTTTCTTCCCATCCGTATACTCATCCTATGGCAAGTCTTTAAATTGAATTCTACTACCTTAAGATAGTATATTCAACCTTAAACACTTCCTAGAGATAAGTAACAAATATTAATTTAAACCCTTTTGAATTTAGAGTTCAAATTCGGATTTAATAATGAATTAACTTAATTAATATAATTAACTAATTGATATTAAACCTTATGGGCCGAAATTCTCCTCTCTCATGGACCAAGGTCCAATAGCAATTTAAATATCCATTATATACATTAATTTGACTTTAATTAAAAGCCCAAATTAATGCCCAATACATTATTTAAATATTTTAAGCCCAATGCTTTGTGTGCGATCCTATAGGTCCATTTAATATTGGCAATGAATTAAAAATTAATTCAAAGGCTATATATATTCTCTAGCAAGATATTATAGCATTCCAAATTAAATGAAAATGCAATTGGCATTTAGTGACCTAATGCAATTTTATATAGTCCCTTACCCTTAAATATCAGAATTAATATAAGGCATGGAACTAGTCATCCTTATATGTAAGTTAATTCCTTTCTTGATATTCCAGTGACACTGAACTCTCAGATAAATAATGGTTACTCATTATTTCATCTCGGTATGGTCATACACTTCTCAGTTCACTGATCAAGTGGCCGATGATATTTTCTCTCTTATAGAGAGGGGTAATCCCTTCACTTCTCTCATGCTCTCTAACATGAATCAATGCATACCCAAGCATACCCATACTTGTCACTCAGTTACGAGCACGTTAGGTGTATGTCAAAGTACACAGTAATTCATAAAGAGTTTCATAGAGATTTTAGGTCTAAGAACTCCGATACAAAACTTGCATATGAGGAACACTTATGACTTATACCATGTAGTGTTCTCATGTGTGGATCGTATCCAAATACCATGTTACAAACATGTATCTATGATCTCTGATTGACACTTTTGTCCTCATGATCCGTAAGACAGAACTCAACTAATCAGAGAGAGCATACTAGTCTTAATTTATTTGTTATTCCCATAACAATGACTGACTAGGGATATTTAGAATGAAGTCTCATTTGTTTCAAGGTCTTACAACCATGTGCCTCACACATGATAACTTAAACTGAAACAACATTCTTGGATAGTTCTATCAATTGACATGCACAGGAATACAATGGATAAAACAAATGCCTCATTTATTAACTAAAGTGTTTTATTACAATGTATTGGGGCTAGGGCTTACACTAACAATCTCCCACTAGCACTAGTCCCAATTGGGCATAGCCCTAAGACCGAATGATCTCAAATGAGCTTCGTGCAGATTTGGGCGCAACTGTTTCGTCAAAGGATCTGCTACATTGTCTTCACTTGCTATCTTGCTGACCTTGACGTCCCCACGATCAATGATTTCTCTGATCAGGTGGTACCTCCTGAGTATGTGTTTGGATTTCTGATGGGACCGGGGCTCTTTGGCCTGTGCAATGGCCCCGTTGTTGTCACAAAAAATTTCTAATGGATCTAGGATGCTTGGGACCACTCCTAATCCAGAAATGAAATTTCTAATCCAAACAGCCTCTTTTGCAGCCTCACTTGCTGCAATATACTCAGATTCTGTAGTTGAGTCGGCAACGGTCTCTTGCTTTGAGCTTCTCCAGCTGACAGCAGCACCGTTTAAAACAAAAACGAATCCAGATTGCGATCTTGAGTCCTGAGTGCTGGTTTGAAAAGCAGCATCGGCATAGCCTTGTATGACGAGCTCTTCCTGACCACCATACACCAAGAAGTGATCCTTAGTCCTTCTTAGGTACTTTAGAATCCCTTTTACAGCAGACCAGTGCTTTTCACCAGGGTCTTGCTGAAACCTACTGGTTATACTCAGTGCATGAGCAACATCCAACCTAGTACATAACATAGCATACATGATAGATCCAATAGCAGATGCATATGGGATTCTACTCATGTTGTCCCTTTCCTCTTTGGTTTTAGGGCACTGTTCTTTAGTTAAAGGAACTCCCAAAGCCAAAGGTATGTACCCTTTCTTTGAGTCTCCCATACTAAAACGCTTCAGTACCTTGTCTATGTACTTTTCTTGACTTAGTCCCAATAGCCGATTCGATCTATCTCTGTAGATCCGAATACCAAGTATTGTCTCAGCCTCACCTAAGTCTTTCATTGAGAAACATTTCCCCAACCATTGCTTAACCTTTTGCAATGTTGGAATGTCATTCCCAATGAGAAGGATGTCGTCCACATACAGGACCAAAAATACTACTATGCTCCCACTAACCTTCTTGTATACACAAGGCTCATCCTCGTTCTTGACGAAGTCAAATTCTTTGACTGCCTCATCAAAACGAAGATTCCAACTTCGGGATGCTTGCTTTAATCCATAAATGGATTTCTGAAGCTTGCAAACCTTCTTAGGATGCTTGGGATTGACAAAACCTTCAGGTTGTGTCATATACACATCCTCAAGTAAATTTCCATTAAGGAAAGCAGTTTTGACATCCATTTGCCATATCTCATAATCATGATATGCAGCTATGGCAAGCAAGATCCTAATGGATTTGAGCATGACTACAGGCGAAAAGGTTTCATCATAGTCTACACCATGTGTTTGTCGAAAACCTTTCGCTACTAGTCTACCTTTGTAGGTCTTATCAGCTTTGAGTTTAAATAGCCACTTGCATTCAATTACTTTAGCACCTTCTGGTGGATCAACCAAGGTCCAAACCTGGTTATCGTACATTGATTGCATCTCGAATTTCATGGCTTCAAGCCAATTTTTCGAGTCTGGGCTTTCAATAGCTTCTCGGTAGGTAGTAGGATCCTCACGATCTACTAACTCAATAGTGTCACTGTCGGTGATTAGAAAACCATATCTCTCAATCTCCTGACGTACCCTACCGGACCTTCTAGGTACTTGTGCAATGGGTTCTTGTTCCACAATTGGTTGTGAACTTGATCCCATTTCCAACTCATCCTGTATAGGAGTTTGTGGCGTTTGAATTTCTCCAAGTTCTACTTTACTCCCACTGTCTTTCTTGAGAAGGAACTCCTTTTCCAAGAAAACAGCCTTGCGAGCAACAAATACTTTGTTCTCGGTTTGTGAGTAAAAGTAGTATCCCTTTGTTTCTTTGGGATAACCCACAAATAAGCAGACAGTGGATTTGGACTCTAGTTTGTCAGATGTTAATTTCTTAACATGTGCTTCACAGCCCCAAATCCTGAGAAATGACATATTGGGTTCTTTCCCAGTCCATACCTTGTATGGTGTCTTTTCAACTGCTTTAGTTGGAATACGGTTTAGTAGAAACGCAGCAGTTTCTAATGCATAGCCCCAAAAAGAGACAGGAAGATTTGCTTGACTCATCATAGTTCGAACCATGTCCAATAGAGTTCGATTTCTCCTTTCGGACACACCATTCCATTATGGTGTTCCAGGAGGAGTGAGCTGTGAAATAATACCACACTCCTTTAGATGACAGTCAAACTCTTGGCTTAAATATTCGCCACCTCGATCTGACCGAATGGCTTTTATACTTTTGCCAAGTTGTTTTTCTACTTCGTTCTTAAACACTTTGAATTTCTCAAAAGTTTCAGATTTATACTTCATTAGATAGACATAGCCATATCTACTGAAGTCATCTGTGAACGTTACGAAGTAGCTAAAACCACCTCTAGTATGTGTACTTAATGGTCCATATACATCGGTATGTATTAGCTCCAATAAGCCATTAGTCCTCTCACCTTTCTTGTTAAAAGGACTCTTTGTCATTTTTCCATGCAAACATGGCTCGCATGTATCATAAGATTCTAAGTCAAATGACCCAAGCACTCCAGTTTTGTGGAGTCTTGAAATGCGTTTTTCGTTTGCATGTCCTAAACGACAATGCCAGAAGTAAGTAGGGTTTAATTCATTTGATTTAACCCTCTTTGTATTAATGTTGTATATGGACTCTTTGTTTGATAGATCAAGGATATAAAGGCCATTTTGCAACATGGCATTGCCATATGAAATGCCTTGGCGACGAATATGAGCATTGCCATTTTTAATAACAAAATCAAATTCATCCAAATCCAATAATGAAACTGAAATAATGTTTCTGCTCATAGCAGGCACATAATAACAATTTTTCAAAATTAAACAAAGTCCGGAAGGTAAAGTGAGTTGATAGTCGCCTATCTCCATGGCAGCAACTCGTGCTCCATTCCCCACACGGAGGTCCACTTCATTCTTCCCAAGTAATCTCCTATTTCTTAGCCCCTGCACATTTGAACAAATGTGAGAACCACAACCGGTATCTAGTACCCAAGTGGTAGAAATAGAAAGGTTAATTTCAACAACAAAAATACCTGAACTGGACGCCTTGGCTCCATTCCTTTTTTGTTCTTCCTTGAAGAGAGCGCAATTCTTCTTCCAATGCCCTATTTTGTTGCAATGGAAGCAAGTGCTCTCGCTCTCATTGGGCTTTTGCGCCTTGGGCTTGGATTGGGCCTGAGGTGCGCTCCCATTTGACTTGAACCGAGCCAGGTCATTCTTGGGTTTTGCCTTTCCCTTTCCTTTTCCCTTAGCCGGTCCCTTCTTAATGCCCCCTTGAACCATCAGTATGGGATTAGTCTTTCGAATGTTTTCTTCAGCATTCTTAAGCATCCCATGAAGCTCAGTAACTGACTTGTTCATCGCATGCATGTTATAATTCATTACAAATGGATCATAATCATCAGCCAATGATCCTAAAATCAAGTCAGTAGCCAATTCCTTTGGTACTTGTACCTCAAGCTTCTCAAGAGTATCAAGATACCCTTTCATCTTGAGTACATGCGTACTAACAGGAGTACCTGCAGCCATCTTACAGGAAATTAAGGCCTTAGTTGTCACAAACCTCTCGTGACGAGCTTGCTCTTGGAACATCTCCTTTAAGTGCACCATGATCGCATACGCCTCTTGGTCCATAAATTGCTTTTGCAAGTCAGGCACCATAGTGGCTAGCATCAAACAGGTCACATCATTGGAGTCGCTCTTCTTGGTCTCAAAAGTTTCCCTTTGAACCGCAGAGGCGTTCCTTACAGGTTCTTGAGGCAAGGGTGCATCCAAAACATACGACTTTTTCTCTTGCTTAAGAACTATCCTTAAGTTTCGAGACCAGTCTATGAAATTGGTGCCATTCAATTTGTCCTTTTCAAGGACCGATCGCAATGAGAAATTGTTGTTTGAAGATGCCATTTTTCAATCTACAATAAAATTTAGCAAGATTAAATGAGGTCTTATTAATAATCCCACAAACCGAATTAATATCCCTTTAAATAATTCGCGTTAGTGATTTAATGTGGGCCAAGATCCACTTTTCACAACAACCTTATTAGTCAAGCTGAGCTTGTACACCTAACAAGTTAAGTTACTTAGGTAGGATAACTCCAATCATGACTCATACATGACTCTTGGATCAAATGGGCTAACATCTTAAGATGTTATAGCACAAACCCATTTATTAGTTGCCTAGGTCCGGGCATCCCTTTCCATGTTAAGTCCAACCTACATTCACAACTCATGCCTCACAAAGATAATCGGGCGCATCTAGGACTCCTAGTCTACGTTACCGATGATCGATGCCTTGACATGTTTCGAATTAGGAAGGCAACTTTATGACTTACTATTTTAGGGATTCATTTTATTACGGCTTACATGGCATACGCTTTGTCATCCATTCATAGCATGCATATATAAATAATTGCATAAAGTAAAGCGTGACAAACATGGGCCCATAAAACCTACAACTAAGATTCTATACTATTACACAAGAATCTTCTTAGTTGGGCTTCACCACTCCGGTGGGCTTCATCTTGATTTACAAAGTCTTCAATTAAATTCTATTCTAAGAAATAAATGAAACTTTTACAATAATACATAATGGCTCGCAGGCCATAATTAATTACAAAAACCCAGGGCCCATGAATGCACCATGCATATCCATTTATCACACCAAACAAGCAAATTAATATACATAACATTCATGGATCAAACAAAGTCCAATTTTAATTAAATTAGCCAAGCCCATTAATGGAAATTATGTACTTGAACCTTTAAGAGATGACCCCGTGATGGGCCTGGGCCGAAGCCCAATGGACTAAATCCTCTTATTGAATAAGTTCTCTTAAAAGCCCAAAACACATACTAGTTAGATTTGTGCCATAAATCAACTCTAGTGTTATTTCCAATTTTGCCATTTTTAATTTTATGTCATTCAGCCCATAAACATTAAAAATACATATAATATGTACCAACATGAATTAAAGCATAAAATCATGAAGAACATATATATAAAAACATGGCATGCATATAAAAACAAACAAACAACAAAAACTAGTTGTTTAATGCTTATGTGATGCCAAAAATGCACAAACACTTAAATCAATTTTATGAGTCATTTAATAATCTAAATAAGGTCATAAATATTGATTTAACATTCTGTACCAATCTGATCTAAATGTGTTTTTACCATTTTAATCAAATCAAAACAAACAATGTTGATTAAACATGTAACAAACACAAACTAGTCATGTTTTAAGTGATTTTAAAATTAATCAATTAAATTGTCATGGACCAGAATTAAAACCATATTTAAATAATGTCCAGACCTGATATTTAATATTTTAAAAATACTTACAAACATGCCAAAACCAATTTTACATTTAATATATAAAACTAGTTGTTAAAATTTCAATTAACATGCCATAATACACCTAGTTTTAACATTAACATGTACCATCAGGTATACATAATTAAATCCGACCATTAACAGCCCCTAAACAACCTTAGGACATTATATTAACATGTCATATTAATTATAATACCTATATAATCAATTAAAATCGTTTTTACGCCAAAACAATGCAAAAAACTCAAAACAGAAAATTTCAGCATTGCATGTATTAAAAGTAACGATTTTTAATTAATTATTTCATGCATCTAAAGCACTAAAATAAGCATGTTTAGGCTCTGATACCACTGATGGAATATGTCATGGTATGTGTATGATGATCACGCAGCGAAAAACAAAAAAAAATTGATCATACATGCCAAACAATTCCATGACAAGAATCGGAAACATGCAATTTTAGGGTTTTAATAACTTACAACTTTAGATGCCTTTCAAATTGAATTTGATGATGACCAGCAATTTAGATGATCTTGTCCACCTTAGATGTTCACCACCAATGCCAAGGAACAGCCTTTTTCGCCACTCCTCTCTATTCTCACACACACACTTGCAAAGACGGCTCAAAACCGAAAGTGCTAGCTTACTAAATATGTATTGTGTAATGGAATTAGTTTGAAGCCACAAGATTTTTTCTTGCCCTTCCTTTAGATGTTCTTCACGCCTCAATCACACAAGAAAGCAAGAAAATATCTCCCTTTGTGTATTTCGGCCAAGAAGAAAAATGAGAGAGAGAAAAAGAGGTTCACACCAATACTAGCTCTCCTAGGGTTTTTTCTTTCTTCCCATCCGTATACTCATCCTATGGCAAGTCTTTAAATTGAATTCTACTACCTTAAGATAGTATATTCAACCTTAAACACTTCCTAGAGATAAGTAACAAATATTAATTTAAACCCTTTTGAATTTAGAGTTCAAATTCGGATTTAATAATGAATTAACTTAATTAATATAATTAACTAATTGATATTAAACCTTATGGGCCGAAATTCTCCTCTCTCATGGACCAAGGTCCAATAGCAATTTAAATATCCATTATATACATTAATTTGACTTTAATTAAAAGCCCAAATTAATGCCCAATACATTATTTAAATATTTTAAGCCCAATGCTTTGTGTGCGATCCTATAGGTCCATTTAATATTGGCAATGAATTAAAAATTAATTCAAAGGCTATATATATTCTCTAGCAAGATATTATAGCATTCCAAATTAAATGAAAATGCAATTGGCATTTAGTGACCTAATGCAATTTTATATAGTCCCTTACCCTTAAATATCAGAATTAATATAAGGCATGGAACTAGTCATCCTTATATGTAAGTTAATTCCTTTCTTGATATTCCAGTGACACTGAACTCTCAGATAAATAATGGTTACTCATTATTTCATCTCGGTATGGCCATACACTTCTCAGTTCACTGATCAAGTGGCCGATGATATTTTCTCTCTTATAGAGAGGGGTAATCCCTTCACTTCTCTCATGCTCTCTAACATGAATCAATGCATACCCAAGCATACCCATACTTGTCACTCAGTTACGAGCACGTTAGGTGTATGTCAAAGTACACAGTAATTCATAAAGAGTTTCATAGAGATTTTAGGTCTAAGAACTCCGATACAAAACTTGCATATGAGGAACACTTATGACTTATACCATGTAGTGTTCTCATGTGTGGATCGTATCCAAATACCATGTTACAAACATGTATCTATGATCTCTGATTGACACTTTTGTCCTCATGATCCGTAAGACAGAACTCAACTAATCAGAGAGAGCATACTAGTCTTAATTCATTTGTTATTCCCATAACAATGACTGACTAGGGATATTTAGAATGAAGTCTCATTTGTTTCAAGGTCTTACAACCATGTGCCTCACACATGATAACTTAAACTGAAACAACATTCTTGGATAGTTCTATCAATTGACATGCACAGGAATACAATGGATAAAACAAATGCCTCATTTATTAACTAAAGTGTTTTATTACAATGTATTGGGGCTAGGGCTTACACTAACATTCTTGTCCTCAAGACTGAATTGGGGATACTCATTTTTCATTATATGTTCACCTTTCCAAGTTGCATCGTCAATGCCTTTTGGCCACCATAGCACCAACCATTGGGATATGCTTTTGCCCTTCTTGTGGGTGACTCGTGAAACAGATGCAATATGGTTACCTTCCAGATTGAACAAAGATTTTTGTTCCACTCCATTTAATTCCTCTAAGGGCTCATCATTTATTGGTATTAGATATTCAATACCCCTGAGTTGGATTTGTTTGCCCCTGTATTCAAACTGCATCCACCTCTGATCCCAATTATGTTTTACAGTACCCAGAGTTTGAAGCCATTCAATACCCAACACGACATCTAATGGCCCTAAATCAAATAACAAAGCATCCAAACACAATATGATAGTGCCCAATTGCAGCTCAATATTTTCGCATCTTTCTTGGGCAGGGACTAGGATCCCATTCCCCAGTTTTATATTCTTAGACTGGACAAAATCAATGGGAAGGTTTAGTGATCGTACCAGTTGTTGCGAAACTAAGTTGTGTGTTACCCTCGAGTCAATTAGCAAAATGATTGGTCTCCCGTTTATAAATCCCTCTAGCCTCAACGTTCTTAGTGCCCGAACTTGGTCCCCTGCTCTAAAAAGAACTTCAAGGGTGTTGCACTCACCATCCCCTTCATCGTACTCTCCAGACTCAACTTCATCTGCAATTTTCTCCTTCTGCGCGTCATGTCTAAGAGCAGTTCGTTCTCCAAAATCGATACCTGTAGCTCCCCTACACTGCAACGATGTTGCGGGCTGTATGGTTGGGCGCACTTGAAGCACAAGCCTAGCTGTCAACGCTCTTCGATCTCCGTCAGAGACAGATGGCGTGGTCCTCTGTTCCATTGTAGGTGTTGCGTTCTGTTGGGAGGGTGGAACGATTGATGTCGAGGAGCATCAGCTTGTGTTAATGGGCAAGGGCCCATGTTTTTAATTCTTGGGTTGGGTAGACTCATATCTTTGGGGATAAGAGGATGCACCGTAGGGGGATAGATGTGGGTTACCTCAGACCGACTTGATGCTCCTCCGCCTATCTCCCTTGCCACTGCACGGCTTCTCGACGGACTGAAAGTAAGTTCGGAGTCCCTAGAGAGCTCCATGGCCTCCTCATAGGTTTGTGGTTTGAGATATCGGACCCACCTTCCGACTGCTTCTTTCAACCCTCCCATGAAGTATCCAAGGTATTGTGCTTCGGATGTTTTAGGGATGTATCCAATGATCGATTCAAAATCCTCGATGTAGCCATCCACATTTTCGGTTTGAAAGAGGGTCCGCAATTCCTCATAGGGGTTCTGGGTCCCTCGTCTGCCGAAACTCCCGTTCAGCTTGAGCTTAAATTGCTCCCAAGTCAATTGCGATTGTCATGAATCGCTTGAAAAAAACCAGGTGGTTGCTGCTCCTGTCATGCACATCTGGGCTATTGGAAGCTTCATCCTCTCTGGAATTTGAGGGACGCTGAAATATAACTCAACCTTGGCAAGCCAACTACGTGGTTCTAGTCCAGAGAACTCCGGCACCTTCACCTTGGGTAGGGACATTGATCTTGTTCCAAAATGATCACTTGTAATGCAAGTATCCAACTGGGGAGAGCTAGGTTGGCCGAATATAGTGCTGGACTGGATGAAAACTCTTCTAGGTATCTCATTGTTAGAGTCAGGTTCACTATCGGTATGTCGTTCTTCCGTGCCTTCTGCTATGGGTTGGTTTTCGATTTTTTTCTGGAACTTGGCATCCATTTTGTCAAGTTTTTCTTCAATGAGTTTTTGGAAAGCAGCGATTGAACGCTGTATTGCACCAAGCATTTCTTCATGGGAATCGATCCTATTTTACAAGGATTGCAAGCGAGTTTGTGGTGGGTCTGCCATTTATTTCCCACAGACGGCGCCAATGATAGAGAACATATTCAAGATAACCAAATAAACAAGTAAAACAGTAAATCAAATGGAATAATGGATAAACAGTAAATCAAATGGAATAATGGATAAGAGAAATTACCAATTTCATTGATAAATGACTGTAATACAAGATTACAATCCCTAGGAAGATAATCTCCCCTCTACAGAAACTGGAGCCCTGCTCAACAGCAGCAAAATACAAAATGTTCAAAAGATTAAAAAAAAAAAAAAAAACCTTCCCTCTGCTCACTAGCTATATAATAACAAAAGATAAAACCGTTTTTCCCTAGTGTCAGCTGAATTCCTAGGCATAACTAACTCCCTCTCCCATTTTTCCCTTAACAGAATTATTCTAACCACTACTACACTATGGAATTCCTTGCAATGCCCTTGCTTTGCTACTGTTCGGCTATTGCTTCTTTTTTCCTGGTGTAGACTAACAGTTTTCTTGGCCCAAGAATGCTCTGATCCATCAGCCCATCTGTTATAGCAATTTCTTCATCAGGCACATTGCCTACTGATTGTACAAAAGAAAAAGAAAAAAAAACAATATATGTAACGATTAAAACTAAAGGAAATATGATTGTATTTTCCTAAATACACAGGCTCTAGCTATACTGATGGTACACCCATTAATTATGGGACATTTTTTTAAATAATGTGTTTTAAAAACAAAATTTAAATTCTGGGGTTTGTTGGAAATTAATTGGGAAAGGGGGGTGTTGGTGCCATTTCCGCAGCACTCTGCTGCGGAAATGGCACCCCATTTATTTTTTTTTTATTTTTTCTTTGTGTGTCAGCTTTTCCAAATGGAAAAGCTGCTCCCATTTTTTAATTTTTTTTTTCATTTTATTTTTTTTGTTTTTTATTTTACATTTTTGTTTTATTTATTTTGTTTTGAATGATAAAAATTCTTAAATTTATTAATATGTGAATTTTTTTTAATCCAATTTGATAAATATGACAATCTTTTATTAATATATATATTTTTTATTTTATTCAATTTGATAAATATGGTGACCTTGTATTAATATTTTATCCAATTTTCACAAAATAGAAACAATATATCAAAATAGAAATAGAAACTTTAATTATAGATTGTCATATTTATCAAAGTTTATATTATGTATATATTATTTCTATTTTGATATATAACTAAATTTTATATATTATTTCTATTTTATATTATTTCTATTTTGTCCAAATATATCAAAATTTTATATATTATTTCTATTTTATCCAATTTGCACAAAATAGAAATAATATATACATAATATAAACTTTGATAAATATGACAATCTATAATTAAAGTTTCTATTTCTATTTTGATATATTATTTCTATTTTGATATATAATTAAAGTTTATATATTATTTCTATTTTGATATTATATATATAATTAAAATTAAATATAAATATTAATTTAATATTAAAATCTAAAATTAGTAATATTCTGTGCAAATTGAATAAAATATTAATAAAAGGTTACCATATTTATCAAATTGAATAAAATAAAAAAATATATATATTAATAAAAGATTATCATATTTATCACATATTAATAAATTTAAGAATTTTTTTCATTCAAAACAAAATAAATAAAACAAAAAAGTAAAATAAAAAATAAATAAAATAAAATAAAAAATGGGAGCAGCTTTTCCAAATGGAAAATGGAAAAGCTGCACGCACAGAAAATAAATAAATAAATGGGGTGCCATTTCCGCAGCAGAGTGCTGCGAAAATGGCACCAACACTCCCAATTAATTTCTAACAGACCTGAGAAATCAAATTTTGTTTTTAAAACACATTATTTAAAAAAATGTCCCTTAATTATAGCAGAAAACATAGTTTGAGTGGGACAAAGGCCTCTTCCACCACATTGCATGAACCAAAGTGTTTCCTCTTCAATATATGGTACTTTTTTTTTTATTTTTTTAACTATTAAATCAGCTAACATTTTTTATTTTTTTAACCATTAAATCAACTAACAGTATCAATCAGCTAACAGCATCATTTAAAACATTATTTGACATAAAAAGTGAAAATTACCGCATAAAATAGATTTAATAGTCAAAATTTCAAAATTGACTTCCTCTTGCAGAGATACAATGCAAATAACAACAAAAGGTGCTTTTTCAAAAAAAAAAAAAAAAAACAACAAAAGGTGCTGAAAGACAATAATAGGATACAAAATTTGCTGACAAAACATCTCCAGTTCAAATGAAAGTATGAACTATAATTTCTGACAAAATAATAATCTACAAGTTACAAAATTGAACAGCTTTCTTTTCCCCATCATCACAACACTCAACATGCATCTACACTATAAATTTATATACAAAAAGAATGTATACTATATGACCCCAAAATTGCACAAGCAACGGAATAGCCATAGCAACTTAGATTTTAGTCTGTAATTGCCTGACTAAACTCTGCATATGTTCAAGCTTCTGACTTAGACGTTTGATATCAGCAAGATACTGTACAGAGGATTCCGAAATAGATAAATTGGTAATAAGATCAGCACATTTAGCTTGTGAATCCAAAACTGCTTCCTCAAGTGAAGCAACTGTTGATTCCATTGTAGTCTGTAGAATCTCGTTGTTAATCGGGTTTGATAATGGAGAGAAACCAATACTGCAAGGACTGCTACCCCCGCTAGGCCTTTGAGAGGAGAAAATCTTGTCAAAGCTTTCAGATCCTGTAAATCATGAATTGCAACTATGGATCACCCCAAGAATGGAAAAGAAGCTACAACTGGGATTCCAAGCTAACCCCATGTTTAGATCTACTTTAGAAATATCATAGTAGCACTGCCCACAAGTAAAACTTGATGAAAAATATGAGATTCAAGAAGAGAACACTGGAAGAAAATGTATGTTCCTAAAAATCTAATGAAGAAAGCCCCAGGGAAAACTTTATGGGACAGCAGCACCTTAAATCTAAACCAATTAGGGAACTAGATGACTGCATAATTATTCACTTGCCAAAAACAACCAACAGAATGCAATGAAACAGAGGTAAGAATATTCTAGGAATATCTAAAAACATCTCCTTTAGATGATTTTTTAATTATCCTAGAAAGAGAAATAAATCTACCATGTTCCATCACAAATTTGAAAAAAGACACCAGCTATTAGACAACCATCTTCCATGTTGGAGTCTAGACTATATTGCTTAACACAATATATTTGACAATTCTCCGCTTCAATTACATACAAAGGGAAGAGAAGACTAGACTACAAGAAAACATCTTTTAAATATGTAAGACACGCTAAGAAGTCAAACTGTTGTTATCAGCTGTATTTCATGAAAATTAAGATTATTTATACATATAAAATACTTTAAAGCACACAATATGAGACATGTTCTTCTAATCATAAAATGTCATATGTTAACTCAAACACTAGTACATAATTGTCCATCGGTCACTTTTGTTTTCTTTTTTTTTTTGTACACTTTGTCAAATTACCATGATATTCTTTTCTTTCTTTTTTTTTTTGGCTATATATTTTTAGCTTTTTAGGTCACATTAGACAAACCATATCAGATTCCCAAAACTGGAATCCTGATCTATCAATTTGCACTTCACAGACTGTCAAACCATGATTTTCCGAGAACTTATTTTTTACCAAAGGTGCCTTATATAACCAAGTTAATTCCAATTAGATATAAGAATAAATGAGGTAAAAACAATTAACCATACCCAGGTTGCTGAGTTGGTCTATGGTTGCCTGCCCAATAGAACGCTCCAGCTTGAGCAGCTTCAGGACCCCAGCAGCTATCCGACCCATTGCATCAACTTCAGACTTGCACAACAGAGCAAGGTGCTGGAGCTCATCTTTGGTCACAACCGCCTCAATCTACAGCATAAACTATCATAATGCAAAAAGCACCCAATCCAATAAGAGGAAATAATAAAATATCCGGGAAATCGCAATCTCATTACCGGTTGCTTAACTGAGAATTTAAAGTTTTCCACAGCCCATGTAGCTATATCATTGCCAACGTCTTCCTCTGACATTGCCAAGCCAACTTCAAGATTTATCCCTCCACATGCCTCAACTTGTTCCATCCCATTCTCAGGCAGGGAAATGCCCTTTTTCCCTCGTGGCTTCAATATCTGCAGACCTTCCACACCAACCTACAAGCAGCTCACACAATCACAAATAGCAAGAAGAAGCAGAAGAAGACTATTCACATAATATAACATTGTTAGCACTGATTAAACTTGGCTTTCTCTGGACATAATTGGCCAGAGAACTAAAAACAAAAGAATTTACAAGAAAGTGAGCCAGTTGGACCTACCCAACAGCTCAGCAAGTACATTTAAAACTCAAAAATAATATGCTTATTTACCTATCTCTCAACACTTAACCAGGATCCTCATAACACACTACCTGGATATATTCCTAACTGGGATCCCAGGTCCGAGTAAAAGAAGTATAACAAAAAATGACCAAATGACTAAAGTAATTAAAAACCAACTTGAATAACTATATATGTCCTAGCATTTACACCCAGAAATTTGCCTAACATGCTACAGTAAATATAAAGGTTTCAAAGAAGAACCTTGCTCTGTAAATCTTTTACTGTCTTCTGCATAACTAATGCTTTCAAAGGAAATAAACTAATATATAACCAATGCTCTATCTGTAAAAAGCTTCAAAAAACAACATATTATCTCTTTATGATAAAAGAGGGAGGATGAAGAAGAAAAGATCCTTACTGTTACCCATTCCACAGGATATTTCTGTCTTCCAAGCAACTTTTCTTTCCCATTCAGACCTTGTCCTGGACAATTCTTTGCTTTTATTAGCAAACTTTGGAAAGTTGTGTGCCAGCACCTCTCTTCTCTGCCCATATCTTCCTGGTTGTTAAACCACCACCTTTCTGCCATCTCTTGCTCACCTTCGAGAGCAAATAACCAATTCTTCAATTCTACACTCACATCCACATCATCTGGCACTCCAAAGTGTAAAAGTCCACCATCTTTCCCATTTTCTGAACTTATATCTGTAGAAAATCTGAAACTTAAGACCAGTGCAGCAGTAGGCACCTCAAAACAACACAACAGAAAAATCTACCCATATAGCCAATGAGAAAATTCAAACTAATATTTGTCCCTTACCATCTCCTAAATCGTTGACTGTAAGAGCTGACGATTTAAAAAGTTTTGACAGCGGTCCTGTTGATAAATTCTTTAATCCTTTAGAGAGCCCTTCTCCAGGACCTCCATCAGGCCCAAGTATTCCAAATCGATGTAGCAGCGCTTCGGCATAGTTCATTCCACCACCAAGGCGAATGCCAGATATGCATGCTGACACACTTAAACTATGGCATTCTTTATCACGTTCACTAAATGGAATAACATGTACTATGTTTATGTCCAGAAATGGAATTGCATGGAGAGTACCAATTGGCTTCTGTTTTTTCGGGTTGTGTACCCAAAAAACAGCTCTTAATTGAGGAAAGCCATTAGCAGACAGTAAACAACCATTTTCAGCAGAAGTTGATATCAAGCCATTTTCATGTGTCAAGCTTCCTTCAGTCTCTACACAGTCAATTTCAACAGCTTGCCAACATAATGTTGATGAAACAGCAACTGCACCACCAAGGGTTCTATGAGCTACTTTGATGTAAAGATCTTCCCCAATAAATTGAACCAGAGGCATTCCCTCAATATCCAAAGCAGAGGATTCTAGAAATCTAAGCTGAAGCCACTTCACTGCTAAGCTTGCTGCAGTATCACAGGGAACTTTATCCATTAGCCTACCACTAGAAGATTCACTGATAGTTCTTTTTAGTGTTCCATCTTCGCCAACTAAGGCAATCTTATCACCAACTCTGCCAAGATATGAATAAAGATCCAATACAAAAAATAACTGCTCAACAGAAGTGTTGGACAAATACTGTTGACAAGCAACACCAACTCTGACAATACCACCAGGAGGAGGAACTTTTGTCAATGGACTTCCATCAGCAGTAACCATTGCCACCTCAACGGAAGCATCTTTTAGTTCAACACACCTCCACAAGCCAGAAGTTGACCCAGAAGAAGAAAGATGCCCAGCTAAGTGGGTAGATGTTTCCAGAGACAAACCAAGATGTGATGCCCCAGCTGTCCACTTCTTCTGGCTCGCATCAACAGGTTGACCCTCCCACAAACAGAAGCAAGCAGGATCCTTCTCCAGGTTTAGTAGTCTGAGTTTCAGGGAAGGTGACTCTGAGAAGAACAAGTTCTCAATGCGAAGCCTTGCTCCAGTAAAGGAATTCTGGACTGCAGCATTCCTACGGTCAGGTGGAATATCTGATTTACTCATTTCAAAAGGAACAGTGACATCCAGTTCCTTGAGAATGAATATGAGGGAATTTACTGAAAAATCAGATAATACATCCCCACGATTAACAACAATTCCATCCGCTAAGAAAGAAGATATTCTCAAACATGATTCTTCCTTCAGGTGAAGCTGAGCAAAAAATGAAAATGATCATTAGAACCAAATATAAAGGGATGAGAGAAGGTTATAGATTATAATTATTGTTCCCTACCACAAGAGGCTGGCAAGCAATTACTGTTTCTGAAGCAAAAGATGGAGGGACCGGAGAAGGCTTCACCTGAAGTGAGTGAAGGCATATTAAAGGAATACTGTCACTCAAGTGTGACTGCTGGTCTCCCAGAGGATATATTGGGGGGCAAAAATTCTTTGCTGTGAAGAGAATACACATAAGATAAACTTTAACCAACTGGTATTGAATCCCAACTATATCTATTAATTGGATTAGAGCTTATCCAAAATTAATAGGTTTAGCTAATACCAAAAGCAGGAATCTGCATAACATCATCTGTGACAGCCTCCATTGATGGTTGCACCAAAGTACAGGGAGGACGTGAAAAGGTGTCCCTGCATTCCAGCAATTTACATATTTAGTAAACTGATCTAATAAATGACATGAATCAATCTCCTCCCCATCCCATCTCTTTCCTTGCACCCAAAATCAGCTATCCAACAGTCTTGTAGGAACAACTTCATTGTTTTAATCTCTAAATTGTTCTTTCAGTATTAGATTAATGGCTAGTCAAATAACAAAAGTGAGTACCAATATCCGCTGAAACAGGCTGATACACTTTTGAAACTGAACATCTCAAGACATATCAGCCTCGCTTGTATTGGCCTCTTGAAAAACTGATATACAGTGGACTCACATGTTATATTTCTAATTAAACACTGATTAGTGCATTAATTAAGAGGCAACATTTTAAGTTCTCACTCTTGAATTTCTCCTTTTATTAGAACTTCTCTTACCAGACGAAAAGGGCAAGAGAAATTCAAGGTTATGGTCAATAACTCAACTGATTTTGTAATTCTGTACAGATTCAACCATATACTTATTGGATCCAATGTCTTATAAACCTCACAATTCTGAAAAGGAGAAAAAGAAGATGAGAAAGAAGGGAAAAATAAAGAAAAAGGAGTGCATTTAGAACACCCCTTTGAACAAAGAAATGTGATGTCCATGTGTACTACTCCTTCCAATTTGAGCTGTACTCAGAAAGAATAAGCAGAAAAAAAGAACATTTACAAGCACCACTGCAAAAAAGTAGCAATTCAATTTACCTTAAAAACAATCCACCAACCATAACTCTAGTCAAATTATTGGCAATTTCTCCATCAGAAACTGTTGCCTAATAGAAAACATATGGCATAAGATCTTGCACAAAATTACATCATCAGAAAAAATCAATAACAGAAATACATGGAAGCACCCGCAGCAAAATGGTAAAATTCTCAAGGATCTCTGCATTTTGAATACAGGAAATGCAAATCAAACAACCAATTTGTGTGAAATAACAACTATACGTAAAAGGAACCACTACAACTCAACAAAACAGATATTCTTTAATCCATGTTGTAGGCATATCTCATTTAAAAATTATGCCTCTGAATCACTCAAAATGGTTTTCAAAGATGAAATCGGTTAAACATGAGTATTGAAACTTCAATTTTTTTCGCATAAGCTCAACATAATGTAAAATCTATCTCTGTTATTAAATTGACTTGTTTAGAGTTAAAGAAGGAAAAAGATATTCTAAATAACAAAATTATATACCTCATTTCTTAGCTCACTGAAAAATTTTGGATTGAACTACTACGATGTTATGATAGAACGTTATACAATAGTTACAACTTGCCACATAAACGGGCTAGTGTAGTGAAAATATTAGGTCCTAGTTTAGGATGTTCTACAAACGCAACAAGTTACCACATAAATGGACTAGTCTATGGACAATATGTTCAACAATTCAACATTCAAGAGTCATAGGACAATACCCGAGAAAAGAATAGTGACTGCAACAAAAGCTCTAGCTGAAATTCTGCAAGTAAATTGAAAATGTAAGTCAATGTCCGATACATGAAAATCTGACCTAATGACAAGTATCTTTGTTGTAGGCACATATCCCCCCTCTTCGCATACATCTAAGTCCAAAGGAAAAACATTATCTGAGTCATGTGGGGAATATACAACCAAGGTGGAGTGCAAATATCCACAGTAAAGTTAAATTTCTTTTAAGATACAGTTAGCGACAAAAATTGCAGAATAATGGACCTATCAATGCAGGTCAAGTATACTCGAAAACTATATATATATATAAGAGTTGTTCATCATATTATGACAGATAACTAAAAGTGTGAAACTATATGCTAGTAAGCAACGTAAAGAGAAAAAACCACACACACACACACACCCCACCACCACCAAAAAAAAAAAAAAAAAAAAACTGACCAGCATCTTTAATGCAGAAAAATATGTGGTCCACAAGAATCGAGACTAGCGAACGTCCAGCTGCTTCTGTAGACCGCTGCCAGGAATCATGGATAGAGAAAAGGAGAGCAGAGACACAAAAAGAGCTAAGATGATATACATTTACAACAATTAACAGGAAGCTGCAGCTGACTATAAGATTGATTAGAAGTGTGAGAAACATGAAACCTGCTGAGCTTTTAGATCAACATCTCCTCTATTTAGGCACACATATAATCCGGTCAAGAAGCGGAGAAGAGCTCGGAGTCCTTTTCATAAAATGTCATTCGACTACTTTACACATTTATTCTATACATTATACAAATCTGAAGAGAAAGTTCACTTGCTGAAAAATTCCGTTATACCTGGTTCACTTAAAGCAGGACAGACAGCTTCTGTAATATGTAATTGGACCTCAAGTCCAAGGGGACTGTTTAGCTCAGTCCTCTGTACTGTGATCTGGAGTTAGGGAGCAGGAATGCACAGTACATACCCCCCATAAAACAAAGAATGTTAACATTTCTCCATCATCCAGAAAGCAAAATCATAAATAAACTACCGAAGATGTAGAATATATTACATGGGCCTCTCCGGATATTCCTTCCAAGAAACGCTCTCCACCAAAGAAGACACGCTTTGCACCATCATCTCCTCTCTGAGTTGCAACCTCTTGAGAACGTGCCAAACTAGCATCAGCGAACATATCAGGATGAGGCAGGAGGTCAATAGATAGCGATTCCCATTCAAGTTTCTGTAACAGAGAGAATTTTGCATCACCATTCATTTGAATAACATAATTACAGGACTCATATATAACCTTAACTCCAAAAATAAAATAAATGGAGTAGAAAAACCTGCCAACATGCACATCAAGAAGATCATGCAGTGCTATTATGATGAACTTTTAAATTACCTTGAATACATATATAAACCCTTTGTTATTAGAGAAGTCCCGCGCTTCCTTAAGATTTACAATCTGCAAAATAAAAGCACCCACATAATTAACTGAACTAGAGAATCCAATCACAATTGCATATAGTAAATTACCTGCCAATTTTCATTCGTGGTATACAATAAAAGGTTGCGTATTGTAATAGATGCCAGAGGTGATGCCCTGGAGACAATCAAAACAAAAATGATGTTATAATGTCCGCTAAAGGTGAAAACTGATTTTGTCATCTCAAGTATAAAACTCAAAATAAAAAGTACAATAAATTTTCCTAATGCTCAACTATTTCACATAGAATAAAATGAATTTGCTTAGCTAACTAAAGCCAACCATGCACACGAACAACAAAATAATGTTAAGTGAAATTTTAAATCAGTAAAAAAGCCAATATTGCAGCCTTCCAAAAGTTTTGCCAAATGATACAAACCTATACGTAATTTGAAGATATTAATACAAAGGTGGTGAAGAAAAAAAGAACCCACCAAGCAGCACCACCCTCCCGTCGGACACCCCCACGTGTTTCAAGGAGAAGATTGACAGTTGTAACCTGAATTGTCATTCCATCTGCAATCTGGCAATACAAAGGCAAATTTTATATCCAATATCTACATTCATTTGCAAGTAACTAGCCACCAGACCAAGAAAGGTACAGACTACACATGCTCTGGTGAGCATGAGTCAAAATGTTTTTTTTTTTTTTTATAATGAGAATGGTAAAAGTAAATACCACTCATGATAAAAGTGAAGCAATGCAAGTGTGAACGTACACAGAACTGACACTCATTATGTTATTCTTAGCAAATTCATGTTTTGGGATGTAACTAAGACATTATGCACATTAATTGTCTAATCAGGCTTCATATTTGCAAATATTGAGCTTAAAATAAATGTTATTTAAGAGAAATAAAGTTTCTATAGTACCAATTAAAGTTTTTATTTCTAGAAAGTAAAGGCCTTTGTTTTTGAGGGTTGGGGCATCAAATTTTACAAAATGAATAACATTTCAAAAAAGCTAACTACTCAATAAATTCAGCTGCATTAAAAAAAATAAAAAATCTAACCTTATCAGCAAATCCATAGCCACTGCTCTTACCGGATCCAGCAGATGACTGGGCACTGCAACGACAAATAGGAAACAGTAAATTTGTTTACTAACAGTACAGAAATCATTCTGCAATGAATTGAAACGATCTGGCAAAACCTGTTGGTGCTGCTAGATGCATCCAAATTGGTGTTCTCCTCCAGAACCAAATCAAGCTTATCAATTTGCACAACAATCGGCTCTAGTTGTACATTACTTACATATGGAAGCTGCAAGGAAGATGGCAAAGTAACTAAATAGGGAATACAGCACTCCCAAGACAATTATAAAACTGAAAAATGGATGAAACACAGTTCGATTGCTACCAGATAAAAGTTAGAGAAAGTTCAAACAAAGAATTGCAACCTTAAATTTCATTCGTTTCAATTTGCAAATCGCCAAAATTCAAAACCTGTCATAAGCCAACGTAGTCCAACCACAATCATGTACTTTAATATCTAGACTGCCAACTGCCGCAATGTTATTAAATTTATTAGGAAAAGCAGCTTCTCGAGTTCAATAAGCCAAGGCAATGGCTCGACTGAGAATACAGAAAAAAAGTCTTTTTTTTTTTTTTCTATCACATCTTCAAAAGATTATCAACAAGCTGCAGAACAATTTATTAAATTCACAACCAGAAAAGAATTACTAAAAGCATCTAAAAACATAAGTGGAGAAAGAAAACTAACAATTATCTCGAATTTTCCCACTTTTGCCTTCGTTACATTCAACGCAGGTGGCAATCCCATGCTCGCGTGCAAGGCATCTCCGTTAATATCTATAATATTCAAAATAAAATAAATTAGGTACAAATTAAATTTAACAAAAGAACAAAAAAAAAAGACTAAAATCGACTTTGAATGAAAATTTATTGATGAACCAATGCAATAACACGACTAACCTAAATTGGAAAGCTGCACGGTGCGGCCTTGAAGCTTTAACTGATCTCTAGAGAATGATTTGAGCCAGTACTTGAGCGTATACTCCAGAGCCCGCGCAAGTATCGCCTCCATTGCCGAATAGCTCAATTACATAAAAATTAAAAATAGTAACTTCTCGATCCAAAATCCAAATCACATGAAGCGAATTGGGGGAAATCGATAAATGTGAAAAGAAATGAGCATTCAGGAATATGGTTTCTCTTATTGGTGTTATTGGTCTTTGTTCTTTGTGTGAGTCTGGGTCTTTAGAATCTAAGGACAGTGAAGCTGCGAGGGTGCGGTACGTGCGAACGCATCATTGGCACGTGCGACTTAATGTGGCACGAGGGAGGGATTACAGCGGGAAGCGCATTGGATCGCGGGGTTGTGTCAGGTCGGAAGGGGATTTGTCGGTGTTTCTTTGTGATTGGGAAAAGTGGGAGACTCTGCAAAAGACAGAGGCTTTTTTCTTTTAATTTGGCGTATATTTTATTTGTACGGTTTTAACTCGACCTATTTTTATCCTGTCCGATCTAAAATAGATCTGCATTTTATTTATATAAATTTGTGTAAAAAAAATTTTCAAATTTTATTTAGGTTCGATCCAAATTCGATTGATTCAAACTCAATCCATCACAATCTGGCCTGAACTCGGCTTATCCCGACTCCAATCTAGTCTAGCACAAAGTAGTTTTTGATTTTATTTTTGCAAAATTGTTCAAAAAAATCTTAAATTTTCATTTAGGCTAGCCCCAAATCCAACCCATACTAGTTTGGTCAGAATCCGATCCATCCCGATTCAGCCTGAACTCTGCCCATCTCGACTCAAATCTGGTTCATCCCAAAGTAGGTCTGTATTTTATTTATACATAATTATGCAGAAAAAAAAAATCATCAAATTTCATTTAGGTCCAGCCCGAATCCAATGCATGCCCGATTCGGTCCAGCCTAACCCATTTAGTATGTTGTGATTGTATCAAGATTGAATTTTCATTAAAAAATGAATTAAATAGATTAACCCACAATTTTGCCAATTAAAATTACTATGCGACCCATTTAGATCACCATGTGTCCATTTGGGCCACCATGCAGTCCATTTGGGCCAATATGTAGCAAACTCATGTGTTGATCTAAACTCGCTCAACTCATTTGTGCATTGGCCCATTTGTAACTCATAAATAATGACCCATTTATGACCCATTCAATTTTTGATTCGATCCAAATATGTCCAAGCCCACCCATTTGCCACATATATTTGTCACATATTAGAACTCGCTATTTTATGTTATGTTCTCAAAACTTTTTTTTTGTTAACTTTTCAAAAATCATTTTATACATGGAAGTATTTTATCAAATTAAAATTCAAATATTCTCCATTTGTTTCTTATTTAAAAAAATTTCCTTTTTATATTTTTCATAAGTCATTTAAATTTTAAGACAAAGCGATTTAGGAAATAAATCAATCTTTTTAGTTTTGGAATTTATTTTTTAAAAATGATTTTAATGAGGAAATAAAATGTAATGCCTGGATACCTCCTAGAGGATATATGAGCGCTACACACAAACTATTCAAATTATAATCTTATAAGATTGCTTTAGTCATATCACATTAATCAAAATAATAAATCGCATAATTATTATTGCTTTTTATACCATTATTATTAACCTTACTAGATTACTTAAACAATGAATATAATTTCAATAACAAGTCATATATATACATATACAAACTCTAAAACATTTACATTGCACTATTACAATATCCTTTACATGTTCACTATATTGTTCATTACAAAATATATGTATATCATAAACAAAAGACTTCAAGCTTCAATCCTAGTGGCCTACAGATGACGACTCAAGCTGGCACATTCAAAAATTCAAAAACCTACACGAAAAAATACCCATGCTGAGTGAAGGTTCAATGGGGAGAAAATAATGCAATTGACTTCTTATGAAGTCACAATAATCATAAAATCAAATGCCAATATCAATGTTACACAATACCATTAATTATGAAACATACACTTAAACTCTAGCATTTCAAGGATCACTAAGTCATTTGTACAATTGTCAATAATCACTTGTCACTATAATGCAATTATTTCACTTCAATAGCATGGATTCTTATCAAGAATGAATAATGGGAACAATTACTAGATACTGACAAGCAATATCGAACAATGGAAGACGTAAGTCTCCAATCACTAGGATACCAAGTGGTATCGAACAATAGACACCTTTCGGTGCGAACACTAGGCAGCTGTAAATACTGACCCTAATAGGCATGTCTATCTATCCATTACTATCCGAAATTCAGGTTCTCACTTATAGCTTTATCAATAATAATAATATTTTTAAATAAAAATAACCACTACAAAAAAAACTCAAAATAGCGACTACTAAATTTTTGTCGCTACTTAGCGACAGATTTGCGACTAAAATCACATTTGGTCGTCAAAATACCTTGTTCCAATCTGGTGGTTATTTTAGTGACGGATTAGCAATTAAATGAAGGAAACCGTCGCTAAATTTTAGCGAGAACAGATGGCGCCATTTTTAGCGACTATATATCTTGTCGCTAAAAATGTACAATTTTTATTTTCTCCAAAATTATTTTGCGATGGAATTTTAGTTTTAAACTTAGCAACTGAACTATTAGTCGCTAATTTTGGAAGCAAATTCCTATTCATTTTTTGCGATAAAATTAGTGACTAATTTTGTGTTGTCACTAATTTAGTAATAATTATTTAAATATATTTAGCGACTAAATTTGTTAGTAGCTATTATAGTCGCTATTTTAATTAAAAAAAAATAAAATGTATCATTACCTTAAATCCCTAAGTCAGTCCCCTTTTCCCTATCTCTCTCTCACTCGACTCGCCCTCTCTCTATGGACTAAAGCCTTGTCCCGCCGCCTGTATGTCAATTGCCTGGCCCTCGTCGTTCTCTCTCTTCGTCAATCTCTTTCTCCGTCGATCTCTCTTTCGCAGTCCAAGCAGGTTTGTATCTCTACCTAATTAAGATGGTTTGAGCTGTGGGTATTATTAAGTTAATACAAATTCTAGATGGAGGCAGTTTCTAATTCTATTCTTAGGGTTTGCAGTTTTTGTTTGCTTGTCCACATCATTTAGGGTTTGCTCGTTTGGTCTCAGACTCTCAGGTACTCACTTGTGTATATATTTTGTTTCTCGCAGAAGATTCAAGTGTTGGGATTTAATTTTTATTTTCAAAATTTTCATCCGATTTGATTTCAGCGTATTTAGATGTTGTTTTCTTCCCCATTTTTATATTGTTTTGCATTTGCTAAACCGGAGTTGCTTTTGATTCTGCCTTTTCCCCTGGATTTTTTTATCTTTCGATCTTCTAGTTGGCCTTCTCTGCTACATTTATGTATTTTTTATTTTGAATTCTTCATTTTTGAGCATCTTAAGGATCTTTGTGTTTCGGTGACCACCAGCGAAAGGATTGAAGCCAAAGGTCCTTCGTCAAGTTCAACTTTTGCTTCTCTTCTCTTATCTGTTTGTCTTTATTTTTTTCAATTTATTTTCTAATTGGTTACTTGGGTTTCGGTTGTCTATTTTTTCCACTTGTTTTGCTTTTAGTTTGGATTAAGTAATCCTCTATATATTTGATGTTCAATTTTGTCTTCTCTTGTTAGAAAATTTCCATTAATTTATCTCCTTTTTCAAGCTTGTCAATAAGAGTCTTCAATTACTTTTTAGTTGATTGTAATTTGCATATGAATTAATGGCTTTTACTGCAATTTAATTAAAACTGAGATGTGCATTTTGTGTTTCTAAAGGAGCTTTTTACACAATGATGGTGTTCTGATGATTGAATTGGTTGTGTACATAAGAAATATAATAAAGAAATGAGTTTTCAAGGTTTAGATTTTAAGTGATATTCCTTTTTCAATTATAATACAGATGGAAAAGGAGGATGGTTAGCTTTGTTTTTAGTGTGGCTTCAACTTGTACATTTCTATTGATTTTTGGTTTAGTAAAATTTGAACTAGCTGAATAGGAAAGACCAACACTTTTGGACCAATACCATTTATGAAATTGAGTAATGTTGTCTTAACAGAGCATCCGTGTACATTAGTAGGTATTAGCTAATTAAATAAACATTTATTGTATTTAAATCCTACCGTTAATTTCTTACACATAATTAGTTCTAAAGCTGGTAATTTTCTTGAAGTTAATATAGACTACCAATGCAATGGTTTGGCAAGTTTCTTTCAAATTGATTATGTGAAAATTTTTCAACTTTTGTTTCTGTTTCTTTATGCTGTGTGCTAACTTGAATGAATCTTTTCACAGCGGCATAGTTTCCCTAAAGCTGTAATTAATTAATTAATTTTAAACATTCCTTTGTAGCTGCAAATTTGAGCCAGTTTGTTAATGGTAATAACATTTTTAACTAAAATATAGTTCAATGATAAATTTATACTATTTTTTATACTTTAAGAGTAAATTTGTTCATTTGTCTAAATATGTATATTAGCAAATGTTAAATAGGAAAAAGAAAAAGCAAGAAGAAGAAAACATATAAACAAAAAAAAAAGATTTATCCAGAGTCAATTATTTAAATACAGAGCATGAAATTAGTTATAATTTACATAAAGATATGATATTACTATGATGTCCTTGAAAATACTATATTATATGTATGATTTGTAAATTTTAATGCTCTGTATGTAGTCAAAATATGAAGTCGACAACTGAATTTATGCATAAAAATTTACTGACTCTATTATTGTCTAGATATAATAATATAATTATTAAGACAAGTGAATGTAATATTATTATATTATAATTTTTTTTTAAATATTAATTATGAATCTCTACCAGAAAAAAATGAAAATAAGAAAAAGCAAATCCTACAAGGTTACAAGTACCAGGTACTGAGAAAGCAATAAAGCATAGTCATTTTAAGGAATCTGTTTTTTTTTTCATGTGTAAAATTAAATTAATATATTATTATCACGATAATTATCTACAATTTAAATGGTTAAAATTTTGACTATTTTTTTCAGTTGACTAGAGTTTGAATTATATCATTCCCACTAGGGGTGTACACGGTTCGGTACAATTCGGAGATTTGTAAATCTCCGTATTGTATTGAAATTTCGGTTTCTAAAAATTTCGGTACAATTCGGATATTATAATTTCGGTACAATTCCGTACAGTTTTTTTAATTTTCGGTACAATTCAGTTCGGTTTTTCGGTTCTTTCGGTACAAAACAAAACAATACAGTACAATATGATAATTCGGATAATTCAATTTTTTTAAAAAGTTACAAAATAAATATAAACAATAATAAACACAAATATAATTGAAATATCCCAATAAGAAACTTTTTTCATTTTCTTTTATTCAATGAAGAAGAGCCAGTGAAGTTAAAAACTTTTTTCATTTTCCTATGAGCCAATTTTGCATACAACATTAAGAGCAATTATAAACACACATGAAGGTACCAATATAAGAAAATATATACTGTTAATTGCATAATTTATGATAAAATCACATGCGAAGATTATCACATAAAAAATGGTCACAATATACTATTTATTATTTAACTTGATGTCTTTTTCTTATTTCACAAAAAAAAGAGTAAAATAATAATAATAATATTTTCTTCTTTTAATGATTTTAAAGAAGGCAAATACAAGTTGCATAATGATGGCAGCAAATGCAATTTAGCCCTGAAGGACATTAAGAAGGTTAGTTATGTCTAGATATTTTAATTGCTAATCTAAACTGAATTCATAATTAATTTTATTTGTGAAGTATCACATAAAAAGGACAAAAATCATATTTTCTTATATTACATTTTTTCGGTCAACTCAATTGAAATTCAAAGTTTGCGTTTGTCTATGTAATTTCCTACTTTTTTTATAAGGTAAAATTTTTTTTTCTAATCGATTTAATCCTTGTTAAGTTTTTAGCATATAGGCATAAGAACTTTTTGAATTTGACTTTTGGCAATCTAATTAATCTATCTAATGCATATATTAATTAATTAATATTTGCTAATGAAAAAAAATTGAAAAGATTAAGAAAATAGAACAATAAATAAAATATTAGACTTTGCCAATCTGCTAACCTAATATTGAATTATCTATGAAGTATTCAATGACTTCAAAAGCATATTAAATAAAGATATCTCAAGAACAGATCCATAACCCATACCGTCCTACCATTTTTTGCAGTTAACAATAGATGAACAACAATTATACATGAAACGTCTACTGCACTAATGAGAATAATTTTTTCTTATCTTTTCTTTTTTTTTTCATTCTTTGATGCCAAACATCTCGTAATCTTAAAACCCTGTCATTCTAAATTTTTAATTGTTTCAAAAACAAAAATCAATTCCAAATACATAGGCTAATGCAAGAAATGCTGACAGTTGCTTGTGTCCAAAAAATACTGAAACTGTGTGTGCATGTAAAAAAGTAAGAAAATGAAGAACACCCAAAGTCCATAGGGAAAATCATATACATAATTAGTAAGAAAATGATTAACTAATTTATCTAATTTCTCTAACCCAATCAAATACATTACTAAATACAGAAACAAGCATATAAATGAAAGCATCAAAACACAATTCCCATACCTGCTTGAATAGCAACGACGTGAAGCAACACAAACAGATGAAACAAAATGTGAAAACACACAGCTCCTGCAAAACCCAATATTATCTTTTAAAAAAAAAATAACACCTAAATGCAAAATACCATCCAAACAATGCAGACTCAATTACCTGGAGGGAATCGCCAAAGTTTGGTTACTGAACAAGATGCAGGGGATCTTTTGTGGGTTTCACTGTCACAGTGGTAGGGGTATCGAAGAAAAGAAATGAAATGAAAAAAGATGAGCAGCAAAAGCGGCTGCGAGTGAAGGGAGCATCGAAGAACAGACAAAGAGAAAAGCGAGTAGAAGAAGAAGCGGCAGCCAGGAAGGGAACCGAAGAAAAGAAAAGAGAAGAGAAATAGAGGGAAGGGAGCACTCAAAACCTAATTTACATGGATCTTTCATTTTATTTTCTTTAATTTTAATAATTTGCTTTTTAAATATTTTAACAATTAACAATTCTTTAAATTTTAATTTTAATTCCCTCCGAAAAAAAATCAAAATAAAAATTTTCATCTTTCTAAAAATTTTCAAATTTTATTCTCAATTCACACCAAAAAAGTTTTATTTTTTTTAAATGCACAACTAAAAAATTATATTGATGCTGAAGTTCATTGCACAAAAAATATATATTTATTTAAAATTATAAGTATATTTAATTGTTTAAATATATAATATAGTTCTGAATTTTAAATTGCTTTGACCTATATTATTAATGTTTAATTAATATTTATGCTTTGATCACCATTCATTTGGTCCTTGATGATGATTGGTGTGTTAATCAAATATTAGTTAAGTTTATGAGAACAAAAATTATATATATTACTATCTTCAATCATATACAACTTTTGATAAATATTAGTTGAGTAACACTAAATATAAATAGAATTAGTTGAGTGACATTAAGAGACTGTTAATTACTATTATAGTTAATAGTTATAACTTATAAGTGTGAATGTGAAATGCAACCATCTTTTTATAGGTTTTGTAGTTTAATATAATATATAATTAATAATACATAGTGAACTTGATCAATTACTTTATATCTTAATTTTCATTTATCAAATTATATATATATATATATATATATATATATATATATATATATATATATATATATATATATATATATATATATATAGCAATTTTAGTGAAAAACAAAATATTGTGATAATGAAAAACCAACATTTTTATAGTACTAACTACTAAGCTAATTAAATTATTGGTAAGATTATTATCTACTTATATATTTATATTAATTGGTAAAATTTCATTATAAACTCATATATTTATATTAATGGGTAAAATTTCATTATATACTCATATAATTGTATTAATTGGTAAAATTTTATTGATACAATAATTGTATATATATAATTATATTATTAAAATACATCATCAATTACTCATATAAATATTATGCTAAAAATAAATGAATGCTGGTTGAGTGATGCCAAAAATAAATTAAATTATTGATAGGGTGATTAATATTATATACTCATACATTTACATTAATTGGTAGATTTCATAATAAATAATAACCATATATAAATACATTTTTAATTTACATATTCATATAAAAATTGTGAATAAAATAAATAAGTTTTAGTTGAGTGGCACTAAAAGTAAATAAAATTAATTACATATTTATATAGATATAATAATTAAATTTATCTTATTAATAATTAAAATATCTATTTTAATTTATTAACTATTTATTATATTAATTTCATACATTAAAATAATTAATACAAATAATTATGAAGTTAAATTTATATAATAAAAATTATAAATACAATTTATATAAAAGTTACTAGTATAAATATTCGGTTCTTTCGGTCCAATTCGGTTTCAGAACAGTTCGGTACAGTTTAATACAGTTTTAGATCCGGTTCCAGTACAATACAGTTCGATTCTAATAAAAAGTCAACGGTACAGTTCGGTTCGGTTCTCGTAAAAAAAGTCAACAGTACAATTCGGTTCTGGATCTTTTTCTTCGGTATTTCGGTTCGGTACAGGAAGATCCAGACCCGTGTACACCCCTAATTCCCACCCTAAAAATGTATAACCCCATCACACCCCCTCTCTTTCTAAAATTTGCATGTTCATGTGTTTTTCTTTAGGCAAAAACAAAGTTGTGTATTTGTTTAAGTCAATTCAAATAGAATAGAATTTAACTCGCCTTTATTGTTTTCATTTTCTTGGGTTAATTGTTGAATGTACTTGTTGAGGTATGTGAGATTTTGTCTTTTGGTTTTTGTGTGGCTTTTGCAAATCTTTTGTTTGAAAGAATGCCAATTAAATTGCTGTCAACTTGAGAATTGCCCATAATTTATTTCTAATGTCAATTTTGAAATTGACTTTTCATTCTGAATTTCTGTTATATCTTTTGTTGTCATTCATGGCATTTCTGTTATATGCTTCTTAAGATATAGGGACTTGATGATTTCGAATGTGCTTGATAAACAGTGCTAAATGTAGATAGTTGCTTTAACCTGGTATATGTTTTTGTAGCTATTAACTAAAATATAACAGTGCTAGTGTGATGTGCGCCAGCCTCGATCGATTCCCGGGAACCCGCTTTTAAGGCCCGAGAAGGATTTGCGTCTTTTGATCTTGGGCAATCATGAGATATTTTGGACATTTCTTTCCAATAGAACACTGAAAAAATCATCTAATCTCATGAAACCTTTAGGCACCTTTGAGATATTTTGGAGTCGCCACCTAATTTATAAGAAATTGAGAAAGTTCGTCTAACCTCGGAGGTCTTAAATCAGAGAAGGTGTTCGGAACTTCACTCTTATTAATGCCTTAAGTTAAGTTATAAATGAGTTTTTAGCAATTGAAATTCCATCTCTCATCTTACGCGGTTATGCAATAAATTTAAAGCGCATTTCAAGTATTTTTAGAAAAGCAGTAAAGAAAGCAATAAAGAATGCGATAAAAAATTACAAATGAAAAAATGGGACAGAACAATCCCCCAAAATAAAAAAGCATAAATAAATAAATGAATAGAATTGCCCCAAAATTAATTACAAGGGTCCGAAATAAATACTACACAAGAAGAATAAAATAAAAGACATCATAGATAAATCGGGACATTTATTAGGAACATTGATTCCCTCATTTTCACTTAAAAAGTCAAAAAGTTATTTTTTAATCAATAAAATCGGGATGAGTAATCCCATTTTGAGAAAATTAACTATTCTTTTTAAAAGTGAGTTTTTATGGGTTAAAATTAGGACATTGGTCCCATTTTATTAGAAAATCCCAATTTATTAAACTAAACTTTTTGTGATTTTTTAATTAGCGTGCATAAAATAAATAAACTTATTACATATTACATAATAAAATGAAAATAATGAGAAATAACTAAAAATACTAAAAATATTAAAATATGACAAATTCCACCAAAATGGTATCTTTAAATCTCCACGGGCTCCCATTTGCCATTGAAAAAGCTCACACATAAAAATCAATATTGAAATAAAAAACACGAATAAAGTGATGTTAGTAATAAAAAATGGATTTAAACATATAACATGTAAAAATGAATTAAAATAAATAAAATAACATGCATAATGTATGACAAACCAATTAAATGGCATGATAAAAATAAGTAGCTTAACATATTAGCAATTCAACATGCATAAAAACATAAATAATAATAATAATAACAATAATAATAAATAATACTAACAAAATAAAAAATAATAATAGTAGTGATAGTAGTAATAATATATAATAATGATAATAATAATACTAATAATGATAATAATCACAATAATGATAATAATAAAACAAAAGTAATAATGATATTAACAATAACAACAACAACAACAACAACAACAACAATAATAATAATAATAATAATAATAATAATAATAATAATAATAATAATAATAATAATACTAATAAAGAAGATGAACAATCAACAATAAGGAAAATGAACAATCAAGCAAGCAAAAATAAAAGAAATAATAAACAAAATATATTAAAGCATGTTAAATAATAATACTAATAATAACAATAATAATATATGAATAAGAGTAATGATAATAATAAGAAGAAGAAGAAAAATAACAACAAAAGATAAACAATCAAATAAATATGCAAGAATACAATAAAATATGCTAAAAATATTAAATATATGGCTAAATCACATGAACATAAACAAAATAAAATAATAGATCAAAAATCTACATGGTTGCTAATTAATTATAAACAAAAATTAAAATAAAAATTAAATAAAAGATTGAGCCTAAAATATTTTCCCTCAAAATTTGATGAGATTAGAGATGGAATTTCAATTGCTAAAAACTCATTTATAACTTAACTTAAGGCATTAATAAGAGTGAAGCTCTGAACACCGTCTCTGGTTTAAAACCTCCGAGGTTAGATGAACTTTCTAAATTTTTTATAAATTGGGTGGCGACTCCAAAATACCTCAAAGGTACCTAAAGATTTCATGTGATTAGATGATTTTTTCAGTGTTCTATTGGAAAGAGGTGTCCAAGATATCTCATGATTGCCCAAGATCAAAAGATGCAAACCCCTCTCGGGCCCTAAAAGCGGTTTCTCGGGAATCGATCGGGGCCGGCGCGCGTCACAGCTAGATTTAGAGAAAGTCTAATGTCCTTCCCTTCATGGAAAAATGGAATTTTTTTGCCATAAATTGAAGTGACAAGCATGCAATACTTGTTAAAGTCCAATGATAATGGTAGAGTGTGATAACTTTATTGTCATTCTAGGAAAATTACTCTTATGTCTTTGATAATAAATGATAGATTTGTAAAACTGCCCGGACCCGATCCATGATTTTATTCATGGACGGGACCAATGATAGAATGCCATTTCATGTGAGAAAGTTGGCATTCAAGAAATAACATCATGGACCACGTATATGCAAGTAAAGTAAAATAATTTCTTATAATGTTATCTGAATTGAAGTGATTAGCACTCCATACTTTGTTAAAGTCTGATGATTTGTGGTTTGGCAGGAATTGCTGCAAAGTCTCCCTTAGCTATGATAGGGACAAAGGCAGTGATGTTAAGAAGCCGAGAATTGAATGTCGAACAAGGATTGGATTATATTGCGTCTTGGAATTCTGCAATGCTTTTATCTGATGGTCTAATTGAGGCCATCAAGGCTCAAATCCATAAAAGAAAACCTATCTTTGCCAAGCTTTTATCCTCTCTACACCATCACTAAATGTGTTTGTTTCCCATCGACCACGAATAAATGGCAGGATATCATTTAATAAGTTTTGTATTTGATACGTGCTTTGCTGTAAGATTATCGAAACATTTAATAATTATAAATAATAATCTTTTTTTTCTTTTGAATTATTTAGATTATAAATTTATAAATTTGATTATAATTTGTATTTATATTCGTACGCATGTTCAATTTTCAATGTTGTGTAAATAACGAATTAATTTATTGTTTAAAGATATGAAAATAAAATCATAAATAAAAATAAATAAATTCTAACCTTTAGCGAAGGAAATTTCCATCGCTAAATACTGGAAAAATAAATGAAAAAATTATTAGCGACACAAGCTGCTTCCGTCACTAATTTGAGCAATGGTAAGATAAATCGTGACGCGACAGAAAGGAGAAAAATTTTTTACGACTAAATTTGTAGTCGCTAATTACATTTTAATATTATTGGCGACTAAATTCAGGGGTTAATTAGCAACATTTTCCTATTTTAGTGACGAAATTCCGTCGCTGAAATTAGCGACTGTTTTCATATTTGGTCGCAAATTTTCTTGCGACGGTCGTTTTTGCGACAATTAGTCATCTGGTCTCTAAATGTAATTAGTGGCTAAATTCCCATGATTAGCGACCAAAAAGGCCATAGCTAATTACCCTTTTTTTGTAGTGAACATTTATTTCCTTGTATTACATCTAAATGCCTATTTTCATATGTGTGTGTGTGTGTGTGTGTGTGTGTGTGTGTATATATATATATATTATAATTAATATTATAATATTTTATAACTCCATTAACTAAGAATTCCATTTTATTATCACGTTTTCAAGACTTCCACTCATAATATAATAATAAGATAATGGTACAATTACATAGCTAAACATGTGAAATGCATAAATGGGACAAACAATTCAAAAAGAAACAAAAGGGGAAGGGATAGGGCTGTCACAAGTCATGACCTATGTCATGACTGATGACAGTGGCTTGCTGTCATGACTGATCTTTTAAACTTTTGTTCCTCTATGTCTTATATTTCCATAGACACCAAAATCATGTCATTTAGAGATTTACAGAAAGAGATATTCACAAAATACTACACTGCTCTGGTTAACAGGACAGCCACAAACACTGCACTATAACCCAAAAATAAGTGGTGTTAGAGGTGGAATCTGATTCCAGCCTCTCATACAAAATTTAGGTCTATATTTCTAGTTTATGCTTCAATTGAATTCATCCTAATTGGAGCTCTCTAACTCCAGTTATAGGTAAAACAATCACTAGAGGTCAAAAGGGATCTACACCAAAATTCACCCTACAAGCTTAACTCTACACTTTCCTTCCTTAATAACCACTTTACCACTTAATTCACATTCACAAACAATTTACACAACACTACCATGTTCCCAACCATCAATCTCATGCACAACAATAACACAAACATGCGAACAAACACTCACATTTGATGAAGCTTGATCTCCCTTTTCCTTGCTTAAATTTTTCCTTTCCCTTCATCTCTCACCTTATTCTCAGCTTGCCAAACTTCTCCTCTCTCACATGATTAATCTCCAAACCAAGAGTATAATTTTAAAACTTAACCAAATGGGAAATAACAAATAAAACTTGGTATTTGTGGCCTAAGATGGCCAGCCAAAAAGAGTTCAGCAGGGCAGATTTTTCAACTCTTTTAATTAAATACATTCTTAACTTACTTTAAAGGTGTTAATCTCCCATTGGTCCAATTCTTTAAGTCTTTGGTTAATTTTTCTTTGGTCCTTACCTTTAATTCTTACTTCAATATGCATAAATTACCACTTCTTTCTTCATTTAATCCTTGATTTAATGCATAAATCATAAATTACGTAATTACTCATGTACCCTCTAACAAATTTAAAAATACCGATCATGTCTCAAATGTACAATTTAGGCTCAAATGTACTACAATTTACACATTAGCATGCATAATATATTCCAATCCTCCTAAGGTATATTTTGGGGCCTTACATAAAATATGCATGAGTGTGAATGTGTGAATCCTCATTCAAATTATACAAAATGTTCCTAAAATCTTTAAGTATTCGATTCTTTATTTTTTGCACAAATTCGCTGATCTGATATAAATCTCGCAGATATTAGTATGTTCTAGTTCTAATCGAATTTAGAACTCAATTGTTCTACTATGGTAATATATCTGTCCAATTTTAATCTGGCAAGACAAATTAAAATAGAATTTAAGAGAATTTATGCGTTATTATTATCATCAAAACAAAGTTAAGATTTATTGTAGCCTTTTGAGGTAACAATTACCAAAATAACCCTTCTAGAAAATCCATATATAGAGTAAAATAAAAGCTCTTAGGGTGTCTTCAATGGTCTCTATCTTTTGATTGAAATCTTTAATTTTTTTCTTATTAATTTACTAACTAATTATTTTTAATGCTATACTTTTAATTTAATTTAATTTAATTTAATTTAATTTAATTTAATTTAATTATTATTATTATTATTATTATTATTATTATTATTATTATTATTATTGTTATTGTTATTATTATTATTATTATTATTTTCAGAATATTATCTTTTCCTTTTATTAGATAGAATTTCATGTCTAATAGATTAGATACACCAATCGGATTAGAAGTAGAATTCTATTTATGTGTGCAACTCTGTTTATATTATTAATATACATACATGTACATATGCCTTTTGTGTTGGCTATTATACTTATATAGTTAAGTAAAGTAAATTTTAAAATTTTCAACATTTATTTACATAGTAATTATATGAATTTGTTATAGAAGTGAAGTAACAATATATGAGTATATATTTTGGTAGAGGTGAAGTAACAATATATTAGTGGCAATTAATGAGTATATCAACATAGGATCACTTATCTTTATATATGCATGAATTTGTTTTATTTTAGGTTGCAACGAGAGTTTGAAAGCCATAGTAAAAGTCACTGACACACGTAGCAAGTTATTGAATTGCATAACAGTATATTGAAAAATTCTTTTATTTTATCAAAAGAAATATTTTACATATTATTAAGATTTATAAATTAATAGTGTTTCGTAAATTTTTAATAATTAGTGTAGATAAGTTTTCGTAGAGGGTTTATGTAAAGGCCTAAACATTGGGCTAGTCGTGAATAATATTTTATGAGGTTGATCAGTGGACTCGGGTTGAAAAATATATCCGTGGGCGAAAAATATTTTATTTGATCATCAGAAAATATTGGGCAGGACGAGTCCGATGGTGAACTTTGAAGTCAAACGGATGTCAAATAGGCCCTGAAATCGGAAAAATGAGTCAAAAGTCAGTTTGGGCGTCTGTCGTGTCTATGGACCAAAATCAACCCAAGTTGACTTATGTTGACCCAAATTTGACCGAATCATAACATTTGCTATAAACTTTAGAAAAATAATTTGAAAGTATGGACACGATTGTATGAATGAGTAGAATCTAATGGTGTTAAGAAAATTAATTTTATAGTGCCACCGAATTTTTGACTATTGGACAGGTAACTAATTATCGGACTAGGTAATAGTCTCCGATTAAGTTGAAAATTTATGTGTGGGTTATTTAATATATTTTTATGAATTATGAAATTAATTTTGGAAGTACTTGAGCTTGAAAAATGGAAGAAATAATTTTAGATTGCATTTTTGGCCATAATGCTTAAATGAGCTTAAAAATTATTAGACCAACTTGATTTAACCAAGCCCAACCCATTGAACCACCTATAAATAGCCTAAAATATCATATTTCTCGAGATTGCTCCATCGTTTTCTCTATCCTTCCTCCTCTTTCTTGAAAGCCGAATTCTCTCTTCCTTTTTCCATCCATTTTCTTCATTTCTTCTCATCTCTCTCCCCAAATTCAAGCCTCCTTAACTTATTTAATTGTGATATTTAATCTTCAATTGAAGGGATAGAAGTGGGAGAAATCAAGGATTCTAAGTTAGTACATGAAAGTGAGGTAAGAAGAATTGATATTTTTAATTTTATCTAAGGGTTCAAATAGGTAAATTAGGGTATGTAGAGTGTATTTATGTGATTAGTTTGAATAAAGAAAGTAAAATAATAGTGGGTTTTTGGATGGTCTATTCAGCCATATGTAGAAAAAAAAGAAGAGGAAGGCACCTCCAAGGGAGGAGAAGGAAGTATAAGAGGCCTAGAGCAAGTGATTGAGGTTAGTGGTTACTATGACGCGCATCGAACCCAATCATTTCCCGGAGTGCCCACTTTTAGGGTCCGAGAGGGTTCGCGTCTTTGATCTTGGATAATCATGAGATATTTTGTAATCCCTACCCAATAGTATATTGAGAAAGTTCATCTAATTCCATTAAAGTCTTTAGGTACCATTGAGGTATTTTGGAGTCGCCACCCAATTTACAAGAAATTGAGAAAGTTCGTCTAATCTCGTGGTCTAAACAAGAGCAAGATTCGAAACTTCACTTTTATTAATGTCTTAGTTAATTATAAATGAGTTATTATTAAATTTTTATTTCTCTTCTCACGCGGTCATACATTAAAATTAAAGCGCATATCAAGCATTGTAAAAAAAATGATAAAATAATAAGTAAACTAGAAAAATAAATTAAAAGATAAAAATTGGGACAAAAAATACAATCCCCCAAAATGCAAAATTAAAATTTACGACAAAAATACAATCCCTCGAATAAAATCAAACAAAACATAAATAAATATCAAAATCAAATGAATAAATAAACATTTATAAATTGGGATATTTATTTAGAATATGAACATTATTTCTTTCATGTTCACTTCGAAAATCGAAAAGTTATTTTTGGTATTTATCAAGAAATTAGAGATAAGTAATCCCACTTTTAGAAAATTAACTCTTTTTTTTTAAAAGTGAGTTTTTATTGGTTGAAATTAGGATATTGGTCCCATTTTATTAGAAAAAAATTCTAATTTATTATTATAATTTTTTTATTTTTAATTAACGTGCATAAAATAAATTAAATTTATTACATATTATATAATAAAAATAAATAAATACAAAATAATAAAAAAATAATAAAAATGCTAAAAATGACAAATCCAACCACAATGGTCTCTTCAAATCTCCATGTACTCCCATTTGCCATTAAAAATACTCACACATAAAAAATAAGTATTGAAAATAAAAAAAAAAGACACAAAGAAAATTGATATTAGTAATTCGATAAAAAAATCAATTAAACATATAAAATAATAAAAATGAATTAAAATAAATAAAATACAATGCATTATGAGTGATAAAAAAATTAAATGATACCATGAAATAAATAGATTAACATATTAATAACTCAACACACTTAAAAACATAAAATAATAATAATAATAATAATAATAATAATAATAATAATAATAATAATAATAATAATAATAATAATAATAATAAAAGATGAACTACCAAGTAAATAAAAAATAATAAAAAATAAAATATGTCAAAAATGTTAAATCTATGACTAAAATCACATAAAACAAAAAAAAAAAAAAAATAAATCTAAAAAAATCTACATGATGACTAATTGATCATAAACAAAAAAAAATAATAAAATACAAAATTGAACCCAGAATACTTACTCTCAGAATTGAATTTGATAAATGAAGGAAAATGTTTGTTTTCGTTGTCTTGATTTGCAAAAATAAAATTAGAAAAGTAGAAAATAGAGAAGAAAATAAGCATCCCAAGAACAATGAATTTTCTTCTTTATCTCAAGAACAATTGTTAAAAAAAAAGGAAAAAAATTCCCTACAATAAAAAATTATGTTCTTTGTCTTAAGAATTATTTTTTGTTAAGAAGAATTCGGTTAGAACCTTAAAAACAATTCATTTGAAGAAGAAGAAGAAAAAAAAAATTTTGCCTCTCAAAATTCTCCAATTTCTCTCTCCAAAAACTCTTTTATATCCCAAAAAATCATATTTTTTTTTCTAGAAACAATTAACTCAATTTAATTTTCATTAAAATATAAAAAAACTGAAGAATTTTAAAAGTCTAAAGAAAAAAATATTTTAAAATTAAATTTGAGAAAAAAACATTTTTTGGCCTAAAAATGCCCAGGGGGGCATTGGGCGCCCAGAGGGGCAAGCGACGCGTGCTGGTAGGCAAAGGGCGTCTCTCACACGTGCAGTGACTCTCACCCCAGCGCCAGCACGCTGGCGCACGCTTGGAGCGAGAGGGAGGCCCGCCCTCGCGAGTCGGCGGCCAAAAACGCTCGATTTTTTTTTAAAAACAATCTTAACTAGAAAACTATCATTTCCAACCTTTTTTTTTATTTTTATATTTTTAAAATATATATTTTTTATTTAATTTTTTAAATAGCAATTTTGACAAGGAAACTATCACTTCCAACCTCTTTACCTATAAACAAACACAATTAATTTCATCATTGGGTAACCCTGATCTAGGCTGTCTCGGGATCCAATGTCTATAGTTGCCCCCAATTTTGGGGAGGCTAGTGCATGGGTGCTTAGGTGAGCCAAAATTCAGAGAAAGAAAGAGATGCATACTTGAGGCTGCCTCTTTCCTGCTGTGTCAATAAAACAGTCGCAAGTTTGACTAATGCCAGTTTGCTGATGTGTTAAGCTACACTCTTAGTGGCTAATTGACGTCGCCTTGTTGGCGTACTACATTCCCGTTGGGATGATGCTAGATAGATGCCCCGTGAAGAGCTGATTGCTCCCTGGAGAACCTTGTTGTGATTGGTATCGTGAATATTATCCTTTAGGATTGCAACGAGTCGCTGACAAAATTACGAAGTGCGGTCATCCTTGAAGTGCGGTTATCCTCTTAAATTGCGCTGAGTCGCTGATAAAACGATGAAGTGTGAATAGTCTAGAATTTCACCGAGTCGTTTTCCCGACCATACAGTGATTGTTATCCTCTTGGATTACACCGAGTCATCTCAGACTTACAAAATGCAGACGTCATCCTCTCTTGGATTGCATCGAGTCATTTCAAACTTACAAAATGCAGACGTTATCCTCTGGGATTGCACTGAGTCATCTCAGACTTACAAAATGCGGACGTCATCCTCCTGGATTGCATCGAGTCATCTTAGACTTACAAAATGCAGACATCATCCTCCTGGATCGCACCGAGTCATCTCAGACTTATAAAATGTGAACGTCATCCTCTTGGATTGCACGGAGTCATCTCAGACTTACAAAATGTAGATGTTATCCTCTCTCACTTTAGACCGGAGCCTAAGAACCTATATGCCTCTTAAGATGGCTTTTGATGATTTGCCTCTTAAGAGGACTCGAAAATTTGCCTCTTAAGAGGACTCTGAAGGATTTGAATCTGTGTAGACTTCATCTTGACCTAGTCGACAAGCACGGGTGAGTGCTAATATTGAGCTGAAGCTGTCCTTAACCAGCTTTTGAGCGTGTGGCCTTTATTCAGATATTTCCTACAAAGCTATGTGCAAAAGAGATTGTGTGTGTATGTGTAAAAAGTGATATGCAGCTATTTGCAAAAGAATTATATGACATAAAATGCCTGCAAAAATGGATAGACCATGTCCTAGATAGTTAAGGGTCCATTTAGGATACTGCTCGATCATGCCCCCAAGAATCTAAAAGAGTGCCGTCTTGGCTTAAGGACTCTAACCCATAATCTTTTCAGAGAGAACCATAAGGTGTGCATCTTTGCCCTCCGGTCAATGAGTATGCGCCATTTTTCTATGAGCTGAACAACGTTTTTCCCTCCAGGATTCTGACTTATGTCCTAAATCATACATTATCTATTGAAGGGAGATCATCCGAAGTAATGCCGTCTTATCGCTCCAGGCATCAGAAGCTATTGTTTTAAAGGTAGTGGTCCCTTTTGGATTTTCACACTAGCTTCGTTTTCCAGGAAATGCGTTCCTTTGGGGATTTTCACATAACCCTGTGCCTAACTTTTTCCTGGAATGGACCCAACCCACTCCAGCGGCTTTTATTCATCTCATTTTTAGTAGGGCAGACTGCCTGTTTTCAGGTTTTCACCCTGCCCTTTGGCCTAACTTTTGTTTAGAGAGCCAGTTACGGTTTTCATCTCTAACAGCCCTTTTTTGTACTGGGGAGGCTAAAATCCTTTGGCTTTTTGAATGGTGGCTCTATGGATTTCGATTTTCCTCATGAATGTGTTGGTGACTAGCTCGAAGCCGTTGACAAGGCGATTCTGCTAAAGTGTCAGGATGATGATAGCAATGGAGGCCATACATAGTAAATTGTGCTTATGCGAAGGTGAAACAATGCGCTACTTTTTATGATGGAACTTAACCAATTTGAGTATGCGAAATGAAGTGCTTTTCTTATATTAATATATTATTGCGTAAATCCGTATGTTCCAGTCCAATTTCATCACACATGATCATTATTTGGCATTAATCTTAAAAATACAAAACCATATCTAATCTTGATATGGATCTTGACAACATCAAACTCTTGTTATCAATCAGCCATCTCGGATTTTCATGATTGAACATTTTCTCTTTACCCCTAATTTTTGTCCAAGATGCCTTTTTTCGATTTTCACCTTGACGGAGTGCCCAATTTTAGTAAGGTCGCCCTTTTTTTTAGGTTTTTGACTCGCGGGGCTTTTATTCTCTTTTTTTTTTATTATTCTCTTTTTGTTTTGTTTGCCTTGGCCATGGGACCTATTGGTTCCTTTGAACTTACATTCATCACTGTCACTCAGGACAATTGTCTTTTCTGATAAGGCTTTACTTTGATTCTTGTGCAAACTGGAGCAGACAATGAGCTCCCCGTGTAGACCTTGACTGTAAAAGCTCGTACTTTATTTTTTTTTGGTGATTTTGGTCACTTAATTTCTGAGGTAGCTCTCAATGGTTAAGATTGGGTTGCAAGTTGGCCTCAAATAACTTAGGTTAAAACTGTGGGTTTTCTTTTCTTCTTTTCTTTTTTCTCTTCTTTTTTCTTTTTTTTTTCGCTTTTCTTTTCTTTTTTTTTTTCGTGAAGGCCTAAAGCTTCATTCATCTCGAATTTGCTAATTCAGCTTTTGAGGCAAACCCCTTATTAATTGGAGCTTAGCTTTATCTGGCCACTTTGTATACGACCTAGATGTCGAGGAGGCAAGGGAATGGCTTCTGAAACTTCGATTATTATTAGGTTGGCAAATTGAAACAGGTTTAACATGTCATTCTAGGTCCAGGCAAAGGCATTTTTCCTTTTTCTCTTTTTCTTCTTTTTTTTTTTCTTTTTTGTTTCTCTTTTTTTTTTCTCTCCCTCTCAAGTCTCTCTCATTTTAGGAGTGATATCAAATGCCAATAGGATCTTGAGATTAAATGAGGCAGTATTCATTAAATTAATATCAAATGTAAATGACTTGTGGTTGTGATCATGCATAACGAAATCATGAGAAACATAAACAAAAAGTCATTAATATAATTAACATAAATAGTACTGCATACACCAAGATTGAAAAAACTCAAACATAAAAAGCACATCTACTAGAAGGTTTCATCTCCCACTTCTTGCGGTGCTTCGGATCAGTAATCTGTTTGCTATCAATGAGGTCCTAAATATGGTTCCTCAGAGATCGACATTCATCAGTGTCATGCCCTGTATGCTGATGGTATGCATAATACAGATCCATTTGATGATCGAGACATCCTTGACTTTTGGCGGGCTTAGCAGGTATTGGCTGTAACTTACCTTCCTTTATCAACCTTTTAAGTACCCAAGACAATGATCTGCCTAGGTTGGAGAAACACCTTTGGTCTGCTTTGATAACCGCTACCTCGACCGCATTTCCATTTCGATTCCCATTATCAGGCCCTATCGACTTTCTTGCCCCTTGATTATCGTAATTTCTGCGGGCATAATTGTCATTACTGGCCTTCCTTGCTAGGTATTCTCCTTCAGCTTCTATGGCTATGTCTTTCAAGGACTCCTAGTCCTTTAGCCCCTTTATCTTTAGTGCCTCTCTTAAGTACAGGCTAGATTTCCTAATGAACAACCTTATCTGGTCAGGGGTTTCAGGTTTTTTTTTTTCATTTTCATGACCCGATTTCTCCATCTAGAAAGGTAATCATGGCATGATTCCCCCAACTTCTATTAGAGCAGCTCTAGGTCTTTCAGGGTGACCTCCATCCTGGTATTGTAACAACCCGATTTGGCCCTGGAAAAATTATAAAGTTTTGTTCAAAAATTCAAGGATTTGTGTGTATAAAAGAGTGAGTTTGCATGAAAGCACAGCTGTGCTTTTAGGTAGAACACGGCTGTGTTTTTGTGGGTGTGGTTGATGGGGCTCTTGACACATAGCATCATAAGAGATTGACACTTGGTTTGTTTAAATACATGTATTTGTCAAAGAGATACATATGAATTAAAAGAATTAAGTGGCTAAAGAGATATATGTAAGCACCGTGTCCCGAGGTAGTCCAGATCAGAGATTACCCGATGAAGAAATCGATGCCCGAGTCCGAATGAGCGGTTGAGATTCAGAGATTTTGGCCCTCCAGATTCACGAGAAATATGTTTTCTTTATTCACGACAAAGAGAAAAAAAAAAGAAATTGGGAGTTTTAGGGTAAAAAAAAGGAATTTACCTCCACCGGCAGCCAGCCCATCGATCGCGGTATGCCCGTCGCTCGACGGAGAGCCCCGACGCCCGTCTGTGGCTTTAGACGTCCGTCGGTTGAATCCTGTTTCCAATAGGAAATAGGATTCAACCGACGCCCGTCGGTAATTCAAAGCCTATAAAATGCTACTTTTCACCCGTTTTGGAGGTTGGTTGGCTAGTTGGACGAATTTGCATATTTTTCTACCTAAAAACACATCTTCCAGCATTCTTTTTTTTTCATCTCAAGATTTCTCCATTTTATTTTTGATTTTTGTGAATCAATATATTCAAAGGAGCTAAAATTGATTAGTTTCTAAGAATTTTGATTCCAACATTTGTGCATTTTGTGAAAACCAAGAAAGAAAAATCCAAATCCTTATTTTCTTGATTTTTACCCATTTCTCGTGAAGCGTGCGGGACCCGAATCATCAAGCATCCAACCTAAAAGGTAAAATCCGAGGGTAAATATTTTGGACACCCATCTCATTTAGTTTATTTTAATTATTTTGCCCCTTTTTGGACTTTTGTGTTGAAAAATTATTTTGTTTGAGAAAATTTGGTTTTTAATGTTTTTTTGAAGAACAGTAGCGACCGACGGGTCATAAAGCCACCGACGCTCGTCGCTCATTTGAGTGACGGAGCGTATGTGATGCGTTACTGCTCGTTGGTCACCCCGGGATATGCCCGTCTCTCTGATGAACGACGACATGCCAATCCGTCGGTCGCTTCCAACGACGCCCGTCTGTCATTCGTTAGAGGCCGTCCCTGGGATCTGTTTGCAATTCTCAAAACCTTTTTCTTCATTTTCTTTCTATTATTTATTTCTAAATCTTTTCTCTTCTGTCTTTTATCAATAGTTTTATTCTTATTATTTTAGTTTTGAATTTTAACCTTTATTTTCATTAATATTTATTAATGTTTTATTTTTTTTTATATTAACATTATTGATTGTTTTGTGAGATTATTTTTATGTCTTTGGGATAATTTGGAGCTTAAGAGGAGTTTTGCCATGGGAGACTCCATTTGGTTTACCTCTTTATCCTTCATTTATTTATTTATTTATTTGCTTATTTAATAATTTATTTATTCATTTTTTCATTGATTAATCTGTGCTCACAATGAATCGTTTTATTCCGCGTTAAATAAGAACGGATAAATATTTTATAGTAAATAAAATTGGAATTTTTTCTTAAACTTAAAGATCAAATGTCCTATTTTCCATCCAACAAAAACATCACGATAAAAACTAGTTTCTTTTATAATAAGTGCATGTGAGGACCAAAGTCCTCAAAATAAATGAATTCCCCATTTTATGTATGTACCGCACTTTTACAAATGGGAGTTATATTCCGCTCTAGTGTTATTATATTTATCTTTATAGTCTTTTTTTGTTATATTTTATTTATTTATTTATTCATTATGCTTTTGACGTGAATAAGTGTGCTTTTAATTGAATTGCATCGTGTGGAGAGAGAGCGAATTAATAAATTCAAAATCTAATCGTAAAATTAATCAAGGTAGAAATAGATGAGAAGTCCCGAACTCAGCTCTGGTCTTTGGGCTCAACGAGGCGAGAGGTATCCGATCACTCATTGGAACCTCCAAGACACCTCTTGTGTCCCAACAAAAGACTCAGTTAACAATCCTAGGCTCCATAGGGTTAGAGGGTCATTCCCGATGTTCTATTGGGGTGTTCACCTCCAAGACCCCTTTGGTTTGCCCAAGATAGATAAAAGCACCGTCTTAGGCTCACTGAGGCAAGATAAACTTTCCCAACGTTCTGTTGGGTGGCGACTCCATGAAACCTTCTTGTTGCCCAAAATAGACGCACTTGTAAATACCTTACAAGTTGTCAACGGACCCTCAATATGCCCGATCGTCCTCAAGCGGGCGGTCAAGGGGCGCCACCGCGGGGTCCGGCGCGCGTCACAGTGGCCACTCCACTGGGGACTGGTTCGAGACTTTGATTTGAAAATACCTTCATTAAAATTTATGATTAAATTTTAGTTTATAAATACGCTTTCTTTCAAATTTTCATTTCATTTCATTAGAGCCTTAGACTATGCTAGATTGGTCCTTTCTAAACCTCGGTGCATTGCCGAAACACAACCCTACGTTCACTCAATGTAGGGAAGTGTTAAGGATAATTACTAGCCCAAGCCTCGTACCATTTGGTATATAAAATGGAGACCCAATTGGTCGTTACGGTCACGACGAGCTAGACCCATTGGCAGGGACCATGGTTGGGTAGACCTAAAGTAACACCACCCTTGACTAAAACTCATATAATAGCCATAAATACTTCCCCTAGGTGATACGAACCGTAATACCGTGCCTGCTGTATGGGTCCTTATGTATTGGGTGAGTCCAAATGTCTTGCTTGGTTACCTAGCCAAAGGCTTTCATGCCCCGGTAGGACCATGTCGATATATTTGGATTACTTAAATACGTGATGACCATTTCCCATGCGCTTGTGCATTAATTTAGGAGTGTTATGCTGCCGGTTTTTCGTTGCGCACCATGCGTGTCCATCGAGTTCCCTATTGACCCATGGGCTAATCCTGCTTAGGGAAGAGACTATGACCACGTGTGTGGAAGTAATAAGGGTGGAAGGACTTATCTGCTTGTATGTGATTTGTGGGTGTTGCATATCACGATCATGCATTTTATTTGCATTCATGCATCATTTTAACTCCTTATTTCTACAGCCATCATAGATCTACCCAGGTGGACGAGGGGACCCGCGGGGCGATTGATCCGAACTTTTGTGTCTGAATCACCAGAAAGGGAGAGCTTCTTAGAGAACTGTCTAGAGACCAGCTGTACCGCATCAAAGATGGCTAACTCGCCAAGGGGAAATAATGCCACTAGGGCTTTGGTTGCTGAAGAGGTTGGTAGAAGATTTGAGGAATTTGAGGGTCGGATGATGAATATGTTGGCCGCGATGACCCAGCGTGCTGCTCTCCAAGACCCACTTCCTCCTCCCATGAGACAAAATGAACGGGGGGAGGATAGACAAGAGAGGCAAGAAGAGATTCGACCACCTCCGGTGGATTTGAGGTCAGTAGCGTCGGGAGCCCCGAGAAGGAGACAAGCTCAAAGGTGGAAAGATGACCGAGATGAGGATTATGAAGAGAATGTTGTGTCAGAAAAGGGAAAGGCGCCCCAGTCGGAGGAGATCACGTGGAAGAAAATGGAGGAAAAATTCGAGGCAATGGCTCGGATGCTGAGTAGAGGACAGGGGATGAATCCCGAAGATAAAGAGCTAGAGGGGGAGGATCCTATCCCCTACAATTTCAAAATGCTAGATGTCCCCAAATTCGATGGTACCTCCGACCCAACTGCCCATGTGAAGTAATATTCACTGATCATAAAGGGGACCACCTTGACGAAGAGACAAAAGGTGGAGTATTTTTGCTTAAGTCTGACTGGTCCGGCTATAGATTGGTACCACGGTCTTGACCGTAGAACCAAAGAAGACTGGGATTTACTGACGGAAGAGTTCTTGAGGCAATATGATTGTAACACAAGGATGGACGTGACCCTCAAAGATCTAGAATTGCTGCAGCAAAAGGATGGTGAATCCTTCCATGAGTACTTGACTCACTGGAGGAATAGAGTGATGGAAATGAGAAGGGAGCCGGAGACTCAGGACCAGATTATATTATTCATCAAGAACGCAAGCCCATACTTGAGAGAAGGGTTGAAGATGAAGGGATTAAAAGACTGGGAGTCCTTGAAGGATATAGCCATTGAAGTGGAAGGAGAGTACCTGGCCCGAAGAGCGAACAGTGATAGCTATGCCAAGAGGGGGAATGGTAGCCAGGGGGCAAGTAGGCCAGTGGGTCCCAGCGGTAGCACCAGAAGAACGGTTGAGGTGTCTGCTGCTGATGCAACCACGAGATGTTTTTCAAACTTGGGGAGATCCTTGTCATGGGTTTTGAGAAGGCTAATGAAGGAAGGAAAATTACAGCCATTGCCTCTTAGACCTCCTAGGACACAAGGAATGCCGAGTCACAAGGAGAATGAGTACTGTGCTTACCATCAGCACACGGGTCATGTGACGGACAACTGTAAGGCTTTGAGGCATGCAATCCAAGACCTGATCGATATAAAGTAGATTACAGACCCTGAGAAGAGGGAAGGCCAGAAGAAAGCCGGATATAACAAGGTGCCCCCACCCGTGTTCATGATCGGATCCAGTTTACCGGAGGAGTTTGTCTTGAATGAATTGTACGGTATCGATGTAAACACTGCTGTCACGAGCCTCTATGAGGTAAGTGAAAAAGGGATGCCCGCTGCAGTGATCGATTGCTGGTCCACTAGTGAGAGTGGAAGTGATGATGATAAAGCTACTGAGTTTCCTGACCTGTGGGGTTCAAAGGAGGAGGAAGCGGAAGAGCGCAAAGGAAAAATGAAGGTAGGAGCCGTGACCCACAGTGGGAGAGTAGTGCAGGAGGTGGCAGCGCCTCAAGAGCCAGTGGAAGGTCAGAAAGAGAAGGGAAAGGAGCCAGAAGGAGATCAGATAGTCAAATAGTTACAGAAGACACCAGCCCAGATTTCTATTTGGGATCTGCTGAGACAGTCCCCCTCTCATAGGCAAAGACTGGTAGAGGCTCTATGCGTGACGACTGTGGCTACAACGATTTCGCCCACTGAGCTGCTGGAAGTGGTGAAAGGAGGGGTTGGAGAGAGTGTGGTGTTCACGAATGCTGATTTACCCGCGTAAGGCCGTAACCACAATTGCCCCTTGTACATTAGGGCTCAAATCAATCAGAAGCACACTTCTTGTGTGATAGTGGATGATGGGTCGTCGATTAATGTATTCCCTCAAGTAGCCATGGCAGCCTTTGGAGTGACGGGGGATATGCTAGCCAAGTCAGATTTGATGATCACAGCCTATGACAATTCTCGTCAGCATGCTTCAGGGACTTTTAAGGCGTTGGTCAAGATAGGGCCAGTGGAGACTGAAGTAGAATTCGTAGTCTTGCCCATTCCTGCCAATTTTTCAGCATTGCTGGGGAGACCGTGGTTCCACAAGTTGGGAGGTGTTCCCTCTACTCTCCACCAAATGGTCAAGATACCACATGAAGGACAAGTGGTGACCATCAAGGCTACAAGAGAGAATCAAGTGTCAATACTTGAGATAGCGAGGCAGCCTTTCAGTGGATTCCACGTGGCCATGATCAAGGAGGAAGGGACAATAGAAGGAAGCCCACAAGTGCTAACTATGATGAAGAAGATATCGTTCCTTCCGGGTGCTGGATTGGGTAAGAACTCCCAAGGGATGCCAGAGGCCATCACCACTAAAGGTCAGAAGGATAGAAAGGGCCTGGGCTATAAAGGAGGAGTGCAGAGAGGAGTGAAGCCGGCAGAGGGGATTCCCCACCTTTGGGAAAGTTTCGTGCCCGCAACAGCACTTTGCGCTTACACCGGGGAGGCCGAGCCTCAGTTAGTCGATGGGAGGTATTCAGTGATGTTTATGACTGGGACATTGGGATGATCAAGCCAGCTGATGACTTTTGGGATGAAGAGGTCTTGACCAACAGAGCTATTTGGGACAGGGAAGAGCATGACGAAGTGGTGACCGAAGCTATGTTGGCCGCTCATGTCAAAGGGAAGGCGAAGATGGAAGAAGCTGCTCAAGAGGTGGATGAAGAGCCTCTAGTCAACCCTGATGATGCAGGACCGTCGGCATTGGCAGATCCAGCGGGAGATGAGGAAGAGACCGGTTTAGACTGTATTTTCATTCCTAAACTTTTTAATGATGTAAATGACAATTATAATTGTATTAATGAAATGAATGATTTTGCTTACTTGTGCGATGTTTCTGATAATTTCAACATGCATGATCATGATCACATTCCATCCATATTTGATATCGATTCTACTGATACTACCCCATTTAATCTTGGAACCTCGAAAAATCCTAAAGAAATCTTGATAGCATCAAACATAACTCATGAGGAAAGAGAAAAATTTGAGAGAATAATTAAAAATATGAAAAATTCTTTGCCTTGACCTATGAGGACATGTCGAGAATCGATCGAAACGTCGCAGAGCACGCCATTTCGACTTATCCAGACCACAAGCCGGTGAAACAGAAGCTGAGAAGACTTAGGCCGGAATAGGCAGATAAGGTGAAAGAAGAGATTCGGCAACAAATTGAAGCTAAGTTTCTGGTAGAAGTACAGTACCCCACGTGGTTAGCCAATGTAGTCCCTGTGGCAAAAAAGAATGGAAAAGTAAGGGTATGCGTGGACTATCGAGATCTGAACAAGGCCTGTTCGAAGGATGATTTCCCACTGCCCCATATTAATGTATTGATAGACAGTGCCGCCAATTGCGCGATGTATAGCTTTAGGGATGGCTATGCGGGCTACAACCAGATCCTCAATAAGATAATCGATCGGATCAAAACGTCTTTTATCACAGAGTGGGGGACATATGCTTATAGAGTGATACCTTTTGGTTTGAAGAACGCAGGGGCTACCTACAAGAGGATGGCAACAAAGATCTTGAGTGACTTGATCCATAAAGAGGTGGAAGTATATGTAGATGACATGATGGTCAAGTCAGCCACCAGAGAAGGCCACTTTGAAGCATTGGAGAAGTTTTTCGCCAGAATAGATAAGTGCAACCTGCGGCTAAATCCCAAAAAGTGTATTTTCGGAGTAACTTTAGGAAAGTTGCTAGGACATGTGGTCAGCCAAAGAGGGATCGAAATCGACCTGGATAAGGTGAAAGCTATCAGGGAAATGCCAGTGCCGCAAAAGGAAAAGGATGTGAGAAGTTTCCTGGGCAAGTTACAATATGTTAGCCGGTTCATTGCAAAGCTCACCTTGATATGCGAGCTAATTTTCAAGCTGCTTAGAAAGAATCAACTTGTGGTATGGAACGAGGACTGCCAGAAGGCCTTCAATAGCATCAGAGAGTATTTGCTGAACCCACCAGTACTGAGGCCACCACAACCAGTCAAGCTACTTATTTTGTATTTGGCAGTGGAAGATGGCTCTGTAGGTGCCATGATGGCTCAGGAAGATGAATTTGGAGTGGAATTTGTAGTCTATTATCTCAGCAAGAAATTCCTCGCTTACGAGGTAAAATATGCAAAAGTAGAAAAGATCTGCCTCGTCGTGATTTGGGTATCCAAGAAGCTGAGACACTATTTCCATTCATACAAAGTACAGGCAGTGGCAAAGCAGAACCCTCTGAGGTATTTACAAGAAGCACCGTCTTTGCTTGGGAAATAGGAAGGTGGTTGCTGTTGCTACAGGAGTTCGATATCGAGTATATCACTTGAAAGACTATCAAAGGGCGGGTAGTAGCCGAGTTTCTAGCCGATCATCCCATCCAGGCCGATTCACTTGAGTTTAACTTTCCGGATGAAAACATAGCGGCAATATCTATTCAAGGTTGGCAAATGCACTTTGACGGGGCTGTTAACAATAAGGGGGCAGGAGTAGGAATCATCTTGACAACCCCGGATGACGAAAAGCTCCCTTTGGCCGAAAAGTTGAGATACAGGGCCACTAACAATGAAGCTGACTATGAGGCGTGCACTTTCGGACTAGAAGCTTTAATTGCCTTGGGGGCAAAGGATGTGGAGGTGTATGGAGACTCATCCTTAGTAATCAACCAGATTCAGGGAGAGTGGGCCATCAAAGAAGAGCGTTTAGTGCCATATGTTGAATATATGAGAGAGCTATGTGGTCGATTTGAGACTTGTACGTTTCATTTCATGCCAAGGGATGAAAACCGGTTGGCTGATGCACTGGCAACCCTAGTGTCAATGTGGGACAATCCGGAAGGAGTAGCCATGAAACCAGTTCTAATCTCGAGTTCTGAGAGGCCTAGCTTTGAGGTCAAACCGATAATGGACATAGAGGTAGCGGACGGAAAGCCGTGGTATTTTGATATCATGAATTATTTGGAAAGCGCGAAATTTTCGGAAGAAGCTACTGAAAAAGACCAAAGAATGATCCGCAAGCTGTCCACTCAATTCATATGCATAAATGGAGCATTGTACAAGAGACAGGCCGATGGTATTCAGCTCAGGTGCTTGGATGAAAGGGAGGCCCGGAAGGTGATGGAAGAAACTCATGCAGGTGTATGTGGAGCTCATATGAATGGTTTGACACTGGCCAAGAAAATCATGAGACAAGGATTCTACTGGCTCACTATGGATAATAATTGTTCAAAGTATGTGAAGCAGTGCCAGCAGTATGCGGATTTGAGGCACCTGCCTGTGTCAGAACTACATAGCTTAACGTCGCCTTGGCTATTTGCAGCCTAGGGAATTGATATTATTGGGGAGATCCGTCCTACAGTATCTAATGGGCACAGATATATCATAGTCGCCATCGACTACTTCACCAAATGGGTAGAGGCGGAGTCCGTTAAGAAGATTGATGCACGGGATATGGCAAAGTTCATTAAGAAGAATTTGATTTGCAGATATGGCCTCCCACATCATGTAGTGTCTGATAATGGGGTCAATTTATGGGAGAAACGAGGAAGCTGCTTGAGAAGTATGGGATTGAGCACCATAAGTCTTCTCCATACCGACCGCAGGCCAACGGGGCAGTAGAGGCCTCTAATAAGAACGTCAAGAAGATTCTAGCCAAAATGGTCCAGACCTACAAAGATTGGGCAGAAAAGCTACCTTTCACGCTGTGGGGTTACAGGACAACGATTAGAACATCTACGGGTGCTACGCCGTTTTCTCTGGTGTATGGGACGGAAGCAGTGCTACCAGTGGAGGTAGAGCTTAAGTCACTTAGAGTGGTCATGGAAGCCCAGATTCCTGAAGCTGAATGGGCAAGGCAAAGGTTGCAACATCTGAACCTGCTGGATGAGAGCAGATTGAAAGCCTATTACCATAACCAGGTCTACCAGAAGAGACTCGCCCGGTCCTTTGCAAAGAAGGTTAAGAAGCATCCATTGAAAGAGGGTGACTTGGTGTTCAAACAGATGAGACCTGGGGCACCGGATATTCGAGGGAAGTTCAGACCAACCTGGGAAGGGCCGTTCATCCTCAAGAAGCTGCTGTCTAAAGGAGCTGCAATTCTATCGGATAGCGATGGCAACGAATTTAAGGAACCGATCAATATAGACAGACTCAAAAGGTTCCACGGCTAAAGACTAAAAATAAAATAAAAAGAAAAGAATAAAATGCCCTGCGGATCAAAAACCGAAAAAAGGTGATTTTGCTAAAATTGGGCGCCTCGACAGGGTGAAAACCGAAAAAAGACATCCTGTGCAAAAATTAGAGGTATGAGAGAAAATGTCCGATCGAGAAAACCCGAGAGGGCCGATTGGTAACAGGAGTTGATGCTATCAAAATTTGGTTTCATGAATTAATAGGGCGTACACAGTCGAGTTAGCGTCAAAAATTGATCATTTATGCTGAAATTCTGTGGAAATGTACACAATTTTGTGAAATAAAATAAGAATTATTCTTTTCATTTCCGTCATTTTCTAGTTCTATTTTGAAAAGAAACATAATGCCCAAAGGGGTGTACATGTGTAAGATAAACTAGGTCCTACCGCTACTCGCGTCGGCCAAATGTTTAAGTCCTCGCGTCCTGTTGTCAGACGCCGGGCTGAGGACCCATCTCTTATATTCGCTGGTGGAGGCTACAAAATGAGCTCCGAATCGAGATATGACAGTCTTAACTGGAAGTTGGCTCCACAACTCATGATAGCGAGAAGCAAAAGCAGCAGAAAAAGCTCCTCCCCGAAAGGATAACGGGACCCTCACCACGTCTTGGGTCATCCCGAGCTGACGGGCACATCGAGCTGTAATGCAGAAGGTGGCTTGACGAAGCCCGCATAGGGGAACACACCCTGATGATCCGTCAACGACTGCATGGCACAAAGGGAGCCAGGCAGACATGAAACTGATGTCATCGTCTGATAGCTCGCCAAATCTGGCGGTGCCTTCATCAGGAGTTGCGAAAAAATACAACCGTCGACACGGGAGGAAGTGTCTCGGCGAGTATTCTGCTATGACTAGAGGAGGTGGTTCTGACAGCATCCTCAGCTTTTCCTGCAGCCATATCTAAAAAAAACAAAAAGCCGCTGGAGTAAGTTGGGTTTACTTCAGGCAAAAATTAGGCATAGGGTTGTGTGAAAATTCGAAAGGACACACTTCCTGCTAAGAAAAGCTAGTGCGAAAATCCACAAGGGACACACTACCTTTTAAAATAATGACGTACCTGGAGTAATAAGGGGCTTCTGGCGAATGAGGTGACGGATCCAAAGCGTACAGCATCCAGGCCCAGAATGGTTTCGGCCAGAATAAGGGGAAAGGGGGATAATCCGCGGTGAAAGTCATCTAGAACCCCAAATAGGCGAAGGTCGCCAACCAAGTCTCCTGGAGCCATGGTCAAGAGGCTCATCATACAGAATAAGAACACAATGCTTACCCGGTATGTAGGGACATCAGAAAGTCTATCTAGAGCCTCGATCAGTGGCTCCAGCAAAAAAGTAGGACCCTGTGAGACCAGCCGAGCGGCCTCGGAAGGAGCTATACCCAGAGATAGGGCGATATCCTGAATCTGAATCAGACCGCAGCGGGGGACGTAGGGCAGAGCATGGGGAGGATACCATGCTCCAGTGATAGCAGCAAACTCCTCAGGCAGGGGGCACAACTCCTGATAGGTAAACTTGAAAACATGGAAGCAGGGATTCCAAAAATGGGTTGCAGCTAGGAGTAAGTTGTGGTCTATTTTGGCTCTCCGTAAGTGTTTTAGCCCGGACAGAGTAGTGAGGATGTTATTTTCCCAGGTGCGAGCGTCATCCAAGATGCGGTACATCTTTTGGAAAAGAGGAGAAGTCATCCTTTAAAAGTCAAAGACTGAAGATAGAAAAGGATCAAAATAAGAGAAAAGGTACGAATCCCAAGAAAACTGGTCAAATTTATAGAAACACTCCACAGACGGCCTGCCCGTGCCTCAGTAGCGGTGGCCTGCCCGTCGAAAGTCATCCACCTGGCAGATGCATGCATCATCATTGCATTTATCACGCACATTAATTACGCATTTAATGGGGGAATATTGAACGACAGACGGGCAGCCCGTCTGTCGCTTCTGGAGGCGCCCAGCCCGTCGGTCACGAAAGCTATATAAGTAGGCAGAAACCGACGGACAGGCAGTTTTTGGCTTTTGTCTTTTTGCTTTCCTCCTGCAAACCGTCCCTCATTACGATTTTCTCACTTTTCTTCATCTTTTCACATTTTTAGTTTTGCATTTTCACGTTCCTTACGTTACCGGGTACTCAGTGAAGTATATTTTCTGCGTTTTCATCATTTTTCTACCAATTACAGGTTAGTAACTATTTTTTTTTATTTATTTTCCTTCTAATTATCTTCTTCTTCTTGTCTTAATTTCAAGTAAATAAGTTTAATTTTTCCATTTTTTTGTTAGTATAGATATTGTGCCTCAATAATTAGCCCTAGGTGCTGTTTAAATAATTAATTTTGGTATATATTTTTCCTCAGTTATATTGTTAGACAACTTTACATGAAAATTTTGTTGCCTTGAATTCTAATAAAACATGTTTGCTTAGAAATGAGAAATTCTTATGCATGCACTAGTTGTGAAACTAATAAATATTGTGCTGCTGTTGGGGCCTGAGGCCTGTGATTTTCTTGTTTTTCATGCAGGGGGTGGGGCACACCCTTGCAGGGGTGCTGTCCAAATTTTTATTTTTATTTTTATTTATTATTATGATTGATTATTGAGGCATGAGGCCTGTCGTTATTTTGCTTTTCCTAAAGCAGGGGGTTGGACACATCCCTGCCGGGATGCTGCCCAATTTTTTATTATTATGTTATTATTATTTATTTTTATTTTTATTTTTGTCTTATTTCTTTTTCAGGTTAGACCATCCTTGTCTGGAGAATGCCCGATTTGCCTTATACCAGAAATCAAATCTATCTATGGCCGTTATGTTAAATTAATTGCATAACTTCTTTCTTGCAGGATGCCTCCACGACGACGTGTCCCATAGGGCCAGCCTGAGCCACAGGCTCCAGGTTGGATGGACCCCGAGGCTGTACAGAGATACGGAGCACTGGTTCAGGTAGAGTTCCGAGCCAGTCGCTTCATTTCTAGGCCATTCCTAGAGGCCTTGGGGATGGCTGAGGAGATTGACATACTTCTGGAGGGCGCAAGCTGGACGGAGTTCTTGACACTGGCCTTCCAGACACATCCAGAGGCGATGCGGCAGGTCCTAGCCACATTGCGCTACGGAGGGTACCAGAGATCTGATACCGAGCCTGGAGTGATACAATTTTGGTTCGATGGTCAGCAGTTCAGCATCACGCGTCGGCATTTTGCAGAGGCTATGGGACTCCCACGGGGCGACGGAGTGATGGTGCCCCAGCGAGCAGTGAGACGTGCCCATTGGGTGGCCATAGCCCTACTCGGAGTGCTGTATGACCATGATATAGCAAAGAGTACCGTGTTGGTTTCATAGGCACTCCGGTACTTGCACAGAGTGCTCTCCAGCTCGTACCTCAGACGGGCTGGTAATCCAGGGTCGCTTAATGCGGCGGAGATCTGGAGCCTCTCGGCCTTGGTGGCAGGCCGGCGTCTCAATATTAGCCATGAGATATTGGCTAACATGGTTAGGGTTTCCAGGGGGACAGCCCCAGTGGTGATTATCGGCGGAGTTATTACCAGATTACTCCTGGGATTGGGAGTCACCCCGGATAGACTTGGGGGTGCCTTGGATGAGGGGATATACGTAGATGCACCAGCCGCTGTACAGATGGGGATGGTATTGCAGCTAGCAGGGCAGCCTGAGGCATTCAGACTCCTTACCATACACGAGACTTGGCGAGCCTTTGCACTTCCTCCGCTAGCACTAGCACAGGAGCAGCCAGAGCAGGCACCAGCACAGGAGCAGGCACCAGCATAGGAGCAGGCACCGCCACAGCCACAGGAGCAGCAGCCCCTACATCCAGAGTATCCAGGGGAGCAGCCTCCCCAGCATCAGGGCTATCAGGAGGAGCAGCCACAGCTACAACCAGAGTAGGAGCAGCCCAGGACGCCATCGAACTTTGAGGTGGAGTTCACTATGGATGACCTGTTTGGCACTCCTACTTCGCCGAGGGTGCCGACCCCCACTCCTCCTCCTCCAGCTACGAGGGTACAGCAAGCCATACTCAGGCCATCAGAGAGGTTCCACCCCTACTCCAGAGGCGACCCGGGGACATCTACCTCCACAGCTCCACCACCAGAGCAGACTTCGGAGCCATCTCAGCCTCAACCATCACAACCAGACATATCCCAGCTCATGGTCTCCATGTTTACAGCATTTGAACACAAGCAGGATGAGATGGATAGGGTCCTCTATGAGCAGTTTAGAGAGAGGGACAGACTCACTCAGGAGAGGCTGGACCAGCAGTAGGCCATCATTCAGGAGTAGGAGAGCATCATTGAGCGCATGCGCCAGGAGCAGGCCGGGCTTGTTGAGCATATGGTCCGAGAGCAGGCCAGGATTGTGAAGTGTATGAGTCAGGAGTAGGCTAGGCTCATAGAGCACATCGCGCAGGAGCAGGAGGGCCCTAGAGAGCAGCTCAGGCAGGAGTTGAGGACGTCCCAGGACTAGGTGGCTCAGAGGATCGACGTGACTCTTCAGATGATAGATGAATCACTTGACTCTCTCAGGTCCAGAGTCCAGGGACTGGAGGGGACCATTCCTCCCCTAGCTCAGTCCATGCGGGAGTTTAGGGGGCAGACAGAGCAGAGACTAAAGAGTATGAGGACCGATTCGGCTGAGCAGACTCGCCAATTGAGCAGGGCCTTCAAGGAGCTAGGGGGGATGATCACAAACACCTTGGGCTTCATGACAGTATGTGCACAGCCCTTCCTGGACGGGTATGCTCAGGTATAGTTTCAGCCGCAGAGTTCTGAGAGACCACAGCCTCGATCTGTGCCAGTAGCAGTTCCTCCTAGGTTCCAACCCATGGTCAGAGTATGGAACTCTCAGTGGCCCGACCCAGCAGGTCCTCCTAGCCGGCCTTTTACTTCTGGTGCCGGACCTTCTGCATCTCAGCCTCAGCCTCCACCTCATCCTCAGCCTCAGCCGATGCATCTGTCTGATGATGAGGATGATGACCTCGAGGAGGAGCTCACGGATTATCCGCCATTGTAGTCATTCAGGGAGTTGGGATGACATTTTTTTATTTTGTTTCTTTTTGTACACTATCTATTATTAGTGCACTTGTATATACATTGTACAAAAATAGAGTTTTAGTGGAAAAAAACACTTACTTTTAGATTTAGATGTTTTTATTTCTTTTCTATCTTTATTTACGATTTATTTGCATTAAAGATGGTTGTAAACTTTTCTGTTTATCTACTTTAAAAACTATATGACCACGAGAAATGATGCATAGAAAATAATGATAAATAATAAATGGTAATCCAAAATCATTTATGAGCATATCAAGCAAGAATCACTTATATATGAATTAACAAAAAATTCTTTATCACATAGGAACATTGCTTAATATTGATCCAAACACAGACATTAATCATATTGGAGGATGGACACATCAAGCATTATGTCCTCCAAAATCATACTCCAACGAGCATGCACTTTGCAGATCGGATGGGGATTAGAAAGGAAATGCCAACAAGCAGAGACTGTGGTCAGAGAGTACCGCACCTCAACATCCACGGTGTAGTCAGAGAGCACTACATGCCTTGTAGATCGGATGGGGATTAGTAAGGAATTTCTAACAAGACCGAGATTGTAGTCAGAGAGTACTACATCTCACAGTTCACACGGCAGCCAGAGAGTGCTACGCACCTTAAAGATCGGACGGGGGTTAGCAGGGGATCTTCACAACCGGAGTTGCAATTAGAGAACACTGCTCTCCACCTCGAGATAGTGGTTAGAGAACACCGCATCTCACAATCGAAGTTGCAGTTAGAGAACACTGCTCTTCACACCGGGATTGCAGTCAGAGAGCGCTGCATCTCACATTCCCCGTGCAGGCCGAGACGAGGCTAGCGGAAGACCATACAGACCGGGATGAGGTCAGTAGGGTACCAGCGATAGAATACATCACGGTGGGACTGTGGTTAGATAACACCACATCTTGCAACTGGGATTGCAGTCAGAGAGTGCTGCGTCTCACATTCCCCGTGCAGGCCGAGACGAGGCTAGCGGAAGGCCATGCAGACCGAGATGAGGTCAGTAGGGCAACTGAAGTTGCAATTAGAGAAGATTGCTCTTCGCACCGGGATTGTAGCTACACCTTATCACCCACAAACTAGTGGTCAAGTAGAAGTGTCTAATAGGAAATTAAAGTGGATCCTTGAAAAGACGATTTCAAGTTCAAGGAAAGATTGGGTACATAAGTTAGATGATGCTTTTTGTGCATACCGCACTGCATTCAAAACCCCTATTGGCATGTCTCCTTATAGATTGGTATTTGGAAAGGCTTATCATTTGCCAGTTGAGTTAGAACATAAGGCATATTGGGCAATTAGAGCATTAAATTTTGATCTTAAACAAACTGGTGTTAAGAGATATTTGCAATTAAATGAATTAGATGAGTTACGTCTTTGTTCTTATGAGAATGCAAGAATATATAAAGAGAGAACTAAGAAATGGCATGATGCACATATTAGGCATAAGAGTTTTAAAGTGGGAAACAAGGTCCTTTTGTTTAATTCAAGATTAAAGTTGTTTCTCAAAAAACTTAGGTCTAGATGGAGTGGGCCATTTGAGGTGAATAGTGTTTTTTACCATGGTTATTTAGAGCTTAAAAATAGTAAAGGAAATTTGTTTAAGGCTAATGGTAAAAAATGCAAGGTGTATCTAGATGGAAATTTTCATAGTAGAAAGGTCTCATATATCTCTCTACATTTGGGTTGAAGGTTATTTGCATAATCTTTTTATTTTATATTTATTACATTTATAAGTTATATTTGTGTGTCGTTACTTAGAGTTCATTTTAGTAATTTGGATTATAGTGTTATTAACACAGTTTATTTTTGTTCTATAGTTTTAATTTGTAAGTAGGGTTATTAATATAGTTCTAATATTGAGTTACTTCTTCAAAACATACGTTATATTGTGTTTTTCATTACTGTAATGAGCGCGACATATTTCGTGAGTGTGACAGATCAAGGAAATTATTAAAGGAGGTACGACATAAACTTGAAGTTTAACCCGCTACGCACCTATATGTCGTGAGCACGATGGCTGGTGAGAATTGCTTCTATCACGAGCTTGACAAAGAGTGGAATTTTTTTCTGTTATGAGCGCACATGACTTCACGAGCGCAACAAATCTAAAGATATGCTTTTGTTATGAGCGCGACGGTTGTCATAGGCGCGAGAATTTGAATTAATGAGGGGAAATCTGACCGTTGCAACTTAAATTTTTACACCTTATAAATACTTTTTGAGCCCTAATTCCCCATTTTCACTCTGTTTTCAACTTCTCTCTCATTTTTTCTTTGGTTTTCTGTCTAACTTGTTTTTCTTCCTTGGTTGTTCTTTGGATTTTGCTCGATTTTCCTGATGCAGGGGGATCCTCTCTAATAGCCATAATACGAATAACTTGCTTTTCAATAATGGATTAAGATATAAACAAAAAGACAAGTATAAAAGAAAAATCAAATAGTTATTAAGGTCATGCATTTCACATAAGTTGTGTGTGTAACACCCCAACTGGTACCCTAGTAGTTTTGAGCATGTTGTGATTTGAGTTCTGTGTGTATTATTTGGCTTTAGGATTTAATTGCATGATTTATAATGTTTAGAGGGTATTATTGCATTATAGTTTTTAGATTATGTGCTTGATTGGTTTTTGAGGAGAAAAGAAGGGTTAGAAGGGAATTTTGCTATAAGATATTACGCCAACTTGATAAATGGAGGGTTGAGATGAGGAAAGAGAAGAAGAGGATAGCGATTGGCTTAGTCAAAGGAAAGAAAGCGAGAGAGAGAGTAAGGAAGAGCAAATTTCCATTCTCCCTCTTTCTGCGATTTCCCTTCCCCGTTCTAGCTTTTCATTCTCTTCTTTCTTGCTCAGCTTATCCCTTCCTCTAGTTGCTGTAATTGTGTGTTGGTTTGGAAAATTCCAGATCTTTGAGTAAGTGTTTTACTTCTTCTTCTTCTTCTCCTCCTCTTTGGATGATTTGTGTGTTTGCCGGTTTGGGTGTTTGAATGAGTGTGTTGTTTGGTTTGATTACTAAGAGATTCCAGTTAGAGAGGCCAAAGGAAAAGAGAAAGTGGGTGGTAGTGCTGTGGATTGAAGTTTAAGGAGCTTAAAATTAAGGTTTGGGAATTGTGTGTTTTATGTGATTTTACTTGTTATCAATTGTTTTAAATTTTTGGAAATATTTGAGGTTTTGAGAATGTATATATGTATATTTGTGTTGGGTTTTATTATATTTGAAAGGAATTTGGAAATGGTTTTGTGTAGGAAAAGTTGGGTTGATTTTGGGTGGTTTTCTATTGATTTTGTGCGTTTGAGGTTTGATGGTGTTTATTGTGTAATTTTTCCAAATTAGCTACTTTTAATTGATGTAAAACTTTGATTGAATGTTTAGAAACATGTTTGAGTGAATTATGAGGATTGGGTGGGAATTATTTGGATGTTGGTATGATTTTGGAGGGTTTTGGATTAAGGAGACGTGTGCAGATCGGTGGCAGTAGCAGGAAGCTCGACTTTATCGCGAGCGTGATAGAGCTCGGTCATCCGAGCTTCTGCTGAAAAGTGCCTCTATTACGAGCGCGACGGAGAGCTCGGTAAGCCAAGCTTCTGTTGGGCTGAGCTCTGTTGTGAGCAAGACAGAGGCCTGTTAGCTCTTCCTCGCGAGCGTGACGCAATGGGCAAATTGCCTCTGTCGCAAGCGCAATCTTCCCTGTTCTCAAATGTTTATTTTTGATCTCTCTTTGCATGGTTTCTCAATTGTGATCTATAAATGTATAAATGTATGAATTATAACATGTACTAATGTATGAATCATAACATGCCTCATTATGTGATCATTATTTTGAATTAGTGCCTAGCCTGTAATAGTCAAGTAAGTGGATAGATAGGCATGCCTAGAGAGTTCTGTTAGCTATAGCCCAATGCGTTCTGGAGCCTAATCAGGTCCCCGTTTAGATTCTCGCGATCCTTATAAGTTGGATCTTGTTTGAGATCTCCAAATGTGAAAATGTTTTTGAATGAAAAGGAAATAAATTGCTTTTGTTGTACCTACGGGTACTAATGTGTTCACTCATTATCCACCACTTTGAGTTTGCAGGCAAATCTATGAGTTTGATATTGATGTAAAATAATGTGGATTTTTGTATAATATTATATGAATGGATATGTATTTATATGTGAAGTTATCTGATGAATGTAAGTTATGGTTTAAGTTTTTAGTGATTATTCTCATATGTGTGCTATGTGTATGTGAATTGTTTCGACGGCCATTGTGAGTGGACGTTCATCTTTTATTTTCCCCACTAAGCGTTATCGATTAGCACGGGTGATTCAAAAGAAAGGATAAGGATAATATCCCTAATTTATCTCTTTAGAGTTTAAATTTATACACACACACACACACACACACACACACACACATATATATATATATGGATATATGTTGACAATAATTTAACCCTAATTTCATTTTTCTGTGAGAGGCTGTAAAATACCTAGCCGCCACTTTTCTTTGTGAAAGAAAAACATAGAGAAAATCTCATAAAATTTAGTCGCAAGAGAGGGAGCTAGCACCCCTGTGATTATCTGTTCATCGGTTCGTGTTTGTGGATACTGGTAGAGGGCATTTGTGATTGGAGCAGTGCCTATAGTTTGAATTAAGGAGTTAATCTCGATTTATTTTCTGCGTTATAAAGGTTGGTAAATCCTTATCCTTCTTTTTGAATCAATTGAAATACATGGATCTTATTTGGCTTTATTTTATATTTCGCTATGCTTAATTTTAAATTACTGCGACGAAACCCAACATCTGTTGCGGGCGCGACTCCATGTGCGAGGGCGACCCAAGATGGATGAGAAGAAGAAAGGAAGAGCAGAAGAAAGAAGCAGAGAATGAAGAGTCGCGTTCTGTTGCAGGCGCAACAAAGCAAGGAAGAAGAGGGGGTCAACGCCAGTAGAAAAGTAAGCAAAGGAAGATCCACGTTCTGCCGTGAGCGTGACAGTGAGCGCCGTTAAAGCAGTTATTTTTGAATGGTCACTTGAAAAGTTAGGACTTTTACCAAGGTTTATAACTCTTTTAGAGAGGCATTTCAAGGGGTACAAGGATTGAAGAGATATTTATAGGATTCAGTTGACAAATATTATAATACAATTTAATTTTAACTAAAGCATTTTTTTGTAAGTAGAGAGAACAGTTTCTGCAACTGTAAATTCTTAAGTTTAGTTTGATGTTTTGAGAAGAAGACAAAAGCAAAAAGGAGAAGAATATATTTTGTGAAGAGAAAAAGGGTTGACAGATCTCCTTCTTCTAACTTCTAACTTCTACTTCTTCTTTGTAAATATTGAATGATGTTTTTAATGACTTGAATATTTTAAGTTAAGTTTTATTATTCATATCAATTTAGTATCCTTGTTTGCAGTATTTTCTGTTAGTTTTTTATGGATGATCATAATAAGTAAGAATTTAGTTGAAAGGTAGATTCCTACTTAAAGCTAACAGAATTTCATCACTAAAGCATTTTTTGAGAGATTGGAATATTAGATGATTGTTATAGGTTGTTAATCAATCCTGAAATATGCACGTATAATTAACTAATTCATTAATGAGAATTAAGACTTAGAATTATAAATACATATTTTAGGCACTCTAATTTATGTCGAGAGGATAAATTGGAAACTTAGTTCAACTTGGCTTGCATGACAATTCTATACTAATAAGCAAGAATGACTTCAAGTTTCATTAATTATCATATTATCATCATTAATCCCATTGGTCTTCTTTGATCATTATTAATTAGGTTTAGTTAAGTTAGCATTCTACTAGTAGTTTAGTATTATTCTCAAAGATATTGAACGTAGTAAATAAGATTAAAATCAAGTAATAATAGTGAGTAATAATCAATCCACAATATTCGTGGGAACGATACTATAATCGGTAAACAATGCACTTGCCGATTTAGCACTACACTCAGGCATAAGTATTCTATTTTTTGCTTTCTAGTCAGAGTCGTCCCTTCATCACCAGTGAGTATTATTTCACATGTCTTGTTGGGTCTGAGGTGCCATCAAACTTTGGCATATCGGGCATCTTAAAATTTTAGGGAACTAGATCCTTGCCATCCAGCTCCTTGTCCTCAGGACTCATGCCTCTTCCCATTGTTTGCAAGTGAGTCATGCCTTCGAACCTCTCCTCTATTTTTCTCTACATTGCCTCCTCCAGCTTGGGCAACTTCCCCTTTATTACCTCTAGCTCCTCTTATTCTTCTTCCCACAGATCATTCTCATGCCTGGGAGCTTCTCTACGCTCTACATGTGCTGGCTCTCTTAGCTCAATTGTAGGTGGGTCTACTGAGGCAGGGGGATCCTCTCTAATAGGCCCTTGTTCATCTTGCCCCCCAGCCGGAGCATCGAGTTGTTGGCCAACAAGTGGCGCTAAAGTGGCAGCAAGATTTCCCATTATTGCCATTATTCTGGCCTTAAATTCTTCCATTCTCATTCCTACTTCCTCAACAATCATTGCCCGGGTTGCATTAGACTCACCTAACGGGGTTAGCCATACTTGTCTCTGCTGATGATTCTGAAGAAAATATCTCACAACTGCTCCAGTAATTCAAAGAGTGGAATCCTTCTTAACCGACCATTGGGACCTCTAAACCACCTGGACGAATCTATGATGGCTGCAGAATACACCTTATTAGGATGATGCATGATCGAAATGCAATGCATGGCCGTGCTGATACAACATAGACAAACACATGCAAGCAAGTAGATCCTTCCAACTTTGTCTCTCCCACACATGAGGTATTGCGGTCTCTTTACTAGGTGGGCTTTATCCAAGGGTTAACAGGGAACCCATCGGACGCGTATGGTGCACGGTGGAAAATCGGCAGCATAACACCTCTTACCTAATGTACATGCATATGGGTTTTGGCCATTATATATTTAAGCATTTCAATTAAATTAAGATGGGCGCATCGGGACATGAAAACCTTTGATAAATGTAACACTCTTATAACTTACGTTCATTCAGTTAACTAATCATTCTATGCCAATTTGCCTAGTCATGCAACCAGATTATTAATCGGTCAATTAAAATAAAAACCGGTAATTTTTTTTAAATTGATTATAACAATATTTTAGTTACCTAAGTGTATTGACAACAATAAATAAATCTATAACTTAACTAATCCCATTTTAACTTAATATTCATTTCGTCGTTTGACCTATTACTGTCTTAAGTTACTATTCATTTGGTCAATTTTACATTAACACAACACTTCACATTTTCATTTTCATTTCCATTTTAACCATTTACATTAACCTAATTTCTATAGGTGATTAAACATACCATTAAAGCTCAATACGAACATTCCTCTAGGCATACAATATAAATGTCACACATATTACTAAACTAGTGCCAGTCTTTAATAGTCTATTATAAACAAGTACCCAAAACCAACATAACATAAGTTCATATACATGCCAAAACACTTAATCATACATTAATTCTTCCCATTAAATTCTTCGGCTCGGCTCCCAAATTTTGTGAGGTATGCTATACTCCACGTCCTGAGAAGTACCTACACGCAGTCAAATAAAATTACGTGCTAAACATTAAATATGTTCAGTGGTGATTGCAATTCCAGGTATTTCCACAAACTAAGTTCACATGCATAATTATAATACATAAAATAAAATAATCATAATAAGATTAATATTTAATTCATTTATCATTTATGCATGCAATATTATGCCAAATTACTATTAAATCACTTATTTAAGGTCATATTACCATTAAGTATACATAAGAGTCCATAATTACCATTTTGTCCCTAAAAATGGCAACATTACAATTATGTCCTCAAACTTTACCATAATTACAAAAATGCCATTAGTTAATTTTATTTATATAATTTAACCATTATGTAAAATGCAAATTACGATTATGCCCTCCAATTACCAATTTCATGCCAAATTGTATTTTAGTCCCTAAAAAGTGGCTAATTTTTCATATTTAACCAATTAATTAGATTTTTACCCTTATTAACCTTTATTAACATACTTATAGTCAAAATTACCATTTTGCTCTCAAACTTTTTATATAATTCCAATTATGTCCCTTTTTTCACACAATTATCATTTTAATCACAATTTAACAAATTTTAAGCTCATTTTTACTGTTTTTCTCCCTGTATAAAATTAACAGAAATCTATGGTCAGGATAAACGAGACGTTAACCCGATAGGTTCAATACAGAATAGAGAAATCCTATGGGACCACCCCTAAAAAGTGGCTAATTTTTCATATTTAACCAATTAATTACATTTTTACCCTTATTAACCTTTATTAACATACTTATGGTCAAAATTACCATTATGCCCTCAAACTTTTTATTTAATTCCAATTTTGTCCCTTTTTCATACAATTATCATTTTAATCACAATTTAACAAATTTTAAGCTCATTTTTACTGTTTTAGCCCCTGTATAAAATTGGCAGAAATCTATTAGGGGTGTGCAGAACCGAACCGAATGTATTTTGATTTATTTATTTCGGTTTCGGTTCTTTCAGTTTAAAACTAAAATTTATTTTCGATTTGTTCAGTTCGATTCTTAAAAGTGAAAAACTGATAGAATCAAACCGATTGAATTAATCTCAGCACACCATTTTGATCTATACACACACACACACACACACACACACATATATATATATATATATATACACACACACACACACACATACATACATGGATATCTGTAATTCTTTTCTTTTTCTACCTTTCTTTACCTAAACCCTAGCGTAGCTTCTTCCTCTTCTCTTATTCTTCGCTTATTCCTGAACCCTAGCGCAACGTCTTCCTCTTCTCCTATTCTTCGCTTCTTCCTCTTCGATTCTTCCTACAGCCATGGTTAGTATCTATTCTACTCTTCTTTTTGCTCTTCTCTTTTTGTCTGCTTTATTTGCATTTTTGTTTCTTTGAATGATTATTTTAGATTTGATTTTTCCTACTGGCCCGCTGCTTGTCCTTGTTAAGGGGATCTAGCCTCTTATTTTTTTTTTACTTTTACCTTTACTCCCATATTCATATGCACAGAGAAGCAAATTATATTGTCTTTTCCCCTAAGTTCCCTATTTTCCCTTCTGTTTTATTTAATTGCTTGTAAAATGTTATTTTTCATATTCTGTGTTTTTTCATTAATTAGTTCTGTAATTTATTTTTTTTTCTTTTTGGAATGATTGTTCTTCTGTGCTTGCTTAAATGTTTGTATTGATGACTGCCAGTGTATTGCTTTTATTGGCTTTATTATTAACTTCATAATTCCCCTATTATGTAAACTTCATGATTCCCCTGTTAAAGGTTTTGAGTGCTAAAATACATAAAGTTGAAGGTTATTAAAATTTGAGCGTCGAAGGTGAAATATAGGAATAAGAAATGCAGATGTAGATTGGAAGATGCAGGCAGTTGTAATATCAAGTCAGTCATCTTATGTTATGTGTTAACATCATACATATATATCTATCTTATTCTCACCAAATTATAATTGCATCTATTTTCCCAAATAACTACATAAAGTGTCACTTAATAATCCTATAAATATTAAATAATTCCCCAAAAAAGAGAGAGCATTTAATGAGTCCAATATGTGTCGAATAAAAAAATTAATTTGATAACATTGTGAGTAAAGCATAAGCAAATATCAAACCTTAACAGCTGTATATAACTTTTTACTTTTTCATTTCCTTGCAATTTAGGCAAAATTAACATACAGAGCAATAAGTAGTTAAGACATTATTACACTAACATAATCCTAAATTCAACTTTAATTTTGTGATAATAAATAAATTTAACTTTTTCATGATTGTTAGTGGCTTTAATTTAAGATTTCTTATAACCCTGTTGTATAAAAAAAATTACTTACAACTTTGCAATTATAAATTTGATTGTTAAAATTGATTTGTCTACATGGTAATACGTTATTGGCTTTACTTTGCTAACATGGAATTAAATTATTACTTTTATAAAATATATCAATTTGGTCTAAATTTATAACTTTTATTTTTATTTTTATGATATTAGGCCTCTATTCAAGATGAGACTCAAACTCCCATCACTCAAGATGAGACACAAACTCAATCAGAGACTAACCAACCTATGAAATAAGAGGCAACATCTAAAAATTTAAAGAGGAAAGCTATTAGACCAAGGTCGGACATTTGGGATCACTTTGTCAAATTTACAAGTGCAGAAGGCGATATAAAAGGCAAGTGCAATTATTGTTTTAAAGAATTTTTTATGATCCTAGAAAAAATGGTACAACGGCACTGAAAAGCACTTTAGTGCTTGTAAGAAATGCCCTGAGACTTAAGATACACAATCACAATTGAGGTTTAGGGTAGATAATGAAGTTGGGGGTCTTGCTGCTTGGAAATTTGATCAAGAATCTATAAGAAAGGGTTTAGCTGAATTGGTAATTTCAACTAAATTACCTTTAAGCTTTGTTGAAAATAAAGCATTTAGGAAATATATGGCTCTTATGCATCCCAAATTTAAGATGCCATCTAGATTCATCATATCTAGAGATTGTTTTCAGATTTATGTTGATGAGAAGACTAAATTTAAGTAATACATTGAGATTATAAAATAAAGACTTTGCCTTAATACAGACACTTGGACATCAATTCAACAAATTAATTATATGTGCCTAACATGTCATTGGATTGATGATGAGTGGAAATTACATAAAAGGATTTTGAATTTTTGTCCTATCTCTAGTCACAAGGGCAGAGAGTTGGCATTGAAATTGAAAAATGTTTGAATGATTGGGGAATTGAATGTGTTTTCACTATTACTGTGGATAATTATAGTCCGAATGAATATGCCTTAAATTATTTGCAGGAGAAATTTAATGATCGGGGTCATAGTGTTTTGGAAGAAAAGTTGTTGCATATGAGATGTGTTTCTCATATAGTTTATTTGATTGTGCAAGATGGCTTAAAAGAAATAGGAAATTCAGTTAAAAGGGTTAGGATAGTTGTGCGTTATGTGAGGTCATCTTGTAAAAGAATTAGGAAGTTTAAAGAAAGTTGTGAGTATGAAAAACTTCAGTGTAAGAAGATGTTGTCTCTTGATGTCCCAACTAGGTGGAATTCCACTTGCCTTATGTAAGTTTAAAAAGGCTTTTAAGCGGTTAGATGATGTAGATCCTTATTTTAGAATTGATTTGCAAGGAGAAAATGAGTGGTCGGGTGTGCCTAATAAAAGTGATTGGGACAATTTGAGAATAATGCTCAATTTTTTGAACCATTTTGATGAGTTTACTTTAAAAAATTTTGGTTCTAAATATGTGACATGCAGTACTTTTTTTATGAACTTTACATGATGTATCGTTTGTTAGAAGAGTGGAAAAAACGTAGTGACTTTGAGTTGTCATTGATGGCTACAAAAATGAAAGTGAAGTATGATAAGTATTAGGGAGATCCAATAAAAGTTAACCACATTATTTATCTTGGTGTTGTTTTGGATCCCCGATATAAGCTTCAATGGCTTAACTTTGCTTTCAAAAGGATGTTTGGGTCAACAGATGGTGAGTTAATGGTATTTCGAATCAAAGATTTATTGGATAAATTGTATGAAGAATACAAAGATAAAGATTTAAGTTCAAGTTCAAGTTTAAGCCAAAAAGAGCCCATGGATCAAGATGATTCCATCATTTTGATGCAATTGGACGAAACTGAGAAGTTGAAGAGAATTATTGAATCAGAATACAAGAATGAAGTGTTAGGTGAGAATTCAAGTAAGAGGACTGATATTGATAAGTATTTGAGTGAGCAAATTGAGTATGATAATAAGAAGAACTTTGATATTTTAGAATGATGGAAAGTAAACAGCTCTATTCGTGATGTGTTGGTTGTCCCCATATCTAAAATTTTAGCTCTAGTGGAAGACTACTTGATGCATTTAGGAGTTCATTGACTCCTAAAATTGTGCAAGCCCTTATTTGCACTCAAGATTGGCTTGTTGAATCAAATGAACTTGAAAGAGCAATTGAAGAAGAAGATGTAATCCAAATAGAGAAAGGTATATATATCTATGGTCTTAGTTTTTTTATTTAATTATTTAATTTAGTTCTTATAAAAAATAATTATTTATTTTTTATTTACAGATTTTCAAAAAATGCATATGGAGTCCACTATTGATACAGTAAAATATTTTTACATTTTTGAATTATTTTGTATTGTATTTTCACAATTTAGTTGAATTTATTTAATTTTTGTTTGTTTGTATGGAATGCAGGTATAAGAGAGCTTGATTGGATTTGTTGCAATGTTATATATCAAAATTTGTGTTATATTTATTTATATGTATATGTTTTTTAATTGAATGACATTGAATGTATTATTTAATTAGAACTTATGTTGTATTTATTTTGAATGTATTTTTTTGAGTGTAATTTTGCTTAGAACTTATGTTGTATTTATTTTTAATGTATTTTTTAGTGTAATTTTGCTTATTATTTATTAGGAACATAATTTAAAAATTTATGTATATATTTTTTCTTTTAGTTATTTTAAATAATTTTATTTTGTTGAATAGAAGTTAATTTAATTTATGAACGCATATAAGTTAAAAATTCTTTAAAAAAAGTCCATATTTGTGTAGAACTGAATGGACTGAACCGAATCGACCGAAATTATTTCGATCTATTTGATTTTGATTTTTAAAAGTTCGGTTCTTCATATCTCAAAATTTTATTTTTTGGTTTGTTTGGTTTAGTCCAAAATCGAATCGAACCGACCATTTACACACCTCTAAAATTTATGGTCAGGATAAACGAGATGTGAACCCGATAGGTTCAATACAGAATAGAGAAGTCCCGTGGGACCACCACTATGATATAGACAACAGAAATATAGATTAATACAGTATTAAGACAGAACTATACAGAGTGGGACCGTCATTAGCCTACAGTAAGTGAGACGCCATGCTCACACCCACGGTTAAGTGTCCCTATGGCTAGCCACTATATCCTGAGTTAGACTTGACTACCAGAATACTACATATGGCATCATTATTCCATTTTTTTCATAACTTCAAATTACCATACATGTATTTCATGGAATTTCATCATACTATTTCATTCTTTTTCATCCAAATCATTCATCATACATTCAATTTCCATCCATATGCCATTATATGCCATAAAACTCATTAAACCATCACAGTACACATGGATACATACATGTATCCCATTCGATCATGATATCAATTTTCCACCGTTAATTCTTTTTATCACATTTAATATTTATTTAGGTGATTTACATGTCACATAACATAGTCATGCCATTATTTCACATCAAAATCACATTTTTACATACTTATACCATTCAGCCTATGTGTTTAACATCCATCATGTTAATTTTTCATACTCTAATCCATTATATTAATTAGATCACATGCTAAATACCATGTATACATAATAAACATGCCATAAACATCATCATATATAATAGAAAAATCATGGTATACCATTCGGCCTACCTAGTACATCATCCCCCAAATTTTATTTCCTCATTTTAATCATTCATTCCATCATTATTAACATCCCTAAGCATGATTATCAAGTTATAATCAATTAAACATGCCTTTTTCACATACTTAGTTCACAAACATAACAAAAATCACAACTTAAACATGGAAATAAGTGGAGTTTGCAATCATAAACCTTAGATCCTTGCAAAACACCTCTCAATAATCCTTTTCTTTGCCTTTAGCTTGATTAGAAACTTCTTCACATTGATGACCTAACCATGATCAAATACAAAGATGGAGATTCCATCAATATCAAGCTTCCTTTTAACAAATAAACTTCATAACCATGTTATACACATCCTAAAGTACCTATAAGAACCCTTGAACCAAATTAAAAATACCTAAATCACTTACGTCAAAATTACACCTTAACTTAAAAGTCTTGGTTTTCCTTACTTTCAAACCATCAAATGGTCTTTTAATATCACCAATGGATTGTAGAGGAGCTGAAATATGTTTGGGAGGCTTGGATTTGGGGTGAGATGGAGAAAAACTGGAAGAAAAATGGAGAAAATATGTTCTTCAATTCGGCCAAGGGAGAGGGGAGTGAGGTGGCTACCAAAGGGAGAATTCTAGAGAAATCCAACAAATGTGATGTATTTATATGGTAAATTAAATCAGATCAGGTCCAACTGAAGTGGTCGAACTGGTTTGGTTTAATTTTCAATTTTCGGGTCATTTTTTACTATTTTAGGGTAACTATAGGTTCCTCAACTTATTTTCACTCCCAAATAATTCCATCATTCTTAAAATACCAAAAATATCCTCCACATAAAATTTTAACTCAATCGGAGTCCATTTGGAGCCCGGTTCACTTAAATCGGTCTGATTCAATACTGTTCGGTTATGCTGTAAAATACAATTCTAATGCTGTCAAAAATTTTAAAAAATTATTCCAAGAATTTACACTTCCCACACTATACCTTTTGAACCTCATTTACTATTTTTAAAAATTCAATCAAAGTTTAGTCAAACCTCGGTTTAACAGAACTGAACTAGAGGCAAATTTTAGTCTGATTTTCGGAGACCTATTTAACCTCATCTTTGCACCAAATTTTATAACTAGACTCTTGATAGTCCATAGGTCAATTTTATCAAATAATATTTTTTTAGCATACAGCTGCAATTATCAGTTATACTGTTTCCCAATAGGTCACTTATCGTACAATTATTATGCTTTAAGCACGATTAATCTTTAAGCTCTACTAGACTTAAGGTACTATAATCATTGTTCCATACCATAATCAGACAACAGGCTCTACAGAAAACACTGAATACTGCTAGGCTAACATGCAGGCCATTACAATGAATGTCCATTCAATTTGATTAATTTTGTTCAATATTTAATGATCCACATAGCAAGCATGATATTACGGTATATTTCACCTAATGGAAGTATCTATTGCCATTATATGAGCTTTGATCAAAGGAGATGATATTTTAGGGCTGCCCAAGCATGGTCCCTGCCAACAGATCTAGCTCATCACGAGCATGACCAATCGAGTCTCTATTTGATATACCAAAAGGTACAAGGCTTGAGCTGGTGATTATTTCTAACACTTTCTCACATTGAGTGAATGTAGGATCGTGCTTCGGGAACGCATTGGGGTAATATAAGGGACTAAACTAGCATAATTCTAAGGCTCTAGCATGTATGCAAATGCAATTTTTTGAAAAGAAATAAATTTTAATTTATAAAAAATTCAATTATATTATTAACCAAGACAGTATTGGAGCAAAGTTTCAAAGTTTTCAGTGGAATCGCCACTGTGACACACACCGAACCCGATCGTTTCCCGAAGTGCCCGCTTTTAGGGCCCGAGAGGGTTCGCGTCTTTAATCTTGGGCAATCATAAGATATTTTGGAATCTCTATCTAATAGAACACTGAAAAAGTTCATCTAATCCCATGAAAGCCTTTAGGCACCTTTGAGGTATTTTGGAGTCGCTACCTAATTTACAAGAAATTGGAAAAGTTCGTCTAACCTCGGAGCCTAAATCAGAAAAAGATTCAAAACTTCACTCTTATTAATGCCTTGATCAATTATAAATGAGTTTATTATTATTAAATTTCTACCTCTCTTCTCACGCGGTTATGCATTAAAATTAAAGCGCATATCAAGTATTGAAAAAATAACGATAAAATAATACGTAAACTAGAAAAATAAATTAAAAGATAAAAATCGGGACAAAAAATACAATTCCCCAAAATGCAAAATTAAAATCTGGGACAAAAATATAATCCCCCGAATAAAATCAAAATATAAATAAATAAATAATAAAATCAAATGAATAAACAAATATTCATAAATCGGGATATTTATTTAGAATAGAAATATTGGTTCCTTCATGTTTACTTAGAAAATCAAAAAGTTATTTTTGGTATTTATTGAGAAAATTGGGATGAGTGATCACACTTAAAGAAAATTAACTCTTCTTTTTAAAAGTGAGTTTTTATTGGTTGAAATTAGGACATTGGTCCCATTTTATTAGAAAAGAATCCCAAATTATTAATATTAATATTTTGTGATTTTTAATTAACGTGAATAAAATAAATTAAATTTATTATATATTACATAATAAAAATAAATAAAAGCAAAATAACGAAAATAGTGTCTTCAAATCTGCATGGACTCCTATTTGCCATTGAAAATGCTCACACATAAAAAATAAGTATTGAAATAAAAAAGACACAAATAAAATGGATATTAGTAATTAGATAAAAAAAAATCAATTAAATACATAAAATAATAAAAATGAATTAAAATAAATAAAATATAATGTATTATGAGTAACAAACAAATTAAATGACACTATGAAATAAATAGATTAACATATTAATAACTCAACACACATAATAATAATAATAATAATAATAATAATAATAATAATAATAATAAAAGATGAACTATCAAGTAAATAAAAAATAATAAAAAATAAAATATGTCAAAAGTGTTAAATTTGTGACTAAAATCACATAAAACACCAAAAAAATAAATAATAGATCTAAAAAAAATCTACATGATAACTAATAATAATAATAATAATAATAATAATAATAATAATAATAATAATAATAATAATAATAATAAAATACAAAATTGAACCCATAATACTTACCCTCATAATTGAATTTGATGAATGAAGGAAAATGTTTGATTTTTTTGTCTTGATTTACAAAAATAAGATTAGAAAAATAAAAAGTATAGAAGAAAATTAGGATATCAAGAACAATGAATTGTTTTTTTTTTTTTTGTCTCAAGAATAATTATTAAAAAAGAAGAAGAAAATTTTCTCGAATAAAAAATTATTTTTTTTGTCTCAAGAATGATTTTTTATTAAGAAGAATTCACTTAAAACCCTCAAAAAAATTCACTTGAAGAAGAAGAAGAAAAGAAAATTTTTGCCTCCTAAAATTCCCCCATTTCTCTCTCCAAAAACTCTTTTATATCTCAAAAAATCAGATTTTTTCTATAAATAATTAAATCAATTTAATTCTCATTAAAACATAAAAAAATAAAGAATTTTAAAAGCGCAAAAAAAAAACATTTTAAAATTAAATTCTACAAAAAAATGAGAAAAAAAAAATATTTTTTGCCTTAAAAATGCCCAAGGGGGCGCTTGGTGCACGGAGGGGTGAACGACGCCCAACGCGTAGGCGACGAGCATCGCTCGCGCGCATAGCTATGGGCGCGCGACGCCCGCCCGCGCTGAGACGTGCTCGCGGGCGAGTGACGGGCTTGCAAGTGAGCAACGCCCGCACGCCTACCCCAGCTTCAGGAAGCGATGCCCGTGCACCTGCCCTAGCTTCAGCTCGCGCGCCCCGCACACTGGCGCAAGCCTGATATGCGAGGGAGGCTCGTCGTCATTGGGTAACCTTGATTCGGGCTGCCTTGGAATCCGGTGTCTACAGTTACCAAACCCAACTATTTCCATTGAATTTGTGTGAATTTAGGTTTTGTTTGTATGTAAGGTATGTATAATTTGCATGTTAAATTGAAAAAAACTTTATAATTGTGTGTAAGGAGGTTAAAAATGATTATTAGAGTGATTAAAGTAGAAAGAAAAATTTTGTAACTTGAAACCCTAATTTGGCCAAATGCATAAATGGAGTATAAGTGGGTATATTTTGATGTTTTATGCTAAGTAATGGTATATTCATGATAAATTTCATGTAATCTAACTAATTTCATGAAAAAATAATGAAGTATAATTTTTAAGAGTGAAAAGGTGGCTTGGCCGAATGGTTTCCTTAAGGGGAATAATATATAGTTTGATAATTCATTTAAGGTAATGGCATAAAATGAGTATAGAAGGAAAATTTAGTGTATGTTAATTTATTTAAAATTATTGAGATTTATTTGAATATTTCTTAGTATGTGATTATATTATGTTCCTAATGCAAATTATGGAATATGGCATGATAAAGTGAACTGATGGCATAATTGGTGTTTAAATTGAGTAATAAGTGGAAATGAAATTGAGCTGATAATGTTCTTATCCTTAGTTATAGTTTAGTGGATAATCTGGCTCAAAATATAATTGGCTAGCCATAGGGGCCCTATACTGCGGCATGAGTCATGACGACTCATTTAGGTAGGCCAATGACGGTTTACCACAGTGATAAAGTAAAAAGTGCTAAAGTGTACAGTGATTGAAAGTGAAAGTGTTTAAGTGGTCATTTGAGTCACTCTATAGTGTAGTGGATCTTTGAGCTCCATGTCCCGTGTATCCGGTTCGGATATTTCTACCAGATTGATACTATGGACAATTTGATATAAATGAATAAAAGCTGGATAAATTGGAGTAATATAAGAAAATTAATAAAAAGGGACTTAATTATAAGGATTTAGAAAGTTTAATGATTAATTGGTAAAAATAATAATTTAATAGTTAATTATGTTAAATAAAATAAAATATGTAATAGAGTGGTAAAACAAGTAATTTGATCATTAATTTAGGACTAAATAGTAAATTGGCATAAATATGAGATTTTAAGAACTAAATAGTAATTGGTAAGTCAAATAATAAATCAGGTATAGTAATAAAGTTAACAAGTGGCATTATCGTAATTCAAAGGGAAAAGAAAGATGAAATGGTAAATAAGTAAATAAATTAATCACTTATGGATTATTAAGTAATTTATATAGGAAGTAAAGAACTAGTAAAGGTAAATATAATAATAATTGACCAATATTGAATTTGATAGTTTATTACACCTAAAATATATGCATGTGTGTATGATTAGATTAGTGAAAATTTTTGGATTAATAACCACCATTGAGCATATTTAATGCTGAGCACGTAGTTGATATTGATTGCGTGTAAGTACAGGCTAGAGTTTGGGAGGAGCAAGCATACCTCATTTTGGAAGCTAAAGGGTCAAAGAAAATGTAATGGCCCGAATACCGGGTCAGTAGTAATCGGTGAAATTTGTAGAGTATATGGTGTGAATTTCAGGTGAAAATATCAGTATTTGAGTCCTAAAAGACAGAAACAAGAAAAGTTAAACGTGTTGAGGTCTGGAAAACCCCTGATTGGTGACTTCCTGGGAATCCGGAGATAAAAAATATTTTAACGGATTATTGGAAAGTACAAGTTATAAGGAGTCTAATGGTATAATTTGGAGTGAAAATGAGGTCAAATAGGTTCCCAAAAATTAAATTGAAGAAAAACTTCTGGTTCAATTCAAATAATAACTAGATTTGACCGAGATTTAACCGAAACTTTAAAGATAGTAAATGATCTCTAAAAAGTTATCTAAAACCATAGATAGACTCAGAATAGTGTGTAGAATAGTTTGGTAGCGAAAAAGTAATTTTACAGTTACACTGAAAAATGGATAAATCGGACCGGTTCAATTGAATCGGACCGAATAAGGACCCTGAATGAGATGGAACGAAGGTTAAATGAGTTATTAAGAGTAAAATTAAGGTCAATGATAAAAAGTGAACCGTACCGAACCGGTTCAACTAGTGAACCGGACCGATCGGACCAGTTGACTTTATTTGACTAGTTTGACCAAAGTTTGACCGGACTCTAATTGGAGTTATGAATCTCAAAAAAATTATCTTAAAGTATGGGTTTTCTTGAAATATTATGGAGAATCAAATGGTAATGAAAAATAAATTTTACGGTGAGACAGAAAACTGAGTTATAGGACTGATAAAAAATTATCAAATCGAAAAATGGTTTCCGATTGAGCTGAAATTTTACGTGAAAACTAAATTATATATTTTAAGAATTATGAAATTAATTTTGGTAGAAATTTAGTTTGAAAAGTGATAGAAATTATTTTTGGTTGGAAAATGGGCTTAAATTACCTAAATGGGCTTTTGGTTTGGCCCAATTGATTGGCCCATGATTTGGACCATTAGGAGAGGCTATATAAAGGCTGGAATATCAGATTTCTCTAGATAAATTCGTATAATTTCAGCAGCTCTCCTCCTCCTCCATAAGGTATAATTGTTCATCTTGATTTTTCCTCCATTTTCTTCAATTCTCTCTTTATCTCTCCCCAAATCCAAGCCTCCTAAGCAAAGCCTCTCTAGAATTTGATGGTGGTGATTAGAGTTCATTTTAAGTGGAAGAAGTGGGAGAAAATAAGTAGAATAGTTTATGTATCATAAGCATGGAAAGCATGCTTATAATGTGGAGAACAAGAAAATAAGATTAGTGTATACAATATCCTCCTTTTTCCATGTTAAAAGTATAATTTTTAGTTATATTTAAACATAAAGTATGTGAAATATGCATGTTTAATTGAATCAAACCATATAGACATGTTTAGAAAGGTTAAAAATGATCGTATGAATGCTTAAAGTGAGAAAACAAAATTTGTAGGAAAAGTTACTATGTAGGCCGAATGGGTTTCATGTGATTTCTATGTGTTTTGATGATGTTTATGACATATTTATGATGTATACATGATATTTGGCATCAGATCTATCTAATGGTATGTGTTAGAGCATGTAAAATTTACATGACACATGCTGTGCATGTATGGCCGAATGGATATCACACATAAAGGCATGATTTTGATGTGTTTTTATGAGAAATAATAGCATGGCTATGATATACAACATGAAAATGACCTAAATAAATGTTAAAGTTGATGAAAAGAATTGAGAATGAAAGATTAGTATGTAGGCCGAATGGTATACATGGGTTTTTCATAATGTATGATGATGTTTATGGCATGTTTATGGTGCATACATGGTATTTGGCATGTGAACTAACTAATGGCATGTGTTAGAACATGAAAAATTTGCATGATGTATGATGTATATGTGAGGCCGAATGGGTTATGTATGTAAAGGTATGATTTTGATGTGTTTTAATGTGAATTAATGGCATGGCTATGTTATTCAACATGTGAATAGCCTAAATAAATGTTAAAGTTGATAAAAAAAAAGAATTAATGGTAAAAAGTTAGTATGTTGGCCGAATGTGTGCATGTATGTATACATGTGTACCATGATGAAATAATGAGCTTTTATGGCATGTGATGGTATGATGATGATAATCACATGTATAATGATTGAATTGCATATAAAAGAATGGAATAATATGATGAAATTCCATGAAAGGTATGAACGGTAACTTAAAGATGTGAAAGATGGATTATTGATGCCCTATGTAGTACTCTGGTAGTCAAGTCTAGTTCGAATATATTGGCTAGCCATAGAAATATACGACCGCGGGTGTGAGTGATAACTTCAATTTATTACTTAGTTTTGATAGTGTTTTCGTATGATTTTTGGGTATTTAGTTGTATTTATTGTTATGTTGTGATTACTTTAGGTTAATTTTGTCAATCTTAGTTAAATTAGAATTTTTATGCATTTTTGTTAGCTTTTTGATTGAGTTTGAATTGTGTTTGCTAGTAATTTTTAGGTACCTCATGGTCACAACAAAACTGGATGTGACTGTGACATTCAAAAGGTTCAAAAATAGAATCTGGGAATACATACCTCATGGTCACAACCAAACTGGTTGTGACCATGATATAAATCTTCATCAGGCAGAATACAGGCAGGAAGCACCTCACGGTGGCAACCAATCTGGTTGTCACAGTGACATAAGAAATTCCTGGGCAGTAGCTGAAGTTAAGCATCTCACGGTGGTAATAAATCTGGTTGTCACCGTGACCCCTCTCCTGTGCATCCAGCAGAATCGTATCTTCGACAGTCTCACAGTGACAACTATTTGGTTGCCACCGTGACCCATGATGCCTCACGGTGGCAAGCACTTCAATGCCACCGTGACCCCTCGAGATCTATAAAGTTAAATTTTATTTTTGGCTGCGGGGGATAGAGATTTTGAGGAGTTTTTCAATTAGGGTTTTGAGATTTGGAATTTTTTTAAACTTTTCTATTGTTCTTAATTAAGGATTCAATATTTTTCTTTAGATTTAAATTGCAAGTTGAGAGAATTACATAAAAACGTATAGATAAATTTCTTTAGACAACAATTTTATTCAGATTTCCATAGTCTTGAGCTATTCTCCATCGAAGATTCGAAGAAGAAGATCGGAGAACGTGGGATTCAATCGGGATTTCTTCCTCAATGAATTTCTGGGTTTATTCTTTCCTTTTTCCTTTTAATTTTGTAATGGATTGTGAGTAGTCTCATAGTTGTTTAGGGGATCTTTGAATTCCCTACCCATGATGTGAATTCTAAACATCTTTTGGATTAATTTATATGATTGAAAGGTTTATCTCACTGTTGCTTATTGATTAATTTATTGTGTTTATTTTCTCGAGTTTTCCAGCTTTGATGTATGGTTTTCATCATGTATCTTTATTGGATGTTTAGCTTGTATGGATTGAAGGCTTTAAATGTTTTTACTTAATTTTTCTATTATGAATGTTGTATCTTGTGGACGACTCCGGATAGGAAATCTATTTATGCAGGATTTTATGATTTAAAATTAGAGGAGGGAGTGAGATAAATGAGTTTTGTGTTATTTAGCTCCGGAATGGGAAAGCAAATAGAATTTAGGATTTTAGTGCTTAGGCTAATTGTATGGCTTGCTCCGGATTGGGATGTCATGCGATTAGAGTAGCTGGCTCCGGATTGGGATGCTTGGTTTAAGAGGGTTATTCCGAATTCATTCGTATATGTTTTTTAGATTAAATAAATTCACATTTGGGTACAGGGTGGATGAGTGAACCCGAGCAACGTTTTTTTTTATATCGATTTCTCTTACTTGTTGATTCCTTTGCTATTATTTCATTTTTGCCAAAAATTACTGTCAGTTTCATTTATCAAATTCTATTTGCATGTTTTGGATATTTAATTCCGTTATTTTTAATTAATAGATAACCTATTCAAATCAATCAATTGAGAATTCTTTAGCATACAATTGATCTTCTTAACTTGCACACACAATCCCTTGGGTACGATAACTCGGGGTCCTAACCACTTTATTACTTGCCGATTCAGTACACTTGCTGAGATCGCGTCAAGTTTTTGGCGTCGTTGCCGGAGATTGGCGTTGTTTGTGAGTTTTTATTGTTATTTGTATGTGTTTTCTTTTTCTTATTTTATTTTTGCTTATTCTTTTCAGAAAATTGTGGTACATGAATAGATTGAGACAAGGGCAAATTATACCCTACGATCCTGAGATCGAGAGGACTTTACATCAACGTAGGAGAAATAATAGAGAGAATAATATGGAAGATCCTCCTATTGATGAACTTCCTCCCGAGAATGAACAAGTGCCGATGGGACAGGAAGAAATGCCGGGTAGGTATAGGGAAGAGGTACCCAGGCAGAGAACGATAAGGGATTATGCTGTACCGAGATAGACTGAAGATCATAGGACAATTGTGCTGCCTAGGGGAGTACAATTTGAGCTTAAACCAGCCACCATCACCATGGTATAGAGGAATCAATTTTCGGATTCAAAGTTGGAAGACCCTGCACAACACCTTGATATATTCTTGGAGGTTAGTGACACGGTTCAGATTTCGGGTGTCACATCTGATGCGGTGAGGCTGAAATTATTTCCTTTTACATTGATTGGAAAAGTAAGAGAATGGCTTCAGATGTTACCAAGCCAATCGATTAGGTCAGTGAGCATGACGTTTCACTTTTCTGTAGGCCAGTGACGGTCCTACCTCACTGTATTTAAAAGTTAAAATATTTTAAAAAATATTTAAATACAGGGGTGGTCCCTCGGGATTCCTCTAGTATGTATTAAAGACTGAAGTGACCATTCGGGGTCCTTCAGGTTATTCGAGCCTTTAGGGGTTCGTGTCTCGTTTATCCCGACCATAGATGTCTGCCAGTACTGTACAGGGGCAATTTGGTAAAAATAAGCTTAAAATGGTTAAATTGTGATTAAAATAACATTTGTGTGAAATAGGGACATGATTGAAATTTTTGAAAAAGTTTGAGTGCATAATAGTAATTATGATCATAAGTATGTTAATAAGGGTAAAAATGTAATTAAATGATTAAATATGAAAATTGGTCACTTTATGGGGACTAAAATGTAATTTGGCATGAAATTGGTAATTGGAGGGTACAATAGTAATTTGCATGTTAAATAATATAAAATGGTAAAATAAAATGAGCTAGTGGCATTTTGGTAATTTTGGTAAAGTTTAAGGACATAATTATAATTTTGCCATAGTTAAGGACAAAATGGAGAATATGGACTTTTATGAGTGTTAAATGTGTAAATGCCCTTAATTAAGTGGTTTAATGGTAATTTGTTTGTTAATTAATGAAATAAATAAATTGATAAATTAATTTGGTGGCATATTTGTAAATATGAAAAAGTTAGGAGTAAAATTTGTAATTTAATAATAACTAAAGGATCTAGACGTAAATATGATATAATATAAGGACCTAAATGCAAATATATAATTTTAAGTGCACTATATATGTTTATTTCCTTAAACGAGTGATTTAATTGACATTAAGAATATTTTTGTATGTATAGAAATTAAATGAATTAAATATTGGAATAATTGATATTAAATGTATTATTTATATTCATGACGAATGCATGTGAATTTAGTCTAGTGGATAGTTGATTATACTAAGTGCATGAATGATTTTAAATAAAGATTATAAGGATTATTACATGTGAATAATTGAATAAGTAAATAATTGTTCAAGGGAAAAATTGTAATTTTAGTAATGTTTAAAGGATCTAAGAGTAAAACAGTAAAAGATAGATAATAAAATCAAGGCAATAATAAGTAAATTAATGGCATTATTGTAATTAAGTGGGAACGATAGGTAATACTGTAAATTAGTGAAAAGTTTAGGGATTAAATTGTAAACTGACGATAGTAATGTAAATTTAAGGATTAAAATGTAATTGATAAGTGAAGGGATTAAATTGTAAACTGACAATAGTAATATAAATGAAGAAATTCATAATAAGAATAATTATAATGATAATATAAATACTGATATTAAAGGTTATGTCAATATTTAGATTAAAGTAAGGACACAAGTATGTAACTGTTAATGTTAATAATAATAGTGGCAATAGTCAAAATAATATTAATTATAATAATCAGTAATGGCAAGGCTAGTAAAAAGATGAACATGTTAATATATATATATATATATATATATATATATATATATATATATATATATATATATATATATATAAAAGGTAAGTGAATTATCAGAAATAAATAAAAGATAGTATAAAATAATTAACTAATAGCATAATTACGAGCTAGTTATGTGGAAAATAAAATAAATGGAATTTAAAGTCTTTAGTATATAGTACACATGAAAGTAAAAATGTTAATGGATAATCGAAAAGTTATTGGAAGGTTAGTACAATAACTGAAGAAATTTAGGACTGTCAGTTTAATGTTAAAAGCTGATGAGGAAATAATGTTGACTGTTATGATGATAATATTAATAATTTGGGTAATTCAGATGTTGCTTTCAATAATGGTATCATTAGTCATAGTAACACTAAAATAAATTATGAAATAATTATTAATAGGAATATTAAGTACATAGATAAGTAAGTGTATTGAGAGACAGTGTTGGTAATTTAAGAGCATTATAAATATAGCTGATTGAAATTAAATAGGAAATAATGTAAATGTATTTTGATTATAGCTTTAATCATGGTACTGTAAACGAAACGATCAAATGAAAAATAGTCACATTAACATAAAAGGTAAAAAGATTAGTATTAATAGAATAGAGTAAGGGGCATATTCAAGGAACAATTACTATTCTAGCAAATAATTCAGTAATTGATGCTGTACCTAAATATGACTGAATATTAAATAGTGGACTGTACGTAAAAGTATTAATGTTGAGGATAACAGTGCAGTGAAAAGTAATGCTAATAACTGAAATGGAAATGTTAAGGTATAATTACTGAATGATACTAAAGATACATCGATAAGCAACTGAAAGAAAGGATTGAATAAGACACTATTGTGAGACTTAAATTAAGTAATTTAAAGATTGCAATGTTCATATCGTTTAAGTAAATTAACATGTTTGTGTGCTCAAGCATATTATATTAGTCATGAAAAATTTAGGATATGCATCCACCACTGGGCATTTCAATGTTCAGCGCGTAGTGTTATTACTGCGCGCAGGTTGTGAAGACAGGAAGTTTTTAAGTGGCCGAAATATCGATGGTAGTCGAGTTATGGATCAAATGCAGATGTGTAAGCATAGGTATAGCATGTATACGATTTTCAATGGACTTCTTTATTATTATTATTATTTTGTTTATGAGTATAATTAATGTTGGATTGCGAAATTTTTTTACTGAACTAGCTCTTGTAGCATCCGATTATCCGGTTGCTGTACCGATATTTGTATCAGTATACGTAAGGTATAAGAATGTTACAGAAAAAGTGAAGAATTATTTTTGTATGTAATATGTGGAATATGAATATGTATTTTTGTGGACTTTTGAACTTATGTATTGACATGTATATAAAAGAATATTTATATATCTGTAGATCGGTAGAAATACATGGTGGTTGATATGATGGATATTGATGCATATATTGTTGTGCCCTATACAGGCTGAGATTTACTTGAATTCACAGGTTTAGGTAGGTTAGTATTATAGCCGTTATACTGTCGGAATTGTATCTAAAGAAATAGTAATTTAGACATTTATAGGTCATCGAAAGCTAGTAACTAAAGTTATAGAATTCATGAAAGTTAGCAATTAGGTAAATGACAGTGAATCTGTGGAATGTCAAATAAAGGAAGAAAAAAAATTAACCCAATTTTTACTAAGTAACTTAATCAAGTCATACTTCAAACAATCATAGTAATCGTTACTGCTTATAATGTACGTATTACATGGTGTGATAAGGGCGTTACATTTTGTGGTATCAGAGCATGGTTTAGGTGATTATAAGATCGGAGTGGGGTTAAAAGAAGTTGATTAAATGCATATATATGCCAATTTATGAATGAATAGTGATATAAGATTAATGTATGCTTGCTCTTTTTTATTTTACACACTACAAGAATTTTGTGAAATAGCAACGGAAAAATAGCAAGGGAATTTTTTCCGTTGCTAAATAGCAACGGAATTCTTGTTCCCTTGCTATTTAGCAACGGAAAAATTATTCCGTTGCTATTTTTGGTTACGTTTCACACATATAGCAACGGAAATTTTTTTCGATATTTTCGGTCGCTAAAAGAGGAGGGAAATTTTGGCGCGTAAATTTACCAACGGTTATTAGCAACGGAATTCAAAAACCGTTGCTAAATATCGCGCGAATAAAAAAAGGGAGGTATTTGGAGCGAAAAATAGCAACGGAAATATTTTTCCGTTGCTAATTTAGCAACGGAAATATAGTTCCGTTGCTAATTTAGCAAGGGAAATATAGTTCCCTTGCTAATTTAGCAACGGTTAATTGTTCCGTTGTTAAATGTAAAAAATTAGCAACGGAAAATTTTTTCCGTTGCTATTTAGCAACGGAAATATATTTCCGTTGCTATTTACCTAATTCTTTCTTATTTTTGTCATTTTAATTGGGACCTCAAATAGCAACGGAAATATATTTCCGTTGCTATTTAGCAACGGAATTTTGATTCCGTTGCTATATATGTGTAAAGATAAAAAATTGGGTCCTAAAATAGCAAGGGAAATATATTTCCGTTGCTATTTAGCAACGGAAACATGATTCCGTTGCTATTTAGCAACGGAAACATTTTTCCGTTGCTATTTACCTAATCCTTTATTATTTTTTTTATTTTCATTTCATTTTAATTGGGACCTCAAATAGCAACGGAAAATTGATTCCGTTGCTATTTAGCAAGGGAATTTTGATTCCGTTGCTATAAATGTATAAAGATAAAAAAATTGGGTCCTAAAATAGCAAGGGAAATAGATTTCCCTTGCTATTTAGCAACGGAAACATGATTCCGTTGCTATTTAGCAACGGAAACATTTTTCCGTTGCTATTTACCTAATTTTTTATTATTTTTTTCATTTTAATTTCATTTTAATTGGGACCTCAAATAGCAACGGAAAATTGATTCTGTTGCTATTTAGCAAGGGAATTATGATTCCGTTGCTATAAATGTATAAAGATAAAAAAATTGGGTCCTAAAATAGCAAGGGAAATATATTTCCGTTGCTATTTAGCAAGGGAAATATATTTCCGTTGCTATTTAGCAAGGGAAAAAATGTTCCGTTGCTATTTACCTAATTCTTTATTATTTTTTTCATTTTAATTTCATTTTAATTGGGACCTCAAATAGCAACGGAAAATTGATTCCGTTGCTATTTAGCAAGGGAATTTTGATTCCGTTGCTATAAATGTGTGAAGATAAAAAATTGGGTTCTAAAATAGCAACGGAAATATATTTCCGTTGCTAAATAGCAACGGAATCATTTTCCGTTGCTATTTATTTTAAATAGAGAAACAAAATAAGAGAAGATAAAATAAATAATTAAAAGAGAGAGGGAGTCACGAAGACTGGAGATCGGGAACGAGAGAGAGACCAAGACAGAGAGGGAGCTGCGCGAGGCAGAGCCGGCGACCTCCGACGCCGATCAGGGGTGGTGATCGGACCACCGCAATCTGCAGCGTCGTCCCCGCAGCGCCGTTCCCCCATACGCAGCGTCACCGTCTCAGGAGAACGGAGGAAGACCCGCAACCTTCTTCAGCATTTTCCGGCCAACCCCGACGGCGAGGGACGACACGAAGGGCACCGTGGGACTCATGGCGGAGAGGTGAAGCTTCCGGTGGCTGTGGATCCTCCTCACTCGCCGGGGATGGACAGATCGTAGGAGAAGAAGACCGAAGCTTCCGACGGCGATTCCGGCTAAACGGCGCCATGGATGGTCGCGTGACCACCGGAACAGCAATCCTGACGCAACCAGCTTCCTTCCGGTGATCTCAGTTCCTCCGGTGAAGCTCCGGCGAGACTCTGGCGACGTTAAAGGGGGCTAAAATATGCAGAAAAATAGGTTAGTGACCACCAAATTTATTTTTCCCAACTAATTTGTGCATGAATTAAATGGATAATTTGTGATTTTATAGTGACAGAATGTGAATTGTTATGGTTTACTGAATTGATTGATAAATTTGCTATGTTAAATGTGAAACTGGTTGGATTAAATTGAATTTAGTAAATTATTGTTGTTTTAGTGACAGTAATTAATTTTTATCAAGGTTTTATTGTGGAAATTACCACTGTTGCTGCTGTATTTTTTTTAATGCACATCTTCAAGCTTCTTGAGGTATTCGACTGTTGCATGTTAAATTGTTGATATAAATTTCGGAACAATAGATGCACATTGTATAAATGCTTCTATTGTGTGCATCCAATTTTTAGAGTTAGTTTCTTTGAATTTGCAATAAGTTTCTCTTTAAAGAGTATAAAGTTAGAATTGTATTATCTATGTTTACAGTTTAACACTAGTTAAGGATAAATGGAATTGGGTTTAGGAAGGTGAAAAATTTAAGATGAACTAAAATGTAATAAACATTTGATGAATAATTTGTTAATGTATGCGGACTTTTAATGTGTATACTGTTTCTTGTTAGATTTTATGAGAAATAATTCTAATAGGGTCAAAGAAAAGTCACAGCATAATATGAAATTAGGGATAATAAATTACTTTTAAAATTTAAATTTATGGGCTATGTATTGATATTTAAGCTTAGTTGAATGGTGAATTAGTTGATATGAGAAGTTTGCTTTCTCTTTACATGGCACAGTCTAACTTAGATAAGAAATGATGCTTTTGTTATAAGTTAAATTATTAAAATTTTTGTATTATAAGATAATAACACGAGTACATATTGATCGTATGGTAATGTAATATCAAAATTGATTTTAAATTGTTCATGTTAACAGGTTTATTCCATCAGGTGTTTGTTCAAGAAAAATTACATCCAAATTCAAAGAATCGGGTGTTTGTTCAACCACAGTCGCTATGTTGATGGATTCTTTAACTGCGTTAAAGAATCAGGTTAAAGATTTGGAAACACATCGTGCTCCGCAGTCAGATCGGTCTCCTTTACCTCCACCTCCACCTATGTAGTATTTTTAATGTCATTTGTATTGAATTTATATTTTGTTTGTGACAGTTTTACTAGTTTTTTACTTTACAATAATATTATACTGAATTTAATTTTGTGATATTTTTTTGGATTTTTCTTTTATATATTATAATATATTTTCAGGATTTTAATTATTGTGTATTACAATTTTTATATGAGATTATAAGCATACATTATTAATATATACAGGATTTGAATTATATAAATTTAATAAATAATTTTTTTCACTTATTTTAAAAATAGCAAGGGAAATGTTTTTCCGTTGCTAAAATAGCAACGGAAATGTTTTTCCGTTGCTATTTTAGCAACGGAAAAACATTTCCCTTGCTATTTTTAGCAACGGAAATGTTTTTCCGTTGCTATTTTAGCAACGGAAAAAGATTTCCCTTGCTATTTTTAGCAACGGAATAACATTTCCGTTGCTAATCCCTTGCTACAGAAATTATAATAATAATAATAATAATAATAAAATACGAAAAATAGCAACGGAATATGAATTCCGTTGCTAAAAATAGCAACGGAATATGAATTCCGTTGCTATTTTTAGCATTCCGTTGCTAAAAATAGCAACGGAATTCATATTCCGTTGCTATTTTTAGCAACGGAAAATTTTTCCGTTGCTAAATTTAGCGTCGGCCGAAATTGCAACGGAACTTTCCGTTGCTATTTTCCGTTGCTAATTTTAATTAGCAACGGAAAAGTAGCAAATTCCGTTGCTATTTTCCCTTGCTATTTCTTCATTTTCTTGTAGTGACAGTGAGTGATGGCCTCTGAAGAAGGACATCATGAGGGAGAAGATGAAAGTGCGGCCTCTATAAGTGTTGGGTGAGCTGAGCCGCCACAATCGTAGGCTACTCTGCCAGTTGCGTCGCCTCTACCACCTCAGTTGGACTTCCTAAATTTGATGGCGGATTACATACAGCATTGGCTACAGGCACAACATGGTCAGCAGCCATAACCTCAGTCTCAAGCTCCAGAGTAGCCTCCAATTCCACTAAAAAAGCTAATATTGGAGCAACTTAAAAGACTTGGGGCTGAAGATTTTTATGGGATCCTCTGACTCCAGTCCAAGCTAAGAAGTGGCTTTTTAATATAAAAAGAGCATTTGAAGTTACTTAGAGTCCTTCAAAAGAGATGTTACAAGGGACAGTGGCTTTATTACAGGGTCCAGCTTTCTTGTGGTGGGATGCAGTTCATAAGCATACTCCTGCTAAACAGTTGACTTGATAGTTTTTCTTAGCTCAATTTGAGAAGAACTATATTTGGTCTGAATATGAAGCTTCAATGCAAGATGCCTTCTGGAGATTGAGACATGGAAATAAGTTAGTGGTAGAGTATGAATGTGAGTTTGAGCGCTTGAATGCCTACCTGGATGAGGGACAGATAACAGAAGAAAGGTTATGCCTAATATTTTAGTGAGGCCTGCATAATCGGATCAGCAGATTATGGGTGCTCAAAAGGATCCGGATATAAGTTCCTTAGTTGAAGCAGCTATAAAGGTGGAATTGGTACAGGCTGATAAGGTGGAGAGAAAGACACGATTTCAGCAAATAAGGAAATTAGGTCAAGCCAACGGTGTAGGGGGATAGAGCAAGAAGTCCAGAAGGCCCCCTCCTTCTTAGAGTCATGCTTCTTTAGTAACTTCAATTTAGAACTTAGTTTTGTTAGTATTTTCATTTAATTTGTGGGTTTTTAGTTGTGTTTATTATTTTGTTATGATTACTTTTGGTTAATTTTATCAAATTTAATTAATTTAAGTTTTTATGCATTTTAGATACCATTTTAATAGAGTTTAATTTTGGTTTTATTTTTTTTAGGTACCTCACGGTCACAACCAAATGGTTGTGACCGTGACTTATGATAGTGTCAAAGGCAGAATGCTGGTTATGAGGACCTCATGGTCACAACCAAATGGTTATGACCGTGACATAGAATTTTAACCGGCATAATCAAAGGCTATGGTACCTCACGGTGGCAACAAAAGTCATTGCCACCGTGATATGAAAATTTGCAAGACAGAATCAAGGGCAGAAGTAGGCAAGACAGTAGCTGCAATCGAGCACCTCACGGTGGCAACAAAGTTGATTGCTACCGTGACCCCCTCAGGTGCATCCAGGCAGATTCGTTCCTTCGACAGTAATGGTTGTCACCGTGACCCATGATGCCTCATAGTGATAAGCACTTCATTGCCACCGTGACCCCTCGAGATCTATAAATATAAAATTTGTTTTTAGCCGTAAGGGAGGAATTTTTAGGCAATTTTTCAAATAGGGTTTTGAGATCTGGAATTTTTCTAAGCTTTTCTATTGTTCTTAATTAGGGTTTTAATATTTTTCTTTATATTTAAATTACAAGTGGAGAGAATTACATTAAAACGCATAGATCAATTTCAATACACAGCAATTATTTTCAAATTTACATAGTCTTGAGCTATTCTCCATCGAAGATTCGAAGAAGAAGATCGGAGAACGTGGGATTCAATCGGGATTTCTTCCTCAATGAATTTCTGGGTTTATTCTTTCCTTTTTCCTCTTAATTTTGTAATGGATCGTGAGTAGTCTCATAGTTGTTTGGGGGATCTTTGAATCCCCTACCCATGATGTGAATTCTAAACATCTTTTGGATTTATTTAATTGAATGAAAGGTTTATCTCACTATTGCTTATTGATTAATTTATGGTATTTATTTTCTCAAGTTATTTTCCAGCTTCGATATATGGTTTTAATCATGTATCTTTATTGGATGTTTAGCTTGTATGGATTGAAGGCTATAAATGTTTTTACTCAATTTTTATATCATGTATGCTATATCGTGTGGATGACTCCGAAAAGGGAATCTAGATGTGCATGATTTTCTGATTTAAAATTAGAGGAGGGAGTGAGATAAATGAGTTTTGGGTTGTTTGGCTTCGGAATGGGAAAGCAAACCGAACTTAGGATTTCAGACCCGTGCTTAGGTTAATTGTATAGCTTACTCTGGAATGGGACATTATGCAATTAGAGTAGCTTGCTCCGGAATGGGACACTTGGGTTAAGAGGGTTATCCCGATTTCATTCGTTTATGTTTTATTAGATTAAATTAATTCACATTTGGGTACGGAGTGGATAAGTGAACTCAAGCAATGTTTCTTTTATATCGATTTCTCTTACTTGTTAATTCCTTTGCTATTATTTCATTTTTGCCAAAATTACTGTCAGTTTCATTTATTAAATTCTATTTACATGTTTTGGCTATTTAATTCCGTTATTTTTAATTAATAGATAACTCATTCACATCAATTAATTGGGAATTTTTTAGCATACACTTGATTTTCATAACTTGCACACACAATCCCTTGAGTACGATAACTCGGGGTCCTAATTATACCTTATTTTATTACTTGCGGATTCAGTACACTTGCTGAGATCGTGTCAAATTTTTGGCGCCGTTGCCGGGGATTGGCGTTGTTTGTGAGTTTTGATTTTTATTTGTATGTGTTTTTTTTTTCTTATTTTATTTTTGCTTATTCTTTTCAGGTAATTTTGGTGCATGCACAGATTGAGAAGAGATCAAATAGCACCTTACGATCCTGAAATCGAGAGGACTTTACATCAATGAAGGAGAGCTACTAGAGAGAACAACATGGATCCAAATCCTCTTATTGATGAATTTCCTCCCGAGAATGAACAAGTGCTAAGGACACAAGAAAAATTTCGGGTGGATATAGAGAAGAGGTACCTAGGCAGAGGACAATCAGGGATTATGCTGTACCAAGATGGAATGAAGACCATAGGACGATTGTGCTGCCTAGGGGAGTGCAATTTGAGCTTAAACCAGCAACCATCACCATGGTACAGAGGAATCAATTTTTAAGTTCATAGTTGGAAGATCCTGCACAACACCTTGATATATTCTTGGAGGTTAGCGACACGATTCAGATTCTGGGAGTGACTTTTGATGCAGTGAGACTGAAATTATCTCCTTTCACATTGATTGGAAAAGAGACGGAATGGCTTTAGATGTTGCCAAGCCAATCAATTAGGTCATGGGGCCAGTTGCAAGAGAAGTTTCTAATGAGATTTTTCCCTCCTACCAAGACTGCAAAGATTCGTAACAGTATTATGGGTTTTAACCAAATGAATGAGGAGCCGTTTCATGAGGCTTGGGAGAGGTTTAGGAGGTTATTGAGAAGCTGTCCACACCATGAGATAACTGTTTATCATTTGATGACAATATTCTATTTTGTAGTTACACCTCGGACAAGGTCTCTATTGGATGCATCATCGGGAGGCTCCTAGATCACCTCAGACAATATTCTATTTTGCAGTTACACCTCAGAAGCTTTCCATTTGTTAGATGAGATGGCAGCAAATGATTTTCAATGGGCTGCTCCTAGATTAGTTTCGAAAAGGCAAGGAATACATAATGTGGATGAAGTGTCAGTGCTGAAGGCACAGATAGAGTCGATGCAGAAAGAGATGAATAGGTTAAAGGTATGAAATATAGCCTCTATTTCTCAAGAGAGTGGGCTGTATGAACCAGGGTAATATATTCAAGAGGATGAAGTAATGGGAGATGTGAATACTGTAGGAGATTATCGGAGAAATGACCCCTACAGTAATACATATAATCCGGGTTAGAGGAGTCACCCAAACTTCTCTTGGAAGGATGGAAATCAGAATGCTTCATCTTTCCAACCACTAGTAAGAGCTCCCTTCAACCAAAATATTTATCATAACCATAGCCATTCATAACAACCTCAAGCATCCAATAATTTTTAAACCCCATATCAGCCACATCACCACCCAGGTTAAGGTTCAAACTAGGCCCAATCTCAAAGCTTATCACCCACCTGGATATCAACCGAGACCACCTGTGCAAGAAAAGAAACCTAATCTTGAAGCTATGCTAGCTAGCTTCATGAATAGCCAACAACAGTTTGTAAATAGCCAGCAGCAATTCATGGCTAACCTAACCAAGAAGCGAGGTAGAAGTCTTAAGAACAGTGGAACCGGAATCAAGACGCTTCCATGAGGAACTTGTAAATGCAAGTGGGCTAACTTGCTACTTCTATGTCTCATAGACAACCAGGAACATTTCCTTCGAATGTGGACCGAAATCCCAAGGAAGAGGCAAAAGCTATCACGTTGAGGAGTGGCAAGGGGGTGGCACAAAGAGAAGAGAAAGATAAAACATCTTCACCATCTTCAAGTAAGGAGGAGCCAACACGGAAGGTAAGTGACTCTAACTCTAGGGTAGAGGTAAATGAGAATGCTCCTATAATTGATAAGGGTAAAAGCCTAGTGAACCCAAAAGTAGGGGATCTCGATATAAATAGGCTGCCATTTCTTGCTGTAGCTAGGAAAGAAAAAAAATGAGCAATTGGCTAGGTTTTTAGAGATGTTTAAGAAACTGTACATTAATTTACCTTTTGCCGAAGCCTTAGCTCACATGCCTAATTATGCAAAATTCATGAAAGAATTATATTCAAATAAAAAGAAATTAGAAGGGCATGGAACTGTGCAGCTCACAGAAAATTGTAGTGCTATAATTATGAACAGGATTCCTAAAAAACTGGAGGATCAGGTAGTTTCATATTACCCTATAAAATTGGTGAAAATTTTTATGCAAGTGCTTTGTGTGATCTAGGTGCTAGCATTAATTTGATGCCGTATTCTATATGCAGGAAACTTAATCTCAGAGAGCTCATGGAGACGAGAATGAGACTCTAACTTGCAGATAGGTCGGTAAGGAAACCCAAGGGGGTAATTGAGGACTTGCTGGTGAAGGTGGGAAAATTTATTTTCCTAGTGGATTTTGTGGTAATGGAGATGGAAGAAGATCGAAAGGTACCACTCATTGTGGGGAGGCCATTTTTGAATACGGTGAAAGCATTGATTGATATACATGGTCAAACGGTCACCCTACAGTTTAATAATAAAGAGTTAGTGGTAGACATGAATAAGGTTCAGAAATATCCGTCAAGTGATTTGGAGGAGTCAGCTTATTTTGTAGATACAATAGATGAATGGGTAGAGGAAGCTCAAGAGAATGGGTTGCTAGATGATTCATCGAACGTGAGCTTAATGCATTCTTTGAAGGATGAAGAGTTGGATGAGAGAGGGGTAGAAGTGATAGCAGCTGTAGAAAAGGGATGTGGAGAAGAGGAATCACAGCAGGAAGAGCTTAATCTGAAAAGGGAGATTCAAATTCTGAACTTAAACCCCTTTCTTCTCACTTAAAATATGTGTTTTTAGAGAATGAGACAAAACAAGTAATTATTTCTTCTCTATTGACATGTTTGGAAGAGAAGATGCTGCTTGAAGTGCTGAAAAGGCACAAAGAAGCAATTGGATGGGAGACTTCGGATTTAAAGGGAATCGATCCAAGCTACTGCACTCACTGGATCCCGATGGAGGAAGAATGCAAACCAGTAGCTCAGCCCCAAAGGAGACTCAACCCAACGATGCAAGCAGTGGTAAAAAAGGAGGTACTTAAACTCCTTGATTCAGGTATTATCTATCTAATTTCTGATAGTAGATGGGTGAGCCCGGTGCAATGTGTTCCTAAGAAATGGGGGATGACAGTGGTTAAAAATGAGTTAGATGAACTTATTTCGACTTGTACAGTTATGGGTTGGAGAGTTTGTATAGACTATAGAAGACTGAATAATGCCACTAGAAAAGATCATTTCCTATTGCCATTCATTGATCAAATGCTAGAGACGTTAGCAGGAAATAGGTTTTATAGCTTTTTAGATTGGTATTCGGGATATTTACAAATCTCTATAGCCCCTGAAGATCAGGAGCAAACACCCTTTACCTGCCCTTATGGCACATTTGCATATAGGAGAATGCTCTTTGGATTGTGTAGTGCGTAGGCTACGTTTTAGCGGTGTCTGATGGCAATATTTCATGACTTCATAGAGAAATTTATGGAGGTGTTTATGGATGATTCGAGAGCTGTTTAGAGCATCTTGATTTGGTACTAGGGAGGTGTAAAAAGACCAATTTAGTATTGAATTGGGAGAAATGTCATTTTATGGTGAGAGAAGGTGTAACGACCGGGCCCGTACAGTACATGTTAACTCAACTCCCCGGAACACATCCCGTCGGGAGGAGGACAGACAGAACTGGGTCCCAGCCATTACTCACAGAACTTTACACCCCCCTTGTACGATTTTGCCTTCCGTGGGATTCGAACTCAGGACCTGGGGATAAGTCCTTTAATTCTTAGAATCCCACTACCATTAGGCTATAGCCTAATGGTAGTGGGATTCTAAGAATTAAAGGACTTATCCCCAGGTCCTGAGTTCGAATCCCACGGAAGGCAAAATCGTACAAGGGGGGTGTAAAGTTCTGTGAGTAATGGCTGGGACCCAGTTCTGTCTGTCCTCCTCCCGACGGGATGTGTTCCGGGGAGTTGAGTTAACATGTACTGTACGGGCCCGGTCGTTACAATATAGCCTAATGGTAGTGGGATTCTAAGAATTAAAGGACTTATCCCCAGGTCCTAGGTTCGAATCCCACGGAAGGCAAAAATGCACAGGGGGAAGTGTAAAGTTCTGTGAGTAATGGCTGGGACCCAGTTCTGTCCTCCTCCCGACGGGATGTGTTCCGGGGAGTTGAGTTAACATGTTCCGTACGGGCCCGGTCGTTACAGAAGGCATTGTGCTTGGGCAAAAAATTTCAGAGAAAGGGATAGAGGTTGATAAGGCCAAGGTGAAAGTAATAGAAAAATTACCACCCCCCACAAGTGTCAACGGCATTAGGAGTTTTTTAGGGCATGCAGGGTTTTACCGCCGATTTATAAAAGATTTTTCAAAAATTGCAAAACCCTTATCTAATTTGCTAATGAAAGATGCTCCTTTTGATTTTAATAGTGATTGTATGCTAGCATTTGAAACTTTAAAACAGAGGCTTGTTTCAGCCCCGGTGATGATATCTCCGAATTGAAATTTGCATTTTGAACTAATGTGTGATGCTAGTGATTTTGCAGTAGGGGCAGTGCTCGGACAAAGGCGGGAGAAGGTGTTTCATGCAGTTTATTATGCGAGTCATACCTTGATGGGAGCCTAGGTTAATTACACCACAATTGAGAAGGAATTTCTTGCAATTATTTATGCTTTCAAGAAGTTCAGGCCGTATTTGCTAGGTGCAAAAATTGTGGTGTGGTCCGACCATACAGCCTTGAGACATCTGTTTGCTAAGAAGGAGTCGAAACCAAGACTAATTAGATGGGTGCTCCTCTTGCAAGAGTTTGATTTGGAAATTAAAGATAAGAAGGGGGCAAAAAAGTTTGTGGCGGATCATTTGTCGAGATTGGAGAATGATCACATTGAGAAAAGGGAAATTTTAGATTTATTTCCTGATGAGCATATTTGTACTTTATTTATGTGTGAAATTTCTATACCTTGGTTCGCTAATATCGCCAATTTTCTTGCAGGAGGATATATGCCAAAGGAATTTACATGGCAGCAAAGGAAAAAGCTGAAGGCGGATGCAAAACATTACATTTGGGATGACCCTTATCTATTTCGCCTATATGATGATAAAGTGCTAAGAAGGTGCATTCCAGATGAAGAGAAAGGAGAGATCATCAGAGCTTGTCACAGTGGGAAAGTCAGTGGACATCATGAAACGAATAGAACGGTATCAAAAATTCTTTCTTCTGGTTTTTATTGGCCTACAATGTTTAACGATGTTAAATTATTTGTACAAATGTGTGATAGATTCCAAAGGGTAGGCAATATTACTAGGAGAGATGAAATGCCGTTAACCAACATGCTTGAGGTAGAGTTGTTTGATGTGTGGGGAATAGGCTTTATGGGGCCTTTCCCGGTATCCTATGGGTTTGAATACATTCAAGTGGCAGTAGACTATGTGAGCAAATGGGTAGAAGCTGTAGCCACTAGGACTAGTGATGCCAAAGTTGTGTTAGGATTCTTGAGAAAGAATATATTCACCCGATATGGAGCCCCTAGAGCCATTATTAGCAATGGTGGTAAACACTTTATTAACCACCAATTTAAAGCTTTATTAAAATAATTTGGAGTTAGGCATAAGGTTACTACCCCTTACCATGCCCAAGCTAATGGACAAGTTGAAGTGTCCAATCGGGAATTAAAAGCCATTTTAGAAAAGTCGGTCAATGCATCTAGGAAAGACTGGTACCTTAAGCTAGATGAAGCTCTGTGGTCTTATAGGATAGCATTTAAGACACCGATAGGGATGTCTCCCTTTAGGTTGGTTTATGGGAAGTCCTGTCACCTTTCGGTGGAATTAGAGCATAAGGCTTACTGGGCCAAAAAATTTTTGAATTTTGACCTTGAAAGTGCAGGAAAGTGCAGGTCCTTGTAGCTGAATGAGCTATAAGAGCTCCAATTTTTGGCATACAATCATGCCACAAAATACAAGAAAACTACCAAGAAGTGGCATGATTGGAAGCTGATAAGGAAGGAATTTGCACCTGGAATAAAAGTGCTTCTCTATGATAGCAAGCTGTGGTTATTTCCAGAAAAGCTGAAATAGCGGTGGAAGAGACCCTTTGAAGTTGTAGGAGCTGACAAATTTTGAGTAGTGACATTGAGGCACCCGAGGGGTGAGAACAAGTTCAAGGTGAACGGACATCGTGTGAAGCCCTATCTCGAAGCGACATTTGATAGTGCTTCAGCGATTGTCACCCTCACGGACCCTTGGCGGTATTTAAAAGTCCAGGTGTGAACTTGTTAAATGCAGAACTATTTCTCGAACTTTGTTATTTTGTGGTTATTGAATCGTTTTAGGGTGTTAGTCGTGCTTGTTTTTGTCAATTTTTTTGTTTTGTGGTCTTAATGTAGCTATATTTTTTATAGAGATTTTTTGAGTTTTTGTAGCCTGAAGTTTGGTGAGACTTGTGAAAAATTTTGCAAATTTGCAGAAGGTCACGATAGAAACAAATTTGGTTGTCATCGTGACTAGAGAAAATTGCATTCTGGATTGTGGTCTGGGACATGTCACGGTGACAATGGATTTGGTTGTCACCGTGACCAAATGGCAATTTACATTTTGTTTTGATGTGTTATGATGTCACAGTAACAATGGATTTAGTTGCCACCGTGACTAAATAGCAAGATGCATTATGTTCTGGCATGTGTACATGTCACGGTAACAATCAATTTAGTTATCACCGTGACCAATTGGTGATTTACATTCTGTCTTGAAGTGGGAGCATGTCACAGTGGCAATGAAATTCATTGTGTCCGTGATGTGTGGAAGAAAGCATTCTGTTTTGAAATCGTGGTATGTCACGGTGGCAACCAATTTAGTTGCCACCGTGACCCTGTGGCTGTTCGACTATGGATTGAAATTTTTGGGTATGTCACGGTGGCAACCGTTTGGTTGTGACTGTGACCCCCGCGATTCCTATTTTAAAAACTTAGTTTTTTCGTATTTTATTTCTCACTCTACCACACCTTACACTCTCAAAGTTTGCACTATTCGCTGTACTCTGCTATTTTTGTGCTTCGATTCTCCCTTTTAGGCTACGATTTCTGCAAATCTACATCAAGTAAGTAATTTTTCTCTTTCTTTTTCTTCATTTTTATTTGTTTTCCCTCTGCGTTTTTCTCTGTTCTTGTTCTTCTCTATTCCTATGCTTTTGAGGCTTGAATTTTAAGACCATTTAGTTTTGTCTTCTCATATTGCTTTGAATTCATGTTGTGAGTAGTATCAATTCTTGCTTCCTTCTCAATTTGCAACTTTTTCATTGAACCCATGAAGTATGTGGAGTAGGAAATTAGGGCATGTTTTATGCGTGAATTTGGTTGTTGATTTTACTCAAATTCTTAGCTGAAATTAGAAATTGTTAGGCTTTAACTACTTGTTCTACATTTTACTGCTTCTAATTTTAGATTTGGGTTGTTGTTAGTGCTTGTGGCTTCCAATTACAGTGAGTTAATTTGCTGCATACCAAGTGTTTGTTAAAATGTTTCAATGACTTTTTTTAGAATTGTGCATTTCTTGATAAGGTGGAATGTATAGTTCACTTTGCCTTTATGTTGAATTGTGCTTCTTGCTGTCAGTGAACATTCTTGACTGCTTTATGAATTGATGCATCTCTTTTACAATCAAATGGGTATGTGAGATTGTTTTTGCTTGGTTAGAATGAGCTTGTTAATTGATGCTAGATAGTTAGGGCCATTGCAATTTTATGCACTTAGAATGCTATTGAATTTGGTCATTTGTTTTCATGCAGTGGCTCCTAAGAGAAATAGTTCAGCTATTGCCTCTAGTTCCTCCAGCCAACCTTTTGTCGACATTTTCAAAGTGCCGAGTTGGGTACCAAGCAGCAAGAAGGCGGCATATGCATTATTCTCCAAATGCTCATATATTCCGACTACTTATTTGGATTTTGATTTGCTTGGGAAGCTGGGAATAAGGAACGAAATTCAATGACTTATTGCGAACATTGGCTGGGAGAGGTTGTTTACATATAATGAGAAGGTTTATCCTGACTTAACCAGAGATTTTATGGCAACTGTCACTTGTCGAATCAGCCGAGACCCATCTAGAGATCCTGGCACTGTTTCATTCTTTTTGGAGGGCACAGAGTATGAGATTTCTTTTGTGAGATTCGCAGAGCTGCTAGGCTTCCCTCCCCTTACACCGAATTGTTTCATTGATTATGATAAAGACAATGCGTGGGCATCCATCAGAGATACGGTAACAACCACTACGTATGTGTCGGGAAAGACGAAGGCACACCATCTCAACAGCCATGCCCTGTGAATTATACATCGGTATTTCTCGTTGTCTTTTTTGAGTCATGTGGACTCAGCGGGGCAGGTGAACCTACCTAAAGCACTGTTTTTTAACATGTATGGTAAGGGGAGTGCGGATTAATGGTGCTCCGCATTTATGGCATAAATTGGAGGAAATGTAGTGGAACCTAAAGAAGGTTAAGAAGATAGCGCTTGGTGGTTTGGTGATTGTAATTGCTAAGGGTGTACATCACCCATTGAGGAAACCCAAACCGCTATCTTCCATCGCAGCTATTGACAAGAAAATGTTGAAAAATATGAAGGTTATAGCGGATGATGAGACAACTGCAAATGGGTATCGTCTGACTACTCGAGAGGAGTATCTGCAGAGAGTGGAGCGTGGCTTGGGAGGCTTACCGCGTGAGCAAGAGGAAGATCCTGAAGCACTAGCCCCTCTAGCCCCAGAGCATGAGCATTTCTCCTCTCAGCAGTACGCTGCACTGATGGAGCGCATGGAGTCCATCTCCGCAACACAAGTGGACCTGCAATCTCAAATGGATCAAGTGCTGCTGGGACTTACTTCATTGACTGTGCGCTTTGATGCGCAATTTCCTCCATCGCCACCACTAGAGACTTGAGCAGGGAGGCCTCCTATCCTGTATTTTGATTTTTTTTTGTTTTGTAACTATTTGACTTGCTGGGGACAGCAAGATTTTGAATGTGGGGTAGGGGGAGTAATCCTAACATCTCAATTTGTATCTAATAATTTAATATGTTTTATTTATTTTTATTCACATATTTTATTTTATTTAAGTTGTTTGTGTACTTAATTGTTGTTATCTGAATTTTCCTAACTTAGCTTAGTTTGCCTCTAGTTATTTCTGATGTGAATGGTTTGAACTTTAAGTTGTGAATGGATTATCTTAAAAACTGATTTTAGCAAGAGAGTAGTTGTATGTTTTAGAGGCAATATAATCTCAATTAGTCATATATTTTGTAATTTCCTATCTTTTGTGCACTATAGGTTTGTTTGCGAAAAACTTGAAAAAAATCAGTGTGTGAAAGCTTTTGAGTGAAGGAATTTTAGGATAGTTAGAACCTTTCTCATCACCCTTCGAAATAATATAACAACTCAAGCAAGTTTAGGACATGACCTAGGCAAATTTTTTTTTTAGTAACCAATTTAAATGACTATTGACCTACGTATATGCGTAATTTTCCATTGCTAGCCCAGTTGAGCTGATTTGGTATGCTAAAAGCGTACTATGCAATTTTTATTGTTACACTCATATTTCACCATTTAACCTAAATGCTTTTGCCTATCATTTCTAAGAATTGGCCACTCTAGGATTGAGTTGGGTTAGCATTGAAAGTTGAATAAGGATATTCTCTGTTAAAATAGTATGGGTGTGAGAAAAATTGTGAAACTAGGGGGTGTTGCCTATTACATTGTTAATCTTCCCTTTATGAAGTCCAATCTTGTTAGAAAATGAGAATTATGAGTATTTCACCTTATTCGTCTGAGAAATAAATTTAGGTTAGCTTGATTATCTCAAAAAAAAGGAAGAAAATTAATATAAAAATTTGATGAGAATATTGATAATTGATTTTGAGTTAGTCATTGTAGAAACATTTAAGTGTGGGGTACCCTAAAAGAGAGGAAGATGTTTTTACAGTCAATGATGATCAGGTTTGAGAAAAAAAATTCATTAGGGACTTTTGTCTCCTCTTTTTCTTGTGGTTTAGTGTTTTTTATCTTAGGAAGTTTAGACGAGTTTTGGCAATTATGGATAAATTGAAAATAGGTCATGGCAAAATTGTGTTCAGATTGGGTAGTGGTGTATGTAGGTAGAGTGGCTAACTCTTTGTTTGATTTCCTTATCTATTCTTGTTAGCCAATTCCCTAACCTAGCATTTCAACCTTGGAATAAGTCCTAGTGATCCTGTTCTTAACTTGAGTTGTTTAGTGGAGATGACTCTTGTGGTTCCGGTGCTAAAGGAGAGGCTTATGGTTATCCTGAGTTTTAAGTGCGAAACCAGTATGCAAATTAATTAATAATTCATTTTCTTTGCTCAATTGCTGGAATGCGCTGGTTGTTTTGTTTTTTTTTTAAAAAAAATAGAAAATTATTTTTCGCCTAGCACACATACATGAAATTACTTGATATAAATTGATTTGAGGATTTGTGGTTAAGACTCTTCTGCTAAGTGCTATGATTATTGTTTAAGTTTTCTTATTCTGAGTTAGAGTTTAAAATTTCAGGAATGTGGATAATTCATTTACTCGAGGGTGAGCAAAGTCTATGTGTGGGGTATTTTGATAACTTAAATTTAGTACTTAGTTTTGTTAGTATTTTCATTTGATTTGTGGGTTTTTAGTTATGTTTATTGTTTTGTTAAGATTACTTTTGGTTAATTTTGTCAAATTTAATTAATTTAAGTTTTTATGCATTTTAGATACCATTTTAATAGAGTTTAATTTTGGTTTTGTTTTTTTTAGGTACCTCACGGTCACAACCAAATGGTTGTGACCGTGACTTATGATAGTGTCAAAGGCAGAATGCTGGATATAAGGACCTCACGGTCACAACCAATGGTTGTGACCGTGACATAGAATTTTAACCGGCAGAATCAAAGGCTGTGGTACCTCACGGTGGCAACAAAAGTCATTACCACCGTGACATAAAAATTTGCAAGGCATAATCAAAAGCAGAAGTATGTCACGGTGACAACCAATTTCATTATCATCGTGACATAGAATGATCCAAGACAGTAGCTGCAGTCGAGCACCTCACGATGGCAACAAAGTTGATTGCCACCGTGACCCCCTCAAGTGCATCCAGGCATATTCGTTCCTTCGACAGTCTCATGGTGACAACCATTTAGTTGTCATCATGACCAATGATGCCTCACAGTGACAAGGACTTCATTGCCACCGTGACCACTCAAGATCTATAAATACAAAATTTGTTTTTGGCTGCGAGGGAGGAATTTTTAGGCAGTTTTTCAAATAAGGTTTTGAGATTTGGAATATTTCTAAGTTTTTCTATTGTTCTTAATTAGGGTTTCAATATTTTTCTTTATATTTAAATTACAAGTGGAGAGAATTACATTAAAACGTATAGATCAATTTTAATACACAACAATTATATACAGATTTCCATAGTCTTAAGCTATTCTTCATCGAAGATTCGAAGAAGAAGATCGGAGAACGTGGGATTTCTTGCTCAATGAATTTCTGGGTTTATTCTTTCCTTTTTCCTCTTAATTATGTAATGAATCGTGAGTAGTCTCATAGTTGTTTGGGGGATCTTTGAATCCCCTATCCATGATGTGAATTCTGAATATCTTTTGGATTTGTTTAATTGAATGAAAGGTTTATCTCATTATTGCTTATTGATTAATTTATGGTGTTTATTTTCTCAAGTTATTTTCCAACTTCGATGTATGGTTTTAATCATGTATCTCTATTAGATGTTTAGCTTGTATGGATTGAAGGCTATGAATATTTTTACTCAATTTTTATATCATGTATGCTTTATCTTATGGCTGACTCCGGAAAGGGAAACTAGATGTGCAGGATTTTCTGATTTAAAATTAGAGGAGGGAGTGAGATAAATGAGTTTTGGGTTATTTGGCTCCGGAATGGGAAAGCAAACCGAACTTAGGATTTCAGGCCCGTGCTTAGGTTAATTGTATAGCTTGCTCCGGAGTGGGACGTTATGCAATTAGAGTAGCTTGCTCCGGAATGGGACGCTTGAGTTAAGAGGGTTATCCCGATTTCATTCGTTTATGTTTTATTAGATTAAATTAATTCACATTTGGGTACGGGGTGGATAAGTGAACCCGAGCAACGTTTCTTTTATATCGATTTCTCTTGTTAATTCTTTTGCTATTATTTCATTTTTGCCAAAATTACTGTCAGTTTCATTTATTAAATTCTATTTGCATGTTTTGGCTATTTAATTCCGTTATTTTTGATTAATAGATAACTAACTCACATCAATCAATTGGGAATTCTTTAGCATACACTTGATTTTCATAACTTGCACACACAATCCCTGGGGTACGATAACTCGGGGTCCTAATTATACCGCACTTTATTTATTATCGATTCAGTACACTTGTTGAGATCGTGTCAAGTTTTTGGCGCCGTTGCCGGGGATTGGCGTTGTTTGTGAGTTTTGATTTTTATTTGTATGTGTTTTCTTTTTCTTATTTTATTTTTGCTTATTCTTTTCAGGTAATTTTGGTGCATGCAAAGATTGAGAAGAGATCAAATAGCACCTTATGATCCTGAAATTGAGAGAGCTTTACATCAACGAAGGAGAGCTACTAGAGAGAACAACATAGATCCAAATCCTCCTATTGATGAATTTCCTCCCGAGAATGAACAAGTGCCGAGGGCATAAGAAGAAATTCTAGGCGGATATAGAGAAGAGGTACTTAGGCAAAGAACAATCAGGGATTATGCTATACCAAGATGGAATGAAGACCATAGGACGATTGTGCTGCCTAGGGGAGTACAATTTGAGCTTAAACCAGCAACCATCACCATGGTACAGAGGAATCAGTTTTCAGGTTCAGAGTTGGAAGATCCTGCACAGCACCTTGATATATTCTTGGAGGTTAGCGACACGATTCAGATTCTGGAAGTGACTTCTGATGCAGTGAGACTGAAATTGTTTCCTTTCACATTGATTGGAAAAGCGAGGGAATAGCTTCAGATGTTGCCAAGCCAATCAATTAGGTCATGGGGCCAGTTGCAAGAGAAGTTTCTAATGATATTTTTCCCTCCTACCAAGACTGCAAAGAATCGTAACAGTATTATGGGTTTTAACCAAATGAATGAGGAGCCATTTCATGAGGCTTGGGAGAGGTTTAAGAGGTTATTGAGAAGCTGTCCACACCATGAGATAGCTGTTTATCATTTGATGACAATATTATATTATGCAGTTACACCTCAGACAACGTCTCTATTGGATGCATCATTGGGAGGCTCTTTCATGAATAGGCTACCGGAAGAAGCTTTCCATTTATTAGATGAGATGGCAGCAAATTATTCTCAATGGGCTGTTCCTAGATCAGTTTCGAAAAGGCAAGGAATACGTAATGTGGATGAAGTGTCAGTGCTGAAGGCATAGATAGAGTCGATGCAGAAAGAGATGAATGGGTTAAAGGTATGGAATGTAGCCTCTATTTCTCAAGAGAGTAGACTGTATGAACCAGGGCAATATATTCAACAGGGTGAAGTAATGGGAGATGTGAATGCTGTAGGAGATTATTGGAGAAATGACCCCTATAGTAATACATATAATCCGGGTTAGAGGAGTTACTCGAACTTCTCTTGGAAGGATGGAAATAAAAATGCTTCATCTTCCCAACCACAAGTAAGAGCTCCCTTTAACCAAAACATTCATCATAACCACAACCATTCATACCAACCTCAAGCATCCACTAATTTTTAGACCCCATATCAACCACATCACCACCCAGGTCAAGGTTCAAACTAGGCCCAATCTCAAGCTTATCACCCACCTGGATATCAACTGAGACCACCTATGCAAGAAAAGAAACCTAATCTTGAAGATATGTTGGCTAGCATCATGAATAACCAACAACAGTTTGTAAATAGCCAGTAGCAATTCATGGCTAACCAAGAAGCGAGGTGAAAGTCTAAAGATAGTGGAACCGGAATCAAGATACTTCCATGAGGAACTTGGAAATGCAAGTGGGCCAACTTGCTACTTTTATGTCTCATAGACAACCGGGAACTTTTCCTTCGAATGTGGACCGGAATCCCAAGTAAGAGGCAAAAGCTATCACATTGAGGAGTGGCAAGGAGGTGGCACAAAGAGAAGAGAAAGATAAAACATCTTCACCATCTTCAAGTAAGGAGGAGCCAACACGGAAGGTAAGTGACTCTAAGCCTAGGGTAGAGGTAAATGAGAATGCTCCTATAATTGATAAGGGCAAGAGCCTAGTGAACCCCAAAGTAGAGGATCTCAATATAAATAGGCTGCCATTTCCTGCTGTAGCTAGAAAAGAAAAGAAAAATGAGCAATTGGCTAGGTTTCTAGAGATGTTTAAGAAACTGCACATTAATTTACCTTTTACTGAAACCTTAGCTCACATGCCTAATTATGCAAAATTCATGAAAAAAATTTTTTCAAATAAAAAGAAATTAGAAGGGCATGGAACTGTACAGCTCACAGAAAATTAGAGTGCTATAATTATGAACAGGATTCCTGAAAAACTGTAGGATCCAAGTAGTTTCACATTATCTTGTGAAATTGGTGAAAATTTTTATGAAAGTCCTTTGTGTGATCTAGGTGCTAGCATTAATTTGATGCCATATTTTATATGCAGGAAACTTAATGTCGGAGAGCTCAAGGAAACGTGAATAAGACTCCAACTTGCAGATAGGTAGGTAAGGAGACCCAAAGGGGTAATTGAGGACTTGCTGGTGAAGGTGGGAAAATTCATTTTCCCAATGGATTTTGTGGTAATGGAGATGGAAGAAGATCGAAAGGTACCACTCATTGTGGGGAGGCCATTTTTGAATACGTCGAAAGCATTGATTGATGTACATGGTCAAACGGTCACCCTATGGTTTAATAATAAAGAGTTAGTAGTAGACATGAATAAGGCTCAAAAATATCCGTCAAGTGATTTGAAGGAGTCAGCTTATTTTGTAGATACAATAGATGAATGTGTAGAGGAAGCTTAAGAGAATGGGTTGCTAGATGATTCATCGAATGTGAGCTTAATGCATTCTTTGGAGGATGAAGAGTTGGATGAGAGAGGGGTAGAAGTGATAGCAGCTGTAGAAAAGGGATGTGGAGAAGAGGAATCACAGCAGGAAGAGCTTAATCTGAAAAAGGGGGATTCAAATTCTGAACTTGAACCCCTTCCTTCTCACTTAAAATATGTATTTTTAGAGAATGAGACAAAACCAGTAATTTTTTCTTCTCTATTGACAGGTTTGGAAGACAAGATGCTGCTTGAAGTGCTGAAAAGGCATAAAGAAGCAATTGGATGGGAGATATCGGATTTAAAGGGAATCAATCCACTCTACTACACTCGCCGGATCCCGATGAAGGAAAAATGCAAACCAGTAGCTCAGCCCCAAAGGATACTCAACCCAGCGATGCAAGAAGTGGTAAAAAAGGAGCTACTTAAACTCCTTGATTCATGTATTATCTATCTAATCTCTGATAGTAGATGGGTGAGCCCGGTGCAATGTGTTCCTAAGAAAGGGGGGATGACAGTGGTTAAAAATGAGTCAGATGGACTTATTCCGACTCGTACAGTTACGGGTTGGAGAGTTTGTATAGACTATAGAAGACTGAATAATGCCACTAGTAAAGATCATTTCCCATTGCCATTCATTGATCAGATGCTAGAGAGGTTGGCGGGGAATAGGTTTTATTGCTTTTTAGATGGGTATTCGGGATATTTACAAATCCCCATAGCCCCTAAAGATTAGGAGAAAACAACCTTTACCTGCCCTTATAGCACATTTGCATATAGGAGAATGCCCTTTGAATTGTGTAGTGCACCGACTACGTTTCAGCGGTGCATGATGGCAATATTTCATGACTTCATAGAGAAATTTATGGAGGTGTTTATGGATTATTTCACCATTTATGGGGGAGATTTTGAGAGCTATTTAGAGCATCTTGATTTGGTGCTAGGGAGGTGTGAAAAGACCAACTTAGTATTGAATTGGGAGAAATGTCATTTTATGGTGAGAGAAGGCATTGTGCTTGGGCACAAAATTTTAGAGAAAGTGATAGAGGTTGATAAGGTCAAGGTGGAAGTAATAGAAAAATTACCACCCCCAACAAGTGTCAAAGGCATTAGGAGTTTTTTAGGGCATGCAGGATTTTACTGCCGATTTATAAAAGATTTTTCAAAAATTGCAAAACTCTTATCTAATTTGCTGATGAAAGATGCTCCTTTTGATTTTAATAGTGATTGTATGCTGTCATTTGAAACTTTGAAACAGAGGCTTATTTCAGCCCAAGTGATGATATCTCCGAATTGAAATTTGCCTTTTGAACTAATGTGTGATGCTAGTGATTTTATAGTAGGGGCAGTGCTCGGACAAAGGTGGGAGAAGGTGTTTCATGTAATTTATTATGCGAGTCATACCTTGACGGGAGCCCAGGTTAATTACACCATAACTGAGAAGGAACTTCTTGCAATTGTTTATGCTTTCAAGAAGTTCAGGCCATATTTGCTAGGTGTAAAATTGTGGTGTGGTCCAACCATGCAGCCTTGAGGCATCTGTTTGCTAAGAAGGAGTCGAAACCAAGACTGATTAGATGGGTGCTCCTCTTGCAAGAGTTTGATTTGGAAATTAAATATAAGAAGGGGGCGAAAAACTTTGTGGTGGATCATTTGTCGAGATTGGAGAATGATCACATTGAGAAACAGGAAATTTTAGATTTATTCCCTGATGATCGTATTTGTACTTTATTTATGTGTGAAATTTATGTACTTGGTTCACTAATATCGCTAATTTTCTTGCAAGAGGATATTTGCCAAAGGAATTTACATGGCAGCAGAGGAAGAAGCTGAAGGCGGATGCAAAACATTACATTTGGGATGACCCTTATCTATTGCGCCTATGTGCTGATCAAGTGCTAAAAAGGTGCATTCCAAATGAAGAGAAAGGAGAGATCATCAAAGCTTGTCACAATGGGGAAGCCGGTGGACATCATGGACCGAATAGAATGGTATCGAAAATTCTTTCTTCTAGTTTTTATTGGCCTACAATGTTTAACGGTGTTAAATTATTTGTACAAATGTGTGATAGATGCCAAAAAGTAGGCAATATTACTAGGAGAGATGAAATGCCTTTAACCAACATGCTTGAGGTAGAGTTGTTTGATGTGTGGGGAATAGACTTTATGGGGCCTTTCCCGGTATCCTATGGGTTTGAATACATTCTAGTGGCAGTAGACTATGTGAGCAAATGGGTAGAAGCTGTAGCCACTAGGACTAGTGATGCCAAAGTTGTGTTTGAATTCTTGAGAAAGAATATATTCACCCGATATGGAGCCCCTAGAGCCATTATTAGCGATGGTGGTAAACACTTTGTTAACCACCAATTTAAAGTTTTATTGAAAAAATTTGGAGTTAGGCATACGGTAACTACCCCTTATCATGCCCAAGCTAATGGATAGGTTGAAGTGTCCAACCAGGAATTAAAAGCCATTTTAGAAAAGATTGTCAATGCATCTAAGAAAGACTGGTACCTTAAGCTAGATGAAACTCTGTGGGCTTATAGGACAGCATTTAAGACACCGATAGGGATGTCTCCCTTTAGGTTGGCTTATGGGAAGTCCTATCACCTTCTAGTGGAATTAGAGCATAAGGCTTACTGGGCCACAAAATTTTTGAATTTCGACCTTGAAAGTGCAGGTCCTTGCAGCTGAATGAGTTAGAAGAGCTCCAATTTTGGGTATACAATCATGCCACGAAATACAAGGACAATACCAAGAAGTGGCATGATCGGAAGCTGATAAGGAAGGAATTTGTGCCTGGAATGAAAGTCCTTCTCTATGATAGCAGGCTGCGGTTATTTCCCGAAAAGCTGAAATCGCGGTGGAAAGGACCCTTTGAAGTTGTGGGAGCTGACAAATTTGGAGTAGTGACATTGAGGTACCCGAGGGGTGAGAACGAGTTCAAGGTGAACGGACATCGTGTGAAGCCCTATCTCGAAGCGACATTTGATAGTGCTTCAATGATTGTCACCCTCGCGGACCCTTGACGGTATTTAAAAGTTCAGATGCGGACTTGTTAAATGCAAAACTATTTCTCAAACTTTGTTATTTTGTGGTTATTAAATCTTTTTAGGTTGTTAGTCGTGCTTGTTTCTGTCAATTTTTGTGCTTTGTGGTCTTAGTGTAGTTATATTTTTATTGGAGATTTTTCGAGTTTTTGTAGCTTGAAATTTGGTGAGACTTGTGAAAATTTTTGCAAATTTACAAAAGGTCACCGTAGCAACAGATTTGGTTGTCACCGTGACTAGAGAAAATTGCATTCTGGATTGTGGTCTGGGACATGTCACGGTGACAATGGATTTGGTTTTCATCATGACCAAATGGAAATTTACATTCTGTTTTGAAGTGTTATTATGTCACGGTGACAATGGATTTAGTTGCCACCGTGACCAAATGGCAAGATGCATTCTGTTCTAGCGTTTGTACATGTCCCGGTGACAATCAATTTAGTTGTCACCATGACCAATTGGTGATTTACATTCTGTCTTGAAGTGGGAGCATGTCACGGTGGCAATGAAATTCATTATGACCGTGACGTGTGGAAGAAAGCATTCTATTTTGAAATCGTGGTATGTCATGGTGGCAACCAATTTAGTTGCCACCGTGACCCTGTGGCTGTTCGAATCTGGATTGAAACTTTTGGGTATGTCACGGTGGCAACCGTTTAGTTGTGACTGTGACCCCTGCGATACCTATTTTAAAAACTTAGTTTTTTCGTGTTTTATTTCTCACTCTACCACACCTTACACTCTCAAAGTTTGCACTATTCGCTGTACTCTGCTATTTTTGTGCTTTGATTCTCCCTTTCGGGCTACGATTTCTGCAAATCTACATCAAGTAATTAATTTTTCTCTTTCTTTTTCTTCATTTTTATTTGTTTTTCCTCTGCATTTTTCTCTGTTCTTGTTCTTCTCCATTGCTATGCTTATGAGGCTTGAATTTTAAGACCATTTAGTTTTGTCTTCTCATATTGCTCTGAATTCATGTTGTGAGTACTATCAATTATTACTTCCTTTTCAATTTGCAACTTTGTCATTGAACCCATGAACGTATGTGGAGTAGGAAATTATGGCATGTTTTATGCTTGAATTTGGTTGTTGATTTTACTCAAATTCTTGGCTGAAATTGGAAATTGTTAGGCTTTAACTACTTGTTCTACATTTTACTGCTTCTAATTTCAGATTTGGTTTGTTGTTAGTTCTTGTGGCTTCCAATTACAGTGAGTTAATTTGCTGCATACCAAGTGTTTGTTAAAATGTTTCCGTACCAAGTATGGCCATTATGAATTTTTGGTCATGCCTTTTGGACTTACAAATGCACAAGGACATTTTATGGACTTAATGAATCGAATCTTCCATCCTTATCTAGATTAGTTCGTGGTGGTCTTTATATATGACATCCCGGTATACTCATTGACTCCGGAGGAATATGATAAGCATTTGAGGATTATTTTACAGACTTTGAAAGAGAAGTAGTTGTATGGCAAGTTCAACAAATGTGATTTTTAGTTGAATGAAGTATCTTTTCTGGGTCATATTGTGTCAGCAGAAGGTATAAAGGTGGATCCCAAAAAGATTGAAGCAATTTTACATTGGAGAGCGCCAAAGAATGTTACTGAAGTGAGAAGTTTCCTGGGTTTGATAGGATACTGTAAAAGATTTGTAAAAGGTTTCTCCACTATAGCAGCGCCACAGACTCGATTATTGCAGAAGCATGCTAACTTTGACTGGAGTGATAAGTGCTAAGAAAGCTTTGAAAAGTTGAAAAGTTTGTTAACAAAAGCTCCAGTATTAACCTAACCCGAGTCTGGTAAAGATTTTATGATCTATAGTGATGCCTCCATGATTGATTTGGGCTGTGTATTAATGCAGGAAGGCAAGGTGATTGCATATGCCTCCTGTAACAACCCCCATACCCCCGGTAAGGAATATCGGGGCGCTACGCGGACACTTACGTATACATGTACATGCATTAGCGGAAGCGATAGCATAACACATTCGTTTAAGAGTAATTAAATACTACACTAGGGCCCAACATGCATTTCATATTCACTATACATATGTACTTCTTTCTCTTTATAAGCATGTTCATATTACACTCTGTTTTCATTTAACTTTACATATACATTTACATGTGATTCTTCTACTTATGTTACATAATGATGTTACTCAAAATGTAAAAACTCTATCTCTAACTTATACAAAAAGGTATAACAAAACTCCTAGTGGCCTTGACCCGCAGATGCCCGCTCACAGATCCGAACCTGTAAACCTACACGGAAATAAACATCCGTGCTAAGCGATAACGCTTAGTGGGGATGAAAACAATGCAAAGGACTTCTTTACGAAGTCACAAATAAATCACACATATGTCATATAACAAAAATCAAGTAGTTCATGCATATAGCTCTGATGCTTGTATAGGTTTCATGTTCAAATATCAAATATTATGAGTTCACATGCATATAACCTCTACTCTTTTACTTATTCATATACACTACAACTTGTACATTTCGTTTATTCAAATATACGCTATCATGTAACCAAATTCATGTCACTACACTCATGTAATCATGTACTTGTATACAGAATTGTAGTGTACTTAAACATTACCTTCATGTACTGTGGCTTCATTCGAAGCAACACTATAATCATCTCAAGTTCACTGTACAACATTTAACAAAACAAGCCTGAGTTCCTCTCATGGTGGATACGAGACGCTCTATAAAAAAACATTTTCGATGGACCGAAGTCACAAAACATTTTCATCTGTCTCTATTAATGACCGTTCTCAGAGGTCGACCCGCTTCGCCCAAACGGGGCGGAAACATAGGCAGCTGCACTCTCTAATCCCTTTATAAGCATGCTTATCTATCCACTATAACGGTAATCAGGCTCAATACCAACTCACACACTATACACAGACAGCAACTCATCAACTAAAGTTCAAGTGCATTTATCAAATTCAGAGGCAGGTAATTCATATACAATCTTGTTCAACAATTAAAAGCATGTAACATTTAAATTCATTTCATGAACATATAAATCATGCAAAGCAAGATAGAAGAAAACACTCTCTTCAAAACAAATAAAACAAGATGCGAAGAGGTTCACTGTCGCGATCGCGACAGAAGTCGCGCTCGCGACAGAAGTCAAGTTCATTGTCGCGACAAGAGGTTGCGCTCGCGCCAGAAGTCAAGTTCATTGTCGCGATCGCGACAAGAGGTCGCGCTCGCGACAGAAGATAGATTACAAAAAGGCTCTATACTCTATACCAAATGCATTATATAACCATTTCTAAGTTCATACACCTTTATCATGTCATTTACTATACTTCCTACAACTATACATTATTACTTTATTAGTTAAATTACTAACTTTAATCATACTCAAATGCATTTTTCCATTAACAACTAATTTGTAATCATTTAGGAGCCCTAATCATGTATAAAACGTTAAGGGGGAAGGTAAGGGGTTTACCCAAGCCAACCATGGGCTCAAAATGAAGAAAAAAGAGCTTAATATAGGTTGTTCTGTCGCGAGGTCGCGACATGTGTCGCGCTCGCGACAGAGGCTCCGCTTTGGTGCCTCACAAGATTGCTTTTTACCCTAAACTTGTATCGTCTGAATGAACCTCTAAACATCATTTTTAGGCAAAACGTTTTTCTTAACAATTGTTCTCTAGGATGTTAACTTTCAAATGGGACAAGTCTCAGGTCGTTTGGACATCTATAACGAAATATATGGTCTAAACAACATATACTGTTCCAGTGAACCCGCCAGAACAGGGTCACCTACGTTTTAATAACTTTTTGGGATACTTAGGGCCAGAATTAGATCCAGCACCCTCTTAGACATTTTTAGATACAGATCGTATCGTTCATATGCAATTGGAATCAACACAATTGGAGTCCTGTAGCTCTACTTATCACAAATACAATACACAGAGGTCTGATGACAAATAAGCAGAATTTCGCAAAATCAAGCTCTATCATCAACACAAACACTCAAATGATCAAGTTACATAATTTTAACATATATACACATGTCATGAGCACTGTAAGCAATCAAAATGAACATCTTGAGCTAATTAAAGCTCATCAAGCATCTCTCATATAAACACATGCAAAATTAACACAGTTACACTCGATCCCTACCTCTGAATAGCTTAATCTTGTGCTCTCTACTCAGCTCCAACCTCTTTCCTTTACTTAATCCCATATCTTGTTCATAGCTTCCACAAATCACATAGAAAACATTTTGAGTTAGACCTTTTTCTCACTTTAAATTAAAAACAGAAAGAAAAAGGAAGTCAGATCGGAAACTAACTAAACTTACCCTTTTCAATGATCAACTCTAGCTTTCTCAACTTTCTCTTTAGGAGCAAATGAAAAAGTGAAGAAAAGAGAGGAAGGTGGAGCACGGCAAAACCAAGGAAAAGAAAACAAAGAGGAAAGCCAAAAGAAAAAGGGCCAAAAGCTAAGAAATGCCAAATGTTGGCCGGTCAAAGCCAAAGAAATTACCAAATTAATTGCCCACTAACCACATTAAAAGCCAACCTCTCTCATTAATACATCTCCATCAAAATATCCCATGCCACATGTCACTTTCTCTTGTAGCCATGTGTCACTTCCCTACAATGACACTTGGCACACTCCTACAATGCCACTTGTCACTCTCATATGCCGCCACTTGTCACTCTTCTATGATGACACTTGTCACTCTCATATACCGCCACTTGTCACTCTTCTATGATGACACTTGTCATGCTCCTACGCCGCCACGTGTCACTCTCCTACGGTGCCATGTGTCCAAGACACATCTCACGGTCTCTTAAATCCCACTTGTGCAACCATCTCGCGAGAGGGTTCTGTCGCGCTTGCGACACTTGTCGCGGTCGCGACAGAACTCTCGCACACAACACTTACTTTTTCCGAATAAAACTCCGTAATTCTTCTAGGGCCACTTTGGGGTGTGACAAATCTCTCCCCCTTAAGAAATTTCGTCCTCGAAATTTCCCTGCTAATCACTTACACCATACAGCTATCAAATCGAACACACTTTACACTCTCCTTAATGCACTGCACTCTAATCCATATACTTCCTCTATGCATCTAGTACTGAATGTATGTCCTGTCAGCTTTTCTCAATGAAACGCATGAAATGATACTTTTTCACATACAAATGAGGGATGCGGATGGAATGGCCATGTAATGATTTATGTATGCAAAATGATGCGAAAATGCAATGTAAGCTACTGTAATGTACTTTTCCCATCCCCATGTTTCACTATGCTCATGTCAAATGATTTCAAGGAGATAGCTGACAGAAATACAGAGTGTCACCTCGAACTCTTAACAATTCACATCTGGCACTGTCTCTTCTACGTTCTCACGTGAGTCGGACTCCATCTAAACTTTACACAAACGACATCTGCATTAGGCCACAACTCTAGACAAACTCTGACATTTAATCTATACTCGACATCTTATAGACCAGAACCTCAAGCCTGGGCTCTGATACCACTAAATGTAACAACCCCCATACCCCCGGTAAGGAATATCGGGGCGCTACGCGGACACTTACGTATACATGTACATGCATTAGCGGAAGCGATAGCATAACACATTCGTTTAAGAGTAATTAAATACTACACTAGGGCCCAACATGCATTTCATATTCACTATACATATGTACTTCTTTCTCTTTATAAGCATGTTCATATTACACTCTGTTTTCATTTAACTTTACATATACATTTACATGTGATTCTTCTACTTATGTTACATAATGATGTTACTCAAAATGTAAAAACTCTATCTCTAACTTATACAAAAAGGTATAACAAAACTCCTAGTGGCCTTGACCCGCAGATGCCCGCTCACAGATCCGAACCTGTAAGCCTACACGGAAATAAACATCCGTGCTAAGCGATAACGCTTAGTGGGGATGAAAACAATGCAAAGGACTTCTTTACGAAGTCACAAATAAATCACACATATGTCATATAACAAAAATCAAGTAGTTCATGCATATAGCTCTGATGCTTGTATAGGTTTCATGTTCAAATATCAAATATTATGAGTTCACATGCATATAACCTCTACTCTTTTACTTATTCATATACACTACAACTTGTACATTTCGTTTATTCAAATATACGCTATCATGTAACCAAATTCATGTCACTACACTCATGTAATCATGTACTTGTATACAGAATTGTAGTGTACTTAAACATTACCTTCATGTACTGTGGCTTCATTCGAAGCAACACTATAATCATCTCAAGTTCACTGTACAACATTTAACAAAACAAGCCTGAGTTCCTCTCATGGTGGATACGGGACGCTCTATAAAAAAACATTTTCGATGGACCGAAGTCACAAAACATTTTCATCTGTCTCTATTAATGACCGTTCTCAGAGGTCGACCCGCTTCGCCCAAACGGGGCAGAAACATAGGCAGCTGCACTCTCTAATCCCTTTATAAGCATGCTTATCTATCCACTATAACAGTAATCAGGCTCAATACCAACTCACACACTATACACAAACAGCAACTCATCAACTAAAGTTCAAGTGCATTTATCAAATTCAGAGGCAGGTAATTCATATACAATCTTGTTCAACAATTAAAAGCATGTAACATTTAAATTCATTTCATGAACATATAAATCATGCAAAGCAAGATAGAAGAAAACACTCTCTTCAAAACAAATAAAACAAGATGCGAAGAGGTTCACTGTCGCGATCGCGACAGAAGTCGCGCTCGCGACAGAAGTCAAGTTCATTGTCGCGACAAGAGGTCGCGCTCGCGCCAGAAGTCAAGTTCATTGTCGCGATCGCGACAAGAGGTCGCGCTCGCGACAGAAGATAGATTACAAAAAGGCTCTATACTCTATACCAAATGCATTATATAACCATTTCTAAGTTCATACACCTTTATCATGTCATTTACTATACTTCCTACAACTATACATTATTACTTTATTAGTTAAATTACTAACTTTAATCATACTCAAATGCATTTTTCTATTAACAACTAATTTGTAATCATTTAGGAGCCCTAATCATGTATAAAACGTTAAGGGGGAAGGTAAGGGGTTTACCCAAGCCAACCATGGGCTCAAAATGAAGAAAAAAGAGCTTAATATAGGTTGTTCTGTCGCGAGGTCGCGACATGTGTCGCGCTCGCGACAGAGGCTCCGCTTTGGTGCCTCACAAGACTGCTTTTTACCCTAAACTTGTATCGTCTGAATGAACCTCTAAACATCATTTTTAGGCAAAACGTTTTTCTTAACAATTGTTCTCTAGGATTTAACTTTCAAATGGGACAAGTCTCAGGTCGTTTGGACATCTATAACGAAATATATGGTCTAAACAACATATACTGTTCCAGTGAACCCGCCAGAACAGGGTCACCTACGTTTTAATAACTTTTTGGGATACTTAGGGCCAGAATTAGATCCAGCACCCTCTTAGACATTTTTAGATACAGATCGTATCGTTCATATGCAATTGGAATCAACACAATTGGAGTCCTATAGCTCTACTTATCACAAATACAATACACAGAGGTCTGATGACAAATAAGCAGAATTTCGCAAAATCAAGCTCTATCATCAACACAAACACTCAAATGATCAAGTTACATAATTTTAACATATATACACATGTCATGAGCACTGTAAGCAATCAAAATGAACATCTTGAGCTAATTAAAGCTCATCAAGCATCTCTCATATAAACACATGCAAAATTAACACAGTTACACTCGATCCCTACCTCTGAATAGCTTAATCTTGTGCTCTCTACTCAGCTCCAACCTCTTTCCTTTACTTAATCCCATATCTTGTTCATAGCTTCCACAAATCACATAGAAAACATTTTGAGTTAGACCTTTTTCTCACTTTAAATTAAAAACAGAAAGAAAAAGGAAGTCAGATCGGAAACTAACTAAACTTACCCTTTTCAATGATCAACTCTAGCTTTCTCAACTTTCTCTTTAGGAGCAAATGAAAAAGTGAAGAAAAGAGAGGAAGGTGGAGCACGGCAAAACCAAGGAAAAGAAAACAAAGAGGAAAGCCAAAAGAAAAAGGGCCAAAAGCTAAGAAATGCCAAATGTTGGCCGGTCAAAGCCAAAGAAATTACCAAATTAATTGCCCACTAACCACATTAAAAGCCAACCTCTCTCATTAATACATCTCCATCAAAATATCCCATGCCACATGTCACTTTCTCTTGTAGCCATGTGTCACTTCCCTACAATGACACTTGGCACACTCCTACAATGCCACTTGTCACTCTCATATGCCGCCACTTGTCACTCTTCTATGATGACACTTGTCACTCTCATATACCGCCACTTGTCACTCTTCTATGATGACACTTGTCATGCTCCTACGCCGCCACGTGTCACTCTCCTACGGTGCCATGTGTCCAAGACACATCTCACGGTCTCTTAAATCCCACTTGTGCAACCATCTCGCGAGAGGGTTCTGTCGCGCTTGCGACACTTATCGCGGTCGCGACAGAACTCTCGCACACAACACTTACTTTTTCCGAATAAAACTCCGTAATTCTTCTAGGGCCACTTTGGGGTGTGACACCTCCCGATAGCTTAAGACTCATGAGAAAAATTATCCTACGCATGACCTTGAGCTCACAACCATTGTTTTTGCTTTAAAGATCTGAAGACATTACTTGTATGGTGAGAGATGTTACATCTATACTGATTAAAAAAACTTGAAGTATCTACTTATGCAGAAAGAGCTTAATTTAAGACAAAGGCATTGGGTTGAGCTTATAAAAGACTATGATTACTTCATTAACTATCATCCAGGAAAAGCGAATGTAGTGGCTGATGCATTAAAATGTGTATAATGTATGTAAATGACTAATAGAAGTGTGCACAACTTTAAAGGTTTTGAATGTCAAGCTAAGCATGGCACAAGATGGAGCGATAATAGCTGAAATGCAAGCGGAACCTGACTTTCTTCAGTAAGTAAAAGATGTCTAGAAACATGATGAACATTTATCCTCCATAATGAATTGAGTGAGAGATGAGAGTGATAATGGGTACTCTTTGAGCACAGATGGCAGCCTTTATTATAAGCCGAGATTGTGTGTTCTTGAGCAAGTGGAGCTAAGGAAGAAAATCTTGACGGAAGCACATCATAGCAGTTATGCTACGCATCCAGGCAGTACTAAGATGTACCAGGATTTGAAAGCTTTCTATTGGTGGCCTGGCATGAAGTGGGATGTGTCAGTTTACTAGATTTTCTCTTTAAGAAAATTATTTTATTTTTTCATTAATTTAATAATTAATAAATATTTATATTAGTTTGATATTTTATTTTTAATTATTGTATTTAGTTTTTACACTATTACCTTTTGTATTATTATATGATATAAGATGGAAGATATTTTGAATTTAATATAGATCAAAGTATTAAGTTTAAGCTAGGGGTTGATGTTTTACTCTTTTTAGTGGCAAGTGTTTCTTATAAATTAGGAATTTGAGATTTATTTAATTAATTTGATAGTTTATATAGGCTTAATACATCATTTGGGTTTTGAACTTGTAAAAAATAGTATTTCTGGTACTTAAACTTTTTAAAAGCCACTTTTAACACCTAAACTTATGATATCTATAAATATTTCTATTAGTTTGATATTTTATTTTCAATTGTTGTATTTAGTTTTTACATTATTATCTTTTGTATTATTATATTATATAAGATGGAAGATATTATGAATTTAATATAGATCAAAGTACCAAGTTTAATCTAGGGGTTGATATTTTACTCTTCTTGGTGGCAAGTGTTTCTTATAAATTAGGAATTTGACATTTATTTAATTAATTTGATATTTTATATAGGCTTAATACCTCATTTGTGTTTTGAACTTGTAAAAAATAGTATTTCTAGTACCTAAACTTTTTAAAAGCCACTTTTAACACCTAAACTCATGATATCTATAATTATTTAACACTTGATTATCCCGAATTGCTGACTAGGATAGGCATTTGTAATTTACACAAGAAGAAAACGTGCATGCCAATTAAATTAATTGGCTTAATATATATCATTTAGGTCCTGAACTTAAAAAAATATTATTTTTGTTACCTCAACTTTTCAAGATCTATTTTTAACACCTAAACCCATAATATCTATAATTATTTAATATTAGGAATGACTGAGTGAATCCGAAGAAAGATAAGAAAAATAGAATTTTCATTGTAGAAGCAACTTTAGTGTCAAACTACTTGAGCAAATTGCAAAAGTAAGGCACATAATAGATAGCAAAATAATCAATGATGAACATGTCTTTTCTAATGTTTTCAAATTGTAGGGTAATTTTTTTTATGTTCTTCTGCCAGTACAATTTGGTTGAGTTCCACAATTACGATTAGTTGAAATTTTTTCACAAAAACAATTGTAAATTATCCTTTAAAATTTAAGCATTCGCATTTGTAGCTACTCATGTCATCTCGATGTTTTATTTTTGAATACTAAGTGGTCATTTGTTTTTGAAATGGCAAATGGAGAGAATAGTTTTGTAAACCCCTATACCTGAACTATTAGGAATATAGCCGGATGGTTGGCCATATTTCCTTTTATTTAATTAAGCCCACATTATATTAGGTTTAAGATTTTATTTGGTTTAATAGTATATTAAATCTTGATCGTTAAATTAGTGTTTGATGGACGTACTAAATCTAATTTTATAGGGTATATAAACTAGTTACCTCTCCATCCTAAAAAAAATACAGACATTAACAAAATACAGAAGAATCATATTGTGACTTTCCATTAAGCATCTGCTGTAGAAAAAAGGGTAAAGGGACAGAAACCAGTTTATAAAGTTTATGATTGTCAAATCTTTCTACATTATGTCGAATTATGCTCAAGGTAAGTGATCTATCCATTTCTTCTATATGCTTATTATTATATTCAAGATTTGAATGAGCATGAATGATTTATAATGATGATGTTTGAATAAATTAATGTCAAAACTTACATGTGATATCAGAGACATGTATTTTGAATATATAATAATTCTTATATTATTAATTTGATAATTATTTCAATTATAAAATTTTTTGTCGTGGTATAAAATAAATAATGAATTTTTTCGACACGTATGAAATTAAAAAAAAAAAGAAGGAAGGAATGATGGCGCTACCATAATGACTAATGAAACAAAGAATGTTGTTTTAGGTTTGTATTTATTTAGGGCAACATAAACGGTGGAATAATAATAATAATAATAATAATAATAATAATAATAATAATTTAAGTGTTGTCGCCGCTTGCACATAGATATCCAGTTGCTTATATGTGCAAATTATATTTTAGGGCCACATTTATTAAAAAAAGAAAAGAAAAATTAATTGTTGCCGCCATATAGATATGTAGTAGCTAATATGTGCAAATCATGAATTCAGGTCAAATTATGAATCACATGCTAGTGTAGTATTTTGGATCAAATTATTATTGTTTCTTGTTTGGAATTGTTATTTATGGAAAAGTACCTTTTGATCCATGAAATTTTGATAATGGATGAATTGATTTTTAAAGTTTTAATTTCTATCATTTTAGTCATATTAATGATATTTTGACTAAAATAAATAAATAAATTTAATCTAGTTTCATCCTTTAGGAGATTATGATGTATTACTCTCTCTCTCTCTCTCTCTCTCTCTCTCTCTCTCTATATATATATATATATATTAGTATAATAATTGTTTAGTTATATGACATTATGATTAAAATTAATTTGTTAGTCACCAAAGTGGCCAAATTAATTTTTGAATGTGTGGTCATATAATTTATGTATTTTATCAAATGCTATTATAAAGAATTTATTAGTTGGTGGAAATTAAGGAATTCATCCAAAGGTAAATCAATGTTCTATAACTAATAAATATAAAGAAAAAAATTGATATACTATTGTCACATATATATAGTTATCCAAAGATGCTATATGTATTTGGTAAAGTTTATTTATTTTTCTTATAATGTTTAAATGGCATTCTAATGATAGTAATGATACGTATTGTTGTGTTTATCCAAAAGAAACCTACAATATATATTTAATGTATGTGCTTCTTATATGAATCTGTCACTTTCTATTTAAGTGCTTTGGATCTTGACTTGGCGCTATTAGAGGATAAGCCTACTGACCTTAATGAGACTAGTACAGAGGCTGAAATAATACACCATAAGGCCTGGACAAGGTCTAACAATTTATGTTTGAATTTTAGGAGAATAACGATTGCCAATAACATTAAGTCTACTCTTCCTAGTATTGAAAATTAGAATGCTAAAGATTTTTTTAAGCTTGTGGAAGATAAGTTTCGTTCTGCTGATAAGGCACTTGCAAGGATACTTATGGCTAAACCTAAGACCATGAAGTTTGATGGGTCAAAGAGTATGCAACAATATGTCCTTGAAATGACTAATATCGCAGCAAAACTTAAGTCACTAGGTATGATTGTGGAATACTCATTCTTATTGTAGTTTATCATGAACTCACTTCCTACTAAATATGGACCGTTCCATATCAATTATAATGCATTAAAGGATAAGTGAAATATTAATGAACTGTCCAGTAAGCTCATTCAGAAGGAAGTGAGATTAAAGAAACAAGGAGTTTATTCTATTAACCTAATAGATCAAAGAGCTAAAAAGAAACTCAAACCAAAGGCCAAGAATTTCAAGAAAAAGGAACCTGCTAAAGTTGCACAGGTTGCTAATGATGAAAGGAAGGGACAAATGTTCGATAAATGTCACCTCTTTAAGAAGTAAGGACATTATCAGAAAGATTGCCTAAAATGATTCAAAAAGAAAGTTATACATTATGTTTCCATATGCTTTGAATCAAACTTATTTGAAGTTCCTTCTAATACTTGGTGGTTTACTTCTGGTGCCACAACTTATATTTCCAATATTATGCAACTAGCAACTTTCTGTTTATGGGGAACCGAGGCCCCAATTGAAGGTGTAGGGACTTATAGGCTGACATTAGATACTGGGTATCACTTGGATCTAATAAACACTCCCTATGTACCTTCAATTTCTAAAAACTTAGTTTCTGTTTCTAAACTTGATACTAGTGGATATATTTTTAAAGTTAGACATGGTTGTTTCAATTTATATAAAAATAATTCATTTCTTGGTTATGGAATGCTTATTGATGGTTTATATAAATTGAAACTTGATGATGCTTTTTCTGAATCCCTATTTGTTGTTAATCATAATATTGGAATGAAACGCAATTTAGTGAATGAACATTCTGCTTACTGGTGGCATAAACATTTGGGTTATATATCCAAAGAAAGGTTAAAAAATTTAGTAAAGAATGAGATTCGACCAAATCTAGATTTTACTTATCTTAGCTCATGTGTGGAATGTATTAAGGGCAATCAAACCAAACATAGTAAGAAAGGAGGCACAAGAAGCAGACAGCTTTTTGAAATAATACACACTGATATTTATGGGCCTTTTGACACCCCGTCCTTTAATGGAGAAAAATACTCCATCACCTTTATAGATAATTTTTCACGGTATAAATATATCTATTTGCTATATAAAAAACCTAAGCTGTAAATGCCCTAGAGGTGTTTGTAAAGGAGGTTGAGAGGCAATTAGATAGAAAAGTGAAAAATATAAGATCAGATAGAGGTGGTGAGTATTATGAAAAGTATGATGAATTTGGACAGTGTCCTGGTCCATTTGCTAAGTTCCTTGAAAGTCATGGCATATGTGCACAATATATTATGCCAAGCACACTGTAACAGAATGGTGTGGCAGAAAAGCAAAATAGAACATTAATAAATATGATTAGGAGTATGACAAGTAATTCCTCATTACCCAAAAGTTTGTGGATGTATGCAGATAGAACTGCTATGTATCTGTTGAACAGGGTTCCTAGTAAAACATTTCCTAAAACTCCTTTTGAGTTATGGATTGGAGGGAAACCTAGTTTAAGACACCTACATGTTTGGATTTTTTTAGCAGAAGCAAGAATTCATAATCCATATGAAAGAAAACTGGATTCTCGAATAGTTAGTGGTTACTTTATTGGTTACCTAGAGAAATCCAAAAGGTACAGGTTTTACTGTCCAAACCATAATTTTAGAATTATTGAAACAACTAATGCTAAATTTTTAAAGAATGGTGAGGTTAAGGGTTAATGTTCCATTGCCCATAAATGTTCTTAAACCCAAAACCGCAACAAATGTTCCTGTTTTGAAAGATCAAAGTAATAAAAAATAACATTTGGATAATGAAGAAACACCCCATGAAGAACCTAACTTAACACTAGCTAATACAAATGAACCAGTAGGTATAGCATTAAATAAAACCATGAGGGTAGAAGGTCAGCTATTGTCGATGATTATGTGGTTTATTTGCAAGAGTCAAAATTTGATTATGGCATTGATAATGATCCTATTTCGTTTTCACAAGCCATATATAATAATAAGTTTAAAAGATGGATTGATGCTATGAAAGAAGAGTTAAAATTAATGGCTCTAAATAACGTCTGGGATCTTATAGACTTTCCAGAAGGTTCTAAAAGAGTTGGCTGTAAATGCGTCCTTAAGACCAAACGCGACTCGAATTGCAATGTTGAAAGATATAAAGCTAGACTTGTTGCCAAAGATTATACTTAGAAATATGGCATTAATTATAATGAGACTTTTTTACCCGTCTCAGAGAAAGATTCTTTGAGATAATTTTAGCATTGGTGGCTCATTTTAATTTAGAGCTATAATAGATGGATGTGAAAACAACCTTTCTGATTAAGGATCTTCAGGAGGAAGTTTATATGGATTAAGTAAATGGTATAAAATGCTCAGAACATGTGTATCGATAGAATAAGTTTTGAGTCTTAAGGCATGACGATTTTCTATGTAAATAATTGTATATTATATTTGAACTAGTAAAACTACGTGGTTCTGATTCCTAACCATTGGGATACATAAGAAGCTTGGAATACCCATTCCAATTCCGAACCAAATCTTAGAAGATTGATGTATGCTTAGAACATTTAAAAGCTCTATAAATGGACCTGAACTTGGAGATTATGTTCATAATGAATGTGATGTGTATGTTCTGATACAATATAAAAGTCACGATAATTATTGTATATTGGCAATGTGGGTCTGATATGATATAATTAATATGTGCACTTATGATGTAATCTTTTGAACCAAATCCTAAATGAGTTATACGTGCATGAAAATGCATGAATTAATTGTATTTTTGATACATGCATTTATATATCTGCTTAAGATGAATGTGAAAGGTTAGTGTGATAGGCAATAAGATGTGTTAGTTAGTATACTTGGTATACGCTAATGTGCTCGAAGTGTGATATATGTAATGTACCTTTGGGTACTCCCTGTTTAGTGCCTATAGGCACCTAATATTATGAATTTCAAAAATACAGGTATTTCTAATGTTAAGAGAGGCAAGTTAAGTGTTCCGTTCTGGTAATGTATTCCAGAAAGAGTAAGTTAAGTATTTAGCTTGAATTGTTAAATATTAGGTTTGAGATAGTTATGTATTATATAGGTATATGTAAATGCATCTGACATGTGTATGAGAACTCTGATAATTGGGAAAGGGTATGTGAAAATTATGAAAGGATACTGTACTTAAGAAGTAATTATGGATGTGTTCAGTTTATGTTAAAACTTAATATATATTGATGATTATTACAAGTGGCCATTCATAATATATGTATTGTTTTCACTAAGTTTTATGCTTGGCACAGGTTCAAATCTATATGGGTTTAGGGTGAAGTTATTTTGAGGTATCGTTCGTTGTGGGCTAGGCCAACACAAGGGATAGGATGGAGTCATTAATGTTAGTATAATATGAATTTTATTGTTATTCACCTAGTTGATATGTAATATTGGAATGGTACAGTAATGTAAATGAGAAGAAAATTTATAATTCTGATTTATAAGCTTCGTGTTTATGTTATGTGACACTCTCTTATCCTTCTAGGGGTATAAAGGGTGTTAAAATAATAATAATTTATTTTTTTTATTTACTAGTTTCCATACACATGCATTGCACATGTTGATTATTTTATTTATAAATCTATGAAATAAGTTAATATAAAATATAATTAAAATTTTATGTACGTGATGTATTATCAATTATTTGCTTAATGAAAACTTTAAGAGCTTCTTTACCTCACTTGAAATTTGAAAGAAAACTCATTTGTTCTTTTCTTATTATCGAAATTTTTAACATTTTGATACAATTGTTAAAATAAATTAGATAAATAATTATGAATTATTTAATGAATTAAAAATTTAATATATTAATAGACATATCAATAATGCATTTCCTCTACTTCCAATATATTTAGATCAATCACAATTGTTGTAATTGTATTTGTATTAAGTTGTAATTATCCTGAATTATAAATTAAAAATAGGGTAAACCTATCAATTGATAATCAAATTTGTCATTAAATTTTATTTTGACACCTAAACTTCAAATGCGATTTATTAAATACTTATATTGTCCAATTTTCTTAATAATAAACATAAAATTTCTAGATGGGAAGAAACTCAAATGCATGCATTACACTCGCATCTATATGGTAAAAAAACCTGATAAATGACCTCGAATGTATATCATACATTATGGAAAGGTGAATCACTAAAGGAAGAGAAAAATCCAGCCCAGAAAAAAGAGAAAAAAAAAACATAAATTTAAATCATAGTAATCAATTTTTCTCATTCCTTATTCTATAAACAGTGATTTTTTTTTTCTCTTCATGCTTGAATGATAACAAGAATCATTTGGGGCATTTTGAAAAAAAAAATTCTATAGAAGAAATTAGTGGCTAGAAAGAAAGGAAATCGATGCATTTTGAAGAGCAGCTATTATGGGAAATCTTGGTTTTGCTTCTAAATTTTTTGAAGGAGACAAATCGGGTATGCTTTTTGAACTAATTTTTTTTATAAATTCAATAGTATTTTTTTTCATTTTAAATTTCTGTTTTATTATGTTTTTGCATTTAAAATTTCAAAAAAAAACTTTTATGTTTGTGATTTATTTCTTCGTATGCAATCCTTATATTGCTATTTTTTCCCTAAGATAATCTTCGATTTTGCCAAAAGCAATATGACGTTAATCCTCCTATACAAACTTATCCTCTTTTTTCAGCTTTAGGAAGCCGAAAAATTCTTTCACCTTTTCTCCCAAGTTGGAAATGAACCTCCTCAGGTAGTTGACTTTTCTCAAGAATTATTGCAGTTCTTTCTTATTCTGTGGTGGTTTGGCTTTTGTAATTGCCCTTCCTTTGTTATTTTCCACCTCTAAGTGTAATGACATGAAAAGCGCCCTAATAGTATTAAGGCATGTTTAGAGTGAAATGAAAAAAAAGATTTAATTGAAATTTTAAAAGGACTTAATTGTATAAAATAAAATAATTTAGTGACTAATTGGAAAATTGTTGGATTAAGTGTTAAGTGGAGGATTAATTAAAGTAAATGGGATTAATTAGGGTTAAGTGTGTTTAAGAAAAGGGAAGTGAAGTCCATGTGTTGAGCCAAGAGCTTGCCACCTTGTTCATTGCATGCATATATAAGGTAGTGAGGAGGTTGGTTTTGGCATTTTATTCCTTTTGTTGGCCGGCCATCCTAAGGTGAGTTTTGCTTTGTTTCTTCTTTTCCTTTGTTCTTAGTCTTTATCTCATCAAAGGGTTTTGTTGGTTGAAGTTGGAGAATCAAGTAGGAGATCAAAGAGGAAAGAGAAGATTACTTGATTTTTTAAAGATTGAAAGAGTTAGCTTCTAAAGGTTTGTGATTTTAATTCTTTAATAGATGCGTGCTTGATTAGATTGGGTGACTTATGGGTTTTGAAGAGTTCAACAACTCTTCTAATGGTTAAATTGTACTTGGGAGAGTATTTTTGAGTTGATAAAACTTTGTTGACAATTTGAAGTTATACTATGTTTTGACTGTTTGCATGTTAATTATGTTCTAGATACAAGTTGTGCCATTAGAAATGTTTTTGTGTGTTAGTTAAGAGTTTAGGGAGTATTCGAGTTGGAAAGATGCAAAAGAAAAAGAATGAAGTTTGAATTTAGGAATTTGGGCTCTGTCACGAGTACGACAGAGGTTTCTATTAAGCAGATAGCTTGTAAGCCTATGCTCTGTCACGAGCGCTACATTGGTCGCGAGTGCGACAGATGCACGTTTGAGTTCTCTCACTAGTGGTACTTATGCAGCGAACGCGAAATAAGTGTATGGTGGTCGGGTAATTTATAAAGTTGTTTGGCTTAAAAATTATAGTGTGGTAATTTAAACGAGTATATGAACTGAATATTGAAGTGTGGGCTTGTTGATAAGCCATATGTACGTGTGAATGATGTGGTTATACAAATATTGTTTAATGTGACTATGTGATGTTTTATAATATGATAAAACGAATATTAAATGGATTAGTTGTTTAGCATGTAAATCAAGTCGTGGATAGGTAAGCATGCCTATAAGGGTTATTGTTCGCAGTTGCTAGTGTTGATGCCCGTTTGGTATCTAGTGTTAATTCCCATTTGGTATTCAGTGTTGATGCCATTTGGTAACTAGTAATTCAAGATTTGCATATCTCTAGTGTTGATATTGTTTTTCTCCAGTATCTAGTGATTTATACCTGAGTGGTATCCAGTGTTCCTGTTATCCACTGCTATATTGATTCAGGCTATATTAGGATTGTTATTTCATTGATTAATTATAGTATTGTGTTAGTATGTTATATTCGCCATGATATAGTAACATTTCAGGGATCATTGCATCATTTATATGTTAGTGACATTAATGAAGTAAAGTATATATTATTGAATATTTGACTTACCATTTATTTATAGTATGTTTTTCTACTATATGTTTAATCTATGATTTTCCTTGGTAGTATATTTATTTTGTTTGTATCCCCACCGAGCCATATCTTAGCACGGGCGTTTATCTCTAGTGTAGGTACATAGCTTGAAAGCTCAAGTTTTGAGATTGATATCTGCTAGTGTTGATGCCCGATTGGTATCTAGTGTTGATGTCGTTTGGTATCTAGTGATTCGAGATTTGCATGTCTCTAGTGTTGATACTATTTTTTCTAAGTATCTAGTAATTGATACCCCAGTGGTATCCAGTATTTCCGTTATCCACTGCTATATTGATTCAAGCTATATTAGGATTGCTATTTTATTGATTAATTATAGTATTGTGTATGCTATATTTGCCATGAAATAATAACATTTTAGGGATCATTACATCATTTATATGTTTGTGACATTAATGAAGTAAAGTATGTATTATTGAATATTTGGCCTATCATTTATTTATAGTATGTTTTGCTATTATATGTTTAATCCATGATTTTCCTTGGTAATCCATTTGTTTTGTTTGTATCCCCACTGAGCCATAGCTCAGCATGGGCGTTTATCTTTTATGTAGATTCATAGCTTAGAAGCTCAAGTTTTGAGATTGACATCTGCTGGCTACTAGGAGAAGGCTTAAAGTCTTCTTTTTAGGTTCAATCTTTGTATTGTATAGATATTGTACAGTTTTTGTTTAATAACGATATGTAATCATATATTGTAAAGTTATGTACTTGTAAAATGTAAATTTTGATGAAATAAAGTTAATGATAACCTTTGATATGTATTATTTTTAAGTTCACCTCATATTAGCATGTATGTTTATTATTATAAGAAGAAATTTCTATAGCATTCCCTTTCCTCCTAGGTGGCATTGAGGTGTTACATTACTCCTCTTTGCTGAAACAAGAAACCAAAAAAGTTTTTAGATCTGACACTAAAAGCATATTTAAGTGGATTCAGCTTCAATTGATGCTTCCTCAGCCTTTTAAATCCCTTCCTCAGATGATCAGCATGATCTAACTTCTTTTTTGATTTCACTACAATGTCATCAATGTACATTTCCATAGATTGACCAATTATATCATGGAAAATTGCATTCATTTCTCTCTGATAGGTAGCACCGACATTTTTGAGATCAAATAGGATGACAAGCCTTTTAAATGTCCTAATGGTACCTAGGTACCTAAAAGCTATATTGGATATGTCTTTCTCAGCTATAAGTGTAATGCCCCGAACCCCAGTTATCTGAATAGTATTGTTAATCAAATTTGACCCTAGAATGACCCAATAAATACAAATAAAAGTAAATAAATGATAGTAGTGGTAGTGGTAGTGGTAGTGGTAGTGGTAGTGGTGGTAGTAGTAGTAGTAGTAGTAGTAGTAGTAGTAATAATAATAATAATAAGAAGAAGAAGAAGAAGAAGAAGAAGAAGAAAGAAAAAAATATTTATTATATTGTGATTTACACCTGTAAATGGATTTAAAAGTGAGAGCTAAATAGAAAAAGGACCAAATAGAAGCAAAGACAGACATAGCTAAATTTTTTAACCAAAAATATCAGTCTTCCCCTACCACTATTAACTTTATTGTTAAAGTATGAATGGTGGATTAGATGAAATATGAAATGAAAGACAATAGTGTTCACATGCTTTATGCTAAAAGAGTTTAAGAAAATGATATGAATTACTTTTATGCAATGCTGATGTATATGGTTATGTGATTGAACTATAATGGAAGTGTGTGTTCATGTATACTTGTGGAAATATGGAAACAAATACTTGTACATATCAAATGTTGTTATTGCCCTTGGTAAGCCGATAGAAAATAAAGGTACATGGTACAATTGGCTAGTCATAGGAATAACGGTACCAAGTTAAGCATAATATGTTGAATTGAGTCGAGGGACAGATCCCAGAATGCACCCCTCACTATAAGATTGAAGTGTCCATGCGCCAAATTGAGCCACTTCAATCCTATTCATGCTCTGAACCGAGCCACTATATAATTGAAGTGTTCATACTTCGAATCGAGCCTCTTCAATTCAATTTGGCCTAAGGGCCTTGATTCCATGTATCCGGCTTGGTGCGGTTCCATGGAATTATTACGAGCAATAACTTAAGAATTTAAATAATTTATTAATATTAAGAGTATGGATAAACAAGTAGCATCCAATTTATTGTTATGTGTGTGTAGTTAGTAACTAGAAAAAATACGATATAAGATGAAATCGCATGAAAATTTTAAATGGATATATTATTCTACAAATTAGATAGTATTCATTCCATTATGAAATTTTAGATGAATTTAATATTTAAAAACTTCTTTATTATTACTGATTTTGATCTTTTTATTGCATAATATAATAATATTGATACATATTTTTAATAAGGAGATATATTTAGTGGAAATCAACATTGAGCATATTGCTTAGCACGTGGATTTTCATCTGCATGTAGGTTAACAGGTTTTTAGATAAAAGTTTTATGGGCATGGGTCTGCAAAGAAGTCAAGTGGAGCCTTACTTTTTTTAGATGCATAATTAGGAATCCTACAAATTGTATTTTGATATCCAAGTGATGGATATTTTGTATTTATGTAAGTATATTTATTGGGATCATGTAAACAATTGAAATTATGATGTAATTAATTTGAATGTTGGTTATTTTATGTTATTGAATTATATATATATTAATTTTTTTAAGGAGGATGGAAATTTTTTGTGTTGGAGTTTGCGAGGAGATGTGAAATGAAATTGAGAATGAAATTTTAGAAGTGTGAACTTTCTTTTACAGGGGTGAGCATGGTCGGTTAACCGATCCATAAGGCACAGCCCATTAACCAGTCCATTAATATCGGTTTTTTGAAATTTCAGTCCATTAACCAGTCCATTAATATCGGTTTTTTGAAATTTCAGTCCATTAACCAGTCCATTACCATCGGTTAACCAGCCCATCGGTTTCGGATTTTCGGATCGGTTACCCAATATTGTTCGGTTAACCAATATAATTATAAATATATTCGTAAATAAAATTAAAATATTCAAGATACTTAAAAATTAAATTTTTTTCACTATAATAAACATTATTGTTGTTAAAATAAAAACATTTAGTAGATATAAGCAAATTTATTTTTACAAATTAATATTTAATAAGTAAATATATTAACCGGTGCATAATCATTTTTAATTAGATAAATTGTTATACTTACTAATAGCCAATTAAAAAAACTTTAAAACTTTAAAATAATTAGTATAATGAAAAAAAAGTACATGATTACCTTTAATTAGGATAAATTGTTATAAATTATTAAAAAATTAATAAATTAACTAAAAATTCGGTTTCGGTTCGGTTAACCAGTCACATGAGTCAAAAACCATTAAGCAATCCATTAATATCGGTTTTTTCAAAACACTAACCATTAACCAGTCCATTACAACCGGTTAACCAGTCCATCGGTTCGGTTTTGGATTTTTTTCGGTTAACCAAGTCCATCGGTTTTTTTGCTCACCCCTGGGGAGTATAGTGACCAGTATAGGAAAAATTCTGCTCGATTTTCTATAAATATTTAGCATCGATCATAATTTAAAATAATTGAAGTTTACTTTTAAATATAGAATTTTGAGTATATTATTATATACAGTTTTTGAAATCCCATTATCGGGTCGTATATTGGTTTGGCTAAGGGTGTTACAATAAGAATCTAATTTTACCCTTCAAAACAATCACAAAAGGTTAAAATCTCATGACTAGTAGTAACATAAACCAACATGTTATTGAGAAGCATAAGATATACATCTTAGGGGTGGCAGCATTCAGGTCCCTGAAAGTTAACACAGACATAGAGTTTTCCATTCTTTTTTTACTACAGGTACCACGTTTGCCAGCCACTATGCATATTTAGCTGGTTTAATTAAACCAGGTTTAAGTAACCTTTCAATTTCCTTTTTGACTTTTAATTCCATTTCTTTTAACATACTTCTAGGTGGCTGACTAACAGGCAAATATCCATATTTAATCGGCAGGCGATGCTCTACTTGATTTTTGTTTAACCCAAACATGTCCTTATATTCCCAAGCAAAGCAATCTTTAAACTCCTTAAGCAGCTCTAAAATCTTAGACCTCAATTCTAATTTCAAATAACTACTAACATAAGTAACTTTTGGTTCCTCACTCATATTGATTTCTTCCAACGGGTTCTGGACATTTACTTTCAAGTCATCCAACCTAGTAGGTTCTGTTTCCAAGTCTTCAAATTGAACTAGAAATTCCTCATATGTGATCTCTGAGCCACATATACGAGAAACTTCCTCAGATAAAACTAACTTGTCTACAGTTTGTTACATTTCTACTTTACTAATGGCTGTTGTAGCTGCTGCCAGTTCCTCCTTATATAAACTAATCATTAATATCCTTAATAGTAATTTTGGGAATCGGCATCCCGTAAGGAATGATATCTATACTCTTAACTGTAACACTAGACTTCTGCAATTTTTCTTTAGAATTAAAAGCAACCACTACTGACTTTGGATGTCCCTTCTTATTTCTCCCTAGGAACTAAATTGGACTTGGTTCTACATCTTAGTAAGCTCTCTCTACTACATCTACTTATTCTTTAAAGGTTTATTCTCTGCCCAAACTACTTCTACATCATTCTTTTTTTAGGACAATAAGAATATATGAAGAGAAGATGGCACACACTAGTTGGCATGAATCTAATCTCTCCCCAATAGAGCTTGATAATTTGCTCGGAGTTCACAATAAAAAAATACAGACAATAATATCTTGCTACCAACAATGATCTCCACAGGTAAGACTCCCAGTGTCCTGATTACCTCCTTAGTAAAGGTTAATATAGATACATCAGTTGAAATTAAATTATCCTCAGTTGTTTCCAAAGCATGTAACATTTTCTGTGACATAATATTGATATCTAATCCATTGTCTACCAAGATTCTGAAAGTAGGCCTCCCATTTATGTGATCTTTAATGTACAGAAATTTAATATGTTTAGTCATGCATTTTGTGGGTTTTTCAAACACTACTTGTTTTGGTTCCTTAGATTTTTTGGTTTGAATGTTAATACCACTGCACCCCTCAGTTCTGTCAGAAGCCCGGTTGTTCACTCCTGGTGAAAAAATCTCCTCGATCTTTTTCTACTTTTTCTAAAAATGAAAAGGCAACGCAACAGTAATTGCATTACAACTAAAAGTTATGAGAATTGGTAGTGTCATTTGTTCTAACAGATTCATCTTACTTTATGGATTTTCTTCTGAACTTACTATTTCTCCAAAACTCTCATTCTTCTTTTCATGTACCTCCTCAATGTTTTCCCCACCTTTAAGCTTCTCAGCCAGTCATTTTCTCTATAGTATCCCTTTTTGAGTATAGAATAAGGGTTGAGAAAACTTCTTATGATAGAGGATGTGCCCTCCTCGTTTTGGTGTAATTATAGGAGGAATAATGAATCTCCGGAAGTTTTTTGATTTCTAGGATGTGGCTTCTTCCAATCTCCAATTATCACCTGTTGTAATCTATCTTTCAAGTGGTTCATATTCTTTTATAACCTTATGGGAACCCACCTCTGATGTTGGACCATCATGGCATAGATATCCTTAGCTTTCTGTAACTTTTTCTTCTTAATCATAGATCTTAAATCCATAGTGGAAATATTAACTATCACCACTAGTGGAAATGGGTCCTCATATACCAATATAGTCTCTTTCTTCTTTGGGAACTTTGTAATTCCCTTGTCAATTTTTTCTTAAATCACATTTTTTAATCCCCAACATGAGTTGGTTGAATGATTCCGTGAATGATGGTACTTGCAATGGGTCTTTCCCTTCAATTCCTCCCTAATAGGAATTTTGTGATATGCAGGTAAAGAAATAAACTTCTCTTTAAGGAAAAAATAAAATATTTCCTCAATTTTCCCTACATTAAAGAAATATTGAATATTGTTGGGTTGGTTTCCCTTCTTTTCATCTACCACTCTCTCTAACAAAGAACATGTAAAAGATCCACTGACACCAAATCAACCACTGCTACTTCAAAATTATGAACATCTTATAAGTTCCTATGGCTGCCTTTCTCCTTTGATTGTCTTCCTTCAAAAGCTCTTCATGTTCTAAAATCTTTGTAGTCATTTTGTAGAAATCTCTAAACTCTATCCCTTGAAACTTTTTTCTCAGTTCAATATCTAGCCCTATCTGTGCCTTCTTTATAAACTCTTTTTTTGGTAAAAATACCTTACACTGGTTCCTCATCTTCTTGAACCTGGCAATAAAGGTATATGTTGTTTCTCCTACCTTCTAGATCGCCCTTGGTAAATTTTCTATACATATATCAAGTTCTACCCTAAAGAACTGAGTATGAAATTGTCTTTTCATTTCCCGCCAAGTAAGAACTGAGTTCCTGGGTAGAGTAGAAAACCAAGTGAATGCTGCACCAATGAGAAAATTAGGAAAAAGTCTGAGTTTGAAAAAGTTAAAATTCTTATACTTAGCCAACTCCCATATTGTATAGTGAACTTGGCAACACGTTCCATGGTGAACTAACCACTTCCCCCAAAGAACAATAAGAAGTATGGAATTATATACCCTATTGGATATGGATTCTCTCTATCTACCACATTTGGGTATGGTTTCTAAAACTCTAAATGGGCTATTTGTTTGAAGCCCGATCCATAAAACTTTTTAACCACCTCTCTTAAAGCTTCCATATTAATTAGTAGATTCTGGGGAATATGAGTAGCAAAACCTCTTCCTCAAAAATTGCCTTCTGGGGCTAGAGCAGCATTGAAACCATTTGTATCATACACAAATGGATGAACAATAGGATTAATAGTTGTATGAAAGTGATTCACACTTAGGCCATTAAAATGGCAGCTTGTAAAAATGTTACCTCTCCCCATATAAGGAATCTTCTCCCTCCTTAAGGTGGTTGGTAAGCCTCTCCAGTGCTATTATGGTTTGCACTTCCTTGGAAATGCTCCTTTTATTGCTTTTCGAGTTCCCTCTAAGGATGTTGACCTCTGGAGGAGTTAGCTTCATATTCCTTGTAGGCACGTTCATTGTAACTGCCTTACAAGTACTTTCTAGAGTCTTAGATAACTCACCAACCATTTTGTAGAAAGTTTGTGTCAGCTCTCCAATGCCAGCTTTCATCACTTGCATTTAAACAGTTTCCACATCCTACATATTTTGAGGAACAACTTCCCTGGTGACATTCATGCTTGTGCGTTATAGGGAACTTCCTCAGTCTGGGGATTGGTACCCTTCTCTATCTATTTTACCATTTGGGATACATATGGAGCAGATGTTGCAGCCTCTGTAGGAGCAATGGTTCCTTCCAAGTCCGGAGACTCAAATACAACATCTTTTCTTAATAAACTTTTAGTTTTTAGTGGCATCCTTCATCACAGTTCCCATTGAGCGTGCAAAAAATATTGTTCGATCATTTTTGCGAATCAAATAATACGCATATGTAATTGCGAGCATGTCAGAGACTTTAAATATTCTTAAATTAATTAATGCGCGACTATCAGATTTCTACAAAAAATCTGGATTCTCCTAAATTATTGCTTCGGCGAAAAGCTCAATGAATTCTAAAAGATGCAGTAAAATAAAAAATAATTGTATTGAATTAAAAATTGGATTACACTACTGGAAAATGATTAACTAAAGCTAAAATTGCAAGAAACTAAAAAAGTAAAGCTATTATTTTGCGTAGTGTTTTTGTGTAAAATTGCTGAGCCTCCTTCTCTCTGTCTCCCTTCTCAGTTTTATTCAAGATCATGCTTCTACTAACTGCTCATGTCACCCACGAACTCTATAAACTCAATAACTTGCTTTTCAAGTAAGAATTAACCATGCTCAGTAATTCCACATGGACCAATAATTAATTAAACCCAACTAATATATATAAGATATAGCCAATTGAACCCAATAAAATATGTGGATCCCAATTATAAAGCCCAATTAAAATTTATAGGCCAAGTTATCAAGTCCAAAATAAAAGTAAGCTCGGTCTAATTACAATCTGGGTTAAATAATTTTTGAAGTAGATAACTGCACCATTAAGCAGTCGATAGCATGTGATAATTACTATAAGTTACCATTAATTTATTTAATATAATATAGTTTATTAAATTAAATTAATGGGTTGTGTCCCATCATGGGTGACATATCCTATTTCCAACGTCTCCCACTCACCTGTGATGCAACAGCTCTCTCTTTAGTTCTACAAGATTCATACGTAAATAGGTCATTTGACAATGCATATTTCGAAACCACTTTGCTTATTTATTTGTTACGAGTATATAACTTCTTAAATAACGAAGTTTAGAGTCTATTTTGTATGTTATACCTACATCACATATCACATTTATTTATCCAATGATCTCATTTAACTTATTGATCGAGTACATTTATAATCATGTGCTTTCACGGACATACACAATTAGTCAATTGATAAATTATCTCAATAATGTGATATTTTCTCTTAATGGTGATTTTTCTCGTATCTTGATTCTAACATATTTTATTTAATTTGTTTTTCCAGTAATATCCCATTAGACCAAATAATTCATGATCCTTTAACAATACCCTAAGATAACGACCATCATATAAAAAATTTGAGAAACATATTAAAGTCATAAGTGTATAAAATGAGGTGGTCTTAAAATCTTAGGGTGCGTTTACTTATAGAAAATAGTTTTCTGTTTTCTGTGTTCTATTTTTTTATAAAATTGGAGTATTTATTTTCTGTAGAAAATTTAGAAAACGCATTTATTTATCAAGAAATGAAAAATTAGAGTATTTATTTTCTATATATATGTGTATATATGTATATATACATATACATATGCATATGCGCATGCATATCAATAAATGAAAAATTAGAATAATTATTTTCTATATATATGTGTATGTATGTACATACATACACATATATGCATATGCATATGTACATACATATCAATAAATGGTAAATTAGAGTATTTATATATGTGTATGTATGTGCATGTACATTTATGCATGTGTATATATATATGTGTGTGTGTGTGTGTGTGCGCGCGCATGTGCATATGTACATTTATATATATATATATATATATGCATGTGCATGTGCATTTGCATGTATGTGTATATGTATATGTATATGCATATGCATGTGCATGCATATATATATATACATACATGTGTGTGTGTGTGTATATATGAATACACACACATACATATATACATATGTATACACACGCACACATATATATGTATATGTATGTATAAGTATGTGTATGTGCATGTATATGTATGTACATACATATGTGTATATATGTGTGTGTGTGTGTGTGTCTACGTACATACATATATATATATATATATATATATATATATATATATATATATATATATATATATATATATATATATATGTATGTATGTATGTATGTAGATGTATGTATGTATATACATATGTGTATATGTGTGTGTGTGTATGTCTATGTACATATATATATATATATGTAGATGTATGTATGTATATACATACGTATATAAGTACATACATACATATATGTATATGTAGATATGTATGCATATATGTATGTACGTACATACATACATATATGCATACATATATACATATACATATATGTATGTATGTACTTATATAAGTACATACATATATGTGCATGTATGTATGTATATACATACATACATACATGTATATGCATACATATACATAGACATATATATGTATGCACATACATGTATATGTATGTGTGTGTGAATATATACACACACACATGTATATATGCATTAAAATAATTTAGAAAATTTAGAAAATATTTTTTATTAGTTCTCCAATCTCTTCTTTATTTTAGAAAATTGAAAAATTTATTTTTTATTTTAGAAAATTGACTAAAATAAATATAATCTCTGTTTTCTGTGAAATTTTTTTTGAAAAACTGGATCAGTTTTCTGTAAGTAAACAGGCGCTTAGAGTCTCACAAAACAACAAAGTTGAGATCTCACTTTTGTTACCCTTGTGGTCAAATAGTATGCACATGTAGTATGAATCACATGTTATGGTATTATCTCCTTATTTCCCTTTGAATACATGTTTATCATTTCTTATAAAATATCCTACAACTTATAATTTAGTATACCCAATATTCAACTTGAGTTCACTCACATATATACTCAATTCATCGAAACTTTAATCTAGTGTTACTAATGGATTTTTATTAGGGTTGATCTCAATTACATGATGATGAAACTAGGATCGGAAAATATGATGAGATGATTTTCAGTGGCTCAAAATGCTAAATATTAAGAAGCTTAATAATAAAATGGTAATTTTATAGGTGGCTTAACATCAACAGAGTAATTTTTCAAATTCAACTATCAAAAACAACTGGATGAACATGCATTTAAACAAGTTGCATGATAATCAAATTCTAAATAACAAATCATATGCACCAATTTACTAATCAATAATGAATAACTGAATGTCAAGCTAAAAATCAAAAGTACCTATATAATCAATACAAACCAAAACGAACATCACAATTCATTGAAAATTTCTAAATATACAATTGTCCAAAAAGCAATACAATACTTTAAGCCAAAAGCAAAAGCACCAATTCATGGCATATGCATAAATATTTATTTGTCTGAATAGTGATAAAACACTAGTATCTAAAATCAATATCCAAAAATTAAAGAATAGTCATATGTCCAAAATTCTTTCAATAACAATAATCAGAATGTTGGCTGATTTGAGAATGTAGCTTGTGTGCAAACTTGCATCTCTCAAACTCCTAACATGTTCCAATTATTGACTAGATAGTGCATCATTTACCTTAAATCTCAATTCCCTTGGCTGGAAACCTGCACATTGCTTCTTCAAATTCCTTGGCTCAGCATCCATCTAATACATAACCAATTAAATTATAGCGGATATATATAGTAGTTAATGTTAGTACTCAATAGTGATTTCTCCTCTAGTCTCTTAGTTATTTTCCCTCCATTTTCAAAATGGTGCATTTTGTTCTCTTCCATGTCATCTGGTTACATGGATTTTTCTGAGTTTTTTTAATTAGTTAATAGGTTTCACGACTGTTTAACTTTGATCTTGACGCGCTTTTAATATTGTGTTATGATCCCTTCTATAGAAAAGGACATGAACATGAAAGACCTTAAGAAGTTAAGAAATTCAAGGTAAAAATACCTTACGGTTTTAAAAATTTGTGTAACATTTTTTATTTGTTTCACATTTTTTGGTTACAAGATAAGTCTATGATCTAATTACAAAAATGCAATTAGAAAAAATCGAAATTGAAATTTTGTACGCTTTTTATTGAGTACTAGCCAACTCATGATGGTTTTATTTGTTTTACATTGCAGAGTTGAAATTATGCAGCTTCTACGCAATTTTTCCATCACATGGATCAATGCATGCATACGTGTGGAAAATTCAAAAATTTAAAGATCGATTTTGCCTAAAATAAAGTTTCTCCAATATGAATGCATGAAAAATTATAATCCGAAAATTAAATTTTAAGGAAATTATGTAAAATTCAACATTAGAAGAGGAAAATTCAAAGAAATGGGTTGTTGTTCCGCAATTAAAGCGAGCCTAGGTAAACAATTAAATTATTGACTTATATAATTTAATCATATATATATATATATATATATATATATATATATATATATATATATGTATGTATTGTATCAATTTTAAAAATTAGAGTATAAATCTTTTCTCTTAATGATATATAAGTTCATTTTTTAATTTAAAAAATATTTTTTATTTTTAATAAATGAACATATTTTTTTATTTTTTATTTTTTAGAAAATAATTTTTCACTTGTTAATAAATAAACATATTTTTTAAATTTTTTATAGAAAATAAATATTCAAAATTTTTAAAAAAACAAAATACAAAAAATAACATTATATTTTTTGTAATTAAACGCACTTTCAATAATAGTTAAATTATTTTATTATTATTAACCAAAATATAGTCACTAAAATATTATTTATAAAAAAATTGAGCGGTAACTTATGATATTATCTCCCTAATAGAAATTTCTTTTTCTTTTACTTTTTTTTTTTTTTTCTTTTTTCTTTTCTTTTTTGAAATATGTTTTTTTAAATTTTTTTCGAAAAAAAAAATCATATTCAAAGCAACAAAAGGCAAAAGATATGAAAAAATAAGACTGGAAAACAGATTGGAGGGAGACGTAAACCGGAGTGTTTTCTATTCCCCCTCAAAAATCCAACCTTTTTCTTTTCATTATCCATTTCCTACTTTCCCCATTTCTTTTCTCTCCACAGATCCTTCAATACCCTCGCAATCTCTTTGTACCATATATTTTGATTTTATTTTTTTAACATATAAGTTAATTTTTTTTCATATATATCCAATTTATTTCTGTTAATTTTTTAATTGTTTTTGCAAACAAAATCTACGGCGAATAGGCAATCATCCATTTTCAATTCTGTTTCGCTTTCTATTTGGGAAAGCCTTAAAATTGGGTTTTGTTTAGATTTTAATATTTTTCACTTTCATTGATTTTTGTGTTCGTCTGCAAAACCCACAAATACAAAACGACGATTTTTGAAATTATAGACTTGGGGTTTCTCTCTTCTTTTTGGATTGTGTTTGTTGAAGCGAGTAAAACCAAGAGATATGGATGTTCTTGTTACCCAAGCTTTTTTGCGTCAAGATAAAATGCTGTTTCTTTTTTTCGATTAGGGCTTTTTTGGATTAATTTTCGAAAGGAACGGCCTGGTGTTATGCTTAGAAGAGAAATTGGAGAATCGGAGGTTTTAGCGATTTGGGTATTCGTTGCCTTTGTTTTGTGGGCTATTGGGACTATTATGAGGAATAATAGTGATGGACAGCAACAGAAGATTTTACAGGGAAGAGCTAATACTGGGTTTTTACCAAGCTCGTTTCGTGCGCTTTCAAGCTACTTGAGGATTGTTTCTTCTGGGGCGTCCACAGTTGCCAGGTCTGCTGCCTCTGTGGCGCAATCTATTGTGGATAGAGATGAGGATAACAACTATGATCAGGTACGGTTAAAGTTTCTTTTTTTTTTTAAATGATTTTTGGCTTCCTAATGTTGAATTTGTTTCATAAAGTAGCTGTTCTTGGGAGTGTACATGAGTATCTCAACTTGTTTCTGGTGTTCATAGATACATGTGAACATTAAGATAGTAAACAGTTTAGCTTGATATGGGTGGTGTTATTGTTATTTTTGTTGTTGTTATTATTTGTTTCATAAAGTAGCCTTCTATGGCAGATAGTGGAAATTTATATTTGCATGTTAAAGGTCGTCGTCATGCAAGATAGACGAGGTTTTGAGAAATTTTAAATGTGTAATTGAACTCATTGGTAGTGCTTCTGTACAATTATAAGCAATTTCACGCATTAGTTAATCTGGTTTAATTCTACTTAGGCAAGGGGAGGCTGTGGTTTAATTTTGACTCGGTTGTTGCCAGGGTTTCTTGTCTATCCATGTGGGCTTGCTAGAACCTGCTGAGTTGTTTGGCGTTTACTATGCTGATAATGTAAATTAATTGCTACAAATTTTACTGATCAAATGTGAGAGTCTATTGTCAATTGATAATTTTGTGCAAGTTATTAAGAACAGGATATGGTGACACAGCAACTTCTATATTTGATCTGAATGAGGTCAAATGTACAGAATTAAAATTGTATTGTTACCTATTCTTGGAGACTTTTATAGATCGTTCATAAATATTACTAAATTATGTAGTTCTTGGAATGCGCAAGGGCACACTGCTTTTTTTATCTTGTTTTGAATCAAGTAACTTTGCAAAGTGTGGATTGTGCAATCTTCTGATGTTTAGCTTGGTTTATGCAGCATACTGTAATGGAGTGTTTGTGGTATCGGTTCACATTGAATATTTCAGATTTTTTTGTGTGCATTATTTCCTTTGGCAGTCTCATGTGTGTGTTTTGATTGAGTAATGGATGGTTAGAAATTTTGATTTTGAGCTTAAATAGTTAATGACATTAGTGACTTAGCTTTTGATGTGATAAAGTTCTGATGTTCAGGGCTGATTTAGGTTTTGCTCAAGTTTTCTTCACGTCAAACAATTATTATTCATTTGTTCATTAATTTATGCTGTTGCTTGCTTGGTTTGCTTCCTTGACTGATCGACATTTGGTTGCTTTTTCGGCTTACATTGGTCATGATAATTGTACATGAATTGAGTATAATTGTCAAATCAAGATATGTATTGCTAATTGTTTTTCCAGTTTGAGAATTGCGAATTGTATCATCGTAAGATACAAAGCACATTAAAAAACAAGTTTGAAATATAATTTATAAGACATCTATACTTATAACATGAACAAAAATAAATAATAATAATAATAATATTGTTATTATTATTATTATTATAATCAAGTCATAACTCATAAGTCATAAAAATCGCTGGTCACTTAGTCAAGATGTAGAACTTAAGAGAAAGAAAGGGGCATAATTTGTATTTGATTGAGAGAAGAGCCATTGGAAATTGAAAAGACTTTTACTAAGAGTTGGAGATTGAAAAGATTTTTATAAAGAATTGAAAACTGAAATATTTTTAATAGAAAGTTGGAGACTGAGACGTCTTTCAGTCATATAAAGTAATAATGATACTTTAAAATTCTGTAAATAGGTAACAATATCAATGAAAATCACACTATCTGAATCTTAAATAATCATAAGATTCGAATCTTGCCATTTAATCAGAACCTTTTGGGATTCATATCTCTTGACTGTTGAATCTTATCGAATTGTAAGATTCTAATCACGAATAATAGGATTTTGATAACTATGGACTTGACTCAAATGCAACGATTTTCTTTGAATTTGGGCATTGTGAAAGTCCATGATATTCACGAAGTTTCATAAGATATTTGAGGAGAAAGTGTCATTGGGTATGAGATGACAGGACTTGGGTTGTGGGCTCTGGCAATTTTTTATTTCTAACTTTGTACCATCTCTCCTCCCCTTACAAAGGCATAAACTAAGATAATTCTAAGGATCTCATTTGTCTGGCCAATTACATAAATTTTAATTTATTGGAGACTTGTATCCTGAGCTAAATATCAATAGCATGTTCATGGTAATTGCTCTTTTTATTTCAGTTAAAAATTTTAAACGTCCGAGTTCGTATGTGATCCTGGTCAGCTGTTAGGTACTGAAAAATTATTATATAAGAAAATATAAGTTACTGAAGAAGAGAAAATTGAGAACTAAAAGGCACTGATGGATTTTTCATATATGTACATTCATGTTAGTGTAGACATTATGTAGGGTGTCTTCCCCAAATCTAGTTCACCTTGTAGAAATGATTTCCGAATTATAACTGGAAACCCCCTTTTTCTGGAACCATCCACATAGTTGACAAGCATAAAATCGATTAATTTGGATCAGATAGAATTCATTTGTGTGCTGGCATGTGTTAGGATTTGTTGTAGGATTTGTTGAATGTCTTTTTTATTTGTGTTCACAATTTTAATTTTATGCTTCATTCTATGTGCCTGTCTTGCTTCTTCTTAATTGGTTGTTTTGTTATATCTACCTTTTGGCATTTATGTTCTGGGTTGTGGAAGATGAAATGAAAAGTTCAAGGAGTGAAAAAAGGAAATTAGCCTGTTGATGTTACTGTTTACCCTGTTTTCCCATTGTGAAAAATGGGAGATTTTATTAGAGTTGAAGTTCTGAAATAATTTAAAATAAAGAAGAGTTTGTTAACCTTGCTCTTTTTGATGAATTTGATTGAGAGTGGGATGTTAGAGTTTACTGCATGAAAATTAAAAAAATTGTTTGCAGCTTTTTCTTGGGTCCCCAAAAAATGGGTCTTAGGAGGTATATGTGGCTTACTTAACCTGATATGTGGCTGACTTCTACTAACCTGCTCCATTTGCATTCCACCATGCAGTATCTATCCTACTGGCATGTAGGGTGTTAGTCTCACTATTCTAAATTGCTGTTTTTATTGAAACATTCCTCTTTCTCCCAACATTGCATGTGATTCTGATCATATTCTATTTTTGCTACCTTTAGGTTCAGTGGGCTGGGTTTGACAAATTAGAAGATGATAGTGATGTGATTCGACGAGTTCTTTTGCTAGGGTATCGATCTGGTTTCCAGGTTTGGGATGTTGAGGAAGCAGATAATGTTTGTGACCTAGTTTCTAAACATGATGGTCCTGTTTGGTTTATGCAACTGCTTCCAAAACCACTAGCATCAAAGAGATCGGAGGATAAGTTTGCAGAAAATCGACCTATTCTTGTAATTTGTACTGATGGGACTGTTTCTGGAGCTAGTAACACTGCAGATGGGGTTGGTGGCCAATGCAATGGGAGCATCCATAATTGCCGTGATCCGGGTAATGGTAGTTTTGCGCCAACTGTTGTGCGGTTTTATTCCTTGAGATCTCAGTCTTACATACATATGCTCAAGTTCAGATCAGTTGTTTATTCTGTGAGGTGCAGCTCTCGAATAGTTGCTATTTCTCAGGCGGCTCAGGTTCACTTACACAAAGTTTTCAAACACTATTAATTTGTCTTATTAGGCTACAATAATTTAGTTCTATGTGCTGCAGATACATTGTTTTCATGCCGCAACATTGGAGAGGGAATATACTATTCTTACAAATCCTATTGTCGCAAGTAATCCTGGTTCTGGAGGTATGGGCTATGGGCCTCTTGCAGTTGGTCCCAGGTGGCTGGCTTATAGTGGAAGTCCAGTTGCAGTGTCGAACTCTGGACGTGTAAACCCACAACATTTAACACCTTCTGCAAGTTTTTCGGGTTTTAGTTCAAATGGGAGTTTAGTTGCACATTATGCAAAAGAATCAAGTAAACAGCTTGCTGCTGGAATAGTGACCCTTGGGGACATCGGTTACAAGAAATTGTCTAGGTATTACTCAGAGCTTTTACCTGATTCCAATGGTTTCCTCCAATCGGGGAATGTTAGTTGCAAAGGCAATGGTACTGTTAATGGCCATTTACCTGATACAGATAATGTAGGAATGGTATGTAACTGCTGCTCCTTGCATTTCATTATATCTCGAATGATTTTGCTGTCTTCCTCTCTCTCTCTCTCTCTCTCTCTCTCTCTTTCACACATGCACACGAACACTCATTAATGCATACATATAAACCTGTATGAAGCATTTTTTTTTTTATTTTTATTTTTTATGCTTACTTCACCCTTTCTGGTATACTCTTGTTGATCAGGTTGTTGTCAGAGATATTGTTGGTAAACTTGTTGTTGCTCAATTCAGAGCACACAAGAGTCCTATTTCTGCATTATGCTTTGATCCTAGTGGGACCCTTTTAGTTACTGCCTCAGTTCATGGCCATAACATAAATGTTTTTAAGATAATGCCTGGACTCCAAGGAAGCTCTCCCACAGGTGATGCTGATGCATCTTATGCACATCTTTACAGGCTGCAACGTGGTTTTACTAATGCAGTAAGAGCAGCATATCTTTTACCCATCTGATTTGCAGGATTCTTTGTTAGGATATGATGTCATACTTTTTTATTTATTTTGTTAACTGGTTTATATTCCCAGGTTATCCAGGATATCAGCTTCAGTGATGACAGCAATTGGATTATGATTAGTTCATCTAGGGGGACAAGTCATTTATTTGCTATTAATCCCTTTGGAGGATCAGAGAATTTTCCGACTTCGGATACTAGTTACACTGCTAAAAATAACAGATTAGGTGTAATGACTAAGTCAGCTGTTCCTGGGCCACCAACTTTATGTTTACAAATGCATAATCAACGGAACCTTTGTGCATCTGGCCCCCCTGTTACACTGTCTGCTATAAGCAGAATAAGGAATGGAAATAATGGCTGGAAGGGTGCTGCTGTAACAGGTGCTGCTGCTGCTGCTACAGGCAGGTTGAGTTCCCTTTCAGGAGCTATTGCTTCCTCATTTCATAACAGCAAAGGCAATAATGATTCATATGTGGATGGCACCGCTTCGAAGACAAAGTACCACCTTCTTGTTTTCTCGCCTTCTTGTTGTATGATACAGTATGTGTTAAGAATATCGGCTGGCTTAGATTCTACAGTCTCTATTTCTGGAATCGGAACAACTTGTGATTCAGTTCCAGTAAGTGACAAAAGGTTAGTAGTCGAGGCTATTCAAAAGTGGAACATTTGTCAGAAACATAACCGAAGAGAGCAAGAGGATAATGTTGACATATATGGTGAGAATGGGAATTTAGAAAGCAATATGATATATCCTGAAGGGAAGAAAAAGGGTACTAGTGTTTATCCTGAAGGTACGGGTGCTGCTACAGAAGCAAAGATAAGCCCTGAAGAAAATCATCATCTGTATATTTCAGAAGCTGAATTACAAATGCACCCACCCGGTATCCCTTTATGGGCAAAACCCGAGGTATTACTGTTTTTCATGCGGTTGTCAATGTAAGTGGAATCATGCCTGTTTCAGATTTGTCTCTTACGTTCCTGTTATTCTTGTCAATTGCTTTCCAGACATGCTTTCAATCGATGGTGACAGAGGGGGTAAAAGTGGAAGCAGGTAATGCAATGTTAGGCGAAGTTGAGGTCGAAAGAATTCCAACTCGCACAATTGAAGCACGATCGAAGGATTTAGTTCCAGTTTTTGACTATCTTCGGCATGCAAGGTCTGCTGAATTTTCCTAATTTCATTTTTTGTTTTCTGTCTGTATGAATTTAAGTGCTGCATTCATTTTAGGGAAATAATTTGAACTATTGCTAATGCATATTAGGCAGACATGTTCATAATGATAAAAAACTAACATTGAATTCCTAATATTTATGATCATATGCTTGATTTTGTGGTCAAACTAATCCAATGCTTTGAAAATGGTTTAGTTGATCGGTCTTTGGGATAAGAGTGCATTAAATTTAATCTAATACAGATTGAAGATTTCATTAAGGGATACTTATTACAAGCAAAATTACTTTTGGGTCCTTGAATTATAACTTTTTTTCCTATCTAGTCCCTCAACTTTTATTGTGTTACATTAAGGTCCTAAACTCTTACATAGCTCACGTAGAATCTAATTTTGCGAAGTTTTGATAACATAACTGTATTAATTTAGTAAGATCAAGTCATTGAACTATTATTTTTTGTTTTATTAAATCTCTATTTGGACTGCCTGTGTATTAAAATAAATGTTTAGGGACTTAATTACCACAATAAAAGTTAAATGACTTAATAGCCCAAAAAAAAAGAAAAAAAAACACACACACACATTATAGTTCAGAAATCTAGGATGTCTTTTTTCTTTATTATGATATTTCCATTGTACTGAAGACAAGTTGAATATAAGGTACTATTAAGAATGCTTATTATAGAATTTGGGTTGATTTCATTTTGCTCTTATGTTACTTGGTTACTGTCGTGTAAACTTTGATTTGCAACACTGAGAGCTTGTACTCCTTATCCTGAATTTGATACAGGGTTCCTGTGTTAGATAGTAATATTAATAGGCATCTGCAGCATCAGAGGTCTCTGCTGCCCGACAATGGCAGGCTTTCAAATAGGAGTGATTCTGGCGCCCTTGACCCCAAGCCTGAAGGTGTTGCTTCAACCGCCAAACTTCAGAATGGAGTTGAAGAAACGGGGTGGTATGGCCCTAGGATGCCTATAGAAGCCATGGGCTTTGTAAATAGTAGTGACAGCCTTAAAACAAATACTCAACTTGAGAATGTAAATAATAGACAGAGCTTAAGACCAGAAGCTCATCTCAAGTTTGTAAATATTAACAATGGATGCCCAAGAATGGAGAACCATTTTGAAGATGAGGGCGGTGAATTTGATTAAAAGGTAATTTTTCTCTCATTTAGAGCTATTAGTTAGTCGAAATGTGTAGAGTTTGATGGCACCGTATAACTTGGGCAAGCATGTTTGTACCGAATTAGGCAAAGTAGATGATTAGTTGGATGCTGAACCAATCAATTGTTTTGATTCAGGTGTGTGCAGTTATTCTTTTATTCTGCTGGGAGGAGTATTAACAGTGTTAATATTTGTGGATGGAATTGTAGACGAGTGAGAGTCATAGTGGGGTTGACAATGAAGCGGAATTGTGGATATATTACATGTGTTTGGCTTCCAATCAACGTGTATTGACGTTGTAAATAACAGATGTATTTTCAATAATCAGTTGTCATATGTAAATAAATTTAGCATAACTCATGGTCAACCTTTGTTATTCTATTAATTTGAAATCTTATATTGTTAATATTTTGTGCAAGTTTCTTGAAACAAGATCGTTGGTGATTCAGTTTGATGATGGATAGATGGGCCTGTAAATTGCAACTTCCCTTGTGGCGTCTTTACTCGCATTCTTTTCTTACTGTTATAAGTGATGTGCTACGTATGAGGCTCGATGCTCGAGCCTTTGGAGCATATAATACTCGCCAAGTGGGAATTATTTGTAATTTAAACAGATGGTAGATAATTTTTTTAATTGATCATATGCTATTTTTTGGGATACATTTGCACTTCAAACTTGGACAATAGACATATGTAACTCCAAAATGGGTATTATGTGAGCATGTTTTATCATTTTAAGGACATCTTTTGATAAATTTTTAAGAGCAAATGTGATTCATTTTAAATATTAGGCATTTTTTTCCTAAAATTTTACATAATCCCATAATTGGGTGAAAATTTAAGTACAAAACGCGTCTATCTTAGCTTAAACGAGGAATTTTAATAACTAAGAGTACATTGCTTTTCCTTATGTTGAAGGAAGGAAACAGTAATAGCAAAATATGTCTCATTCAGTGCTCCCAGTGGCAGCGAGCATACAACTTCTCTTTAAATAATGTTTCTCGACCAATTTTTCCTAGTTCTTCAGCCCTATATACAATACCAAAATTAATTTAAAATAATTGTAAAAAAAAAAAAAAAAAAAGGCTACTAGAATTGGCAGATAACCGTAGGCTCAAAAACATAACACAAGGAAATAAGGTGCCTGTGACCATTTTATTACTCACCTATCTTGTATTTTCAACACTTTTGAGACGGTATGGGCTTGGAATCTTGGCTGAAGACTAGCTTTCATTTCATCATGGTGCCATCTAATGTTATTCCACCAATCCAAATCTCCTTTGATTTCTTTAATGTTTGCTGCATTATGAGCTGAGATAGGAAGCTTCACCAACAATGGGCAGTTGCTCTCCTCAACTCTTTCCAGAGCTGGCCATTGTATTGCCCTTGAACAAACACACTTCAGACTTAACATATTCCACATTTCTAAAACTTTCAATTTTGGGAGCATTGCACCAGGTGCCATGCCTGCTATAAGACATCTAATCCTTCTACAGTCACCTACTCTGATCTCCTCAAGGTTTCGCAGTTGTCGAAGCAAAGAAAAAGATACTAGGTTCTTCAGTTTTGGACAGTTCACTACTTCTATGGTTTTCAACTTTCTGAGGCAGCCTCCTTTAGGGACCATACCTTCCAAAACTTTTGTCAGATTTCTCAAGCAACTAAATTTTAAATGCTCCAAATTAGGAAACAGGCTTCTCTGGATATTCTCCCCATTTATCAAGCTGGTAATGCAATCACAGCCTGACAATGAAAGTGATTTCAAGCCTGGTAGGCCACATAAATTATTTCTAGCAACTACTTCAGATAAATTACTGATGCCCCCACAAACTACCAGGTCCAGGGCATTTGCATTTCCAAATAGCCCTTCGAGCCCTCTTGTCATCAGGTCAACCCCTCTAAGGACCACTCTTTTTTCATCAAGAGGAATGGGCAGGTAATTTGAGTCACAACTTGGGCTAATTCTTACGTTGAACTTTCTCAATCTTTTCAACCAACTATTGTCTAGGGCAAGACAATCAACAGTGTCTACTCTTATCTGAAGAATTGACAGTTGCTTTAATGATAGCAACTCATCAAAGGTTGCTCTTTTTTCGCCTACATTACATCTTGAATCCCATTTATAGGCACTGAAAGACATGTCCAAGGCCTCAAGGTTAGCTAATCCTGACATTGTGCCGGCTTCAATATTTTCCAAGAAACGAGTGTGGGACAAATTTAACTCTCTTAAACTACTAAGCATGCCCATTTCCCATGGTAGGTCTCTTAACTGTGTGCCAGACAGATCAAGCACTTGAAGCTCAATGAGATCACCAAGTGGGGGCAATTTATCTAGATATGAACAATCTCCAAGAAGAAGAGTCCTAAGCTCCGCTAGATGAAGTAGAGATGGAGGCAAGGACTTAATGAGAGTGCCACTTAAATTCAGAACTCTAAGTGCTGTAAGTTCTCGAAGAAAATTTTCAGGGATTTTTTCGATAGGATTACCTTGGAGAAGCAGCAGAGTGAGATCAGGGAATCTCAATAACTGACTAGGTAACCTGGCAATCTTGTTGTTCATGAATGAAATCCTGGTGTAAGATTTGTGCAACTTTTGGGGCATTTCATGCAATGAAACACCTGCTTGGCAAAAAAAGCCTGTTTCCTTGGATATCCATACAGCCACATCCCTTAAGACACTGTGCATCCTGACAGTACCACTGCCTTCACCCTGTTCTAACATACAAGAGTCCTTCAAGTTTTCAACTAAAGCAATCCCATAATTGTAAGCTTTTTCTAGAGTTTGATTGTCATCCACCAAGCCATCAGCTATCCAGCATTGTATTAGTTCACTCATTTTAATTGAGTAGTTACTGGGGTATAAAGAACAATACAGAAAGCATAGCTGATGAATCTTACTTGGTAAAGAGCTGAAACTTAATTTCAGTGGCACGTAGACCTCTTCCTCAATGCTCCTGACATGAGGTGTTGAGCACTGCAATTGGCAAAGTGCATTCTGCCACAACTCAATCATTGTTTTGTTCCTCATGGATGTTCCCATTGTCTTGATCGCCAACGGTAAACCACAGCATACCCTAGCAATTGCTCTTGCTAGAACATCTATGCCTTCCAACTTAACTACACTTCCTGCACTCTGTGCAAACAAATTCCAAGCCACTTCCTCATCGAGAATGTCCATTTTGATATCTACATCAGTCATCATTCCCCTGCAAACATCAAGATTTCGAGTTGTCAGTAGTACCTTACCATTGGCTTGTGGTATACCCACTTTGTCCAAGTCTAGTTTGTCCCAAACGTCATCCAAGATGAGAAGGAACTTCTTCCCAATCAATGCTCGGTGCAATTTTATAGCTCTTCCTTCTGGGCTCTCCCTTGCATCAAATTCCAAATTCAATCTCTCTGCAATTCGAGATTGAATCCTCTCCATGTCTAAATCCTTTGACACTGTAATACAGATGACTATATCAAATGATGCCATCGACGAAGAAGAAGAAGAAGAAGAGAGGAGATTGTTCAGATTTTTGACCAGTGTTGTCTTTCCAATCCCTCCCATTCCCCACACTGCAATCCTTTTGATCCTATCATCCTCCAAGTGCACCATAATCTCTGACAACTTTTCTTCTGCTGTTTTCTGACCTGCAAGAGATGGCACATCCTCTTTCTCCACAGGTTTTAAGGGAGGTTTTCGATGAGCCACCAAATTTTGAAAATTGGGTGAATCTATCATCAGTTGTTTGATCTCTTTACACATTTTTACAGTTTTTTTACTAAGCTGAAAACTTGAATTCAGATTACATCCTAAACTGCATCCATTGACAGAAGCACCACTAAAACCCCCCTCCAGGATAGGCTGCACTTCGCATTCAAGCTCCCTAACCTTCTTGATCCAACCATTAACTTGTGCAGTTGGGTACTTCCCTTCTATTTCATACAACCTAATATCTTCTTCCACCTCATTCCTGCGGCAGTTAAGCTTTTCGAATTCATTCTGCAGATCTCTGAGGTTACTATGGAGATTTGCAAGGGTGGAAATTTTTGAGTAAATGAAGATAGAAGTACATTTAACAACTTCTACACCAGCTGCACCTATGGCTTCCATGGTAAGTAGAGTCAAAGAGATTGGCAGAGGATATGTTATTATAGGCTCAAATAAAACAAACAAACGAGTGCATTTCGAGGGGCTGGCAGATGAAACAAGAACAAGGGTTTTATTTTAGTTTGTCGACATATAAGGTTCCAAAAGCCGAAATTGCTATGGACATTCCTCTTCTTTATCCACCTCTTACTCCAGCTTAGAGTTTGCCTACAAAAAAACATTGATATGTCCACCCAGAGTAGAAAACAAGCAAAATAAAAACATAGAATCATCGGAGAATAATCTCAACATCTTAGGTTACTACTCAAAGTCTTAATCTAACTTAAGCATCAAAATTCAGTCAACTCATTCATACGAACCGCACTTAAAAACGTTGTTATCATTCTGTATGAACTTAACCTTTGTTTGGCAACGGCACGTACTGAAATCTAATGTTATTAATTGTTTCTTCTAGAATTAACGATGATGTTTTATTGATTTAACCTAAAAATTCTGAACATGCAGTAATATGCAGTTTCAATTTATGGTACACGCATTTGAGATAATTAATTTGGATAGTGCTCAGGCAGTGGCATTGAAGGCCAAACTGATGCCACTCTCCAATATTTACTAGGACTATGTGTCTCTATTTGTTCTTAAATGGTGATGAAAGATTCCATTCCCTGCATTATTTCCAGTTGCATATTAGAAAATGGCAGGTCGTTTTGCTCAATAATCACAAAATCATTTCTCACCGTGGAAGTTTGCTTTCAGGTAATGCAAGTATGCGGCCTGCATTTTTTTTAGCAGATGCTAACCCCAATTTAGCATATTGATATGCATTTACTCCATCCATTTCACTATAAATAGAGCAAAATCCAAAATGCATTTACCTTTTCTCAATTTCATTTTTTTTTTCAATACAAATTGACTTGTTTAGAACAAATGAAATTTAAATTTATGTTAAATTTTAGTTTTAATTACTTAATTTTATTCTAAATTTAAATTTAATTTTTAATTTTAGTGAAAATAATAAAAGAGTTGTATCCAATGAAATGAAGCCAATGAAATGAAGGGAGTGACATGCTTATGACATAATTTTGTGGATATTCATTTTAACTTATCACATTGAAGGTGAAAAAAGTATAGTAAATATAATTTATACGGAGGTAACATTAATAAATGGTACCTACCTGTTATAGTATAGAAACTCGTTGCGTAAACGTCTATAAGGATCCCGTTTGTTTTTGGTAACTGGCCTGACTTTTATCCACATGCGGGATAACAATAGTTATTACACAATTTAAAAGCCCCTGAAAGATTAAGATAAAAGCAAGCGTGAGTGGGAACGAGCAGTCTTGCGGCATATACGTTTTCTCGTTTTCAAATACCGAGATCTTCCATCTATTTATAAAGATGCTAAAAGGTAGAAACCTAACTCCAGTTTAACTCAGACTTTTTCTGAAATAAGATTTAATAATCTTAATCAGATTTAATTACTTAATTCTATCTGAATTAGATCTTTATTCAAATTAGAATTATGAGCGTACCCAAACTCTATCATCTACTACTCGCATAGGACAGAACGAATTCCAGTTTTAATCTTCAGTTATACTGGCAGATAGATTGTGTGACCAGTATACCTCGAGAGCACTAGTGCTATACACCTGTTAGGGATATATATCGTCTCGAAAAACAAGATCCTCCTTTTCACGTATGCCTAATCTTAGATTTGCCTTCTCACATTCACTGTTTTAACTCATGATCTCATAAAATAATTTTCGTGTTCACTATTATGTTTCTTCTCATAGAAACTATAATAGGCTAGTCAGTGCACCACGAAACCTTATGAAAGTGATCAAAAGGCTATCTTCCCCTCTTACTGTATGCCATCCATCATAATTCAACTCGCTTTTCTAGTTAGATTTTTCAGGCCTAAATTTTTCCCAGATCTCTTAGAAACTAATTAAGGTAGCCACATTGAACCATAATTCAGGGATAAGTTAAGGGTTTTAAAGGTCAAAATATAAATAGGATCTCATAATAGGGAAAGTTGAGATCAATAATATTATTAAATTCCCATCCCTTTGGTCACATAAACACACACGGTATAAAACATGTGTTATGGTGTTCTTTCCTTCCCTTAAAGGAGCGCATATCTCACATTTCAATAATGTGTATATCAAACACCATATAGAAGCGTAAGCTTGCGATGCACCGAAACACCAAACTTTAGTCCGTTTATTTAAGGACTACTTCTGACTTTTAAGACAGAACATGGTAGTTACGTATAACTGACCATCGAATTCCATACAATCCTTATTTTGGATTTCAATCCAAAGCATGCAATTTTATGTATGTCTTTATCTCGCACCTTAACAAGACTCATCTTATAATTTCTGCAAGACGGCACTTTTATTTTGAACAGGCTCTCGATCATTCTTATATGTTCAAAAATCGCCTTATCTTAGTTTTTGCCAACTCATTGACAAAATTAAGGTAAATACTCTTGTGAGTCGGCTACTTCTCTGTCCGATGCTCAATCTCATATCATTAACAGTAAATGTTTACACATAAATATTCACACTCATGTATTGCCAACAATAAAATTTGGTTATTATTCGCAAATAATAACGTTAAGGGATTATATAAAATATAACAGTACCAATTAAATTCTACGCAAATCTCGAGATCTAATGTGTCTCTCAAAACATATCTCTCGTTATAGGTTTACTCAATAGATCTGCATGTGTAGAAACGTACTATAAGTTCACTTCTCCTCGTGTAACAATATCACTACAAAAAAAACAGCTAATAGCGACGGAAGAAACCGTCGCTAATAATGAAAATTTCGTCGCTAATTATAAATAGCGACGGAACGACTGGCCGTCGCAAATAAGGCCGTCGCAAGGAATTAGCGACTAAAAATATTTTCAGTCGCTAATTTTTGCGACTGTTTTTTTTGTCGCTAAATGTGATTTTTTTGGTCGGTATTAGATGGATAGGTGTAGTCGCCTCAATTATTTAGCGACGGAAATATCCGTCGCTAAATTTAGTAGCTAAATATTTTGCGACAATCAGTCGCTAAATATTCAGTCGCTAAAATTTAGCGACTAAACTCAGTTGCCGATTTTTTAGTCGCTGACATTTTGCGACGGAAATTTCCATCGTAAATCCGTCGCTATTTATTAAATATTTTTTTTTTAAAAATATTTTTATACCAATATAAACTAAAATAAATAAATGTGAATATAAATATAAAATATAAATAAATTTATGCAGATTTCATCAAAAATATATATAATTACTGGTCGTAGGTTCGTACATAGTATATAAGTAATCAAAAAACGTAAATAAAAAAAATAATATATTTGTTGTACGACATAATATAAAATATTCAAGTAAAATGTACTAGTGATAATATTAATAAGAATAAATATGGAGAAACAGTCAAGCAGGGCCGCCACTACCAAAATGAGAATCATCAGGCGGGTGAGAACCGGGCGGAAATGAAGGGCCGGCATCCTGATCATGTGGGGCAGGTGATGTAGTGGGGGTATCAGACTGAGTGGCTGGTGGCTGGCCTGGCAAGTGAGGAAGCAACGAGCGAATAGTCCGTGCGACAATCTCCTCGACATCTTGCTTCGTCAGGCAGGGTACAGCAGAATGACAGGCAGTGCTTGGACCAGCAGCAGAAGATGGGCCGGATGAATAAAGACCGGGAGGCACATAAGAGCCAAGACCGTAAATGGTTTTCCTTTTATTGCGACGTGCGGCCTCAATGAACAACTCCGACTCATCGACAGACGACTCCTCTTGCGTTCTTTCAGATCGGAGTTGCTCATACCTCTCCTGTTAAATGACAACAATGTTTTATAAATATAAATATTAGTACAAATCATGTTTTACAACAATTAGGCATTTGAATATCAGAAAAAATTATCAACATTTAAAATACATATTACTTACATGTACCTCCCTGCTACGGTCCGCCACGTAAGTCTTCCCATCGTGATTTATAGTATGTGTGTGCAAATAAGCCTCGGGAATTGTAGGTGGGCGGCCCAACTCTTTCTCCTATCACACGCAGTACAAAATAGTTATTGGAAAAGAAGAAGATGACCGAAAATAAATTTTTACATTATTTTTTGTATTAATGCTATTTAAATGTAATGTTCGAAATGAAAAAAATTCAAAAAATAAATGAAAATTTTGACAAAACCTCCCCTATATTATTGACATCCTCCTGTAAATAAAAATGCAATTTACACTTCATAAAATGACAAATTTACTCCAGTGTCCTGAACAAACTCCAACACAATAGTCCCATTCGCCAATACATATAGCAATCAAAAAATATCAAACAGTTCGCTTATATTTTCAATTTAATATTGACTGGTTCTAACAAATCAATGAAAAATTTGACAGAACCTCCCCTATATTATTGACATCCTCCTGTAAATAAAAATGCATTTTACACTTCATAAAATCACCAATTTACTCCAATCTTCTCAACAAACTCCAACACAAAATTCCCATCCTCCAATACATATACCAATCAAATAATATAAAACAATTCGCATATATATATATGTCCAATTCCATAAATGAGTTACTCTAAATAATCCTAAGTAAAAATGCTTACTGTTTGAAAGGTATTGATTTGAACAAATCATTATGCGAACATTATGATAATATAGAATCACTAGTATAAAAGTAATTTCTGTTATTATTAAAGTACTTACCAATCGTGAGATATGCTCACCAATAGATATGGTGCCACCCGTGTACGATCCTGGTGCCTTGTCTTCAGACCCTCCATAGCGATTTACCTTTTTCTGATTGGAAACCTGGATGCGTAGAGGAAGATTGAAAATCTCATGCCACCTAATCCATGCTGCTTCTGGAAAGTCCTTCGGCTTCTGCTTCGCGTTCTTTACGTTATACACATAATCTTTATACCTCTGAGCAGCTTTTGTTTCCCAACCATCCCTAACAAGAGCATTTACAGCATCATCCCACTGGCACCTTTTCTGTATATATATATATATATATATATATATATATATATATATATATATATATAAAACAAGAGATTCATTAGTCAATATGATCATATTATAATCCAATTAATTTGAAATGAAAAAGTATCATTGCATGTTCAAATAAAAATAAAGATGTACCTTAAATTCCCCCCAATAAAACTCCTTAATTTCTCTGGAAACCTCCTTCCAACTAACTCCATTCATGTCAATCCGCTGGTGGAAGATGCTGGTTATAGTCCTGGAGCATTGTGAGGAAGGTTCTAGCCTGCAAAGTAAACAATATAAAAGAAATGTGGTTAAACATGCATATAACTTAATCTCAATTTTCAGTCGCAAATACTCACAAGCCCGCCTGGTTCACCGTAACGTCCAATCGATTATTATTTCCAGTCGAAACCTCACATGTGGTCGATGTACTGCTGTGGGCTGTGTGTGGAGAAGGAGTAGGTGCAGATGGCATAGAGGAAAAAGGTGGCGAAGGTGCATTCCCAGATGAAGGGTCTCCCGGGATATGTGGCATGTCTCCAAAGGGTGGAGTTATTGAATCCCCGCCATGTCCTCTTCCCCGTCGACCCCTACCTGTAAATCCTCTTCCTCTGCCACGACCCATACCTGCAAAATGGTAAAGTATACATGCATATATGTGTTTAACATTTATAATATAAAATGGCAATCCTAAACAAAAACTCATATATATAATTTAAAAATGTTTAATATTTAACACACGATACTATAAAAATTACATATAATCACTTAGCAACTATCTGATGAATTTTGATATTCCTCATCGTCGTCCTCGTTGCTATCATAGTCAACAAATTCTTCTTCATCATCATCCACTTCAAGTACTGGATCCACCTCATTAACATTATTAAGTTCAATGACAACTCCCGAAGGATCACGCAAGTCAATATCGTCGTCGTTACCAGTATCCACTGTTATATCATGCACTGTAACTTCATCAACTTGAAATGCATTAGCATTTATATGAGCAGTCCCATCGCTAACATGTGGAGTCACAATAAAGTCTCTTGGTTTTACTGAAAACACAGCTAACCAATGAGCTCTATCTACTTTTAAAGAAGGATATCTTGCATAATACACTTGAGTTGCTTGCATTGCTAGGATGAATGGCTCATATCTGTTGAAACGACGGTTATGATTTACATCAACCATTTTATATTTGTTGTGTATCTTAAGACCAATGTCTATAGTGGGATCAAACCAATGACACTTGAATAATACTGTCCGTTTTATTGGTAACGAAGGGTACTCCAACTCCAGGATCTCCTCAATCCATCCATAATATTCGCCAACATTATCACATGAGTTGGAGCCTTTAACACAAACTCCGCTATTCACTGATCGTCTCCCAGAAGCATGACTTTTTGTGTGAAATTTATATCCATTCACGAAATAGATAGAATAACACTTCGCTGTCCTTAATGGTCTTTGTGACAAACTGCAGAGATATTCATTGTCAATTCCATTGTAACGGACCTTGTGACAAAAAAGAAAACATGGCAACGTTATCAACAATTCAATGTTAACTTATATTTTTGAGCTATAAATGGAAATTGTGTATGCCTTACATAGAGTTCAAACCAGTCTGCGAAATAGTGATCTATGTTCGCATCAATTTGACTTGGTGTCAGATCAGGATACTTCTCACGTAAGTTATTGCAATATATACTACATTACATTATTGTAAAAAAAAAAATATTAGTTTCAGCATGTATCCTTGCATATATTCCAGCAACTTAATATTGAACATAAGAATTATATACCTCAAAAATGGTGAAACCTCCTCACAATTTAGCAGAATATATTTATGGGCTGCCTCATACTCCTCTGTTGTTAATGTTCTGTCACGAATTTCGGAGCATGCTCGGCCTGGATAAGTGAACACAGATAAATTTCCGCTCATATTTTCCTGACAACCTCCATCGTCATTACGAGGGGGTCGTCGTTGGCTTGTACTGACGTGAGGTTCAAAGTAATGCGAGAAAAAGTTAGATGATTCCGATAGTAAATACGCATTACAAATAGAAGCCTCAACTGTTGATTTGTTGCCAATCTTCTTTTTTAGTGATCGGAGAAACCTGCATTACACGAAAGGGTAACATTTAGTTCATGTATAAAGCCTCAACTTTTATTTTCACACTTCATAATATTCATTGTTATCTTTATATTTACCTCTCAAATGGATACATCCATCGATACTGTACAGGTCCAGCAACCTTTGCTTCATATGGCAAGTGTATCAATACATGCTCCATTGAGTCGAAAAAAGACGGAGGAAATATCTTTTCTAACTTGCACATAATTAGGGGGATGTTTGATTCCAATGCCTCGATATCCTCAACACGGATAGTACTGGATGTCAAATCCTTAAAAAATAAGCTCAGCTCCGTGAGTACCTGCCAAACATTTCCAGGTAGTAACTCACGAAAGGCAACAGGTATCAATCGCTGCATAAATATATGACAATCGTGACTTTTCATGCCATATAGTTTGAGCTTCCTCATATCAACACAACGACCCAAATTAGAAACATATCCATCTGGAAACTTAAGTTCTGACAACCAATGAAACAATTCTATTTTCGATTCTTTATCCAATGTGTAACAGGCTTTTGGATATTTTCCACTGATTGGATCCATTGCCAACTCTGGCCGACAACAATATTTTTGTAAGTCTGAACGTGATTTTGCATTGTCTTTGGTTTTCCCTTCAACATTTAAAATCGTGTTAATCACATTGTCGAACACATTTTTCTCAACATGCATGACATCAAGATTATGTCGAATCAGGTGTGATTTCCAATAAGGCAAATCCCAAAAAATGCTTCTCTTTCTCCAACCACAAGACTGACAAATGAACCCATTTATCTCATCTGCATCAAACTCTGTAACTTTCACTAAACCCCATTGATCAATTTCTTGCAGAATTTGTTCCCCATCTATTATTGGTGGCGGAGGCATTGTTTCAATATGACCGATTCTGAAATTCCTTCTATTTCTCCTAAATGGGTGATCTGGAGGAAGAAATTTTCGATGATTGTCAAACCATGTTTGCTTTCCACCACTCTCTAGTCTGAATGACTGGGTATGTTCCATGCAATAAGGGCAAGCATATTTCCCAGAAGTACTCCAACCTGACATCATGGAATATGCTGGAAAATCATTGATGGTCCACATAAGTGCGGCTCTCATAATAAAATTTTGTTTACTTGACACATCATATGTTGGGACTCCAATATTCCATAATTCGTTTAACTCATGAATCAATGGTTGTAAGAATACATCAATTTTTTGCTTTGGATTTTTAGGGCCAGGTACAATAACTGTCAGAAACATATAAGCTTCCTTCATACACATCCAAGGTGGCAGGTTGTAAGGCGTTACAATGACAGGCCATGATGAATATTTCCTACCATATTGTCCGAATGGTTGAAAACCATCTGTACATAACCCCAACCTTACATTTCTAGTCTCAGCAGCAAAAGAAGGATGAGTTTCATTGAAATGTTTCCAAGATAGTGAGTCCGAAGGATGCTGCATCACCCCATCATCTTGGACATGATTATGATGCCATTGCATATGTAATGCTGTTGCTTTTGATTGATACAACCGTTGAAGCCTAGGTATCAATGGAAAATAATACATCTTCTTATATGATTTCTGACTGTTTTGACGAGACCCAACACGAATTTTAAATCGTGGATGATTGCAAAACTTACAATGTGTCAGGTTTTCATCATCACGCCAGAACAACATGCATCCCTCATTGCAACAGTCAATTTTCTGAACTGGCAATCCTAAGCTTCTAACAAGACTTTTAGTTTGGTAAAAATTTTCTGGCAAAGTATTACCTTCAGGCAAAGCTTCATTAAAGAGTTGAATGTTTGCATCATAAAATCTCTCCGGCATATTATATTCAGATTTCGCATGCAACATCCTGGCAACTACCGAAAGCTGTGAATGGTTCTCACATCCGGGATACAACTGTGCATTACCAGATTCAAGAAGGTCATAAAATTCTTGGCATTGTGGATTTGGTGGCTCATCCATAGAATTTGCACCCCAATTTGAAGGTCCGGGTTCATCGGGAGTAGACATAACGCCTTGTTCATAATTATTAGCAGTTTGAGCCTCCGAAATAAATTGTTGCCACTGGGTGTCGGGAAACATATTAGGCCCCACTGCATCAATCACCATTTGCTGATATGGATTTGTAACCCCTACAACTTCCACTGATTCATTGGCCATAGGATTCCAATTTTGCTCATTAGGGGTGATGTGTGTCTCCCCGTGACAATTCCAAACCAAATAATCCCGAACGAATCCCTTACGGAAGAGGTGATTCATAACAGTATCCACGTTATGGAACTTTCGGTTCACACAATTTTTGCACGGACACCTAATAAGATCACCACTCATTTCTTCCGGATGAGAAGTAGCGAATTTAATAAAATTCTCGACACCATATACAAATGATGCATTAGTCCTCCCACTTGAGTCACGTCGATTATACATCCAACTACGATCAAAAGATTCCATTTAACCTAAATATTTCGATTTTAGCAAAATAAGAAAAAAAAAACAACCGATTAGTATCACGCTTAATTACTCAGAAGAAGGTAACGGATCCATTTCCCCTTAAAAGACATAGTCTTCTTTTAGTTTCGTAATAGAAATTAGATTAAATGGTGTATTAACATGCATATCGTTGATCCTATTACAAAAGTCAAAACCTAAATTAATTATAGCCAATTACTATCTAATTCGGTTATTGAATATTAGAATTTCAAAGGTTGTACTCGCTAATATAAGCTTAATTAATGTTAATGATGAATCCAATGCTATGTCAAGTACTTTTCAATGAAAAGAAACATTTATCTCACATGTGCACTGTGCTAATGCAGCTAGTGCAATAGAACTCGTTTTCATTCCAACTACAATCAAAGCTAAAATATCTCGAATTACAAATTGTAAAAAAGTGTAGGCACCAAGTTATTTAGATTGAAATTAAAACTGTAAATATTTATTTACCTGCCTATCCATGTGAAGTGAAGAATGTTCTTTCGTAACTTGTTCGGACACTACTAATTGGACTGTCATTGTGATTGGACCAGCCAGGTCGAGTAAAGGGCTACTAAGCTAGCTAAATGTTTAGTTTGTTGGAAATGGGTTAGTTATGTCGGATAGGCCTTCTCCCTATATGTCTAACTGCAAAAATTAGGGCACGTCTTCCAATCTCACAGGAGATTTATTTTATATGTCTTCAATATTAATTAGATATTTAAAGATTGATCAAAAAGAATCGCATAAGAATTCATTTTCATAATGAAAAATTTATTCTTTTCTTTTTTTTTTTGGCTGTCCAAAATCACTTGATTGCACATGATTTGCTTATCCAGATCAGTGAATACTGTTATGTATATATATATATATATTGTGGAAGATTTCGATTTTAGATGCTAACTGTTTTATTCTTTTGGGAGTTGGCATCTTAACAGCTTCTGCCATAGAGTGGTTAAGAGGAGAATATAAAATTAAAAATACTAGTCATGTTCATATCTTCTTTATCAGTTTTCATATGCTTGTTGAATTTTTAACTCAATCATATTGACACTGATGTTAGGAAATTAATCACTTAAAATTTAAATAATAAAATAAACTAGTAAAACAATTAACCTCTAATTGCAAACAAGTTCTGATAAACTCGATGATTAATAATTTGATCAGAAATGGATGCAAAGTCTATATGATAAGTGACAGAGGTCCCACCATGGGTACAAATGTTGGTACAACTCATATCTCCATTTTAATCACAACAAGGAATGCAGTTTATGAATAAAATCATCAACGTAAGAATTTTCAAGTCCTCCACTCAACAAAAAGTCTCTCCATTTTGTATGATTTAATTTAACCTGTTTCCTAATCTCATTATCATATATATATATATATAATTTTTTTTTTAACCTTGACTCAGAATTAAGCACAAACATCACTCACCCTAAGTTAATTATAGATTATTGCATAAATAATCTAAAAACTAGTACAAGATCTAGGTCAGTATAACAAGATCTTTTTTTTTTCATCGACAAGCATGAAATCAAGTAAAATCATGCACTGTGGAACATACCCGGTTTTCTCCCCTAAGCTTCTGGTTTCAGTCGCAGTAACACCGGTCACTGACTCTTCCTTCTCCTTTTTTGCGCCTCAATGTCTCAAGAACCCTAAGCACACAGAAGAAATTTCACACAACTTAAACTACACACTCAATTTTAAGAAAATTGAAAACGAATTCATACTATTGGCTATCTTTCCGTGAAACATACCTCTCAAACACAGGAAACAAATTGAATGCCGATCGCCGTTCTCACTGCCGGAGCTAACACGCGGCGTCACCGGTGGCAAGGGGAACCGAAACTCCTCCGGTGCTGGGTTCTCTCTCGACGGCTCTCTGTTTCTTTTTCACTTTTGATTTGGGGATTTTAGGGATTTTGGTTATTTCAGCTGATTAATAATCGTATTTTAGCGACTAAATAGCGACTGCATTTATTAGTCGCTATTATTAATAGCGACTACAAATTACGTCGCTATTTAGTCGCTAAAATTTTGCGACAAATATTAGTCGCAATTACGTCGCTAATTACAATTAAAATTTTAGCGACTACATTTTAGTCGCTATTTTATAGCGACTAAAATTTTAGTCGCTAATTTCGTCGGAAAATATGGCGGGAATTCTTCGCGGCATAATTTAGCGACTAAAATATTATGCCGTCGCTATTTAGTCGCTAATTCCATTTTTTTCCAAATATTACGACGGATCATCAATATCGTCGCAATTCAGTCGCAAAAATAGCGACGGAAAAATGTAGTCGCTAATTTCCGTCGCTAATAACGCTTTTTTTTGTAGTGTATCTTCCGTATATAGATACTTAATGTTGATATGCTTAGCTCTACTATAAGCTATCAACGACTGACTGTCACTATAGACTATCACTGATAGCTCTGAGACAGTTACTCTTAAATGGCTTATAAACCATTTTAGCCAAACTGCCTCTTATACTACAGTTAAGGAAGCGTCAAATTTAGCTTCCAATGTTGATAAGGCTACAAAAGTTTATTTCTTGTTACTCCACGAGATGGCACTCTTGCCCAATAAGAATATAAACCTGAGGTGGATTTCCTCTCATCCACATCTCCTGCCAATCAATGTTTCTGTATTCTCTCATTTGCAAATCCCTTACTTGATAATAGAGAGAATAATCTGCTGTACTTTTAAGGTATCTAAATATCTTTTTAATTGCTTTCAAAGTGCTTTACCTGGGTTAGATTGATATCTATTTACTATGCCCACTGCATAAAATATATCATGTCTTGTACACAACATCGTATACATAAGACTATCCATGGTACTGGCATATAAAACATTCCTCATACGTTCTTTTTGTTGGCATCTTGGGACACACATCTTTGCTAAAAAACTGATTCTTAGCAATGGGGTTATCTATGGGTTTGTAGTTTTGCTTATTAAATCGTTTGAGATTTTCGTTAATATATTTCTCTCTAGAAACAGACAACAATCTTCTCAAACAATCTCTTGAAATCTTAAACCTCAAGAATGTAATATGCATGACCCATATCCTTTGTCTCAAAGTTAGATGATAACCAATCTTTGATTTCATTTACGTACCATTTATCATTTTCAGCTTTAAGTATGTCGTGTACATACAATGCCAAAATGACAAATTTATTTTCAGAACTTTTACTATAAACACAATGATCTTCTTCAATCATGTTGAACCCATTCGACATGATTTATATGATGAAGTTTCAAGTACCATTGTGTTGAAGACTGTTTAATGCTATAGATTGAACTCATCAATCAGCAAACCTTATGTTCGCTGCCTTTTCCGATAAAACCTATTGGTTGTTCCATCCAATTTTCCATTGAAAAAAGCAGTCTTCCTATCCATTTGATGAAACTCTAGGTCCGAACTTGCCACTGTGGCCAGAATTAACCTTATGACATAAATCTTACAATAGATGAGAAAATCTACTCATAGTCAATCTCTTCCTGTTATGTAAACCCCTTAGCGACTAGTCGAGAATCCATTTACTTCTCTCAGCCTTTTGCCTCACTTTGAGAATCCATTTATTCCCAATTTGTGTCATTCCACTAGACCAATCAGTTCTCAAACATGGTTTTGATCTCGTGGTTGCCATTTTTTTCTTCCATTACTTTAATTCATTTTTCTTAGATGGGCATGAAAAAAGCATTTTGAATATTTTTATACTCTTTCTTATCAAGCCTTTGATTTTTTTAAATCGTCGGTACGGAACACTTATTCTTTTAGATTGTTACAGTTCTGAATCTTGATAAACATGTCTCATATATTTATCGTGATTCAAAAAACTCCCACTGGGACCATATTCCATACTCCCACTGGAGTCAGGAATACCATATTCTTTCCTCCCACTGGATTCAAGAATATTCCCACTCGAATCAGGTTTCGAACATCCGGATCGTTTGGAGGATGAGGGTATTAACCTTCTTCCTCTAAATCCCCCCCACTCGGATGGAGTGATCCTGATGGTTCCTCTTCTTGAGATTAATTGAAAGTGAAATCTTAATTCACTTCACCCAACTTTGAAAATTCATCCTCTTAAGAATATTCAAATTCTGTCATTATGCCATTTTCTTGCTTATATATGAAAATGTATCCTTTGATACTTCAGAATATCTTACATAGATACTCTTTTCACTTTTTGGTCTCAAGTTTACCAAATTGAGATATCATGAACGCAAGCATTACAACCTAAAAGTTGTAAATGGCTTGGGTCAGCTTGTCGACCAGTCAACAACTCATAAGTTATGAAAATGACAGATTTAGAGGGCATACAGTTCAAAACATATGTGGCAGTCAATAAAGCATCTCCCCGATAGGAGATAGGCAAATTTGCCTCTGCCATCATAGATCTAACCATATATAGGAGAGTCCTATTTCTCTTTTTCGCAACACCGTTTTGTTGTGAATTTTTAGGAATGAACAACTGATGTTCAATTCTTTTTCATCACATAAAGTTTTAAATTTATCTATAAGATATCACGACCTCTGTCAGCTCTTAAAGCTTTGATTCTTTTGTCTAATTGATTCTCAACTAAACTTATATAAGTCTTGAAGCAACTCAATGCTTATGACTTGTGAGAAATCAAATAGACATGACCATATTTAGTATAGTCACATTTAAATGTGATGAAATAGTAGGTCCCATGCCTCACCCTCACATTCATTTGACCATATACGTCAGAATGAACTATTGTAATGGAAATTTTTGGCTCTAGTACCTTTTTCGAATGATTTTCTAACTATTTTTTCTTTTTAGGCAATGCTCGCGCGTGGGCAATTCAACCTTATTTAAATCACCTATTAAACCTATTTTGACTAACCAACTCATTCGGTCCTATCCAATATGGTTTAATTTAGCATGCCATAATTTCATATTATTCTCATAACAATGTGAAAAATAAGAAATTAAAGGAAAAATTGATTTTATGTAAATAGTCATGGTCCACTTCCATAACAATTAAATCTCTCAGTACACAACCAGAACCATAATAGTAATCATTTAAGTATAAGCGTACGCTGTCATCCTCAAAATATAAATTGAAAACAAATTTCAATAAGGTAAGAACAAAACCTAAATTTCATAACAAAGACATCTCTATCTCTTGTATATGGTCCATTAGTTCTGAATTTATCACCCACAAAGGATGAAATTCAGAACTGGATACATAAATTTCACTCACTTTTGAATCAAATAATGTATGTTTTTGGACATAATGCAGTCTCTTGCATAGTGTCCTTGCTATAGGCAATTGAAATATTTCACTCTTGAAACGTTTACCTCTTTTTTACCTTTGGATCTTTAGTGATTCCGTTTTTCGTTTTGCTTTTCAAGCTCTTAAGCCTTTCCCTTATCCCTACTTTTGAAACTTCTTTTGTTGTTCTAGTTAGAACTCATTCTACCATAACAGGACTGTGCCGTATGCACTATGGCATTGACCTTAGTCACTGCCAAATGGTCCCTTTTAAGCTCCAAATGTTAAACAACATCCTTTTATGTTGCCCATATGAATTAGTTGCATCTTCATATACTCCCAACTCTTGGATAAGGAACGGATAACAGTTTGGACCTGCTGCTCGTCAGTCAACTTATGACCAAAGTCATTAAACTCACTTATTCTTTTCCATCTCTCTTAGATATTTCCGCATTGAATAATCAGACTTTTTCTGATATGTATCAAATTTGATCGTCAATGATTGGAACTTAGTCAGAGACACACCTTTGAACTTCTCCTGCAAAGCGATCCACAGATCTATTGCATTTTGATACTTGCGGAATTGCTTAGTGATATCATCTTCCATCGCACTTAGGAAGATGATATGAGCAGTAAAAATTTTATTTTTTCATGCTACATAGGCATTTTGGTCCCGCCTATGCTGGCCTGTAGTGCCATCCTCAGGTTCAGTCATAACCGAACTTGAGGGTTCAAGAGCCTTTCACTCTTTAAGCACATACTGGATCTTCATATTCTAGATTTCATAATTGTCAGCATTTAGCTTCATATCTTTATTAAACTTGGTAATAATTGACTTGGAAGCAGCATCTAGTAGGATCATCTGATCTCAAATGGAATAATATTGCATATTTTTAAGGGAGAAAAGCAACACATGCAATTTACTATGCATATGAAATAATAGCCTAGTAAAATTTTCTATTTGGCTCAAATTCTGAAAGGTCACTAATAGTATCCAATTACCCTCTAAGTTCTAATGTCCAACCTTGCAGGTTAAAATTTCATGCATAATAAATCTGAATTATTGGATTATTAATTTCTCAAACTTATGTGGGGATTTTTATTAAGCCTTTACTTAATAAACATGCAATCATTTTACTCATAAAATATTGCAGGGTAATTAACAATGAAAACAAACACATTTATTATAAAGTTAAATTCCATCATAATAAATAAACACATTTATTTAACCAATAAATAAAATTCAATAATTTAAAAAATAAGACACTCATGTTAAATATCAATAAGAAACATAAATTCTATTTAACAAAAATAAAAGCCAACTCAAATTGACACTTATATCAACTATTCTAGAAGTCCAGATTTCATAAAATCTTTTTAGCTATCAGGATTATTTTTTTGACCGACTTCATTAATTTATCAAGTAACTCATAAGTCAATTGATGAAACTATGAACGATACACATTACACTTTTCTTTTGGCAACTCTAACCAAAGTTTCATTTCCATACTCAGACCACCAGTCCAAATGCACTCTTACATTTGTTCTCACACATTTACTTTATGATGCACTATTGCATCAATGTTATCAGCTCAAATCTTCCTTTGCATTCTGATGTTACCTACAGATTGCACTCTTGCATTTCTCAAAGCAACCTATGCGCAATTTAAGGAAGCCCTAGTGTCCTTATTTAATATTTTTGTAACATATTACAGAAAAAATTTATACACTCATGTATAAACACACATCATTGAAACACATTTAAATTAATAATTAAGGACAAAACGTAAAAAAAAATTTTGAAAGCAGAAAAAACATTTTCTACACATTTTTATAATATTTTAAAAATTTTAAAAATAAAATTGCATTTTATGGTCATTAAAAAATTTTGAAAAAATAACTAAAAAATCAGAAATAATTTTAAAAAAATATTTGATAAAATCGGAGCTGAAAAAGTGGTCGGAAACAACCGCACGTGCCAACACACGTTGGCTGGAGGGAGGAGGACGCGCTTAGGCGCCTGGATGCGCAACACGCGTGACCTCCCACTTGACCAGACACGTGTCACACTCACAACGTGACACGTGTCAGCCCGCTATTGGTCCAACTGGTGCCAACGTGGCATATCCGATACATGTCATCTGCCGCGTGTCGTGACATTATTGGACCACGTGTCACTAATGACACGTCATCACTGATACATGTCAGATCTCTGTCGGACACGTGTCTCCCCCTCATTGGTCCACGTGTCGCCCATGTGGTGCACAGTGGACACGTCATCACCACGTGGCATGGCCATTATCATCCACGTGGCGGTCAACCATTAGGCCACGTGTCACCACATGTCACTCACACGTGGCATAGTCACTGCCGGCCATGTGTTGTTATCCCATTGGTCCACGTGTCCACAGTGACTCATCACTGTGTACACATGGCCGCACGCGCGTGGGCGCCACTGCCCACGCGCACGTGCCAAACGTATGTTGGCGCGTGCAATACACGCGCCACGTTTTCGATCGATTTCGTCGTCCGAGTTCCGGCCAGTGGGGGGGTTTTTGGGGTCCGTGAATCCAATGGTGAGGTCAAAAATTAAAAATTTTGACTTCTAGTCATGTGTTTTAAACACTCATATTTGTCCCCTTGAATTGCAGTGTACACATACACAATTTTCGAGCTGCAATACACATATATATTATTAACACAAAAATAAATTTATTGTGTTTCATACACCCTAGATCTACTAATTTTACACATAAAATTTTAAATCATTTTTAGACACATGCTAGGATGCAAAAATCACGGCTCTGATACCAATGAAGGTGAAAAAATTATAACAAATATAATTTATACGGAGGTAACATTAATAAATGGTACCTACCTCTTGTAGCGCAGAAACTCATTGCGAAAGCGTCTACAAGAATCTCGTTTGTTTTTAGTCACTGGCCTGGCTTTTATCCACATGTGGGATATAGCAGCTATTCCACAATCTAAAAACCCCTGAAATATTAAGATAAAAACAAGCATGAGTGGGAACGAGCAGCCTTGCGGCACATATGTTTTCTCCTTCCCAAATATTGAGATCTCTCATCCATTTATAGAGATCTTAAAAGATAAAGACCTAATTTTAATTTAACTCAAACCCTTTCCGAGATAGAATTTGCTAATCTTAATCAGATTGAATTACTTAATTCTATCTGAATTGGACCTTTATCCAAATTAGAGTTATGGACGTACCCAAACTCTATCACACATGTTGTATTTGCTTGTAGTATTCGAATTGAAAAATGTATGTCCCAATAAATTCATGTTGATTTGTCAAATACTAAGACCAATTTTGCTTATAGTTATTTTTGTTTGTAAGTAGTTAGCATATAAATAATGAAGATGGAGGCAGAAGCAGAATGAAGCTAATTGTTGATGTGCTGCATCATGATGTCAACATAGCAAGAGCAACTGGATATTTAGTTAAATTTCGATTTGGATTTAATTGCTTATTTTCAGCTCCCTCTTTCTCTTGCTTAACTATGATAGTATGAGAGGTGCAGCAATTAAAAGAGTGAATAACAGTGAAAAAGAGGAGCTCAATTACTATTGTGCATTGCTCATTTGTTTGAACTATGTTATTGTAAACTATAAGGCTATGTTTGGTAAGACGGATTGCATTATAATGTAATTGGAGACGTAATGGATTGAAAAATGTATTGTAATGTAATGTAATTATGATTACATTACTATATTTGGTTGAATTAGTATTGTAATGTAAATATTAATACATTCCTATGTTTAGTTAGATTATATATATGTATTAAAATATAATTATATTTATAATTATCAATTAATTTTTTTATATAATTATTTTATTTTTTATAATTATTTTATATATTTATTATATTATGATCTCATATAAAAAATACAATTATACTAAATTGTATTGATTTATATTAAGTTTTAAACTTAATATTTAAAGTAAAATTGACCACCAAAATTCAAAATTAAAATTCATGGAGTACATTTAATTGGTATAACTTCTTCTCAAATAATAAGAGCTAATATATGTTGATACCACACAATATAATTGAAAAAACTAACTTACTACATTTAAAAAGTCTAACCATTGTGATAATATTACTAATTTTTTTCTCCTCTTTATCAACTTCCTTGTGGCCAAACCTAGGCGAGCCATTTTTCTTTAACCTGTACATAAAAAAAAATTGAATTGAATTGAATTTAATATATATAGGTACATCATTGATTACTTGTGATGTCTCAATAACTAAATGGCTGGCAAAAGAAAAATGCGAGGAGGTTGTAAAACAGAACAAAAAAAAAAAAAAGACTAAATTAGTTCTAAGAGAAGGAAAATTGTTCCTAAAAATGAAAGTTTGAGTGTAAAAGCAGCCATTAGTTCTTCTGATGAATAACACGCAAAGATGAGAAGAATCTGCTAAGGATGACACACAATGTTCATGGAAGTAGAATAGTATATGTAGTTATCTATGTGACTGAACACATTAAACAAAATATAGATTTTATATCCATTACTTATATTCATTGTGATGTATCAAATGAAGAGGATGTGATCTGTCCTCTATGTCGTAGTTAATAGAATAGAAAATGCTGTAACCGGTCAACAAGAAATCTACTTTTAGGTAAAAATCAAAACAGAGAACAGTTCATAATCCCATTCTTGCATAAAAAATCCCAACTATACCCACTTTGAGAGCAAACTTAAAAATGCATTTATGGATATTGCATGGATGAAACAGAAGAAACATTATAGTTATGAGTTGCCTCAACTATGAATACACACTATATATTCTATCTGGTTTTGTTTCATTTTAAGGATTCCAAATTAGGCAACAAGCCTTTTACATAATTATTTTAGCAAGAAATATTTTCAACAGAATTCTATTTTAAGGATGAGTCTGCTATATTTAGTATTCCAGGTAGATAACTGTAAAAATTGGAATGGTTTTGGTGAAGAAATTATAAGGTCTGTTAAATCTTCCAGTTAGATAATTATAAGGTCTGTTAAAACTTCCAGCATGAGACAAGAAAAATATATGATATTATGATTAACTAAGCAAAAACAACCACCAGCACCACTATGTCCAAGATGAGGTACATTTTTCAAAAAGAATAGAATTTTGATGTTGTGCTTGATCAAATAAGAAAATAAGTAATGGTTGATATCCCTCACTTTAAGCTTGACTTCTGAATTTTTTTATTTGAAATGCATTTATTTATTCAATGTCCAAACTAACATTGTTCAATGTTCAGACTCGATGTAAGACGACAAGAATATGAAATAAAAGCCAAGAGCAACAAAGCTAATAGTTCAGTTTCAAACTTGAAAGGAATACAGTCACCAATAACTACACTTGAGAAGACTCATATATAGCTCTTCACAGTGCATTTCAACCACGTCATTTCTGAATTTTTGATCCTTGAGATGCAATGGACTCAAATAAAAGCATTTATTTTGTTTTTAGTTATAGAATTTTGTTTGAAAGAGGTTAATTAACTTATAATGGCAATTAGAATGACAAAATAAGCCTGAACACTATAGAAGCAATTGAATAGCGGCCCGATTGCATCTCTCTGTTATATATCGGTGACATAACTAACTAATAACTAGTTTCCCAAAAACCACAAATTACTTTTGAGTTTATCTTTATTATATAGAAGTTTATAAGGCCACTTCCACTGGTTTCTCAGCTCATCCCTTGCAAAGCATATCATATATTGGGGAAAAAAAATAACTGAAACATAAATGTCATAGAAATTGCAGATATCAGCAATTTTGCGATCATGCAGAGCTTAGAAACAAGACTTCTCTTTTTATGAAAGCTACCAAGCACCCACTTTTATTGGCTCGCTGAAATATCCAGATATCAGTTCGAATTAAAATTGTAACTAAATTTAAGTCATCTGATAACCTTCAATTTTAGTCATCCCATAACCACATGCCTTTTACCCCATTTGTAGAAATAAAATAAAAACAAAGAAAGACGAGAGAGATTGATTAAAGATCTGAAGATTAACCAAAAAGAAATCGTGGTTCAAAAATTACAACATCAAATTGAAATTGAAACTTCTCAAAATTGCAAAATCCAAAGAACCATCAACAATGAAATAATTCAGAGGAACCATCACTAGAAATTCAAGTATAGCAAGTTCAAATTAATAAAGTAACTAAAACTTCATCTCAACAATGCAGAAATAAGATTACCTATCAGAGAAAACAGGGAGAAGATTAGCAAATCCACTGACAGAGTAAACCAATCGTGTCGCCGGTGTGTCTCTTTCTCTTAGGATTGTGGCGGTGACTGCGACTGTGACGGCGCGAAGTGAGAATCAGAGAGATAACAGCAGCGGAGAGAAATAGTAGCGATAGAGAGAGGGAGTAGAGGAGACACAGGCTGGGAGAGAGGGGGTGAGAATTTGAGGTGTAATGATAAATACAAGTCTTAATTAACGTATTCAAAAAAATGTTAATAAATGTATTAAAAAATACCTATGTATTTATCATTACATTACACTTAATATTATTAAGGCTAACAAACAAAGGAATAATTACATGTTAGATTACAATACAATCCAATGCATTCTACCAAACATAGCCTAAATATATTATATCCTAAAGTTCCTTATAAATAAAAGAATATAAGACAAATCACAAAAAATACATCTATACTACATTACATCTATACTACATTACACTTTAGAATAGGATTTTATTTTAATTATATTTTCCTACTTTTGTATAATTGTTTTACAACGTATATTGTTCAAGCATTTTCTTGTATAAAATTTGATATTTCTTATAAATAAATATGTATAAAATATAAGGTTGGATAGGGTTAGGCTAACTTTGCGACTTATATGCAAAATCTAAGCCATGTCTCCTAAGAAGCATGCTTTTAATCAAATTTTAATTGGATTAGACTTAAATAAAAAGTATATATCCAAACCCATAAAATTTACAGATTATATTGTAAAAAGAAATGAAATTCTAAATAGATTTTCAAAACTAAATCATCAAAATTAAACATTATACTTTTTTTTTCCTAACAGTTGGATGTTAAGGTTCAAATATAAGCAATTTTTTTTACTTTTATTTTCTCCTAATACGATGAAAATATGTAAATATAGGATGCAATGAGTGTTGTCTTATGATATTAGAATTATAATCAAAATAACCTTACACACATATAGTGTATATGCTGATGAGATACATATAAATTAGGGTTATCGGTTTTTGAAAATTACTAACCATTAACCAGTCCATTACTGTCAGTTAACAGTCCATCGGTTTCGAATTTTCGGATTGGTTAACCACTATAATTATAAAATTCATTTATAAAAAAAATTAAACTGTACATGTTACTTAAAAATAAAATTAAAAACAAAACACAATTCAATGTAATATTTAAATTATAAATATAAACTAAAAATATTGTGTCAATATGCGTGCATAGGATAAAAAAATGTAATAAATGAAAAAAATTATAATTTATTAATTTTATTAAATATTAATTATTACTTATAACGAAATTTTTTATTTTTAAAGGGAAATGAATGTAATTAAAATTACAAGTGTTAAATACTACCTGTCAGAATATTAAAACTAACATTCCACATTTTAATTGAATATTATTTATCATATTAAATTTTAATAATTTAAATATAAAATATTTTAATTAAAGAGTTAAAATTATTAAATTAATTACAATTAGAAATTAATTATATATATTAAAAAGTTTGAAAAGTAAAAATATTTGTGTGTGTTAAAATAAAAGTCTATTATAGATTTAATTTTTCGTTAATATATTAATGCTATATAACTTTTCGAATATATTATGATTTTCATTATTGAAAAATTGATAAATCAAAAAATAATAATAAATACTAAACATGTACATATTGAATAATTAATAAATTAACTAAAAATTCGGTTATTGGTTCGGTTAACCGGTTACATGAGGCAAAACCATTAACCAGTCCATTAATATCGATTTTTTCAAAATATTAACTTTTAAACATTACATTATATAATTGGTTAACCAGTCTATCGCTTCGATTTCGGACCGGTTTAGCGAATCAACCAATTTTTTTTTCACTCCTAGTATAGATAGTGTTTTACTATTCTTGTATACTTCTAGATAAATATTGTCTTTATTGACATTTTTAATTTGAATTTAGTACAAAATGAAAAATAATAGTAATTATTATTGTTATTATTACGTACTATTATTATTAATTCATTAATTTGTATAGGATTAGGACATAATTAAACTTATATTTTTGTGGTTTAGAACAACCAAAATTACTTGAATTTTTTGTGATCAATGGTTATGAATGAGGAATTAAAGAGGAATTAAAGAGATGTATTAATTTTCTGCCCCTTATCTTTTTATAGGCAGTAAACCCAAGTGAGGGGTGAAGCGTGCTGAATTTTTATGTTTACTAAATTATATTTGATAAAGCACAAAATGGTCTTTATCTAGAGAGAAGGAGAGCAGGCTAATTAGTGGCGTGGGATCCGATCGGATGAATAGATCCTGCAAAAGAAAGAGCCCGGTCGGACCAGGCATAAACACTCCGAAACTTAAGTTAGTAGCTTTTAGAGAGAGAATGCTTAGAGATAGAATGCCAGAGAATCAATACCTGGAGCCATCGTTGGCTGGGCTATTTATATGAGATGATTGAGGAGCACTTGAGTGCCTGGGGAGTGATTACTGGCAGTCAAAGTAGGTATTCGGCGGCATGATAGGGAGCAGGTGGTAGGCATGGGTGCTGTCTTGTGTCAGGCGGCTGATGGGACTGGCGGTCACATCAGCCGATCGGGCATATGCACTGCCTAGGAGCTCGTGCCTGCTACTCTTGGTTGTTGGGCCTTGGGCCTTGCCAGTTAAGTGGGCTGACTAGATGGGCCTTAGAGCAAATGATTTTTGTTGTGTTATCACTTGTCCCCCCTCAACAGGTCCGATCGGGCATGGATTTGCCTTTTGTAGCTCTGTTCGGATGGAGTCAGTTCTGAATTTTCCCGACCCGAAGGCGCGCGTTGGCGGGATTTTTGAATTTATGAGGCACTTTTTCTGAAGAGACACGCTTGCCTGGACAACTGTTTTCATTTAATGCTGCGCGTGCTCCGAGGGTGACGCTTTGTTCTACGTACAGCCTTAATATCTTTAACACGTGGCATTCTTCAAGTGGCGAGTCGGTTGGCGTGCTCCGGAAGCTCTGGCCTATAAATAGGGGATTTCAGAAGAATTTCTTCTTCACTTTTTGCAATCCCTAGCGAAGCTCTGCCAAACTGCTTTCTCGACTTCCAGACTTCAGCAATCATTCTTTGCTTTTCCCTCAAATTTTCTAAGTCTTTTTTACCAAGTAAGTGATTCCTCTTCTTTTGCTTTCTCGCTTCCTCTTTGCCTTTTATTTTTTCCCCTGCATTCATCCTCTTAGAAGTTAGAAAATTGCATATTTCCCCCACTTTTCCTTTGTTAAAGATGGATTCCGGCAGTGGCGAGGTATTGGACAGGAGTTTCATGGAGGGATATGGAGATAAGCCAGCAGTTGAGTTGTGCTCTCGCTTGACTTCTAGAGAGGTAGTCAAGATCCCTGCCAAATATGGGTTCCCCGATGACATGTCTGTGATGCGATGTCCCGACTCCATGGCGGTGACGGAGGGGCCCTTCGGAAAGGATGGCAATGAATGGTTTATCTGCCACCTTTGGAGCTTAGATGTAGGCGTGAGGTTCCCGCTAGGCGCCTTCGAGACAGCGATACTAGAGGGGTATGGGATCGCCCCAAATCAGCTGCATCCGAATGGGTGGAGGTCAGTGGCCTGCTTCAAAATTCTCTGCAAAATAGAGGGGGTGGCTCCAACTTTGGACCTTTTCACCCATTTTTTCTACATATCGGGTCGGAGCGATGGGGCAGAATATTTCTTCACCAGCCGCCCAAAGTAGAAGCTCATGTACATCCCCACCTCAATGAAGGGGTACAAGGAGAGATATTTTTTGGTGGGGATGATTGGCGGATTTGGGGTGCACTGACCCGATCGGCTGGAGCCAACGTCTTGAAGGACCTAGCTGCCGGTCAGCCCATATATGAAGGTGATTGTAAGCACCGTGTCCCGGAGCGGTCCGGATCAGAGGTTACCCTGTGATGAAATCAATATCCTAGCCTGTATAAATGGTTTGGATTTGGGGATTTTAGTCCCGCGTTTCATGAGAAGCGAGTCTTTTTACCTTTTGTAGGCAGAAGGGGGGAAAACAGAGGTTTGTTTCGAGTCAAAAGGCTTTTTTTCCTCCACAGACGGCCAGCCCGTCTGTGAAGTCAGCCCGTCGCTTGGGGTCACCGACGACTTGTGGTATTTTTCGACGCCCGTCGGAAAGTCACCGCCCCTGTCAGAATGCCGCCTGGTTTCCCGGAGCACGCAACCCTTCCGACGCCCGTCGGTGGATGTGGCAGGGCCGTCGGACGAATCCTTGTGTCAGAAGGATTCTTCCGATGCCCGTCGGTTGTGTCCGGCTTATAAAAGCTCCGGATTTTCAATATAAAAGGGTTCCAAAAATTTTCAAGAGGGGAAACTCTGCCAAAATTTAAGTATATTTTCTCTCTCTTCCAGCAAACACATTTCATAAAGAAATTTATTTCAAACGAGGATCAAATCAATCAAAAGGGACTAAAAACTAATTAGTTTTCCTTTAGATTTTGATTCCAAAGACAATATTCTGAAGATTTGAGAAGGAAGTAATCTGATTTCCTCTTTTCAATTCTTCATCTTGCTTTTCGTGGAACACGCGGGGCTCTAATCAACACAAGAATTTCACCCAAAGCGATTATCTGAGGGTAAATATTCCGGATTCCTTCTCCATGTTATTTCATATTTATTCTTTATTTGTTAAATCCTTCCATTATTTTTCTTTATTTTGACTCTCATTACTTGATTTTATTGTAAAATCTCCTTTTAGCCTTAAAAGGAATTTTTCTCTTTCTGTTTTTTTCGGAGATAGTGGTGACCAACGGGTCATCTCTATCACCGACGCCTGTGGTCACCTCATTTACAGACGCCCACTTTTTGAGTGACAGACGGACATGTCGGTCACCTTGACTGACGCCCGTCGGTCACCTAAAAGAGGCCGTCGGTGGGTCTGTCTCTTCCCTTTCAAACGATTTTCTATTTTTTCAAGCCCCTTTGGATTCCCACATATTGATTGTATGTATATTGACATCTTTTAACTTTCCATGAGTGTATATTGATTCTCTTGGACTATCCCGAGCTTGAGTGGCTACCTGCCGTATTCGGAGGATATTCGTCCGGTTTAGTTTCCTAATCCTTTTGATTATTTCCTTCATTTGTTATTCATTGATTATTTTATGTATGTGGATGTACTTCTTTCATGTCCCGTTAATGTATAAAAATGACTCAATGTTTTATATTCCATAAAATGAGGTTTACACTTAAGCAAGGGTCCAATACCCTATTTTTGTCCAATAAAGATCATCACAAACAAAAATATCCACTTTTGATAATAGTGTATGCGAGGACCAAAGTCCTCAAAAATAAACAATGCCCCGATTCATGTATGTATCGCACATTTATAAAGGGAGTTGTATTCTGCTCTTTGTATTATTGTAATTTATCGCTTTCACTATTTATTTTGCTCATTTACTGCTTTCCGAATGTGAATAAATGTGCCTTAAATCAATTGCATCGTGTAGAGAGAGAGCGAATTAATGACAATTAAAATTTGATCATAAAATAATCGAGGTAGAAATAGATGAGAAATCCCGGACCCAGCTATGGTCTTTGGGCTCAAAGAGGCTAGAGGTCTACCCTCCAAGACACCTTTTTATGCCACGAGACTTTAGCGCTAATCCTAGGCTCCTTAGGGCGAGAGGTTTACCTTCCAAGACCCCTCTGGCTGGCCCAAAATGGATACTAAGCGCAGTCTTAGGCTCTCCGAGGCGAGAGTAACTTTCCCAATGTTCTATTGGGTGGCGACTCCATGAAACCTCCTTGTTGCCCAACATAGACGCACTTGCGATTTATTGCAAGCTGTCAATGGACCCACAATTGCCCGATCGCCCTAAAGCGGGCGGTCATGAAGGGCGGCCGCGGGGATCCGGCGTGCGTCACAGTGGCGACTCCACTGGGGACGTTTATGGTTCGAGATTTCGATTTAAAAATACCTCGTTTAACATTTATGATTAAAATTTAATTCATAAATTTTCTTTCTCTCAAATTTGCATTCGCATATCATTAGAGTCTTAGAATACGCTAGTTTGGTCCCTCTTTTAGCCCCGGTGCATTCTTGAAGCACGACCTCATTTTCACTCAATTTGGGGAAGTGTTAAGGATAATCACCAGCCCAAGCCAAGTACCTCAAATGGTATATCAAAATGATGACCCGATCGGTCGCTATGCTCGTGATGAGCTAGACCTGTCAGCAGGGATCATGCTTGGGTAGCCTTAAAGAAACATCTCCCTTGTCCAAAGCTCATGTAATTGCCGTAGTTACTTCCCACAGGTGAAATGAACCCTAATTCCATGCTTGCTGTATGGATCCTCATGTATTGGGTGAGTCTAGATGTCTCGCTTGGTAACCTAGCCAAAGGCTATCATGCCTCGGTAGGGCCATGTCGAAATTTATGGAATGTCCAAATACGTGACGATCATTATCCATCCGCTTGTACATTAGCGTAGGAGTGTCATGCTGCCGATTTTTTTGCCGCGCACCATGCCGTCCATCGGGTCCCTCGTTGACCCCTGGGCTAATCCCACCTATGAAAGAGACTGCACGACCATGTGTGTGGGAGAAATAAGGGTGGAAGGACCTACTTGCTTGCTTGTGCTCTGTGAGTGTTGCATATCATGACCATGCATTATACCTGCATTTCATGCATCATGCCTAACACCTTGTCCCTGCAGCCATCATAGATCTGCCCAGGTGGACTAGATCACCAACCGGATGACTGATCCGAGTTCCTACTCCTGAGCTGTCAGATAGAGAGGGTCTACCAGAGATCTTATCAGAAATCAGCGGTACTATATCTCGGATGGCAAACTCGCCTAGGGGGGATGACGCCACCAGGGCCATAATCGCGGAAGAAGTGGGCCGCCGATTTGAGAAATTCGAGGGTAGAATGATGAATATGTTGACCGCCCTGGCACAGTAGAATGCTCCGCAAAATCCTCCTCCTCCTCCTCCAGTGAGGCAGAATGAGCCAGAGGAAGAAAGGGCCGAAAGGCAAGAGGAGCCTGTTAGGCCGCCGCCGGTAGAGTTAAGGTCAGTAGCCTCGGGAGAGCAGAGAAGAAGGCCTGTGCTGAGAATTGACGATGATGTCGAAGATGATAGGATGAGCCTTGCATCTGAGAGGGGGAAGGCTCCTCAGACTGATGACTTCATTTTAAAGAAGATGGAAGAGAGGTTCAAAGCCATGGCCCGTATGCTGAGCCGGGGGCACGGGATGAACCCAGAGGATAAGGAATTGGAGGGAGAGGACCCGATCCCTTATAACTTCAAGATGCCAGACGTGCCAAAATTCGATGGAACTTCTGATCTAACCACTCATGTGAAACAGTATTCTCTAGTCATGAAGGGGACCACGTTGTCTAAGAAGCAGAAGGTAGAATACTTTTATCTGAGTCTGACCGCCCATGCCATCGATTGGTATCATAGTCTTGACCGTCGCACTAAAGAAGATTGGGATCTGCTCACTGAGGAGTTTTTGAAGCAGTATGACTGCAATACCAGAATGGAGGTGACTCTAAAAGATCTTGAACTGCTCCAGCAGAAGGCCAAAGAATCTTTCCATGATTATCTCACCCGATGGCGAAACCGAGTAATGGAGATGCGGAGAAAGCCGGACACCCAGGATCAGATTCGTTTATTTATCAAGAATGCAAGCCCATACTTGAAAGAGGGGTTGAAGATGAAGGGGTTGAAGGACTGGGAGTCTCTCAAAGATATAGCCATCGAGGCTGAAGGAGAATTTTTGGCTAGGAAGGCTAATAATGATAATTTTGCCAAAAGGGCTAACCACGGTCAAGGAACCAGTAGGCCGGCGGGTCCCAGTGGTAGCACCAGAAGAATAGGCGAGGTGTCTGCTACTGAGGTAATCACCCAGAGGAAGTTTTCGAACTTGGGGAGGCCATTATCTTGGGTCTTGAGAAGATTAATGAAGGAGGGAAAATTGCAACCCCTAGATCCTAGACCTGCTTTGACACTGGGAAAGTCGGGGCACAAAGACAATGAATTCTGTGCATTTCACCAGCATTCAGGCCATGTCACAGATAAGTGCAATGCACTGCGGCACGCTATCCAAGACTTGATTGATAACAAGCAGATTTCTGACCCTGAAAAGAGGGAAACTGAGAAGAGGTCCGGTTACAATGCCGTACCACCACCCGTGTTTATGATTGGATCTAGCTTGCCAGAGTGGTACGTGCTACAAGATCTATATGGGAGCGAGAATTTTGTTGCTGATTATTCCAAAGACAGAAAGGAGAGAGCAATTGTGGCAACCCTTGATTGCTGGTCCAGTAGTGAGAGCGGCGGAGAAGCCGACGAGGAGGGGGAGATGAACCTTGATTTGTGGGGGTCTGATGAAGACAAAGAAGAAATAAGGGCTGTAACGAGAAGCGGGAGAGTGGTCCCTGAGATTACCAGGCTGCCTGAGCCAGCGCAGGCGCCAGCAGAGAAAGAGCCAGAGGAGAATCAGATTGTCAAGCAATTGAAGAAGACTGCGGCTCAAATATCCATCTGGGATCTTTTGAGGCAGTCCCCCTCTCATAGGCAGAAGGTAGTAGAGGCTTTGGTTGAGGCCACGGTCGCCACCACGATTTCCCCATCAGAGCTTTTGGGTTTAGTTAAGGGAGGATCCGAGGAGAGATTGGTCTTTTTTCATGCCGACCTACCGGTCGAAGGCCGTAATCATAACAGACCCCTGTACATCAAAGCGCAGATTAACGACAAGCACACTGTTTGCGTCATGGTAGACGATGGGTCTTCTATCAATGTGTGCCCCCTGATAGCTTTGCAGGCTTTTGGTTTAAGCGAAGATATGCTCAGTGGATCAGATCTGACTATCACAGCCTATGATAATTCGAGGAGGCAAGCCTCGGGAACCTTTAAGACCTTGGTCAGGATAGGACCCATCGAAGTGGAAGTAGAATTTGTAGTTCTGCCCATCCCTGCTAACTTCTCAGCTCTGCTTGGGAGACCCTGGTTTCACAAATTAGGAGGAGTGCCATCTACACTGCATCAAATGATAAAGTTCCCACACGAAGGGGAGGTGGTGACTATCAAGGCAGCCAGGGAGAACCAGGTCTTAGCGCTTGAAATAGCTAACCAGCCCTTTAGTGGCTTCCACGTGTCCATGATAAGAGAAGAGCACGGGTCAGTGGATAACCCAGCTGTGATTAATATGTTGAAGAAGATGCATTATCTCCCCGGAGCTGGTTTGGGCAGAAACTCTCAGGGTTTGCAAACTGCGATCACCACTAGAGGTCAGAAGAATCGGAAAGGTCTAGGGTACAGAGGCGGTTTCGACAAGAAGAAGGCGACAGACAAGATCCCTCACATTTCAGAAAGCTTTGTGCCCGCATCCTCGATTTGCGCATACACTGGCAAAGATGAACCGCAATGGGTGGAGGGGAGAATTGTCCCTGGGTTTGAGATCTTTAATGATGTATTTGACTGGAGAGTCGGGTTTATCAAGACTGCTGAAGGCTTCTGGGATGAGGAGGTCATGACTCAGGGTATCACTTGGGACAGATACGAGCCTGAAGAGGTCATTACCGAGAAGATAATAGCTGCCAGGCTAAAAGGGAAAGAGAAGATAGCAGAATCAGAGCTGAAAATAGGAGATTTGAAGATTTCCTCCGACATGCCTGAGGGGCCTCTGCTGAATCAGGAAGTCAGTGATCTAGCCGCGACAACATCAACCTCGGGAGTAGCAGAAGAAGACTCTAGTTTAGACTGTCTTTTTATTCCAGAACTCTTTTATGATGTAAATGACAATTATAATATTATTAATAAGGCAAACAATTTCTCTTGTGTGATGTTTCTAATGATTTCAACATGCATGAACATGATCATATTCCATCAATTTTTGACATTGATTCCTCTGGTACAACGCCTTTTAATCTTGGAAACTCGGAGAATCCGAGAGAAATTCTAATAGCATCAAATATAACTCATGAGGAGAGAAACAATTTTGAGAGAATAATAAGAAAACATGAAAAAGTCTTTGCCTGGACCTATGGGGATATGCCAGGAATTGACCGAGATGTGGTAGAACATGCTATCCCGACTTACCCAGATTATAAGCCTGTGAAGCAGAAGTTGAGAAGACTTAGGCCAGAATGGGCAGACAAGGTCAAGGAGAAAATTCGTGAGCAGATCGAAGCCAAATTCCTTGTTGAAGTGCAGTATCCTACATGGTTGGCAAATGTGGTCCCTGTAGCAAAGAAGAACGGAAAGGTCAGGGTGTGTGTAGATTATCGAGATCTGAATAAGGCTTGCCCTAAAGATGATTTTCCACTACCTCATATCGATGTATTGATAGATAGTGCCGCCAATTGCGCGATGTACAGCTTTGGAGATGGTTATGTGGGCTACAACCAGATCCTGAACAAAATAGCTGACCGGGTTAAAACCGCTTTCATCACGGAGTGGGGAACCTATGCCTACCGGGTCATGCCTTTCGGCCTGAAGAATGCAGGGGCCACATACCAGAGGATGGCGACCAAAATCCTAAGTGACCTGATCCACAAAGAAGTGGAAGTGTATGTCGATGACATGATGGTCAAGTCAGCCACTCGAGAGGGACACTTTGAAGCTCTAGAGAAGTTCTTCACCAGGATTGACAAGTATAATCTGCGACTTAACCCCAAGAAGTGCATTTTCGGAGTGACTTCAGGAAAACTATTGGGACATATCGTCAGTCAGAGGGGAATAGAAATTGACCCGGATAAGGTGAAGGTCATCAGAGAGATGCCCGTGCCGCAAAAGGAGAAGGATGTAAGGAGTTTCCTGGGCAAGCTGCAGTATGTCAGCCGATTTATTGCCAAGCTCACTTCAATATGCGAGCCTATTTTTAAGCTGCTTAGAAAGAATCAACCTGTGGTCTGGAACGAAGACTGCCAGAAAGCCTTTGACAGCATCAGGGAATACCTGTTGAATCCGCCAGTGCTAAGGCCGCCACAACCGATCAAGCCGCTTATCCTGTATCTGGCAGTAGAGAGCAGTTCAGTGGGCGCCATGATGGCTCAAGAGGATGAATTTGGGGTGGAATTTGCAATTTATTACCTCAGCAAGAAGTTCCTGGCTTATGAGATAAAATATGCTGAAGTAGAGAAGATTTGCCTTGCAGTGATTTGGGCGTCAAAGAAGCTGAGACATTACTTCCACTCATACAAAGTTCAGGCAGTGGCCAAGCAGAATCCGCTAAGATATTTACAGGAAGCCCCGTCTTTGCTTGGTAAGATGGGGAGGTGGCTGCTCTTGCTACAAGAGTTTGATGTGCAATACATCACTCGCAAAACTATCAAGGGGCGAGCGGTAGCAGAATTTCTTGCTGAGCATCCTATTCAAGGAGACACTCCCGAGTTTACCTTTTCTGATGAGAGCATAGTCGTGATTTCTGTCCAGGGTTGGCAGTTACACTTCGACAGGGCAGTAAATAACAGAGGGGCCGGAGTTGGAATCATCTTAACAACTCCAGATAATGAGAAACTTCCCCTAGCAAAGAAGCTGAGGTACAAAGAAACCAACAATGAAGCCGAATATGAAGCATGCACTTTCGGGTTAGAAGCTTTAGCGGCATTGGGGGCAAAGAATATAGAAGTATTCGGTGACTCATCCTTGGTGATTAATCAGATTCGAGGTGAGTGGGCTGTTAAAGAAGAACGTTTGGTACCATATGTTGAGTATTTGAAAGAGGTATGTGGGCAGTTTGAAACTTGCACTTTCCACTTCGTGCCGAGGGATGAAAATCGTCTGGCTGATGCGTTGGCAACCTTGGTATCAATGAGGGATAATCCTGAAGGAGTAGCTATGAAGCCAGTACTAATTTTGAGTTCTGAGAAGCCTAGTTTCGAGATCAAGCCTGTAATGGGAGTAGAAGTGGCGGATGGAAAACCATGGTACTTCGACATCATGAATTACTTGGAAAACAGTAAATTTCCAGAGGAAGCTACTGAAAAAGACCAGAGGATGATCCGGAAGCTATCTACTCAGTTCATATCTTTAGATGGGGTGTTGTACAAAAGACAGTCAGACGGGATTCAGCTCAGGTGCTTGAACGAAAAAGAAGCCCGCAAAGTGATGGAGGAAACCCATGCAGGTGTCTGTGGGGACCACATGAATGGTTTGACCTTAGCCAAGAAGATCATGAGACAAGGTTTCTATTGGCTTACAATAGACAATGACTACTCAAAATATGTTAAGCAATGCCAGTTGTGCCAACAATATGCAGACTTGAGACACCTGCCAGTATCAGAGTTGCATAACCTGACATCACCTTGGCCTTTCGCTGCTTGGGGGATAGATATCATTGGAGAGATTTGTCCTACGGCGTCCAATGGGCACAGATACATCATAGTCGCAATTGATTATTTTACCAAATGGGTAGAGGCGGAATCCTTCAAAAAGATTGACGCGAGGGATATGGCCAAGTTCATAGAGAGAAATCTGATTTGCAGATATGGCCTCCCTCATCACATAGTGTCTGATAATGGGGTGCAGTTCATGGGAGAAACCAGGAAGCTCCTCGAGAAGTATGGTGTAGAGCATCATAAATCCTCTCCCTACCGACCGCAAGCAAATGGAGCAGTAGAAGCCGCTAATAAGAATATGAAGAAAATCCTGTCCAAGATGGTCCAAACCTACAAAGACTGGGCTAAAAAGTTACCTTTCGCCCTGTGGGGATATAGAACAACGGTAAGGACGTCTACAGGAGCTACACCATTTTCCCTGGTATACGGAACAGAAGCAGTATTGCCAGTTGAGATAGAGCTTAAATCACTGAGGGTGGTCATGGAAGCCCAAGTTCCGGAGGCCGAATGGGCACGGCAGAGGCTACAGCACTTGAACTTATTTGATGAGAGTAGGCTGAAAGCTTATTATCATAACCAGATCTACCAGAAGAGATTGGCAAGAACTTTCGGAAAGAAGGTGAGAAAGCATCCACTGAAAGAAGGGGACTTGGTGTTCAAGCAGTTGAGGCCAGACATACCAGATATTAGAGGGAAATTCAGACCGACCTGGGAGGGGCCGTATATCCTTAAGAAGCTGCTGTCCAAGGAAGCTGCAATCTTATCGGATAGTGACGGGAACGAATTCAAGGAGCCAATCAACGTCGACAGACTCAAAAGGTTTCATGTCTAAAGATTAAAATAAAAAGAAGAGAATAAAATGCCCTGCAGGTCGAAAACCGAAAAAAGGCGGCTGTGCTAAAATTGGGCGCCTCGACAGGGTGAAAACCGAAAAAAGGCATCCTGTGCAAAAATTAGAGGCATGAGAGAAAATGTCCGATCGTGAAAACCCGAGAGGGCCGATTGGTAACAGGAGTTGATGCTGTTAAAAATTTGGTTTCATGTATTAACAGCGCGTAAGCAGCTGAGTAAATGCCAAAACTGATCATGTATGCTGAAATTATATGAAAATATACACAATTTCGTGAAATAGAATGAATATTATTCTTTTCATTTTTTTCATTTCCCAGTTCTGCATTAAAAAGAAATGTAGCACCAAAAGAAATACATGTGTAAGCTAAGCTAAGTCCTGCTGCTGCTCTCGCCGACCAGATGCTTGAGCCCTCGAGTCCTGTTATCAGATGCTGGACTAAGGATCCATTTCTTGTACTCGCTAGTCGAAGACACGGAATGATTGCCGAACCTCGGGATAACAGTCTTCACTGGTAGTCTGCCCCACAGCTCATGATACCGAGAAGCAAACGCAGCCGAGAGAGCTCCTCCCCGGAAAGACAAGGGAACCCTCACTACATCCTGGGTCATCCCGAGCTGACGTGTACAACGAGAGGTGATGCAGAAGGTGGCCTGACGGAGGCCGCAGAGGGGAACACACCCCGATGGTCCATCAATGACCACATGGGACAGTGGGAGCCAGGCAGACGTAAAACTGATGTCGTCATCTGACAGTTCGCCAAATCTGATAATACCTTCACCAGTAGTGGCACACCCATGAAGTCGTCGACGCGGCATAAAGTGGCTCGACGAATACTGTGGAGTAACTCGGAGGGGTGGCTCAGACAGCATCTTTAGTTTCTCTTGCAGCCAGATCAAAAAAAAAAAAAAAAAGAGAAAGAAAGAAGAGAAGAAAAAGAAAAAAGATGAAAAAGCCGCTGGAGTAAGTAGGGTTTACTTCATGCAAAAATAAGGCACAGGGTTGTGTGAAAATCCGAAAGGACGCACCTCCCGCTAAGAAAAGTTAGTGTGAAAATCCATAAGGGACGCACTACCTTTAAAATAATGACATACCTGGAGCAATAAGGGGCTGCCGGTAAAGGTTGTGGTGGATCCAGAGCTCACAGAGTCCAAACCCAGGATGGTCTCAGCCAGGATGAGCGGCAAGGGTGATAATCCCAGATGAAAGTCGCCCAAGACTCCGAACAGGCGAGAGTCACCTGTCAAACCCCCTGGAACAACAGTAAGGAAGTTCACCATGCAGAACAAGAATATGACGCTTACCCGGTAGGTGGGGATGTCAGTGAACTGATCCAGAGCCCCGATTAGTGGCCCCAGAGCGAAGGAAGAGCCCGGAGGAATCAGCCGGATGGCCTCAGAAGAAGGTATACCGAGGGCCATGGCTACGTCCCGGGTCTGGAATAGGCCACAGCGGGGGACGCAAGGCAGAGCGCTAGGAGGGAACCAGGCTCCCAGAATGGTAGCTAACTCTTCAGGCAAAGGGCACAGTTCCTGGTAGGTGAAGCGAAAGACGTGAAACCGGGGGTTCCAGAAGTGGGTCGCCGCCAGAAGGAGATTTTGGTCGACTTTGACCCGGCATAGGTATTTCAGCCCGGACAGAGAGGACAGGGCGCCTTCTTCCCAAGTGTGTTTGTCATCTAAAATACAGTGCATCCTTTGGGCTAGAGAAGAGGACATATTGGGAGAGATGGAAGGCTCAAGGTGTTGGAAAATGAAGAGACACAAGGAGAGCAAAAATTTTGTGACAATTTATAGGGAAGGCTCACTGACGGCCTACCCGTCTCTCTAGAGGGACGGCCTGCCCGTCGGTAGAGATTCACTTGGCAGGCGCATGCGTCATCATTGCATTCATCACGCGCATTTATTGCATGACAGACGGCCAGCCCGTCGGTCACATATAGACGCTCAGCCCGTCGGTCACGAAATTCTATATAAGGGCGAGTGACAGACGGTGCAAATGCTGCTGTCCCTTTCATTTTCTTCTCTCTAACCATTTTTTGGCCTTTTTTAGCGGTTTTTCGAGCATTTCTTCTTATTTTTTCGCGATTTCTTCATATTTTCGCATTCTATACTCACCGGGTGCTTGGATATTTATATTTTTTCAGTTTCTACACTTCTTGCGACTACAAGTAAGTAAATAAATACCTTTTTTTGAATTCTATTTAATTTATTTCGTCATTTCTTCTTCTTTCAATCTTTAGAAATGACTAGGAAGTTTTAGATGCCTTAGAAATTTAGGGGGGATGCTGCCCATTTTTCTTTTTTTATGCAAATAAATCTGAACCTTTGCATGACCACATAGAAATAGGATTTTTCTATAACTTTAGTGCTTTAGAAATAGACAGTTTATAGCGCACTTTTCTGTGTATATTTTGCTTGTGAGGCCTGAGGCCATTATTTTGTGTTGTTGGGGACTCACTCTTGCCGGGGTGTGTCCCATTTACATGCGTATATTATTGTCGAGGCCTGAGGCCTATTTTGTTGCCTTTTTATGCAGGAGGTCGGGCATACCCCTGCCGGGGTGCTGCCCAAATTTTTATTATTATTTCTAGAATTGAATATTTTCATGTATAATGCATGCCTTGGGACATAGAAAGCCCATTTCCTTTACTCGTTTCAAATTATTTTCATGATAATTGCATATTGTTTTTGCCTTGATACATGCAAAGCATGTGGGCAGCCATTGCCCTTTTCATTTATTATCAATTTTCTGTATCTAGTCTTCGGGCCGCCATTGCCCTGATGAGGCCCAAGTGGGCCGTCCCCTTGAGAATAAGTCTAATAATACTTGTTTTATCAAATTTTCGCTATCTAATTTTTTCGTCTTTGCAGGATGCCTCCCAGACGTAGAGTACCGCAGGCCCAGCCCGAGATTGTAGTTCCGGATTGGATGGATGCCGAGTCAGCTCAGAGGTATAGAGCATTGGCTCAGGTAGAGCTTCGGGCCAGCCGTTTTGTATCCCGGCCGTTCCTGGAGGCACTAGGGATGGCCCCAGAGTTTGATTTACTCGTCGAGGGTGCTGGGTGGACAGAGTTCCTTGAGCCCTCCTTCTAGACTTTTCCAGAGGCTACTCGCCAGGTCCTGGCCACTCTTCGCTACACCGATTTTCAGAGTGCAGATACCGACCCAGGGGTGGTTCAGTTTTGGTTCGACGGCGACCACTTCAGTATCACTAGACAGAGATTCGCTCAGGCCATGGGGCTCCCTACAGAGGAGGGGGTCGAGATCCCACGGCGAGCTGTTAGACGCGCCCATTGGGCGGCTATTGCCATACCGAGAGTGCTGTATGATCATGATACTGCAAAGAGCACCGTACTGGTGTCTCAGGCACTCCGGTATTTGCACAGAGTGCTGTCCAGTTCGTACCTCGGTCGAGCTGGTAATCCAGGGTCGCTTAATGCGGTCGAGATCTGGAGCCTCTGGGCCATGGTGGCAGGCCAGCGTCTCAACATTAGCCACGAGATCTTGGCTAACTTGACCAGAGTCGACAGAGGGTTGACACCTGTGGTGATAGTGGGAGGAGTTATCACCCGGCTGCTTCTGAGATTGGGAGTTACCCCTAGCAGATTGAGAGGACCCTTGGCAGAGGGGATCCATATGGATGCAGCCGCGGCAGTGCAGATGGGGATGATGGGCATGCAGAGGCATACAGGGTGCTGACCATTCACGAGACCCGACGGATGTTCTCACTTCCTCCCTTGGGTCCAGATCCAGACCACCCGGAGCACCCAGAGGATCAGCCTCCACAGCCAGAGCTCCAGCCTCAGCCAGAGCACCAGCCTCTACATCCAGAGCCTGAGCCTCAGCCTCCCCAGCCTCCTCAGCATCAGACCGTGCCACCGCCACAGCAGCAGGAGCAGCCCAGGACCCCATCGGACTTTGACATAGAGTTCACGATGGATGATCTTTTTGCTGCCTCACCAGCATCCCGAGCACCGACTCCTGTCCCATCACCGGGCATCAGAGTGCAGAGGACTACCCGCGGGCCCCCCGAGAGATATCATCCTTATTCTAGAGGCGACCCGGGGGCATCCACCTCTACGGCACCGCCTCCAGAGCCACCACAGTAGCAGTCAGCACAGCCCGACTTCTCTTAGCTCCTCACTTCCATGTTCGCGGCCTTAGAGCAACGGCAAGATGAGAGAGACAGAGCTATTCACGAGAGGTTGGACCGTCAGCACGCTGCCATTCAGGAGCAGTCCCAGTCGGTGGAGCGTCTAGCCCAGGAGCAGGCCGGCTACATTGAGCATACTACACGGGAGCAGGCTCGGATCATGGATGCTTTCAGGGATGAGCAGGCTCGGGTCGTAGAGACCCTCAGAGGTGAATAGGAGAGGTTGATTGAGCAGATTGCTCAGGGTCAGAGGGAGCTCAGGCAGCAGCTCGCTCATGATTTGAGGACGTCACAGGACCAGGCGTCTCAGAGGGTTGACATGACCCTGCAGATGATTGACGAGTCACTTGACTCTCTGAGATCCAGCGTCCAGGCAATAGAGGGGATTCTCCCAACCTTGTCTCAGACCATGAGGGAGTTCAGGGAGCAATCAGAGCAGCGCTTAGAGCATATGAAGACGCCCACCAGTGAGCAAACCACTCAGTTGAGCAAGGCGTTCAAGAAGTTGGGAGGCACGATATCAAACACGCTGGAGTTCATGAGGACCTGCACCCAGCCTTTCTTGGATGGCCATGCTCAGATCCATTTCAGGTAGACCCACAACGCCGAGGCAGGACCCTCCACAGCTCTGCCTCCAGCACAGCCAGCTCTGCCTCCACCTCCGCCCAGGACAGTGCACATATCGGATGACGAGGATCCCGATGAGCCCTCTGACTACATACCCCTATGACATTCAGGGAGTCATATTTTTGTATACTTATACTTTGTATATACATTGTACAAAATGGATATTTCTAGTGAAAAACTTTTGTTTCAAAATTTATGCATTTATGATTCATTCATATAGCAGATGAATATGTACCTTCACATTCATTCATATTCCAAAGCAAGGAAAATAAAAATGATGAATAGCAATTCAATAAAAAGAAAATTATAAATGAAACATGGTATAGCAAATATAGCAAAATCACGCCATTAATAACAAGTTAAAAGATAACCATTCAAACATGAACTAACAAAACCTTTTATCACACAGGTACAGAGAAATACTACTTTTCACCTCACAAGATCGAAGCTGCAGTTAAAGAAACACTGCTCTTCACCAAACCGGGATTGTAGCCAAAGCCTGCTACGTCTCGCAGTTCGCGCGGCAGCCGGAGAGTGCTACGCACCTTGCAGATCGAATGGGGGTTAGCAAGGGAACTTCAGATCGAAGTTGCAGTTAAAGAAACACTGCTCTTCACCAAACCGGAATTGTAGCCAAAGCCTGCTACGTCTCATAGTTCGCGCGGTAGCCAGAGAGTGCTACGCACCTTGCAGATCGAATGGGGGTTAGCAAGGGAACTTCAGATCGAAGTTGCAGTTAAAGAAACACTGCTCTTCACCAAACCGGGATTGTAGCCAAAGCCTGCTATGTCTCACAGTTCGCGCGGCAGCCAGAGAGTGCTACGCACCTTGCAGATCGAATGGGGGTTAGCAAGGGAACTTCAGATCGAAGTTGCAGTTAAAGAAACACTGCTCTTCACCAAACCGGGATTGTAGCCAAAGCCTGCTACATCTCATAGTTCGCGCGGCAGCCAGAGAGTGCTACGCACCTTGCAGATCGAATGGGGGCTAGCAAGGGAACTTCAGATCGAAGTTGCAGTTAAAGAAACACTGCTCTTCACCAAACCGAGATTGTAGCCAAAGCCTGCTACGTCTCACAGTTCGCGCGGCAGCCAGAGAGTGCTACGCACCTTGCAGATCGAATGGGGGTTAACAAGGGAACTTTAGATCGAAGCTGCAGTTAAAGAAACACTGCTCTTCACCGAACCGGGATTGTAGCAAAAGCCTGCTACGTCTCACAGTTCGCGCGGCAGCCAGAGAGTGCTACGCACCTTGCAGATCGAATGGGGGTTAGCAAGGGAACTTCAGATCGAAGCTGCAGTTAAAGAAACACTGCTCTTCTCTTCGAGTCCGTAGCTAGAGAATGCTACGTCTCACCAACCCCTACAAGTCGAGACGAGATTTGGTAGGGATATCTTCGCATCGCTGACCAGGCCAAGACGAGGTCTACCCGGCAAAAGGCGCGGAAGGTAAGAACCATCGCAGGTACACCTTCTTTCTTTCTGTCCTTTCTCTGAGTTTTGGCTTATCTAGGCGCTTGTGCACTAGTTTTCCCAAAACTGGGGGCAACTGTAAGCACCGTGTCCCGGAGCGGTCCGGATCAGAGGTTACCCTGTGATGAAATCAATATCCTAGCCTATATAAATTGTTTGGATTTGGGGATTTTAGTCCCGCATTTCATGAGAAGCGAGTCTTTTTACCTTTTGTAGGCAGAAGGGGGGAAAACAGAGGTTTGTTTCGAGTTAAAAGGCTTTTTTTCCTCCACAGACGGCCAGCCTGTCTGTGAAGTCAGCCCGTCGCTTGGGGTCACCGACGACTTGTGGTATTTTTCGACGCCCGTGGAAAAGTCACCGCCCCTGTCAGAACGACGCCTGGTTTCCCGGAGCACGCAACCCTTCCGACGCCCGTCGGTGGATGTGGCAGGGCCGTCGGACGAATCCTTGTGTCAGAAGGATTCTTCTGACGCCCGCCCCCATACACCGACGCCCGTCGGTCGTGTCTGGCTTATAAAAGCTCCAGATTTTCAATAGAAAAAGGTTCCAAAAATTTTCAAGAGGGGAAACTCTGCCAAAATTTAAGCATATTTTCTCTCTCTTCCAGCAAACACATTTCGTAAAGAAATTTATTTCAAAAGAGGATCAAATCAATCAAAAGGGACTAAAAACTAATTAGTTTTCCTTTAGATTTTGATTCCAAAGACAATATTCTGAAGATTTGAGAAGGAAGTAATCTGATTTCCTCTTTTCAATTCTTCATCTTGCTTTTCGTGGAACACGCGGGGCTCTAATCAACACAAGAATTTCACCCAAAGCGATTATCTGAGGGTAAATATTCCGGATTCCTTCTCCATGTCATTTCATATTTATTCTTTATTTGTTAAATCCTTCCATTATTTTTCTTTATTTTGACTCTCATTACTTGATTTTATTGTAAAATCTCCTTTTAGCCTTAAAAGGAATTTTTCTCTTTCTGTTTTTTTCGGAGATAGTGGTGATCGACGGGTCATCTCTATCACCGACGCCCGTCGGTCACCTCATTTACAGACGCCCACTTTTTGAGTGACAGACGGACATGTCGGTCACCTTGACTGACGCCCGTCGGTCACCTAAAAGAGGCCGTCGGTGGGTCTGTCTCTTCCCTTTCAAACGATTTTCTATTTTTTCAAGCCCCTTTGGATTCCCACATATTGATTGTATGTATATTGACATCTTTTAACTTTCCATGAGTGTATATTGATTCTCTTGGACTATCCCGAGCTTGAGTGGCTACCTACCGTATTCGGAGGATTTTCGTCCGGTTTAGTTTCCTAATCCTTTTGATTATTTCCTTCATTTGTTATTCATTGATTATTTTATGTATGTGGATGTACTTCTTTCAGGTCCCGTTAATGTATAAAAATGACTCAATGTTTTATATTCCATAAAATGAGGTTTACACTTAAGCAAGGGTCCAATACCCTATTTTTGTCCAATAAAGATCATCATAAACAAAAATATCCACTTTTGATAATAGTGTATGCGAGGACCAAAGTCCTCAAAAATAAATAATGCCCCGATTCATGTATGTATCGCACATTTATAAAGGGACTTGTATTCTGCTCCTTATATTATTGTAATTTATCGCTTTCACTATTTATTTTGCTCATTTACTGCTTTCCAAATGTGAATAAATGTGCCTTAAATCAATTGCATCGTGTAGAGAGAGCGAATTAATGACAATTAAAATTTGATCATAAAATAATCGAGGTAGAAATAGATGAGAAATCCCGGACCCAGCTCTGGTCTTTGGGCTCAAAGAGGCTAGAGGTCTACCCTCCAAGACACCTTTTTGTGCCATGAGACTTTAGCGCTAATCCTAGGCTCCTTAGGGCGAGAGGTTTACCTTCCAAGACCCCTCTGGCTGGCCCAAAATGGATACTAAGCGCAGTCTTAGGCTCTCCGAGGCGAGAGTAACTTTCCCAATGTTCTATTGGGTGGCGACTCCATGAAACCTCCTTGTTGCCCAACATAGACGCACTTGTGATTTATTGCAAGCTGTCAACGGACCCACAATTGCCCGATCGCCCTAAAGCGAGCGGTCATGAAGGGCGGCCGTGGGGATCCGGCGCGCGTCACAGTGATATCAAGAAATTGATGGACGCCGTGAGTAGGCATGGAGAGCCTTACCAGTCTAGCTTTCTCCTGACCACATTATTTGGCTCTTTTAGCTCCGAAGCTGCCGAGAATGCAGAACGTGAGCAAAAGGATTGGAGTAGACCAACATTGGCATAAAACATCAACCATGCATTGCATTTTGCATGAAGCATGTGCTTTGAAAAAGAACTTATCTGTTGTTTGTTTTGGTTGCAGTTGAGATGGCCGGTGGGAGTGTTGCGTCCAAATAGCTCGGTGAGCAGATCCGGCTGAAACGCGAGGCCGAGCGGAAAGCCCAAGAGCAGAGGAAAAGGAGGAAGCTGGTGTCTTCTGCAGAATTGCAAGCCTCTCGGGGGGCGGCTGGTGCCTCTTTAACTGCCGCTCCTATTACCGCTGTCCCAATCTCCTCTGCCCTTCCGGCTACTGCTGTCGTAGTTGAACCAGTCGCCGATCCTACACCTGCAGCGCCTCGATCTGACACCGAGGGCCTGTGAGCCCATGGTCGGCCCCCGAGACTGCGAGATGAGTCTGATGAGGATGATGTACCTATCATCCAGACCTTCAGGGAGGTGGCGCAGGGGCTTCTGGATGAGGAGGCCCGAAGGAAAGCTGACACGGCCGCTCGAAAAAGGGCTGCCGATATAATAACCGCTTCAGATGCTAGGGTGGCTGCTAGCGGCAAGGCCATTTAGTAGAGTACTCGGCTGGAACCGTCCCAGCGATCGGACAGGCGACCCGTTCCTTTGAAGGAATTCTTGAAGGAGAACTTCGGTAGTGACTGGTTGCCAAGCAGAGTGGCTGGTTATATCTGTCGAGGCCTCCTTCGGGACGATGATCTTAAGGACATCGGGGATGCCAATCTGCTCAATAAAGAGTGCAGCACAATTAGCCACCAATTAATAGATGTAAGTTCTTGCCACTTCATGTTGTCTGGGATTGTCAATATCCCATTGCTTGGTTTAATTGCCCTTTCTATTTGCGTAGGAGGGCAGGAGGACTCAACGGCTACACCTCATGGCTGCCTTTTGGAAAGGTAGGGCAGAGGAAAGCGTCAGGGTCAGGGCAGAGGCAGACACTCACTGTGAGGCTGCTCGAAAGGAGGCCTATGCCCTTCGCGCTGAAGTGGCGAAATTGAAGCGGCAGTCATCTGCTTCCCAGTCAGAGACGGCGGCTCTGAGGAAAGAGGCTCATCAAAAGGCTCAGGAGTTGAAGGCTCGGCAGGGTGAGGCTAATAGACTGAAGGGCGACATTGCCCGCCTTTCTGCTGAGAATGCCCAGTGCAGGTGGTTTGAGGCAGATGCAACTAGACTGGATGCCGAGTGCAGAGAGTTGGCTCCTGAGAATGCCAAACTGAAGGTAGAGGGCGAGCAACTGTGCAAAGAGGGGGAGTCTCTGAGGATGTCATCGGAGGAGAGGGAGGCCTTCTGGGCAAAGAGGCTCGAAGAGGAGCTTGCCGCTCAGAAAGAGCGCCTTCTTGATGAGCTAGCAGAGGTTCAGGGATAGCTGTTGTCCCGGCTAATTCATGAGGCTGGGAGGTAGTTTCCTGGCGCAGATCTGGATTGGATGGATGATCTGGCAGCCTTGCCCACTCCTCCAAGCAGTGATAATAAAGAGGGTGCTCCTGAGGGGGAGGTGTCTGAGAGAGACTCAGGGGGAGATCCTTCGCCTCGAGAGGCTAATCAAGAAGCCCCAGTGGAAGCCGAGTCTGTGATGCCTCTACCAGCGGGGCCTGTCTCTAAAGGGGGAGCAGGGTCTTTACCGTCTGTTGCTGACCCTTCTCAAGCCACCGCCGATCCTAATGCCGAGCAGACTGCCGATCCTCCTGGCAATGTAGATATTGTAGACATAGAGGGTTAGTATAGGAGCTTAGATTAGCTTTGCTTTTTTCCCTCTTTTATTCTTTGTCCTTGTGACAATTCTTTGAAATTTGTACAGTTGAGATTTCCTTAATAAAGTTGCATTTTTCTGCAAAGTGTTAATTTGCATAATCATAGCAATTAAGAACACAAACATTTGCATTGAATTTGTTAGTATAATCGAGCTAGGTACTATTCAAAAAATTGCATAAAAATTGCAAGTACTTCCTGAATTGAAATGTCTTTCAAGTCCAGTGGCCGATCGGCTCAATCTGGCTTGGGACGGAGACCCTAAACGTCGCATTTTTGGTTCAGAATGAACGTCAAACCTAGCGTATGAGCCCTTGAGATTGCATAAAATTTGCTAAGTCATAGCTCGCTAAAATGCGTATAATTTGCTAATGCGAAGCGTATGAATGCATCTGATATACTTCCTGAATTGGAGTGACTTTTTGTCTTAAGTTAACCATAACTCTCGCATTTTTGGTTCGGGATGGGCGTCGAACCTAGCGGATGAGCTAGGCCTGGAAACAAATAAGATTCAACTTTCGCATCTTCGGCCTGGGACAAATGTCAAGCTTAGAGAGTAAGCTGTTTGACCTTTGCATTTTCAGTTCGGGATGGGCATCGAACTCAGCGAAGGAGAGTCTGTATTTTCGGATCGGGATGGACATCGATCCTAATGGATAGGATCGACATAAGGTTCGTGTTTTTCGCATCTTTGGATCGGGACGATCATCGATCCTAACAGTCGAACTGTCGAGAGTTTTCTTCTTTCCGTATCTCGAGATCGGGAATTGCATCGATCCTAATGGGCTTTGTACCTGTAAAGGGAATAGTTCCAATTTTCGTATTTTCGGCTCGGGATGGACGTCGAGCTTAGCGTATAAGTTATATTATGCATAAATTAACAAAGATGGAAGAAAAACCTTTTTATTAATCAGACATTTGTTGAATTTGGATACATCACTATAAGTGATACTTTTTAAGCACTTCGACATTCCAGCTTCGAGGGATGTCATGCCCTTCTATAGTTCAGAGCCTATATGCACTTGGGCTTAAGACGTTGGAGACCTCGGAGGGCCCTTCCCAGTTTGGCATCAGCTTGCCTACTCCGGCATTTTTTGACCCTAGGTCTGCTTTTCTGAGCACCAGATCGCCAACACTGAAGGTCCTGGGCCTCACCTTAGCATTGTGGTACCTGGCAACTCTTTGCTTATAGGTCGCGATCTTGGTGTAGGCGTCCTCCCTCTTTTCTTCTATCAGATCAAGATATTGGCGTCTTTCTTGAGCGTTCATCTATTTAGAATAAAGCGCTGATCGGAAAGATTGGAGGCCGACCTCTACTGGTATCATCGCTTTGGAGCCATAGGCAAGGGAGAATGGCGTTTGATGAGTGCCCGTCCTTGGCGAAGTTCTGTACGACCACAAGACACTCTACAGTTCTTCAGTCCAATTGCCTTTTGCCTTACCCAGTCGCTTTTTCAACCCTTCCAGGATGGTCCGATTGGAGACTTCAATCATTCTGTTGATTTGGGGATGAGCGACTGATGTGAACCTCAGTTTGATGCTTAGGCCTTGGCAAAAATTTTTGAAAATGGAGCTGTCGAACTGCTTGCCATTATCTGTAATGAAAACATTGGGTAAGCCATACCTGCAGATGATGTTCTTCCAGGTGAAGTTCTTGACCCTTTCGGCTGTGATTGTGGCTACAGGTTCAGCCTCAATCCATTTGAAAAAGTAGTCGACTGCTACTATGAGGAACTTAATCTGCTTTTTGCCTTGGGGAAAGGGTCCCAAAATATCGAGGCCCCACTGATCAAATGGCCAGGCTATGCTGACTGGCTATTGGTCTGCTCCATGCTGCCTTATAATCCTCCCATGTACCTGACATTATGGTATCTCCTCACTTTTTCTTGAGCATTTTTGAGCATGCTGGGCCAGTAATATCCCGTCTGGAGGGCTTTTCTTGCCATGGCTCTGCTCTCCTTGTGTACGCCGCATATGCCTTCATGGAGTTCTTTGAGGATGTAGTCTCCCTCTTCCTCCGTCACGCATTTGAGCCACTGGTGGCTGAAAGCTTTCTTATACAAATCACCGTTAATGATGGAATAATTAAGGGATTTTCGTGATACCTTTCGAGCTTCGTCTTTGTCCTCAGGCAGCTGACCTGTTTGGAGGTACTGCTTGATTGGGCTCATCCAGGTTTCATCCCCTTGGTCGATCTCCATCATCTTCGGCTCGTCTAGGGAGGAGGAAGTTTTGTTAACAATGGCAATGTTTTCCTTTATAACACTTTGTTCGGAGGCAGACATCTTTGCTAGCCGATCGGCTTCTGATGTTTGGTCTCTTGACACCTTCTGGAGGACCCATTTTGACCCAGTTTTCTCGAGTTTTGTGAAGGCAGCCTTGACCTTGGCTAAGTACTGGATCATGCTGACTTCTCTGGCCTCGAAGGTGCCCATAACCTGACTAGTTATTAGCTGGGAGTCGCCCCTGATAACTACTGACTCCCGTCGGATTGCGTGGAGCAATCTCAGCCCTTGAAGGAGTGCCTCGTATTCTGCTACATTATTTGAAGCTTTAAAATTAAGCTTTATTGCGTATCTTATTGTAATACCCAGGGGGCCTCTTATCACTATGCCTACTCCTCCTCGAGTGTCATTCGCTGCGCCATCCACCGTCATTTCCCAATTTTGTAGTTTGGGCTGACTTTGTGATTCCTCACCGGTAAATTCAGCGACAAAATCTGCCAAGGTCTGGGCTTTTATTGCCTTTCTGGGTTCGTATCTCACATCCCAGGACTGCAGCTTAATTGCCCATCCCACCATTTTGCCCTCCAGATCGGGGGTCTGTAGAATTCTTCTGAGCGGGTGACCCGATCGGACGACAATTGTGTGTGCCTCAAAGTATGGTCTCAGCTTTCTTGCACACATCATAAGGGCAATGATGAGCTGCTCAACCGGTCCCTTCTTCAAATCCGCACCCGTAAGTACTTCGCTAACGTAGTACACAGGCAGCTGTTGTGTTCCCTCCTCTCGGACCAGGGCACCTGCAACAGCTTCCCTAGAGGTGGCCAAATAAAGGTACAGATTTTCTCCTGGTATCGGCCGGCTAAGCAGTGGTGGGTTGATGAGGAATGCTTTCAGCTCTTTGAAAGCTTGTTGGCAGTCTTCCCCCTAGACGAAAGTTTCACTCTTCCTCAGCTTTTTGAAGAAAGGAGTGCATCGCTTGGCTGAGGAGGAGATGAATCGTCCCAAGGCTATTATCCTTCCGTTTAGCTTCTAAACATCTTTTACGCTCCTGGGAGGTTGTATCTCGAGGATAGCCCTTATTTTTTTCGGATTAGCCTCAATCCCTCTTTGGGAGACCAGGAATCCTAAAAAATTTCCTGATGGTACTCCAAAGACGCACTTCTCGGGATCAAGTTTCATCTGGAACTTATTCAAAGTATCAAAAACTTTTGCCAGATCGGCAGGGTGTTCTTCAGGGCTTCGGCTCTTTGCGATCATATTGTTTACGTACACTTCGACATTCTGCCCGATTTGGTCTTTGAAGATTTTATTCATAAGATGCTGATACGTGGCCTCATCATTCTTCAGACCGAACGGCATCACCCTATAGCAAAAGGTTCCGTTGTCTGTAATAAAGCTGGTTTTCTCCTGATCCATGAGCCACATCAGGATTTGGTGATAGCTAGCGTATGCGTCAAGGAGGGAGTAGATGGCATGGCCTGCGGTGGCATCCACCAATTGGTCTATACTTGGTAGGGGGTAGCTGTCTTTGGGACATACTTTATTAAGGTCCGTGAAATCTACGCACATCCGCAGCTTCCCTAACTTTTTCTTCACCAAAACCACATTGGCCAGCCACTCGGTATAGTCTACCTCTCGGATGGTTCTGGTCTTAAGTCGTCTATCCACTTCTTCCGAAATGAACCTCCTCTGGTCGGGTGCGTGTCTTCTAAGCTTTTGTCGGACCGGAGGATGATTTGGGTCCACATTTAATTTGTGGGTGATCACCTTGGGGTCTATACCAGGGATGTCTTCTGGCCTCCAGGCAAAGGTCGCTCGATTTATTGTTAAGACCTGCATGATGGCTTCTTCTGTTTCCTTATCCATGCTGGTCCCAACTTGAACATTTTTTCCTTTGGTGAGCGCCCTGGTCTTTGTCTCTTTGGCAGGGTCCATCCTGGGCCTTTCTGCCTATTCTGGTTGCTCTAGGCCGGGCTCTACAACCATTACCTCCCGTTGCTACTTTACCATGGTGATGTAAGCCTCTTGGGACACCTTTTGGTCACCTCTCAAGATGGCGACACCCCTCGGGTTGGGATCTTCATCACCATGTACCGGATGGAGGTAATGGCTCCGGTTTGGAAAAGCAATGGCCTGCCGAATATGGCATTATAGGCAAACGTCATGTCAATAACCATAAAAGTTACCTTGCATGCATGAGCGATCGCCTCTTGGCCTAATTCGACGAAAAGCTCTACCGATCCTACTATTGGGATAGTGGCGTTGCCGAGCCCGGTAAGTGGTGTAGCGTTCGGCTTCAGCTCCTCGACCGGGAGTCCCATCGCTCGGTAGGCCTGGAGTGTGAGGACGTTGACAGCACTGCCATTGTCAACCAGAATTCTTTTGACATTAAAATTATTGATCCGAGCTCTTACAACGAGAGCGTTCTTATGAGGAAACATGACGTCCCGTGCGTCTTCGCTGGAAATGGTGACTGAGGCAGGCTGCTCGGCCTGGTGGGAAAAGTAGACACCTTTCCCCTTTCTTTTACTGGAGATATCCTCTCCGTAAGACGACCCTCCGGTGATCACATTTATTACCCCGGTATATGGCCTGCTCGGGTTCCTACGCTCATCGTCATCTGAGTCGGGATTATCCTTGCGAGGCTTTGGCTGTTTACAGGGATCATCCCCTCTGGCCGGGCCTATGAACTTTTTGAGGGACCCACGGCGTATTAGTCTCTCAATCTCCTTTTGTAGCGAGGTGCACTCGTCGGTCAAATGACGTCTCTGTGGAACTCGCAGTACTTGCTAGGGTCCCTTCCAGCTTTGCTTCTTTTGGACAGCTGCCTTGGCCAGTTGACTTGGCGGTGCTTTTCTTTCATCCACATCAGCACCATGGACGGAGCGACGTTGAGGGTGGTGAAGGTTCTATCGGGTCGATCGCCTGAGCGCCTAGGTCGTTCTCGCCCTGACTCCTTCCTCCTGCCCGACCTTGTGGGACCGACTCCCCCGTCAGGGCTTCTTGCTGTCCGATCGAAGGTGGAAGCTCTACTGAATGAGTGACCGTCCGGGTGCTGCAGCCGGTCCATCACGCTGGTCCTCCTTCCCCTGCTGGATCTGAGGGCATCATCCAATTGGATGTGCTGCCTAGCCCTCTCCATTAGCTCGGCGAAGCTGGATGGGGGTCTTACTGTTAGAGACTCAAACAACGAGCGGTCAGTGATGCCCCCGGCTAAAGCGTTAGTCGCCATTTCAACACTGACGTTTCTCACTTCAGACATTGTAGCCTGAAACCTATCGATGTAGTCTCATAGACTTTCATTGGTTCTTTGGTAGAGGTTACACAGGTCGTTCACCGTCTTCGGCGCGCGCGTTTGTACGATGAACCTCGTGGTGAACAACTCCTTTAATTGTCTAAAGGAGGTGATCAATCCCTGGGGCAGCTCGTGGAACCAGGTTAAAGCGTCTTCTCCCAAAGTGGTGGGGAAAACCCTGCAGGCCGCTCTCTCATTGTAGGTGTATACCTGCACCTTAGTCAAGTATTCAGCTAGGTGAGTGGTGGGATCGATTTTACTCGTGTATTTGTCCATCACCACATCTTTCCACCTAAAAGGTAGCTCGGAGTCCATGATTTCCCTGCAGAAGGGGGAGGTAGTGTTCCCCCATGTGTTCCCTTCGAATGCACCTTTTCTGGGGGTGGTGAAGCCGAACTGCCTTAACTTCTGCTTGAACCACTGGTCTTCTTTGCTCAGGGCGGTGGCATTGGACTCGGCTTTGCCCTTTCTCGAATGGCTGCGATTTGGGGTGCACATGAAAGACAGATCATCACCTATGGAGGGGGTGGAGGACCTGCTGGGATAATAGGGGGAGTCCCTGCTGGAGGACATTATCCTCTTCCCCTTGTCATACCTTCCTGGGGTTCTGATGACGTCCCTTCGACTATGTTGAGCTCGTGGCTCATTGATGGAGATTCCCTTGCTTCTTCTCCCCCTTAAGTCTTCGTCTATGAGGTAATCCTCATGAGCTCTTTCAGAGGTTCTCGGCATCTTGCCTTTTTTAAGTGTTTGGACAATGCTTTTGGTGAAATCGCTAAGAAGAGCACGCATGTTCTTGGCAGTAACAGGGGTATCTTCCGGTTGCCTCAGAATGGCATCGTCGAAATCGGGAAGAAGGTTGGCCCTAGTTGGGGGCCTGGGAGATATAGGCCTCCTTCGTGAGGTTCCTGATCTGGCGCGGTTGCCGTCATCATGATCATGTTCCATGGGGGATGCATCATCGTTGGATCTTGAGTTAGCCATGACTCTCAACGAAAGCACAAAATGATAAAGCACAAAATGGTCTTTATCTAGAGAGAAGGAGAGCAGGCTAATCAGTGGCGTGGGATCCGATCGGATGAATAGATCCTGCAAGAGAAAGAGCCCGGTCGGACCAGGCGTAAACACTCTGAAGCTTAAGTTAGTAGCTTTTAGAGAGAGAATGCTTAGAGATAGAATGCCAGAGAATCAATGCCTGGAGCCATCGTTGGCTGTGCTATTTATATAAGATGATTGAGGGGCACTTGAGTGCCTGAAGAGTGATTACTGGCAGTCAAAGTAGGTATTCGGCGACATGATAGGGAGCAGGTGGTAGGCATGGGCGCTGTCTTGTGTCAGGCGGCTGATGGGATTGGCGATCACATCAGACGATCGGGCGTATGCGCTACCTAGGAGCTCGTGCCTGCTATTATTGGTTGTTGGGTCTTGGGCCTTGCCAGTTAAGTAGGCCGATTGGATGAGTTTTAGAACAAATGATTTTTGCTGTGTTATCAATATTTATATATTGATATTGAATTAATCGTTGAATTGCTTTTTCTATTTTTTTTTAAACTTTTTTACAATTCATTCCTTATATATATATATAAATTTTGAACTAATCATTAAATTGCTTTTTCTATTTTTATTTATTTTTTTTACAATTCATTCCTTATATATATATATATATATATATATATATATATATATATATATATATATATATATATATATATATATACATATACATATATATATATATATACATATACATACATATATACATACATATACACATATACATATACATATATATATATATATATATATATATATATATATATATATATATATACATATATATATATATATATATATATATATATATATTAACTCGTGTGTGTTATCTAATTTTTGCCCCCAGATTTAATATATCATGCGTTAATTCCTATTTTTTTTATATGTATTTTTTTTTAAATTTAATAATAATAATAATAATAATAGGAAGCTTAGTAAAAAAATAATTTATTATTATATTATATTTGTTTTATTTGATTTCATATTTTAAAATGTAAGTTAAAATTATTTTTTCAATACTACGAATATAAATAAAAAAAATTATAAATAAATATGTAAAATGATTCAATTAAAATATTTTAGAAAATCATAAATTAGCAAGACAATTAATTTGTGATATAAATTGATAGGAGCTAAATTGAACTATAATTTAGTATTTATTTTGTGTGAGTTTGTGTAATTAATTATGTAATTGTGTGTATAATTTGATGTGATATATTAGTTTATGATTATTTGTACCAGTTGAGTGTTTATGCTGTTTATTGTTGTTTTTAGGTGAAAAATGAAGAGAAGAATAGATATAGAATGAGAAGATCACGAGAAGAAGGAGCAGATCACATTTCACTCAAGGATCACGCCGTGACTATGAGTCACGTGACGTGACTTGCTAAGAAGAATGAAGAAGGAGGAGGAAAGGAAGAAGGAGCTGCGAGAGAGAAGAGTCACGCCGTGACCAGGAGTAACGTGACGTGACTGAAGAAGAGAAGCCAGCAAAGAAAGGAAAGAGAAGAAGAAAGAAGAAGAGTCACGGCGTGAGCAAAGGTCACGCGACGTGACGCCACAGAGAGGCCAGGAAAGGAAGAGAAAAGAAGAGAAGAGAAAGAAGAGAAAAGAAAAGGGGAGAAGACACGCCGTGAGCGCCAGTCACGCCACACGCGAAGAAGAATCACGCCGTGATGGGGAGTCACGCGACGTGACTGGCCAGAGAGGGAAGCGAAAACCGAGAGAAAGAAGGAAGGAAGAAAATGGGCAAGCGTGTTCTGTCGCGATCGCGACACCGTTGCGAGCGCGACAGAAACGACCGTTGAACGGTTTTGGGCCAAAATTTATATGAAAAGTCACCCTCTTTCACCAAAATTTGCAACCATTCTCAAGGGACATCTTCAAGGGACACAATTCTTAGATTAATATCTATAAATATGTAGTTTAATTATAATTTTGAGGGGGAATTTTTAGTAAAGTAATTTTCTGTATTTTAGTTAAACAATATTCTTTAGTTTTATTATTTAGTTTTTATGATTTGAAGAAGAAGATCAAGGAGAAGAAAATCTGTTTCAAGAGATTGAGAAAAGGGTTGAAGAACTTCTATATTGTTCTCTTATTTTTTATTCTTCTCCAATATTTTTATGAATATCATTTTAATGAACTTGCATGTTATAATTCTTTCTATTTCTATCTACTTTAATAGTCTTTCATTGTAGATTTTCTATTAGTAACTTCTGCTTGATCTTTGCAAGTTAAAGTAATTCGAAAGTTTGCTTTATCCGACATTTAATAGAATTTCATTATTAAGATATATTTAAGAGATTGGTATATTGAGATAATTGCTATAGGTTAGTGTCTATTCTTAAAATATGTAATTAGAAACCTCTAATTCATTAATGAAAATTGTGAATTAGAATTTTAATTATATGTTTTAGGCATTTTAATTCATGTCGAGAGAGTGAGTTAAAAGTTTATTCTAACTTGGCTTGCAAGAAAAGATGAAAGATGTTAATCTAAATGATAGAATCAAGTTCATTGTTTTTTAATTCTTCATGATTTATTTTATCTTCTTTTGACTATCATTAACTAGTTTTAATTAGTTTACATGTTAGATTAGATTAAAACCAACTCTACCATTAATTAATCATTGTAAACAAGATTAAAATCAATTAGTAATAGTGTGTAACACGTTCCCTGTGGGATCGATATCTAAAGTACTATTTCGGTACACCGTATACTTGCGGTATGTTGCATCATTAAAAAATGCACAACATAAATAAACAAAAATGAAGATTTGACATTTTTATTATAGTTTTATTTTTTTAAAGTCGTAAATAAAATATTTTGTTTTTAAATTTATACTATTTTTAAATTTAAAGTCGTAAATAATAATTTAACTCCAAATGATTTATTCCTAAAGAAACATTTTCAATGATTTCAAAATAAAAACAAAGAAATTAATGTAAAATTGATATTTTCCAAGGAAAAACAATTGCAAACAATTATTTTGCAAATGTTTCTAATGAGAAATTAAGAGTATAAAATATGAACTAGCATTAAACCTAATTAAAATTGTGAAAAAGCTACAAATTATCCTCAGATTATGATCCTATTAACAAGTAATTCCCAAAATAAAAAAGAAGGCAATTATAGCAATCCAAATTTCTATGTTGTTTTAATTAAAAGGCTCCATCTAAATCTATTAAAATTTAATCCGATTTGCAAATTCGATCTATATGATTCAATTCGATCCGTTATGTAATATGTTTGAATCGATTCATTTGGTCATTTCATATTTTTATAAATTTTTTATTTTTTTTATATAACGTAAATATAATTTTTATTTTTTATAGTTTATACCTACATAATTTTTTTTATTTTTAATAAAAATTTTAAAAAATAAAAAAATAAAATCATAAAAATAGATATGACCCGTTTAACATCGGCCCGTTTATAACCCATTTGCTGGGTCTGGCTCCATCTAATAAACCATTAAATCAAATAAAAAAAAATGTATTTTGCCATGGATGCAATTCTGTAGCTATTAGGGATTATACTAATATTTTTCTTCTCTTAATTTATCCATATACATTATATGCATGTTGTTTGCGTATTTGGGTATGTTATATGGGTATAATACAAAGAACTGAATTTTAACTAGAAATATTAAATTGTCTTTTTTAAAATTCATGTATTTTTCTTCTCTCTATGTATATTTTTGTTTTTGTCTTCCTTTTTCTAATTCTCTACAAATAACACTTTTAAATTGGAAAATTCAATTTTCTCGAAGGTCACTTTAATAGAACATGTTCTAAAAATTTAGGCTAGGACAAAGTTATAAATTTTTCCTTAATATTTGATGAAAAAGTGTAATTTTACCTTTAATATTTCAATTAGTATAATATTACCTTTCATGTTACAAAATTGTGAGATTTTACCTTTAATATTTGATAAAATTTAGGATAGGACAAAGTTGCAAAATTTCTCTTTAATATTTGATAAAAAGTGTAATTTTATCTTTAATATTTCAACTGGTATAATATTACCTTTCATGTTTTAAAATTGAGAGATTTTGTCCATTTTTTAATAGTCTCTTGACACGGAGCAATCTAATGAGCAGACATGTGGCACAAGAGTAAAATTGTTAGATATAAAATTACACCTTTTAATAAACACTAAGGGCAAAATTGCACCTTAAGCCTTTAGGACAAAAATTAGCGATATTATGTTTATGTATATATATATATATACATACACACACACGAAATAGAGTAAAAAGTATTTTAGATTAAATTAACCTTTATTTTTTATATTATTAATAAGGCTTAATACCTAAAAACTCATCTGTACTTATATTTAATTTTCTTATTGATACTTATACTTTAATTGCGTTTAGTTCATCATCCGTACTTAAAAAAATCATAACAATTTACCACATAATAATCAAAGCATAGATGACCATTCTTGAGTGCAACGCACGCGCTAAAGAGACCAATATAATGCTGACAAGTGACACATTCAAAGAAAAAGGGCAAAATAACCTAATCATAATTGATTTTCCCCTATTTCTTGTGTTTTTCTCCATCTGACCCACCTGCTGCTGCCATCCACTCCCGAAATTGATCTCTAGTGCCACCACCTGCCCCCCCCCCCCTCTCTCTCTCTCTCTCTCTCTCTCTATCATTCACCCTTAATTGGTGTCTCTCTTTCTCACAGCTCTCTTACTGTCGCTCAACCTTGCTTGATCTCTCGCTCAACCTTGATAGATCATTTGCTCAACCTTGATCGATCTCTCTCTTCATTTCTCACTATCCTTTATTTGATGCACTCTCTCAATCTCGCTCTCTCTATCTTGATCTCTCTCTATCCCAATCTCGCTCTCTTTATCTATATCTTGCTCTCTCTCTCACTCTCTCGATCTCACTCTCTCTTTGTCCTAATCTCGCTCTCTCTGTCTCAATCTCAATCTCGCTCTCTCTCTCTATCTCGATCTCACTCTCCCTCACTCGGTTTTGTACCATCAACTAGATTTGTGTTTGAGAATGTATGATATTAACATGTCTTTGAATTTGTTTTTGAAATTTTTCTCGAGTTGTATGTTGATTTTTCAATTAGTATATTCTTCTGGTTTAGTTTTCTGTTAGTTGCTTTTGAAACTTGGCTAGTGAAGTTCTGAGATATATATAATATTTTAAATTATACTCTTTTGTTCAGTTCTCATTGATTATTCATTCATTTTTTGGATTTGTGTAGTATTGAGGGATTTGGAGATAGAGAACAAGATAAATGCAACTGTTCTTGGTGTGCAGCAAGGTTAGTATTCTGTGTCTTATATGTTCTTGCATTACTACTTGGTTGATTTAATAACTGAATTCCATTATTTGATACAAAATTGGAAATTCATATATCTCAAATCGCAACTTTGTTCCCGCTCTTGCCTTCCAGGAAACTTTAGCCTTTAGTGCTCTTGAACAAAACCGATCTGCGCTTTCTTAATGGTGCTACTTTAAGTCTGTTCTCTCAAGCCATTAGGTATATCTCTCTTGACTCTTTAAGCCCTGTTTATTTGTAACAATGCAAGTTTGATTTGTATTTTTTTTAACTCAATTCTTCATTTTCTTTATGTCTGATTCTTGAATTTTGGATTCGATTAAGAGTATCCCAAATTCCAATTGTGAGTAATAGTATTATTTGCCCATTCAAGATGCAATTTTTCCTTTTTTTTTCTTTGCATATTTGTGATATGTTTTTATTTTAAAGCATAAAAAAGAAGCTATATGTTGATTTTTTTTCTTTTATTTCCTTTTTAGTGTACCTTGTTCACTTAGAATTTGAGTGTAAATTATCTCATACATAAAATTTGGTTCCAATTAAAACTATTTTTGATTTTTGTAACTTAGATGTGTAATGGGAATATGCAACTTTTACTATTTAATGGACTTATTGGGAAGCTATAATTGTCTCTCAATCCCTACCTACTTTATTAAAGAGTGTAGATTTACAATTCTTAGGAACTATAAATAAGATTTTTCAGAAATGAGAGCTTGATTTAAACTTAGTTTATGTAAGGGAAAATGCTGATAATTTATTTTTTTGGGTTTGGATGGATAACTTATTTTTCAAATTACTTTGCTTTTTATTGATGTGTAGAGGGCTAGTGAAGGGCTTCCAAAAGGCATATTATTATAGATATGGTGGCGGAGCTAATGAACTTGTTGATGGCTGCAGTACATGCACTGGTTTGGGTGCTAAAATTGTTGGTACTTTTGTTATTGTTTACACTTCTTCTCTGCAACTGACCCCAAGAGAAATGCCAGACTCTCATGTTCTTGTCTGTTGCTCTATTTTCATCTTTTCTTTTTGTTTTTGTTCATTAACATTTTTAGTTCAATTTAACTATTACTTATTCCTCATTAGGCCAAGAAAGGTAGAATTTTTTTTCTTCTAAAGTTCTATTACATTCAAGATATTATGATTTTTAATTTTTTTAGGGCGATGAGGTTAGTATTATTGCATGATTGGGTATAGAAAGTGTATGTACTTGAATTGGGTATATACTTGAAAAATTGCATGTTAGGCTTTAATGCATTATTGAAAGGATGCAACGTGGATATGTTAAAAAAATCATTAATAAAATTTACTGACTATTAGCAACATTATTAACTTAGGTGCTAAATTATTACACTTTTCAAAGTTCGGATGGTAAATTAAAAATTTTAAAAGTTAAGGCATCAATTTTTAAATTAAATACAGGTATAGAGGGATTTAATATATTAAGCCTATTAACAAAAATAAATATTTACAAGAATAAAAAGTCTTATTTTAAAGAGTCCTATTCTAACTATCAAACTATGAACTAAAGCTTGTCTTCTCCTTCTAAGCTTCTCTCCTCCCCAAGCTCTTGCTTTTCCTTCACAGGTCTTTTGGCTTCACCCCGTCTTTCAACCATCTCTTAGTCTATGAATCATGTGATTTGACCACCCTCTTTTCATGTCTTTTTTCCTCTTTTAAGTTAAGTCTTATAAAGGGCTTGATACCCCTAACTTCCATCATCAACGATCCTTCAATAAATATAACCATAATATGACACAATGTCACCATCCACCAAACCCAACCATTACCTTGTCTGAATCAAAACCTAATAAGCTACTTAGGAATTTAGGTTTAGTGGGTAGACTTGTTACTGTCAGAAATATATCTATTGCGATAGTTAAAGAAGTCGTTAGGAGATAGTGGCGTACCCAAGGCGACATCATTGTGGTTCCAAAAAATCATATAGTGTATGCCTTTCATTTTGAAGATGAAGAGGATGTGGATTTCGAAGTATTATATTTGTGATGTTATTCATTAATTTTATTGATTTTTGGTAAGGTCTTGCAGGAACTGGTTAACTGGTCTATTAGCATTTTTTTACTAATCAATCCATTACTATTAGTTTTCTAAAAATATTAACCATTAACCACTCCAATAAATTTGGTTAATAAATTCATTGGTTTTGATTTTTTCAGATTGATTAACCAATAATTTTTAGTTAACCATTAAAAATATTTCCAACATGTAAATAAAATAAAATATGTAAGTTGTAAAGAGTATTTCAATTATTCAAACTACAAAGTTCTAAAATATAATAAACATTTAAACATGTATATTACAAACTAACCCAAACATTATAAACCAAATAGAATAGAAAACAAGTTCTAAAATAAATTACAAAATAGTTCCCAACATAAATTTTGATCCTGATGCCAAGTATAATCCAAATAAATTAACACAAACATAATACACAACTTCAATTACATTCTAACATTATCCTTGATCTTGGTCACAACAACTATTTAGTCATGAATTTGGATAATGTTGTGATCAGTGGTTTACAAGATGACTCTGCAAAGTTAAAAACAAAGTAAACGATATTACAAATTAGTGATAAAGTTTAATAGTATTAATTGGACATAAAAAATAAAAATAAAAGAGGAATTAATACCTATATGTTCATTTTCAAATTCTTCCAAGGCATGTTAAATATGGATAGGTTTACCATTGGATTTAAACCAATCTTGCCCACAACTAAGTGCTTTCACAAGTCTAGGATTTAATGTAGACCGGAAGAAATCAAGAATGTGGCCTCTAGTGATAAAAGTAGACTTAGAAGCCACTGTAGACATGGGCATAACCAATATATATCTAGCCATCAAATTGATTACTTTATACTTATGTGCATTGACTTTCTAGCAATCCAATATATCAAAACTATCATGATCATCCTCAAGAACATCATTAAAATATCTATCCAATTTAGTTTTTGTTTCCACATTACCTTTGGCTACCTTCCACTTGTTCAACAATTCTCGCATATATTCATGACCACCTTTAGGCTTTACAATAGTCACTTCACTTTGAACTTGTTGACCTCCTTATCCAATAGTAGGAGAAACTATGGATGCACTATAAGAAGCATACATGAAGGATAAGCCTTAACTTATCTTTTAACAATGTGGCATCATCCTTAGTGTAAAAGTCATAAATAATAACATCCACAGATTTCAACTTATAATGAGGATCAAATACTATGGCAATAAAAAAACATGATGTTCATACTATTTATATTGCCCCGATACTTATCAAATTTCATTTTCATCTTATTAGCCATAGATTTCATGCTAAAATCTTCACTTTGACATCGAGACTTAATCATCAAGCCAAGACCATAAATTTATCTCATATACTCATTGCTAGTGACATAAAGTGAACCAGACAAATTCAAAGTTGTATTATAAAAACCTTCAAGAAAGGGCAACAAACTTTTAGCATATTCCCAATTAGAATGTATGGGCAAAAATTTCTTACCAATCATATCAGTCACATACTTTTTGTTAGTTATCTTAAGCAAATTAAAATCCTTATGAAATTTCACAATAGATTGCAACATAAAAAAAGTGGAGTCTACTTAGTTTCCACATCTAAGCATATAAGACTTTTAGTATCTATCAACTATTTTATCGCACTCTCTAAACTTGTTCAACCTAGATGGAGAGGACCGCATATTATATTTGCATTTCAAATTTTGAAAATTGAATCCTCAACTTCTTTCATCCTAGTTTTCTTAATAAGACTCAAAATATGGGCTGCACATCTCATAGGCAAATACCTTCCTAACTATTCAACCTTGATTTAAGGTATCAAATGCCCAAATCATTCTCCTTTTATAGGATTTTGATATTGAAATCAGAGATAAAAAAGACTCTAAAAATTTGGTTGCTAATCACCTTAGTCGATCACTATTAAATGAAGAAGCATTGCCTTTGAAAGATGAATTTTTTGATGAACATTTATTTGGTGTCAATACATTTAGTCCTTGGTACTATGACTTAGTTAATTTTCTGGTACAAGTGCTGTCCTAGATGATTTATCTAGGTTTGATAAGGATAAAATGAGAAGAGATGCAAAATATTATATGTAAGATAAGCCATATTTGTGGAAGTATTGTTCTAACCAAATAATTAAGCAACGTGCTCCAGAAAATGAAGTGCAGTCCATAATGCAATTTTGCTATTCAAATGCCTGTGGAGATCATTTTGGTCCAAAGAGAACGGCCTGCAAAGTTTGGGACACCAAGAGTCCTCATCAGTGACATAGGGACTCACTTTTGCAATGGAACTATGGATGCCTTGCTAAAGAAATATGGTGGACACCATCGCTTATCCATTGCTTATCACCCACAAACCAGTGGCCAAGCTGAAATCTCCAACAAAGAGGTCAAGTCTATTTTCGAGAAGACAGTTAATGTAACTCGAAAGGATTGGAGTTCTAAGCTGGATGATGCTCTGTGGGCATATAGGATAGCATATAAAATACCTATCGGTATGTCCCCATATTGACTGGTCTATGGAAAGCACTGCCACTTACCTATGGAGTTAGAGCACAAAAAATTTTGGGCAATTAAACAATATAATATAGCATTGGATGCAACAGGAGAGCATAGGAAATTAGGGTTGAAAGAGCTAGAAGAATTGAGGAATGAGGCCTATAAGAGTTCAAAAATTTATAAGGACAAAACCAAGCAATTAAATGACAAAATGATTTCTAGGAAAGAATTTCAAATTGGACAAAAAGTTTTACTTTTCCATTCACATTTGAAATTATTGCCAGGGAAATTAAGGTCTAGATGGATTGGATCTTTTATGATTACTAATATTTTTGTTCCTAGTGCAGTAGAAATCAAAAACCTGGAGAATGGAAAAATTTATAAAGTTAATGGATATAGTTTAAAACCATTCTATGAGGGACTCCAAGCTCAAGGGATAGAAAATATGCATTGGTAGCCTCTATGGAGGAGAATTAAAGGGTAGCAGCGTCTGGCCAAAGACATTAAACAGAGGCGCTTTTGGGAGGCAACATAATATTTAGCCTTACCCAAGGCTAAAGTGTTCCTATCTAGATTTAAATTTCAGTAAGTTTTTTTTTTATTTTAATTTGCTGCATTCTTCTTCTTCCTCATTTTCTTCTTATGACTGATTTAATTTATTTTTGAATATTCAGGTGGTTTTGGTAAACAACTAGCAATTTTTGAGGGTGCTGTTCCATAATTAATTTTTTCAGCATAATGGGTTTAACGGTTAAATTTGTGTGGCTTGAGAAAGTTAATTTTTATATGGATTGAGCAAGTAGATGTGGGCTTCAATGGAGACTTACCTAATTACTGGATAAATCATAATGGTTGCAAGCTATTTTTGTTGATAATTAGCTGTTATGGGTTTAATGGGTTTTGTTTTAATTTGTGGGCTTTTATGTTTTATTTTAAATGGGCTTATTTTCATTTAACTTCACTTATTTTACTTTTAACCCATTTACTCATCATTTTTTAACTTAACCTAACAATGCCTCGCTTGAAGAATATTACCTTGAAGCCACCAAGGAGAGGACGATTAGCAAGACCAGTGGCTGGACCACACGAAGAGCAGCCTGTAAAAGCAGCAACCAGTGCCGGAACCCAACACATAGGAGCCTAGCATCGGATCCCTATCATGTACGATTCCCCACGATGATCGACTCTCCTCCCACCGCAGTAGAGCTACGTGACGTGCATAACCCATCAATAACACCTAAGTGTACTTCCACCATGTCTACTTCAACAACACCCAAGACTATTTCAATAGCACCCAAGACAACTTCAATAGCAAATACAAACAAAAATAAGGGACAATCACCTATAAGTCTAGGCAGATTCAATTACTAGAGATAAGTAGTGAGACAAGTACCTCAAACACAGGAAGATGAAGAGCCAGTGTAACACCCCTTCCCGTACGTAGCAAACTGTAAGATCACATGGCTGATATATGACGATAAGTGAAGGATGTTACCAAAACTAGCATCTTCAAAACAATAACGCTTAACAAAAAGAAGAATTATAAAATTTTTTCATTAATAAAATCACTTTCACATACACAATTACACTTATAATCTTATTACATACATATATCATTTGTTATAGAAAGGATCTCATTTAAATTACAATTACAGAATATAAAATCTACTTAAAAACTCCTACAGACTCATTGGCCTTGAGAGATGTAAAATGTCCTAGACGCTACTCCTATCTTCGATACTTGCACGGATGAAACACCCGTCCTAAGCTTAAAGCTTAGTGGGGAAACACACATGATATGGACATCTGCTCACAGCAGTCATTAGCAAAAACACACAAATGATTGCGTTTACTAAAGTCACATCTATAATTCTAAAATGGGAACATTACATATATTAATCATGTAAGGACCCAACTTGTTCCCTAGTGGTTTTGAGTATTTTGTGGTTTGAGTCTGGGTTAATATTATATTTGGCCTTAGGACTAAATTACATGTTTTAAAAAGTTTAGAAGGGTACAATTGTGTTTTAGCTTTTATTATTATGGTTTGAGTATGTTTTGGGAAGAATTGAAGGACTAGAAGTGAGTTTTTGCCAAACCTACCATAAATTAGTGACACTAGAGAATGTGTGAGGGAAAAAGAAAGCAAAATTGCCTTGCTTCTTCTCCCATTTTCCCTCTCCCATTCCAGCCTTTCTTTTCTTCTTCCTTACTCATCTTCTTCATTCTAAGTTGCTGTAATTGTGAGTTGGTTTGGCAAATTTCAGAACTATTTAGATAAGTGAATATTGCTTTTCTTCTTCTCCTCTCTCCTCTTTAGGTGGTTTGAGTATTTGCTGGTTTGTATGTTTGAGTGAGTGTGTTATTTGGATGATTTGTTAAGAGATTCCAGCTAGAGAACCAAAAGGGAAAGAGAAAGTTGGTGGGAGTACTGCCAATTGATTTTTAAGGAGCATAGGAGATAAGGTTTGGGATTTATGTGTATTTGTATAATTGTGCCTTTGAATAATCGATTTGAATTTCTGGAAAAATTTGAGATTTGAGCATGTTTCATGCATGATTGAGTTACATTTTGACAAGTTTGAGAAGAATTTGGAAGTGATTTTGTGTATGAAAAGTTGGAGTGATTTTGTGGGATTCTATTGATTCTTGGTGGATTTGAAATTTGATTATGTATATTGTTTAGTGTAAAACTTTGATTGAATGATTAGAAACATGTTTGAGTACATTGTGATGGTTGGGTTGATGTTCTATGTTTGATTGTATGATTTTTGGAGAAATTTTGCATGAGGAGAGCAGTAGAGGTTGGTAACAGAGTGCAAAATTTGACTCTATCATGAGCGCGATAGAGTGCTCGATAAGCCAAGCTTCTGTTGGGTTGTTCTCTATCGCGAGCATGTCTACGTGCACGAGCGCGACACCTTTGTCATGAGCGTGACAAAGGCCTGCTAGCTCTTTCTTGTGAGCGCGGCTGTCCATCGCGAGTGCGTCTCTGTGTGCCATCAGTCTCTGTCGCAAGCATGACTGGTTGTCGCGGGCACGACCCTCCCATGTTCTTTGAATGCTTATTAATTATTGCACTTTGCATGGTTTCTCACTTATGATTCATATATGTTTCAATATGTGAATTATAATATGCTTCTTTGTGTGATTGATAATTAAATTAATATCTTAGCCTGCAATAGTCACGTAGTGGATAGATAGTCATGCCTATAGGGTTCTATTTGTTGCAGCCTATGCATTTCTTTGGACAATGATCAGGTCCCTATGCGTTTGTATCCTCACGATCCCTATGTGATTGGATCTTGTTTAAGATCCCTATGTGTTATTGTTTGAAAAGAAAAGAAAAGAGAATAACTACTTGTACCAAAGGATACTTATGCGTTCACCCGTTATCCACTCAATTGAATTTGCAGGCGTAATTGTGTATATGCATGTAATATGAAATGATGCAAGTTACTGCAATGATCTTGCATAAATGAGTAAAGTGATGTTATTATTGATGAATGAATTTACAGTTAAGCTTATAATACTTTATTTACATGATTATGCCTTGTGTCTGTGAACTGCATCGACGTCTACTGTGAGTGGTCGTTCATCTTTTATTTTCCCCACTAAAACATTGGGCTTAGCAGGGGTGTTTCATCCGTACAGGTGTGGAAGTGGTGGGAGATTTTGGGAATGACCGATTCGCAGTGGCTAAGGCCAACACAATACGATGGGCTTTTATGAGATGTTCAGGCTTTTGTATTTTGTAATTCTTTTGATGTAAAGTTTTGGTATTGTAACTAGTTTTGTAATATTGTAATTTGTACTTGTATAAAAATTTTATTATAATACAGTTTTGTAATGAACATATTTTAGATATGAGGATGAGCTTTTGATCATGCAAAAGAAAATTTATTGTACCCCAACTTTGTAATTGTTTAAGAATGTATGTCCAGTTATGCATGAGTTATATTGATTATGTTATGTATGCTTTACTTCTGAGTGTGGCAACTCTTGCCTATCCGGGCACTCACTTCTCATTGCGGGGTGAGTCTCCTTACGTATAGGTAAGGGGTGTTACAATTTTATTGGTATTAGAGTGTAGGTTTAAGCATTTCTGGGCGACTGCAGAATAGAATTGCGTTTAGAATTATGTTGGCCTGATGCGAATGTCCTTATGTTTTGTAGTTAGATGGAGTCAGCATGTGGATTTCTCAAGGGGTCAGCTGAGAGTGCAAATCCCAGAGAGCAAGATCCGTCAGTCTCTGGTCCTGCTCAGCCAGCGAGGGTGCAACCTGAGGCTCTAACCATGAATTTTGAGGCTATGCTCAAGATATTACAAGACATGGCTAGAGTTTTGGAAAGGGTAATGACAAAGTAGAGTTTTGGATGGAATAAGTTTGGATGAGTCTGACAAAGTAGAGTTGCGGATTGAGAAAGTGAGAAGAGTTTTGGAGGAGATTCGTTGTCCCACGGATAGGGAAGTAGAGTGTGTAGTGTCACTCTTGCGGGGTTCCGCCTACAATTGGTAGAAATTGGTTCTAAGGCACCCATAATTACTTGATCCAGTTACTTAGGTGTTCTTCGTGCGAGAATTTCACAACAAGTATGTGACCAAAGCATATAAGGAAGCTAGATAGACATAGTTCTTGAATCTTAAGTAGAGAGCCCTGTCTGTGGCGAATTATGAGAATTTAGTAGGCTTAGTAAGTATGCGCCGCCAGGTGTTCTCACTGAAGATTTTCATTGCAAGCATTTTGAGGCGAGCTTTGTAACAACCCAATTCGGACCCTAGTAGGAATTGTAATATTTTGCAAAGTATTTGTGGGTATAAGAGAGCATTTGAAAGAGTGTACAAGTTAAGAGTGTAAGAGTTTTGGTTAAAGGAGAGTTTAGCCTGAAGAGAAGAAAATAATTGATCTAAGTAATAGTTCTATCGCGAGCACGACAGAACACTACTTCATGTTCTACATGAGTTGGACTTTTCGGGTTTAAGTGATGTGTATCGGACACGTGGCAGCTTGAGAGAGTGACATGTGGACTTTGCATGATTTTATTAGGGAATTAAATAAAGTGTGTTTGAGTTTGGTGGGCTGTGGATTTGGGTTGACCGTCTGCCTTTGCTTTCTTTTTCTTTTCTTTTCTTTTCATTTTGTTTTGCTTTTAGCTTTTATTCTTCTTTCTTTTCCTTTGGTTTTGCCGTGCTCCCTTTCCTTTTCCATTTCTTTTTCTTTTCTTCTTCATTTAGTTTGCTCCTTAAGAGAGTTACTTGGATTAGTTTGAAGAGAGTGTTGTGGAGGTTGAGTTGGATTCTTGAGAAGGTAAGTTTTATTAGTTCTTTGATCTGACCTCCTTTTTCTTCCTGTTTTTGATTTGAAGTGAGATGAGGATTGATTCAAGTGTTTTTGTATGATTTCATTGAAGCTGTTGAAAAGAGGTTGGACAAAGGCAAGGAAAAGATCGGAACCAAGTAAAGAGCAGTGATCAAGCTACCTAGAGGTTGGGATCGAGTGTGATTTCAATTATTTCTGCATGTGTTTGAGCATTTTATACTTGATTAGAGAGATGTATGAGTAGTGATGCATGATGAGCTATGATTAGTTCATTAGTTTTGTTTTAGTTGTATGATTGTTATGTATCCATTTTGATTGCTTGCAGTGTTTGAAGGAATTAACATGTTAGGATTTTAGTCGAATAATAAAAATTGAGTGTTTATGCTCTGAGTCGTGCCACCAGCACGACTCGTGTCTTTGGACTTCGTCAAGAGTCATGACATTGTGCATGACTCATGACAGCTCCTCTCCATAGAGTGAGCACGAGTCGTGTAAGAAGTGCAGCTTCCTCTGCAGGGAGAGCACGAGGCGTGCTCAAGTGCATGAGTCGTGCATATGAGCACGAGTCATGCACATGTGCATGAGTCGTGCATATGAGCACGAGTCATGCATATGTGCACGAGTTATGCAGTATAGCTTGTCCGATTTCGAGATGAGAAAGCCAGCCCGCTCGGTATGTACAACCCACACGGAATGTACATCCCGCTCGAAATGTACAGTCTGCCTAGCGTGTAGAGCCCGTTCGGCAAGAAGAGTTGTTCGGCATGTAGAGGAGAGCACGAGGCGTGCTCAAGTGCACAAGTCGTGCACATGTGCAAGAGTCGTGCAGTATAGTTTATTTGGTTCTAAGATGTGAAAGCCAGTCCGCTTGGTATGAAGAGCTCCGCTCGGCATGTAGAGCCCCGATCGGACTGAAAATGATTTTTCTCATATTTCACTCTACATGGTTTCTCACTATTGCATGGCTCATGTTTTGCTATTGTCTTGTTAATGATAGTGCTTTGATTAGTGATTTTGGATAATGAATGTATTGTAATTTTGAGTGAGTGACTTGAGCCTGAAGTGTCATAGTAGTGGATAGATAAGCATGCTTATAAAGGGGATAGAGTGTGGCTGCTATCGTGACCTTAATTGTGTCTATAAACGAATACCTAGTGTATTCATTTTGAGTTATGTCTCTAAAGGTTGATACTGTTTATCGGTATTTAAGGTAAAGTACCCGTATCCACCAGTATTGAGAATTCAGGCTACTGTATGGTTTGTAGTGTACAAGAGGTGTAGTAGAGACTTGTTTATATATATGAACATAGTATGACATGGTATCAATATTGTTTGCCATATTTGGATTATTGCACATGGAACAGGTTAGAGTGTGATGTTATTTGTTTACAAGGCTGTGTATATATGGTTATTTGTAAGTAACATGACTCTTGATATGCATTTGATATATTTGTGACTTCGTTCGAAGTTTATTGCTTTTGTTTATCCCCACTAAGTGTTATCGCTTAGCACGGACGTTTGTTTCCGTGTAGGTTGCAGGATTGGATCAGTGAGTGCGCATCTACAGGTCATGGCCACTAAGAGCTTGTATATGATCTTTTTGTATAAGATAGAGTTTCTTATGTTTTGAGTAACATCATTATGTATATAGAAAAGTATAGTAATGAAGTGTAAATGTTAATTGTGTTATATATGTACCGAAGATGAATATGTATTAAGAATGATAACATTTTGTAATATGTATATTATTTATGAGATGCATGTTTGGCCCAAGATATCCTAATTATTTTATTGTTGTTGCTTTCGCTTTTGAGTTTGAATGATTATGCGTTTATGTTTGTCGTGTGGTGCTTCAATATTCCCTCCTAGGTATATTGGGGTGTTACAGGCTTGAATGAGTCTCTCAAAGCTATGTTGATTTCTTTGATGTCTTCCCCAACGGTCAGTTATTATCAGATTGTGCAAGCGGCGATGCGAGCAGAATGTTCAGAGTCTATTTTGAGAGAAAGGGCTCAAAGGAGGAATCCCTCTCGGGAGGCTCATCTTTGGGGAAGAGACCTAGGAATTCTTAAGTAAATTCTCTGGATGAGTCTACCAATATCCCCGCTATAAGAGGAAGAAGACAAGGATCTTCTCAGGGGTCCGGCGTTGGTAGGGGTGCTTCGGGTAGGAGAGGCGATATTGTACCAGAATGTTCACATTGTAACAATTGCCATCGGGGTGAATGCCGTTGGTTGATAGAAGGCTGCTTTAAGTGTGGCAGCATCAATCATTTCTTGGCCAATAGCCCAAAGTTGTATGAGAACACCCAAGAGCAGCAGGAGGCCAGTCGAGCGGGATCTAATGTCCTTCAAGCTAGTCGTGGTTGAAGAAGGGGACGAGGTCATGGTGGACGGCCTAGAGATGGAGCTTCTTTTGAGACAGTAGATCGTCCTCTAGTGGCACCAGCTAGGCCGTATGTGATGAAGGCTTGGGATGAGCAGGATGCTCCTAAGGCAATTGTTGGTATGTTTCTACTCTTTGACACTGAGTTGTATGCTCTAATAGACCTTGGTTTCACGCACTCATATTTATGTTCTAAAAAGTTATGTGCTAATTTGCCTATTGCTGATCAGTTAGATTATGAGATATGTGTAACCAATCCTTTAGTGAATAGTGTCAATATGAGTAGAGTGTATAAGAATTGTCCTTTAATGGTGCAAGGTATAGAGTTTCCAGTTGATTTAATTGGTCTACCATTCCATAAGTTTGATCTGATCCTGGGTATGGACTGGTTTTGTAAGCATCGAGTGGTAGTTAACTATCATAGGAAGATGGTTGTGCTTAAAGGTTGTGATCAATTTTCAGTGGTTGTGCGAGGTTTGGGTTCAGGTCCTTTGAGTAATGTGATTTCGACTATGCAAGGTGGGAGGTTTATGAGAAAAGAATGTGAGGCTTATTTGGCTTTGGTTTTGGATTCCAGACATGGTCAAATAAAGATTCAAGATATTCTGGTAGTAAGTGAGTTTGTGGATGTGTTTCCTGAAGAATTGCTTGGTTTACCACCAGAGAGAGAGGTGGAGCTATCTATAGAGATTATGCCGGGTACTGTCCCTATTTCAAAGCTCCTTATTGAATGGCTCCTGTAGAATTGAAAGAGTTAAAGACTCAATTGCAGGAGCTATTAGATAAAGGCTTTATCAGGCCCAACGTTTCTCTATGGGGTTCTTCGATGTTGTTTGTTAAGAAGAAGGACGGTACTTTGAGGATGTGCATTGACTATCGGTAGATTAACAAGGTTACAGTGAAAAATAAGTATCCATTGCCAAGAATAAAAGATCTTATGACAAGTTAAGAGGAGTCAGAGTGTTTTCTAAGATTGACTTGAGGCCTGGTTATTATCAGCTTCAAGTGAAGAATGTAGATGTTCCTAAGACTGCCTTTAGGATGCGATATGGCTACTATGAGTTTTTAGTGATGCCGTTTGGATTGCCAGTGGCTTTTATGGATTTGATGAGCAGGGTGTTTAGGCCATACATTGACTGATTTGTTGTTGTGTTTATTGATGATATTTTGGTATATTTGAAGGATGAGTGTGAACATGAAGAGCATTTGCAAGTTGTGCTTCAAGTTTTGAGGGATCACCAATTATTTGGAAAGCTTAGTAAGTGTGACTTTTGGCTTAAAGAGGTGTCCTTTTTAGGACATGTTGTTTCCTTGGAATGTATCTGAGTGGACCCATCTAAGATTGAGGTGATAGTAAATTGGAAGCCACCTCGGAATTTGCCAGAAGTGAGATGTTTTCTAGGATTAGCTGGCTATTACAGATGATTTGTGAAAGAATTTATGGTTATTGCTTCGACTTTGACCAAGTTGGTTCGGAAAGAAGTTAAGTTTGAATGGACTAATAAGTGTCAATCTAGTTTCAATCATTTAAAGAGAATGTTAGTAGAGGCTCCTGTACTTACTCAACCCACTTCGGGTACGGAGTATACCATGTACAGTGATGCTTTGGGTATTAGTCTTGGTTGTGTTTTGATGCAGGATGGGAAAGTGATAGCATATGCATCAAGGCAATTGAAGCCTCATGAGTGGAACTATCCTACACATGATTTGGAGTTGGCTGCAGTAGTGTTTACTCTTAAGATATGGCGACATTATTTGTATGGGGAGACATGTAGGATCTTCACCGATCATAAGAGTTTGAAGTACTTACTCACTCAGAAAGAATTGAATTTAAGACAATGGCATTTGTTAGAGTTATTTAAGGATTATGATTATATAGTAGACTATCATCAGGGCAAGGCAAATGTAGTCATTGATGCTTTGAGCAGGAAGTCAGTTTCAGCTCTAGGATTACAACGGGGTAGATGGAGAATTGGTTCTAATAGGGCTCTAATTGTTCAATTGAAAGCTAGACCTAGTCTTAAGTAGTTGATTGTTGATGCTTAGATGAATGACCCTAAGTTACAGTGAGCTTTGGAAGTAGTTAAGAGTGGAGATCAGACTGATTATTCTATGAGTGATGGGGCGCTTTGTTACAGAAAATATTTGTGTGTGCCTGATGGTAGTGAGGTGAAGAAAAAGCTTTTGCAAGAAGCACACACTATGATTTTTACTATGCATTCGAAAAGTAATAAGATGTATTAGGATTGGAAGAAGTTTTGCTAGTGGCCAGGTATAAAAAGAGACATTGTGAACTTTGTGTCTAAATGCCTAAGTTGTCAGCAGGTAAAGGCCGAGCACTAAGTTTCGTCAGGGTTGCTCAATCCTTTGTCTATTCCTTAGTGGAAGTGGGACAATGTTACCATGGAATTTGTATTGGGTTTGCCTTTGACTCAAAGGAAACACGACTCCGTATGGGTGGTAGTCGATCGCCTTAGAAGTTGGCTCATTTCTTGCCAGTTCGACTCGATTACGCTATGGATCGGTTAGCAGAAGTGTATGTGAATAAAGTAGTTTGACTTCATGGAGTTCCTTTGTCGATTGTATCTGATTGGGATGCCAGATTTATATCAAAGTTTTGGAAAGAATTACAAGTTGCATTGGGTACTCGACTGAACTTCAGCATAGCTTTTCATTCTCAAACCAATAGTCAGTCAGAAAAGGGTTATTCAGGTTTTGGAAAATATGATTTGGGGCTGTGTACTGGATTTTTTTGGAAGCTGGGACAAGTATGTTTCTTTGATGGAGTTTGCATATAATAATAGTCATCAGATAACTATCGGTATGGCACTGTACGAAGCTCTCTATGGCAGGAAGTGTAGAAACCCAGTTTGTTGGACGAAATTGAGTGAGCATTTTTTAGTGGGTCCAGATTTGATTAGAAATATGGAAGAAAAGATCAGATCGGTTTAGCAAAATTTGAAACTAGCAAGAGACCGACAGAGATCTTATATGCCAATTTGAAGAGAAAGGACATTGAGTTTGAGATTGGCGATAAAGTTTTCTTGGAAGTATTGCCTTGGAGGAAATTTCTTTGTTTTGGTAAAAAGAGGAAATTAAGTCCAAGGTTTATCGAGCCGTATGAGGTATTAGAACGGGTTAGTCCAGTTGCTTACTGGTTAGCTTTGCCATCAGAGTTAGCCAAACTGCATGATGTGTTCCACGTGTCAATGTTTTGTAGATACCGATCAGACGAATCCCATGTGTTATCTGTTTAAGAAGTGCAAGTTTAGCCAAATTTTTTGTATGATGAGGAACCTAAGGCTGTTTTGGCTCGAGAAGTGAGGCAACTACATAACAAACAGATTCTCTTGGTCAAAGTGTTATGGAAACATCACAATCTGGAAGAGGTGACTTGGGAACCTGAATCAGTGATGAGAGCTTAGTATCCTCAGTTATTTGGCTCGGGTGAGAATTTGGAGGATGAAATTCCTTTCAGGAGGGGGGATTTGTAGGGACCCAACTTGTACCCTTGTGATTTTGAGTATTTTGTGGTTTGAGTCTAGGTTAATGTTATATTTGGCCTTAGGACTTAATTGCATGTTTTAAAAAGTTTATAAGTGTATAATTGTGTTTTAGCTTTTATTATTATGGTTTGAGTATGTTTTGAGAAGAATTGAAGGACTAGAAGTGAGTTTTTGCCAAACCTACCATAGATTAGTGGCACTTGGATGGTGGAGATGAGGAAAGAGAAGGAAAAGATAAGTTTGACTTTTGTAGGAAGAGAGATAATGTGGGAGGGAAAGAGAAAGCAGAATTGCCTTGCTCCCTCTCCCATTTTTCCTCTCCCGTTCCAGCCTTTCTTCTTTTCTTCCTTGCTCATCTTCTTTATTCCAAGATACTATAATTGTGAGTTGGATTGGCAAATTCCAGAACTGTTCAGGTAAGTGAATAGTGCTTTTTTTCTTCTCTTTCTTCTCCTTTTTGGGTGGTTTTAGTGTTTACTGGTTTGTATGTTTGAGTGAGTGTGTTGTTTGGGTGATTTGTTCAGAGATTCTAGCTAGAGAACCAAACGGGAAGGAGAAAGTTGGTGGGAGTACTGCCAATTGATCTTTGAGGAGCATAGGAGATAAGGTTTGGGATTTAAGTGTATTTTTATAATTGTGCCTTTGAATAATTGATTTGAATTTTTGGAAAAAATTTAGATTTGAGCATGTTTTCATGCACGATTGAGTTGGATTTTGACAAGTTTGAGAAGAATTTGGAAGTGATTTTGTGTATGAAAAGTTGAAGTGATTTTGTGGGATTCTATTGATTCTTGGTGGGTTTGAAATTTGATTATGTATATTGTTTAGTTTTGCCTAAATAGTCACTTTTAACTAGTGTAAAACTTTGATTGAATGATTAGAAACATGTTTGAGTACGTTGTGATGGTTGGGTTGATGTTCTATGTTCGATTATATGAGTTTTGGAGAAATTTTGCATGAGGAGAGTTGTAGAGCTCGGTAACAGAATGCAAAATTCAACTTTGTCGCGAGCACGGCAGAGTGTGCGGCACCGGAGCTCCAGCCAAGGCGCTCTCTGTTGCGAGCGCGACCCTCCCCTATTCTTCGAATGTTTATTAATTATTGCACTTTGTATGGTTTCTCACTTATTATTCATATATGTTTCAATATGTGAATTATGATCGATAATTAAATTAATATTTTAGCCTGCAATATTCACGTAGTGGATAGATAGGCATGCCTATATGGTTCTGTTTGCTGCAGCCTATGCGTTTCTTTGGACCCTGATCAGGTCCCTATGCGTTTGAATCCTCGCGATCCCTATGTTATTGGATTTTGTTTAAGATCCCTATGCATTATTGTGTGAAAAGAAAAGAAAAGAGAATATCTACTTGTACCGAAGGGTACCTATACGTTCACCCATTATCCACTCCATTAAGTTTGTAGGCGTAATTATGTATAAATGCATGTAATATGAAATGATGCAAGTTACTGCAATGATCTTGCATAAATGAGTAAAGTGATGTTATTATTGATGAATGAATTTACAGTTAAGTTTATAATACTTTATTTACATGATTATGCCATGCGTATGTGAACTGCATCGATGTCCACTGTGAGTGGTCATTCATCTTTTATTTTTTCCCACTAATCCATTGGGCTTAGAACGGGTGTTTCATCTGTGCAGGTGTGGAAGCGGTAGGAGATTTTGGGAATGACCGATCCGCAACAACCAAAGCCAACACAATAGGACGGGCTTTTGTTAGATGTTTAGGCTTTTGTATTTTGTAATTCTTTTGATGTAAAGTTTTGGTATTGTAACTAGTTTTGTAATATTGTAATTTAGACTTGTATAAGAATTGTATTATGATACAGTTTTGTAATGAACATATTTTAGATATGAATGGATGAGCTTTTGATCATGCAAAAGAAAATTTATTATACCCCAACTCTGTAATTATTTACGAGTCCAGTTATGCATGAGTTATATTAATTATGTTATGTATGCTTTGCTTCTGAGTGTGGCAACCCTTGCCTATTCGGGCGCACACTTCTCATTGCCGGGTGAGTCTCCTATGTATAGGTAAGGGGTGTTATAAATCACATGTACATACATTTACTTACACATTTAGATAATTGCACATATAGCAAGTTATATCATTAACCTTGCCCGTTAAACAAACTACAGTTAATCTTTTGTGCAATCAATAATAATTCTATACTTATTACATAAACATTGTTATAATTAACACTTGGAACATTTAACATTTGAGCATACATTGGTGCTAATAAACATTTCCTATCCTATTACAAAATTAAAATATATAATTTACTTAGAAAATTAATCTCAACTTGTTAAACATATTTCATAGTATTAGCATCTTATGGCATTCGTAAATATTGCACACACTAGAATTCATATTACGGACCAAGCATAATCATTAAAATTACATGCACATTTCATGTATAATTCCTCACTTCACAAAAACATTTAATTCACAATTATTGAAAATTCATTCTTCCTATATCATTTTCTTAACATACTTTCTTTAATAAATTGCATGCATTTTCCCTTAAAAAGTGGATAACAAGTGTTACAAATCAAGGCAGAGGAGTAATCGAAGGTACTTTACACATTACATTTCATCTCATGTCATTTCACATTTCAAAGGGAGACGCAAACGGGGCCGGCAAAATAGAACATAGGCTGCAGCACTGAGGTTCTCTATAGGCATGCCTATCTATCCATAACTTAGGTAACGTAGGCTAATACTCATAATCTTGTAACATTTTTATAATTTTCATATCATTATTGTGTTCATCACATTGCCAAACACATAGTATAATCATATAATGATTATCACATTTCTGATTCATCACTTATGATTCTCACGTACTTTTTAAATATTCAATAGTCAAATGAAGAATTCTTCAGAACACTGGTTATACCATTTAATAATTTACAATATTCATTTCACATAACTAAATTCCATTTCATGCTCAATGTTATCAAATAAACTAACACAATAATTATTTTCTTTTAATTATGTCCATAAAATGTCATTTATTTCAATTCTATGTCATGGACAAATCAATTCAATTATTTTCTCATGTATATTCCATAAGTAATTATAATTAAATTTATGTTTAAAATCATATAGCAAACTCGTATAATAACCATGCATAATGTAAAAGTACTTGATTTTATTAAATCACAATATTAACTTCCTATGCATTCCATATTAAATCACACTATTTATTATACACACACACACACACATATATATATATATATATAATTACAATATTTATTCTATAAATTAATTATTAATATCTCATAAGCTTCCTTTGTTGTCTTATCTATGCATTAACAATATACTTGTAAACATTGGAATTGAAAGTGGCATGAAAAGAACAAATAAACAATAAAAGAGGTGTGGGGCTCTAACGAGTTGTCATCCATGTGACAACTCATTACAATAGCTTGCTGTATAGAGTAGGCACAACTATTCTAACCCAAGACAAAAGCATTTGGTGCCGAGTCGGCACAACTGTGCCGACTCGGTATTGAATCTGCATCAGGGCAGACTTTGACTCCCATGTCGAGCGTCCAAAATGAGCTAGCAAATGATATTTTTAGCCAAAATATCTTCCAAAATTTTATTCCTCTACGTCTTAAATTGCTACTAGTAAAATTTCAGATCATTTGGAGCTATATCCTAGGAGTTATGGCCTTGATATTACAGACTGTTTCAGAGCAACCGCTAGTGATAGAATTGTATGCCAAATTTGAAATTTGTTTGGGAATGATTGAGATATAATTAGACCATACTCTCTTCATGAAATTTACTCTTATAAATGTCTAGTTTCAATATAATTTTGATTCATAACATTTGGATTACTATAACTCTAGAAATGGCCTTGGGAACATAACTTGCTCCCATTACCCGGGCTGAACAGATACCTTTCGATTTTGGCCAATTTTGAGTCACTTAGAGCCAAAGTTAGTTCAGGTTTATATAGTATAAAATTTATAGGTATAGAATTTATGGTTCAAATTCCACTAGAATCATGTCATTTAGAGTTTTATAACTCAAATTATAGTCAAAATCCTATCTCTGGGTCAAATGACACATTGGACAGAGTTTTCCCCTATATCTTCTATATGCTTAATAATACAATTTTACTTAATTTCTCAACCACAAACATCAAATACAATTATAATAGCTTCAATATTAGTTCAATTATTGAAAATAACACACATCATATGTAGAGGGAGTTTCCAAACTCGTTTTGTGCTCTAAAATATCTTCTATAAGCTCTTCTAGCCCCGGTCCTTTCCTCTTCTTCCTTATACCGGATTCCCTCAACCAAATACGATAAATTTACATGTTAACATCCCTATAAAATCATACTTTCTATCTCTTCTGAAGTGTAAAAGAACAAGGAGAAGAAAATAAGCTATTTTCTTACATTTTCTAACTTAACTTTCACTATAACTTGAACTCTACATTTGAAAATCCATTAGCAAAGCTTAAATGGATTTTTGGGAGTGGAATTAGGAAGACATAATGGCTGTTCTTATCCCCCAAAACAACTGGTTCCTTATGGCTTAAATATGACCACATTCCTTTAACTTTTACGTGTTAACTTGCCATTGAACACTTTTAGATTTTTATGCCATATTTTAATTTGATCCCTCATCTATTATTTCTTCAAACATTTGACATATAATTATTTTCAATTTAAAACTTAGCATATAATATTTGTTAATTCCTCTATTTAAGTCATAAATTAATAAATTACCAAAATACCCTTAAATTTTTACTTAATATCGGATACGTCCTTTATTATACTTAACCATTTAGATAATCAAATTTCACATTTTTAGTCATTATAATGCCCTAGACATGTGCAAATCTAGCTAGGGTATATTTTGGATCATTACAGCCAGCACCTTCTAGGCCACAGAAATGTGCTCAGATGGGGCACAAGTAGGAGGCAATCTGGAATTCACTGAGCAGCAGGACAAAGGCAGGTATTATTTTCTTGCACATTATTGCATTGAACCTATTTGTTCTTTTGATGAGGTAGCTTTGTATTTTCTTGGCTTGAGAGATGAAATTTTAAACCTCATAAATAATTTTGGCTGGCATAAAGTTTTCATTATTAATTATCCTGTTTATGATGCTCTAACCTATGAATTTTATAGTACTTTTATATTTGACAATCTGGGATCTAATTTTAATTTGGCTAAACCATTTACCATTCAATTTCACATGTTAGGTGACTACTAATATTTCTCTATTACATCTTTTAATGTTGCACTGGGCTTAATTGATGATGAATATTCCAAAATAATTGAGTACACTAACATGTTATGTGACACCCTAATGACTTTGATGCTCAAGAGGTTTATAGAGAATTTACTGCAATGCCTAATATTATTTTTAAATCCAGTAAATCCAAAGCCAACTTGTTTAGGAGTGCTGCACTTAGAGTCATCCACTGCCGTATTGCCATTAATTATTTTGCTAGAAATAATAACACTACTGGTGTCACAAAAGCTGAATTATTTTTTTGTGGTGTATGCTTTACTGCAAAATGATAAATTTGGGTTATTGGCTTGCATTAAAATTTGAACAATTATGTACTAGGCCTAAGAAATTATTTCTTAGGTCTTTAATCACTTGTTTGGCTGTTAATGCTAGCTTGCTTGACGCTAGCACAACCATGATGCACATTGCTTATAGCATGCATCCTATGGATTTACCTCTTTGGATCAAATGCGTTTACTACGCTTTAGGAAAGGTTGTCAATTTCTTTTGTTAATGTAGGTACCCTTTCTACTCCTGACAAGTGGGTATACAGAAAAATCCCACCTAAAGGAGCATCCATATCTTCCTCTCATACCACAACCAACCCTTCTGCTGATTTAACTCCTGTTGTCTTGGAATGCTTGGATAAATTAAAACCACTATCGCCAATCTTTCATCCATAATCAAGCAATTATCTACTAATCTTTAACAGTTTACAAATGACTTCAAACAACAACAGGCTATTTTATTCCAGCATTTAGGTATCCCCACAGCCTCAACTTCCTCAAAATTGACTGAGGACCACACACCTTCCCCCATAGGGTAGTCTCTTACTCCTATCCTTTATTTATTTTTGTGCTCACCTATGTATGTGTTGTTGATTTGCATTGGAGGCAATGTGAAAAGTAAATAGGAGAGGGATTTTGGATCGAAGTATTGAGTTTATGCTTGTTGATGATGTTTTGTTGGTATTGCTTGGTTGGTGGTGCTGTGTGGCTATTTTGTGTGGCTATTTTTGGTTGGATTTCTGCTGATTTTTTTATAAGAATTGATGTTGTTTTACTATTAATTTTTTGCTAATTTTGAACAGATATTTATTACCGTGATTGTGTTTAATTGGCCGAAATTATTCAAGAATTTTGTGCCAAATTTTGACTAAAAGCAAAATTCTGACTTTGGCTAGTTATGTGTCCAATTGTTTCACTCATCCCATGTCTATTCTGTTTGAAATCAAAATTTTTTATCTTGCCCTTTAGCATTTTATTGAACTTCATTTTCATTCCTATGAAAAAGATTTTGTCCATAAATGATTCCTTGGCTATTTGGTTTTTACCCTATTAAGATGTTAGGCAAATTGAGTAGTATCTATAATAACTTATTCTTTTTCATACAATTAATGGAAGCCTTAATTTTCTTTTGAGTTGGAAACACCAAGCACTACAAGAAATTACGAATTTCTCGACGAAAAGTCCGAATTTTTCGTTGGAAAAAGTCATTGCCGACGGAATTGACTTCCGTCGGCATTTGAACCGTTGGCAAATTTCCTGATGGAACTTATTTTTCGTCATGAATTTTGCCGATGGAATTTATTTTCCATCGGCAATATTAATATTCCGTTGGAAAAATTCCCCACGAAAAATAAATTCCAACGGGAAATTTGCGAATTTTTTAATTTTTTTAATTTTACCAATAGAATTTTCCGTCGGTTTTTAAAAAAAAGCTAAAAAAATTAAATTAGTGGATATATCAATTTCAACATAACTATTTAATAATAATAACAATAATAATACACAATTAATTTCAACATAACAATTATAATACAAAATTAAAACACTAATACATATAATAACAAATTTGTTACACGTTTAAAATAATTATAAATATAATAACAATTAAAATACAAAACATACACATCAAAAAATAAATACATACATAAATTAAAACACTAATACATATAATAACAAGTATGCCCCAAAATCAAATAATTTTTTTTTAACATAATAAGAACTGCAATACAAAATATAAACACAGAAAATTAAATAAAAACATACAATGTTTACACATATAAAAAGAAAAATCCCATAAATTTTAAAAAATTACAAATATATAATAACAATTATAATACAAAATATATACACAAAATAATAAATATACATACAAATATAACTCAAAATTAAAACTATAATAAAATAAATTTAATGTACAATAATAAAATTTTAAAAAAATTAAAACTTAAATAAAATAATAAATATTAACAAATTATACAATAAATTCAAACAATAATAAAAATGCATACATATTATTAATAAAATAAAATAAATTAAAAAAATAAGGAGGAAATATGACCTTAGGTGCGGTAGAACCAGGGAGCACGCATGGAAGGAGGAGCGGCGTGGAAGAGGAAGCAGGCGGACACGAACCGATCAGCGGCGATAGCTGGCCAGATCCGGTGGTGGGCAGAGGTTGGGCAGAAGGAGGAAGCGACAGCGTGAGGGAGGAAGGGAGGGAGAAGAAGGAGGAGCAGACGGCACGGAGGAGGAAGCAGGCGGCACAGGCGAACGTGGACCAATCGGCGGTGGCGGTAGCTGGCCAGATCCGGTGGTGGGCAGGGGTTGGGCGAAAGGATGAAGAGACAGTGCGAGGGAGGAAGGGAGGGAGAAGAGGGAGGAGAGAGGGAAAAGAAGAGAGAGAAAAGAGGGAAAAAGGGGTATTTATACCCCTTATTTTTAGTATGGGAAAAGTATACGTCGTAAATAGCGACGGTATAAGTATACCGTCGCTAAAAATTAGTGACAGATATATCTTTTCCGTCGCTAAAAATATTTTAATTAATATATTTAATTTTATTTAGCGACAGAAACTCAATCTATCGCTAATTTTAATTTTCATCGCTAATTCACGACGGAATTAGATTTTCGTCACTAAAAATATTTTAATTAATATATTTAATTTTAATTAGCGACGAAAATTAAATTCTGTTGCTAATTTGAATTTTCGTCGCTAAAAATATTTTAATTAATATATTTAATTTTATTTCGCTACGAAAATAAATTTCGTCGCTAAAATCTAATTCCGTCGGGAATTAGCGACGAAAATTCAATTTCGTCGCTAATTTTCGTAGCAATTTATGCCGCTATATTTATGGAACAAATTTACTGACGATTAGCTTTTTTCATCGCTAATTTAGTGACGAAAATTTTTTTCCATCGGTAATTACCGATGAAACTTTTTTTCGTCGGTAATTAGCGATGTATATATCTTTTCCGTCGCTAGTAAATTTTCCATCACTAAATTTTCGTAGGTAAATACTGATTTTCTTGTAGTGAAGGTTGGAATTACAAGATGAAGTTTAATATTTGCTTGCTCTTGAATTTGAAGTCATTGTGTTTTAGGGATTTGTTAAAAATGGATTGGATACCTATTTTGTGTTGCATGCCTATGGATTTAGGAAATTAGTGGCCAAGATTCTTCAATTATTAAAAAAAAAAAAGAAGAAGAGAAATTGCAATAAATTTGATACTCCATTGTCCACTCAAAAAGTGGTTAGGAGTAGAGCTAGTAGCCGCTTGGAATTGTATGGTCTGAGTAATTAGGTATATGCGGTTCAGAACCGGGTACCTTCGCGTAAAAAATACCTCTACATTTCTTATAAGCTTTTTAAATCCTTTCTTTGGCAAGGAAAATTGGGTGTATGCGGGTCAGAACCGGACATCCTCGTGTCCACTGTAGTCTTAGAAAGTGAAAAACAAAAAAATATGAAAAGTAATAATAAAAAATATGAAATAAAATAAAATTTCCTGGTTTTTTCTTTCCTTTATTCAATAAATTATGTAACTGAGGTGTTTGATCTGGGTTGATAAGGTACCTTTTTGCAATGATTTAATTTTTGAAGTGGGAAATAAATTATTGCTTGATTAATGCACAAAACCTTATTGATTTTAACTTGTAAAGGTAATTGAGGAATCCATTTTTTGAAATGAAATTGTAGTAATTTGTTTTGGATATTTTCTCTAATTTGCCTTGCATCTTGATTTGGTTAAAGTTTGTGAAATTAGGACCTCTTTTTGGGTGAAAGAACTTTTGACAGGATTGATTTGAGGTTTGATTCATGCTTGAGGACAAGCATGGGATAAGTGTGGGGGAATTTGATGAGTGACTAAAATTGCATGTTCATAATTGATTTTTGCTCACTTTTATGCACTTAATTTTAGCCTATTTTTGTGCTTTTTACTTGGTTTGTGATTTTGATCATTGTAGGACCAAAGTGCTAAAAAATGAGCAAATTATAGCTAATTGGAGTAGATTTAGAGTAGCCTTGAAGATTCAGAGAAGTTTGGAAGCAAGAGCTAGATCTGAAATTTGCCTTGCCTAAGGTTAAGGGGCAGCAGAAAGCTTTTACCTTGCCTAAGGGAGTCACGATAGCAGAGTACCAGCTTTATGTTTTTAAGTGAAAAATTACCCTAGCCGCTAGCTGTACTCCATCTGATTTTTAGGGATATTTAGGTTATAATTTAGGAGATAAAAGGCAGCATTTTTAGAAGGATTAAATTACATTTTATATTTTTATTTTATTTACCAAGTTTGGATAGGAATCAGCTACATTCCTAATTTTTCTAGGTTTTCTCTTTTAAAGTAGCTAGGAAAAAAGTGAATATCATTTTATTATCTTCTTCCTTTGCATCTTTCAAAGGCCGTAACAGGGAGTTTTAGTTCTTAATTTAATTTAATTTTGTTTTTGACTTTGATCACGTGTGGCTAAATGTATTTATTTTGGTTAAAGGTTAATTCAACTCCAAGGTTTTTCATGTATTGTGAGATTGTTTTACTTCATTATTCTCTTTAATTTTTGTGCAATTTTCATGCAATTTACTGTGATTTAGGAAAACTCCATCTCTATTGTTATTTATTTTATGTGCAAAAAGAGCTCGTTGTACATTTAATTAAATAACATATAGCTAATTAAGATTATCAAATCTGCAATTATTTGATAAAATCAATACTAAGTGGCAATTAGTATAGCAACACTGAGAAGGGTTATTATATTAAGTAAATACAAGATTTGGTTTAAATCAGTCTCGACAAGAAATTGGTTAACTTAGATTGGATCTTTCTAATTCATAAAACTATTCATAAAATAAATTATGTCAATAAAAGAGGACTGTTTATTCGTTAGGGGTTAATTACAATCTTACTTGGTTAGCCTATTAATAAGGAAAGATTGATTGGGAGCGTTAAGCCAATGACTATAACCAATCCATTGCATGATTTTAAAGTTATCTATTCATCTGTGATCAGTAAATTGAATCTTATGCCGCGAATACCTTTAACTAGAATTTTGCGTCAATTGATTTTATTTTAATTAATTTTAGTAAATTTTAATTTATTGTTTTAATTCAGTATTTTTAAATTACTGGTCATTAAAATCTCCTATTTAATTTTCTTTGTTCAAATTCTAGTTACTGCAAGTTAAATTGGTATGAGTCTCTGTGCATTCGATCCTTTCTTGCCTTATTTGTAATTTAATTGGTTAGAAAAATTTAGGATTTATTTTTGGTGGATTCGACATCCATTAGTTTTATGGTTAACTATAAAATCGGATTTTTTTGCTCATTCCTAATTTTTTGTATGTTTTGTGGGACAAAATTGGTTAAAATTAAGTGATTGGTTTATTATTTTGCTTTTGATAAGTAATAGTGTCTTAGTTGAAAAAGGAGGAGTTTTGGGTGCTAAAGCTATCACTTAGAGTTTGCTATGGTGAATTGAGGATTAGTTAAAGAACAATTGTACTGTTGTGGGCACAATAAGGGGTACAAGGACGTAAGGTCCAATTTTGGAAGCAGAATTTCCCACTTTTCTAGAATCAGTTACTTATGACTTTAATTAGGAGATTTCAGAGTTTTGGAATGATTAGAAGATTAAACTAAATTTTGATTATAATTTTCCTTTATTATTCAGTTTTCTAGTTGGATTAGGATTTTGGTTTTTAATAAGGAAGGAAACTTTCCTTTTTGGTTAGCAATGTTTGAAGAGGAGAATAATTTTGTAATTTTGGATCTCTTTCTTGTCTTTTCTCTATATGATTTTGATATGTTTTTCTCCATGGACATGGGTGACTAGTTCTTTAAATCCAGTTGAAGGATAATTAAAATTTCAATTCTATTACTTGTGAGATGTAAATAATTTATTATTTCCTTATTGCTTTTAGTATTTTATTATTCTTGTAATCTCATGACATTATTATTCTTTCAATTGTTGCAATGTGGCTAGTTGTGCAATTTTTAGGATATTATATTGTCATTAATGTTAATTAGATATGTAATTGTCTTTTTAATACGAAAAGTAGTGGTAGATTATGATGATTAGATACCTAGCATGTGTTTAATTCATATCAAGGAAGAATATAATATAGCTTAAATGAAATCAAGTGTCTTGTTATGTTGGTTAGAATCATATCTTTCTATTCTTAATGCAATTATTGGCCCAAATTATATGGAGCGTCTCTTATAGTTGTTCAATAGTTAGGGCTAATCATAGAGCATCTCTTGCTTAGATTACAAAGTAAGGAAGGATTTGTTGTTAAAAGCATTTTCAACAACTAGAATCGGATTACTAAATAATGTTTAGAATTTATCTTTGAATCTATGATCAGGTAGTGAACTGGAATTGAGATTATGCTTTTGACTGGAGTTGTTTATTCTGATGATTTTATTTTATTTTTTGTTTTTTCATTTATTTAATTTTAGTTTATTTTTCTTTGCAATGAAGACCCCCTATTTTTATTTCTTTGGTTGTTTGCTTATAAAAGAATTAAATTCTAATAGTCTATGTGGGATCGATCCCACTTCCACTATCATAAATTTATTTGTTTTAGAAAGTAGATATTTTTTTAATGGTTTCGATACCCATCATGGATAAAGTCTTGGAAGGGCGACCATGGACCATTAATATACAACATTTGTTGGGTGGAACCCTACCCTTTAGAGCTTGATATGGAAAGTGTTAATCTTAATTTGTTGTCATTCCAGGTCCACATAAAAGGGTATCTCACCCTTCAGCATAAGCGAGGATAAAGAGCTCAATTTAGGCCGTATTTCAAGAGTTTCATTAGAGCTAATCTCAATGGCATCCAATCTAAGATATGGCATAAAACTCTTCAAATTTTGGTACTTATGGATGCCTATGTGAAAGAAGCTCGGAGGCATTATAATGCCCCAAAATTTTAATTTTGTGAATAGTACTTTTTGAATTATGAATAGTACCAAAAAATATTTTATTTGACTATTGGAAAGTATAATTCACGAGGAGTCTAAAAATAAAATTTGGTGTCAAATTGAGTTTAAATAGGCCCTGGAATGTTAAAAATAAAATAGGTAGTAGTTCTATGTGAATACTAGCTGCCGTTGACAAACTTTGTCTAGGCTCAAAAAAATAGTTAGAGACCTTCAAAAATTTATCCGCTTTAATAGACTCATTCTAAAAATTGTAAATGAATATTTGATGATGAAAATTGTTTTTTTTATAATATAGAAAAATAAATTATTGAACCGGTAAAATTCGTACTGGATCAAAATATTTATCGAAACAACCTCATTTTGACTCAAAATTGTTTGTGCACTCTAAGAAATATTTTTCGATATTTACAGACCCATTTTTATGATAAATGACACAAGAAAAATAAGAATTTTTTTTTGAGCTTGATTAATTAAGTTTAAGGCCCAATTTTGAACCAATTAGGGTTGAATCCATTTGGGCCACTAAGAGAGGATATTTATACCCTAGAAAAAAATTCAAAAGTTTGAACGAATTACAGCCATCTTCTTCTCTCTCTTGGCCGCCATCTTCTCCCATTGCTCTCCACCATTTTTCTTTCATTTCTTCACCTAATTCCTTAAAATTAAACTCCCGAAACACTTTCTAAGCATAGATTAAGCCTTCTTGCCTCCTAAGAACAAGGTTAAGTGAATTATTTGAGAGGAATGTGAAAGATTTGCATTTGGGTAATTCCATCAAGTAAGTGATTTTATTGGAATTTTTGTAGTTTTGAATAGTTTTAGGTGTAGTTAGTGTGTATATATGTAATAAAAAAATTAAGAAGGGAATTTATTGAATTTCCCTTTAATGAATTTGGCCAAGGTGGCGAGGAAGAGGAAGAAAGGAGAAAAGGATAGAAAAGGGAATGAAAAAGCTACTTAGGTGGGATTAGGAGTAAAGGTATGTAGATGCTTGAACTCACTCATTTCATGTAATTTTTTAATTATATGTGTGTATGTATATGAAGTTAAGTTGGGGAAAAACTTAATTAAATGTAAATTCATGTAATCGAGATAGAAATAAGGCATAAGGAATAGAAAATTAAACAAATAAATGCATAATTTGTAGACTTAAGAACAAACACCTATTATGTAACTAATGGGAAATGTGAAATCTTGCATGGAAAATTAAATTGATGTAATAATTGAATAATTGGTTGTTAATTAAGTGATATAATGGCATTAAAGTTGAAAAAAAATGCATATGATGGATGATGAGTAAATTCGGCCATAATGGGGAATTTAGGGGAAATTATATAAATGATGAGTAAATGTGTATGGAACTAAAAACTAGAGAAAAATCAAATTATATGTGATGAAAAGTTAAGTGGTTGATTGATGTACCTATGAATATTTGATGGAAATTGATAAAATATGTGAAAATACGTATGATAAATAATGTATGGTTTTTGCCCTTAGTATATTGGTAGTAAATTAGAAGTATAGAATGTACTTTGCTAGCTGTAGGGACACTTACCGCGGTTCGAGTCATGGCAACTCGTATATGCATAGACCAATGGAGTTCTACAACCTTATATGACTTTTTATAAGATATATGTATATGGAATTGGCCGAAGAACCCAAAAATTATCGAGGCTCGAATCAAAAAACCCGAAATACAGAAACTCTTCCAATCCAACACCCACCAACACAAAAATTTAAAGCAAAAGAAAAAAAAATCAAAATCCATCCCAACCAACACCCACCAACATAGATCCAATGAAAAAGAAAGTCTCATGCAAAAAAAACTAATATTTAGTCACAAAAATACATAGATCTCAAGGAAAAAAAAACATTTTCCATCTCTACTTCCTCTAATCCTCCTTGCTGGATTTGAATTTTTTTTCATTTTTCTTATTTTTTTAGTGGTCTTCCCTCTTTCCTCTCTCTCTGCTTCTCGTTGGAAAAACAGCAACTGATCGGCGGTGAAACCAAAGAGAGAGATGGAAGGTTGCTTTGATCGAGAGAGAGAAGGAGATGGAAGGTTACTGTGTGAGAGAGAGAGATAAAAGGTTACTGCGAGAGAGAGAGACAAAGAGAGAGAAGCAAAAGAGATGGAAGGTTGCAGTGAGAGAGAGAGAGAGAGAGAAAGAGAGAGAGAGAGACGAAAGGTTGCTCTGTGTTTGTGTGTGTGTGTTAGAGAGAGAGATGGAAGGTTACTATGAGAGAGAGAGAGAGAGAGGAGTGAAGGAGAGAATGAAAAAAAATCACATTTTATATTGTAATTTCGGTTGGGTTAGGTTGGGGAAGGTTTTAACCTGACAAGATTAGAACCCAAAATTTCAGAAATTTTGACACTTGAACCGACCTGTATACCCTAAACAACCCTACCCGAATTGATATTTCGGGTCGAGTTTTTCGGGTTGGTTCAGGTTTGTACATCCCTAATATAGAATGGACCAGTATATATAAGACAAATTTTGTATTGCAAAGTATGGAAGTAAAACATCATGTAAATTTTATGTATTTAATGAATGTATATGTATTATGGATTGTATGGTTATATATATATATATATATATATATATATATATATATATATATATATATATATATATATATATATATATATATATATATATATATATATATATATATATATATATATATATATATATATATATATATATTTATTTATATATATATATATATATATATATTATATTTATTTATTTATTTATATATATATTTATATATATATATGTTGGAGTTTGGAGGATTTAATAAGTGATTTGTGGTTGTTCGTGGTTGAGTTGGATGAAATGTTATTTGGAAATGTATTTCTTTTTTGATTTTTCAAATATGCAGGAGGGTAGGAATACAGTACATCCATTACGCTACTGGAATTCCTACCATATAAATAATGATATAAGAATTGGACAAATGAATAGCAACCTGATACAAGTTACATAATATAAGATTAATGAGTGAAATGGATGGTATGAAAAAAATGCCCACCAATTTGAAAGAGTTAATTTAATAAGACCGCAAAGGAAGTAATAAGACATTTAATAAGTTTTATTGTGGTACCCATTATTTGTATTTACTATGGGTATAAGGTGTCACAAGCATGCAATGGCTCTCTTTTAGCTATGAAAGACTCCTAGATTTCTACCATTATTATGGGGTTATAGGGCATATCGTTGGCACATGCGCCATCAAGTGGAGATCCGTTATTCCTTCAACATGTATTACAGGCACAAAGAAATCATTGCGAGATTGGTTGAGAGCCAATAACTGACCTCGAATTTAAGGATAACTGTGTTTCAAGTATTATCAAGACACTATAAGATAACCACCTCGAACCACTCATTTCGACTAGATTACTAGCGATCCTAAGGGATCTAAAACACTAAACGCTTGCATGCATATTGAAGTCTTTAAGCAGCCGCCCCAACAAACTAGCACCTTACTTATTGTGGTTGGAAAAAATTAGCATGTCCCTTGATGTTGAAAAGATTTTTGCTTTTTTATCTCAAATTAGGAAATCTTCAAAGTTCTCAACCTCATAACTCCTAAAACGGTCAACTTTTTTCACCTAAAAGGAAATGTGCAGTAAAAGAAAGGGAAAAGAGGTCTTGTAGTTTCCTTTCAAAGAGAAAGAGAACAGGGTTGTCCTAATCCTTATAGGCATTAGGCCCAAGAGTAAGTAAACTAATTGTCTTAGCCTTATCTAATTTAGTTAACTCTGAACACTATAGCGTTATCTCTACTGGTAAAGTTGAGGGCTTAGCCATAGGTATGAACTCTACAGATAAAGGAAAATAGATCCAAAACTCTTAGCTTACCGATCCTGACTTCAAATACAGTCTCGACTTAAAATCAAGAGTTTTCAAAGGGAATTTAGAGCTAATGTATGAAGAATTAAATATTAGTGTCTCATATACTGGCAAGAGGAAAGACTTTTAGGAATGACTATTGCACATAGTTCTGGTAGACCATCTCCAATAGGGACTAAGAGAAGCTCGAAGGAGTATACTTGGTAGAGGCACCTTCTACTTACCCAAAAAGGATGAAAGATGGAAGAATGAAGGTCAAATTTTATTGGAAATACCTTCTCTACTAACTAAGACAGGGGAGATACCTATTAGAAGGGTGGTTGTTACTGAAGAAATCCAAGAAGAACCACTTATAGAAACCATCAATGAAGTGAGGGTGGTCAACCTAAGCATCGTGAGGCTAATGTCTTGGAACTATGGGGCAGTTGGGCTAGCCCCTCAATTGTTTTTCTGATAGAGACTAGGCAATTATTGAACAAGCTGAGCAAAGTTAGACGGAAGTTCCACTTTGACTCTTTCAATGTGTTAATCCCTTTGGTTTATTTGGCGGCTACAAAGTGTGTTGGAGTGACTATGTAATACCCCTTACCTGTACGTAGGGGAGGTCACCGCCATGGAGGAGTGAGTGCCCGCATCGATAAGTGTTGTCACTAAACAGAACAATGCATGCATAACATAATCCGATACATAAGCATAACTGAATAACATTCATAGATGATAATAGAATAAAAAAGCATACATTCAAAAGAAAGTACAATTGAGGTCAAATGGAACTTGCCAAATCTCAATCATAGATATACTCAAAGTATTTACATTACAGAACTGTTTTACAATATCACTTTACATAAATACAAACTTGAGAGTTACATAATACAAAAATAGTTACAAACCAAAAGCTATACATCAGGATTCACAAATTACAAAAACTAAGCCTTTAACAAAAGCCCTCCTATTGTGTTGGCCTAGGCTGCTGTGGATTGAACCTCCCAAAAACCTTCACTGCTTCCACACCTGCACGGATAAAACACCCGTACTAAGCGATAACTCTTAGTGGGGAAAACAAAAGATGAACGACCACTCACAGTGGCCGTTAAGGCAATATATATACATATGGCACACACATATATATAAGCATAATAGGCTTACAACATAACTTCATAAAATATTGCCATCCATATAACATCATAATAACAATTCACATTATTTCATATCAATATCAGATTCATAGATATGCCTGCAAACTCAGAGTAGCGAATAATGAGTGAACACATTAGTACCTGTGGGTATAAATAAAAGCAACTTCTATCACTTTTATCCAAAACATTTTCACATCGGGGGATCTTAAACAAGATCCAACTTATAAGGATCGCGAGGACCCAAACGGTGACCTGATCAGGATCCAGAACACATTACAGAACTCTATAGGCATGCCTATCTATCCACTTACTTGACTCTTACAGGCTAAGCATAATTCAGATTAATGATCACATAATGAAGCATATTATAAATCATACATTGATAAATTAATAGATCACAAGTGAGAAACCATGCAAGGAGAAAAAAATAGCAACCATTTGAAAACAGGGGAGCGTTATGCTCGTGACAGAGGTTGATCGTATGCAGGAATGTGCTCCCGATAGCCAATCACGCTCATGAAGGAAAGGTAGAAAGGCCTCTTTCGCGCTCGCGACAGAGGGCGGGGAGGTCACTTTCGCACTCGCAACAATGATCTACCCGACAGATACTCGGCTAACGAGCTCTCTATCGTGCTCGCGACTAAGGTCGCACTTGCGATAGAGACACTCTTCGACAGAAGCTCGGATGATCGATCTCTGTTGTGCTCATAATAGAGTCGAGCATCCTGCTCCTGCTGCCGAACTACACAATATCTCCACAACCTAAAACCTTCCAAAATCAAACCAACATCCAAATTACTTCAATCCAAGCATCAATCAACAATCATAACACGTAACCCACAATATTACCTAAGTTTTTCACTTAAAGAAGTAATAAAAAAAGGCAAAAGAAGCAATTTGAACATCAAAATTCAAAAATCCAAAATTTTCCTTCAAAAAAAAAACCCATAAATCAAATCTTTCCCTCGATACACAACTTCCATCCCAAATCTACTCAAAATTAGTCAAAACCCATATCGTTCATACAATATAAACAAGTTTAATTCCACAAATTTCTAGAAATCATAACAAAAATTCCAAGATCAAAATCATTCAATTCACACAATTCCCAAACCTTCAATTCCTAAGCTCATCAAGAATCAATTAGCGGCACTACCACTTGCTTTCTCTTTCTGTAACACCCCAAATCGGGCCTAGTTGGAATCGGCAAACTAAGTCGGTTAAGTGAAGGGTATTTCGGTAATTTGTATGTGAGTGAATTTGATGATAAGGACTTAATTGTAAAGTGATTAATTAAATAAGTTAAGTTAAGTGAGGAAAGGTTAGAGTGTGCTTATTGTGTATGGAAGTAGGGTATAAATGGATCTTAGGAAATGATTTGGTGTGATTCAAGTGTGGTACCATGGAGATATTATTGTAAGAGGTACTTGTGTGTGTTTGGTGTATGGTGCATGTGAGAAATAGTTATCAAATGGATTATGGGTATGGAACTAAGATGTAGGATATTTTTATGAGTAGTGATTTAGTGTGTGTATGTTTATGGTGACTTGAATTGAAAGTCAAAGTGAGGAGGCTATCTAGTGTATAGGTATGTGTATGGTGTATGGGTATATGAAGTCAAGATAATTATGAGTGAGAGCCAATAAAATGGTGCTAAGTGGGCTTGTAATATTATGATAAGTGGACCTATAGAAAGTGAACAAGTGGCATTGGGTAGGTGTACATTTAGTGTGAAAAGGAAGACAAAGTTAAAGTGAGAGGAGTCCACGTTTTTGCCTTTCATCTTCCCGATTTTCCATTTCTTTTCCTTTCCTTCCCTTTCTTTGCTCCATCTCTTGGTTTTGAGTGAATTAGAAGTGAGTTGGTGGAGCTTGAGAAGCAAGATTGTTAAGGTAAGTTGGAGCTTTAGGGTTCCTGCGGTTGGGGTTCTCTTTCTTCTCCTTTTCTTTTGATTTTGTGTAAGTTAGGGTTTTCAATTAAAAGTAATTTCTGGGTTTTTGGTCTGTGCAAGTTGGTGGTAACAAGAGGAAGCTCAAGGGCAAGGAAACGATTGTAGATAGAAGCTAGAAAGGGACTGTGGATTTTTGATTTCCAGGTTTGGGAAACTTTATTTTTTTATATATATGAATTTATATATATATATATATATTCATGTATGTTATAAGTTTCTTGATTGTGTGGTTATTGATTGATGATGATGGTAGTGAGTGTTGGTTTAAATTGCTCAACTGTGCATGTGAGTAGGTTTTTGGGTGAAACTGGGTTAGAATGCGCTTGACCTTTCTTTGGTAATTAGGCTGTATTGGGAGTTTTAGAATTCCACATCATTCGATTCTTGAACCATTAGAACCATGAATGCCATTACTTTAAATGTCTCAGAAATAGCCTTGGACAAATTCTCGCTCTAAGACATCGAAAAATTGATTACAAATGTAGTGTCCCTGTTGTGTTGGGTTGTTTGACCAGTATGGGTTGTGGAGTGCATATCTGGAGTTGTAGATGTCCAATTGATGTGAAACTTGTTTCATTTTAAAGCTAATACGTAGAAGAACATTTGTTAAGAATACCACTTTTCCTAAAAATGAGGTTTAGAGGTCGGTTTTCGAGATACTAGTTTATAGTAGAAAGCAGTCCGTTTTGGTAGCTGTGGCGAGCCTCTGTCGCGAGCGCGACAAGGGTCGCGACCTCGCGACAGAAAAGTATGTTTTGAGCCTTTTCTTCTCTATTTTTGAGTCTAGGGTTGACCCGGATCAATCCTGTACCTTTCCCATCAGTTATTATGCATGTTTAGGGTAATTAAATGGCTATATAAGTAATGGTCGCTGGGAAAAACTTAGGAGTATGATTAAGATGGGTGATTTAACTAGTAATTAAAATAGATATAACTCCCCGAAGGTTTGTTTATGGATGAGTGCTATTATGTGATAGTCTCATGTGTAACCTTAACATGATGTACCGTATGTATGAATGCAGTTAATGTGGGTGCGATTGAAATGATTGACGAATAATGTTGTTATTATAGATTGTGTAGATGGATATTGATAATGGCATGTTTTATTGAAATACTTGATACGAATGTTGGATTTATGTTGTCAATGATGTGTGACTGGCTAGAGATGAGGTAAGAAACCTTTGAATGTGTTTTGTGTGTTTATAGATGAATTTGAGGAAGGAAAGATCTTGCGAAATTCTGCAGATTTTCGGAATCATGACTCTGTCGCGATCGCGACCATGTCGCGAGCGCGACAGAGACTGATGATTTTGATGTTGTGCCGTCGCGAGCACCCGACGCTGTCGCGAGCCCGCGATAGCAATAGCTTGTCTGCTCTCTGTCGCGAGCGCGACAACTGTCGCGATCGCGACAGAGCACATTGTTGGCCTGTGCTATCGCGAGCACGCGACTTGTCGCGACCCCGCGATAGCAATACTTGCCCTCTGTCGCGACCGCGACAATATCACGAGCGCGACAGAGCTGGGCCCTTCTCTCCTTCCCACGACCGCGAAGTCCATCGCGCGCGCGCAGCGAAGAGACTATGGTCTCTGTCGCGAGCGCGACAGATGTCGCGAGCGCGACAGATGTGTTTTGTTGAATGAATTTTCTTTGGTAATCCCAATGTTTGAATTCCGAACTTGTGATGCCTCTAGGTTTATTCTTTAACTATTTTATGAAGTATATTAATATAATTGAATGTATTATGCATATCTATACTGATGATCTCTCTAAGATCATTATATTATGCTTAAGTGTAAATTGTATGAGGCATGATTGACTTTATGAACTTATTCATAAGTCTTATCTATTGCTAATTATGTACAATGATATAAATTAAGTGATTGGAAATATGATTTGTATGATGCATGACCTGCGAGAGTCAGTCTAGTGGATAGTTAGGCATGCCTAATAGAGTCTTTGTAGCTGCAGCGCCCTTTGAACGATTTGGACCCTGATCAGGTCCCCGAATGGTTCCTCGCGAACCCTATTATCTGTATGTGTATGGATCTTGTTTAAGGTCCTGTTTTGGGAAATGCTTTTGAACTATGGAAAGTGACAGTACTTTGCGATTTGTACCCGTAAGGTACAATTTGTTACTCGTTATCCACTATTTTGAGTCAGCAGGTATTTCGTTTGCTTTATCTGATATGAATATGAAAATGTGATATCCGAATGTGTAAGATCTCGGTCATATGAACCAGTTATGAATATAAGAATGTGATATCAGTATGAGTATGATTTTGGGATATGTGAAGGCGCCTACCAATCTCCGAGTAGGCTTAATATAACTCTAACATGTATACTGTACTTTTGTCCTTATCTGTAAAGGATCTTGTATATAATATGTGTGATTGAAGTCGGTGTGGCATATAAGGTTGACAATACATTTTTGTATAGTAATACAATAAATTAACATGTATATGAATGCGAGTTTGAATTACCGAATATGACTGTTGAAGTATATGTATATTAGAATGTGTTTACGTTCTTGGCATGACAATTGGTTGTGTTAATCATATGAGTATATGACCACAGTTAGGGACATTTGAATGTGTGGCTATTGTATAAAGCATGTATAGCTATCTGTTAGGACTTTATGCATTCGCTGTTGTGTATGTGCTTTGCTTTGGCGACCGTTGTGAATGGCCGTCTATATTTTTGTATACTCTCCCCACTAAGCGTTATCGCTTAGCACGGGCTCTTTTTCCCGTGCAGGTGACAGGTTTGCTTCTGTTCGAGTCGCGCATCTGCAGAGTCGGCCACATAGGAGCTAGAAGTTTTGTATCTTGTTCAGCTTTTGTAATTTGGAATTTTTGTATAACTGTGTAATATGTATATGTAATAATATGTAAAGAGAATGATGTAACATTTCAGGCTCCTATTGTATGATTGTAAATTTGTATATGCGTATGTTTTCGTTTAAAATATGCACGTTTAGGAATATGTATGTTCAGATTTTGTTCCTTAAAGTTTTAATTCTTTCGTAATTATATATGCTTTGTATCGTTTCTGTTCGGTAACACACCTACTCGTACGGCTTCCTACTCCCTTGCGGATGGGTTCGTCCACGTATGGGTTGGGGTGTTACACTTTCCCCTTGGGATCTTTAGCAAGAATTTTTGAGCTAAACAACCAAAACACCAGACACACTCAAAACTTAAATACAACCACAAACACACACCAACCAAATGGGAAGAGGAAAAGAAGAGAAAGAAAAAGAAGAAGAAGATTATCACTTACCCAAATCTTGAATTTGCCAATCTACATACACAATTGCAGCAATTAGAGGAAGAAGATGAATAAGGAAGAAGGGGAAAAAGGGACTGAAGCAAATGAAGAAGACGAGAGAGAGAGGGAACGGGAAAAATCTACTCTTTCCTATCTCTCTCTCTCACGTTTTCTCTTTCAATTGACTTAGTCAATCTCTATCCCCACTTCTTCTCTTTCCTCATCTCAAACTCCATTTGTCAAGTTGGTGTAATAGCTTTGGCAAATTTTCTTCTAACCCTTCTTTTCTCCTAAAAGACCAATCAAGCCACATAATTAAAGGCTAATATGCAATTATACCTTTGAACTCCTGATGCGTGCACAGGGGGGTCAACATTGCAACGTTATAAACATTGCAAGTTCATATTCATGGAGATCAAATTTAAAAAGTGTTATAAAGAGCTTGAAGGAAGCTTTCACAAAGTACTTAGCCTTTTAGAAGCTTCTAGTGAAATTGGGCCAATTTAAGCCATTTTTGGGTTTATACTACTTTGGGCCTTATTTGTACAAGTCATGTGCTTCATTTAAAAGTCACATGACTCATTTATTTAATGACTTAATGGGCTAAACGAATTGGGCTTTTAGATTGGGTTTAGTTTAGTTATTTTGGGTTTTAATTAGTCTTTCTTTTGGGCTTATTTTAAGTGTGTTTAATTCTTTAGTTTGGGCTTAACTTATCTTGTAAAGCCCATGGACAATTCGGCCACACCATGTTTAAGGCCTCATTAGGGTTTGTTTTAGGTTATTTGCTAGCTAGGGTTAGCCACCCTATAAATAGAACATGTTATGTTAAGAATTTCAGATTTTAAATGATATTCATTGGCTTAGCCGAATTTTCTTTGCTTAGAATGAGAGTGAATTGCTTTCTTTTCTATTGCATGAAGAATTTGATTAACTTATCAATTGTTTGATTGTGGCATTTTTCAGGTTCTTTAATTCCTGATTATTTGCGTTTCCATTCACATGTTGATTGGGGGTTCAATAGGGAGGGTGTTTATCTGATTTGGTTTGCTATTCGAATTGTATGTGGGGGTTTGTAGCTCGATAGCTATTGGGTTCCGCATCATTTGGTATCAGAGCCAAAGTAAGGTAAATTCTTATTTATCTTAGTGTTAGGGTTGTGTTTTCTTTTTCTTGATTCTTTTATGTTTGTGCCGAATTTGGTCTCATTAAGTTTCTGATTTTTATGTTTTCCTTTGTGTGTTTAAATTAGCCTTTTCTTTTCTTACTTTTACCTTGAATTCGTGAATTAGCCTTGAACTGAAATCTTGAACATGCTTAGCTTGTATCCGAATCCTAGTAGAAGAAGATTAGAGATTAGTTTGTTGATTTATAAAAAAAAAAAAATTCAGAAAACTTCGAAAGGCCATAACTTTTGATATAGGTGTCCGATTTGTTATTATAATATCTTTCCGGAAAGGGAATTTCGTGCTCTACAATCATTACATGGGCTTTGCCGAATGTAACTGCAATTTTCAGCCCTTAAAAACGACGTTTAAGCCTCCATTTTCCATCTTGAAGTTTTGCGTTTTGAAAAAAAGAAGGGGTTAGAAAACCGAATTTGATTTTTGATTTTTTTTGGGCTTGAGAAGTTTGGTAGTTTGTATTGTGGTTGTTATCTAAAAAAAAAAGAACGAAAAAAAAATATAGAAGAAAAAAAAACGTGAAAGAAAAGAAATAGAGGAGGAAGAAAAAGGTAGGAAGCAATTCGGCCAAGGGGTATTTATATAGCAATAAGGGAAAATCCATATCCTTTAATAGGTGGGAAAACTTAATCCTAAGCGCTTGAGGATTAGGGGTAGCAATTAATCCTTTTCATAATAGAGATAGGAAAAATTAATCCTATCTGTTTTGGGAATAAGAAAACTTAATCCTTAACCACCTTTGATTATTATTATCCAATTCGGATAAGGATTCATTTGTGCTACCATTTGCTTATCATTTTTTGGTAACAGTTTCCTATCATTTGCTATCCATTTTTGGTAACATTTTGGTACCATTTTTGCTGTCATTTTACACCATTTTGGTATCATTTTGCCATCATTTTTTTTGCACCATTTTACCATCATTTGCCTACCATTTTGCACCATTTTGCCATCATTTACCTACCATTTTGCCATCATTTTTACACCATTTTGACATCATTTTGCCATCATTTTGCACACAACTTGACACATTTATTAGAGCTTGATACACCATTCGGCCTAATCATCATTTTGGCTCTAAATTGAATTGTATTGCGTGCATTCTGTCTTTCTTAGTATAATTAGGTTTCTTTGTTATTTTTCTTGCTTTGTTGGGTAGAATAACTAGGTTCTACATTTGGTTTACTTTGTAGTGAATCAAATTCATATATTTTGTCCAAATTGTCATTTTTCTTAATTCTTGTTGCTTGTTTCTTTGTTTTAAGCTTGCTTTTGTTCCATTTACATTGTTAGAGTATCTTTGCTTGTTCTAATACTCTAATTTGGATATAATCAAGTGGTATAACAGTCTTGTCCGTGTACCACCTTCATTGTGTCTAGTGTCTTCTTTTCTAGTTTTGAGCTATCTTTTTATTGTTAGTGCTTACTTATTCTTTGCTTTCTAAAACGTGCTCAAATTCTTGGTTTGTGAATTGAATTTTGAAGTGCAATTTAAGAGTTACAATTAGAGTGGTAAAAGGCAGAGTGTGTGAGTACATTAAGAGGGTAAAAGCCTTATTGAGTGAAACACGAGAGGAGTGGCATCTTTGAGTGTAAACACGTGAGGGAGTGTGTGAGGTTATTGTCTAACATCTGTTTTGCAGCATTCACAACATGTCAAGAAGAGAAGAAAAGGAAACAATGTATGAGGAGGAGGAAGCCATGCCCGATATGAAAGTGATGTACAAGGCCTTCATTAATGAGTTCAAGAAGTTAAACGCTAGAATGGACGGGATGGAGTAGAAATTTAAAGTGAGTGCATCTAATAATTCTAGGAGGACAGCTAGGAGAGGTAGATGGACTGATGAAAATGTAAGGGCTGACTTAGAAGATTTAGATGAAGAAGAGACTAGTGGTAGATTGGATGGGAATTTAGGTAACATTAAGCTTAAGATTCCTCCATTTAAGGGTAGAAATAGTGCTAAAGAGTACCTAGAATGGGAAAGGAAGGTTGAAATGATCTTTGAGTGTAATAGGTATTCTGAGGAGAAGAAAGTGAAGATAGCAGCTGTAGAATTTACTGACTATGCTTTGTTTTGGTGGGATCAATTAAATATAGGCAGAAGGAAGATGAGGAGACGACCTATTAGTAGTTGGGAGGATATGAAGGAGGCCATGAGGAAAAGATTTGTGCCTTCACACTACTTTAGGGAGTTACATCAGAGGTTGCATAGGCTAGTGCAAGGAGCTAGATCAGTAGAAGATTATCACAAGGAGATGGAGATGCTATTGATCAAAGCTAACGTAGAAGAGGAGGAAGAGGTAATAATGGCTTGGTTTCTAGGAGGTTTGAATAAAGAAATTGCGGATGTAGTTGAATTGCAACATTATGGAAAAATGGAGGACTTAGTGAACATTGCCATTAAAGTGGAGAGGCATCAGAAACAAAGGAGGGTAGCAAGGTCATTCTCAAATTCCAACAACAAGAGTTGTCCAAACTGGAGCAAAAATAAAGATTCTAAAGATATGGAATTGAGGTTTAAACAACTCTTTAGACAGCTAGATAAGTGTTTGAAAAAGGAGAAAAGAAAGAAAGAGGAAGTTGCAATGGAAGAGATGGTGTGTGAAGCTGAAAGAGATTCTATAGATTTGTATGACAATGAGGTTGTGAGTGAAGAAGAAATAAGTGGATGTGATGAAGATGTTGTTTTGAGTGAAAAGGAAAACATAATTGAAAGAGAAGATGTTGCTTTGAGTGAACAGAAAGATGTTTGTGTAATTGAGATAGAAGATCAGCATGTTATAATTGACCCTACAGTTCTTAAGGAGGTTGAATTGAACGTGGAAAGTGAAGATAATAATGATCAGAATGAAATAGTTGTATTGAATAATCATGTTTTTCCTAGTATTTTTGTTACATTGCAGGAACATGATGAGTCCTCGGCTGAAGAAGCATTCATTTTATTTCCACCTGTTCAAAAGATCGTATATGAAGATGATTTCATTCTACAAGTTTCCATTCCCAACTTGAACAAGACGAAAATTCGAGGACGAATCTTTTCTAAAGAGGGAGGGAATGATGCGTGCACAGGGGGGTCAACATTGCAACGTTATAAACATTGCAAGTTCATATTCATGGAGATCAAATTTAAGAAGTGTTATAAAGAGCTTGAAGGAGGCTTTCACAAAGTACTTAGCCTTTTGGAAGCTTCTAGTGAAATTGGGCCAATTTAAGCCATTTTTGGGTTTATACTACTTTGGGCTTTATTTGTACAAGTCATGTGCTTCATTTAAAAGTCACATGACTCATTTATTTAATGACTTAATGGGCTAAACGAATTAGGCTTTTAGATTGGGTTTAGTTTAGTTATTTTGGGTTTTAATTAGTCTTTCTTTTGGGCTTATTTTAAGTGTGTTTAATTCTTTAGTTTGGGCTTAACTTATCTTGTAAAGCCCATGGACAATTCGGCCACACCATGTTTAAGGCCTCATTATGGTTTGTTTTAGGTTATTTGCTAGCTAGGGTTAGCCACCCTATAAATAGAACATGTTATGTTAAGAATTTCAGATTTTAAATGATATTCATTGGCTTAGCCGAATTTTCTTTGCTTAGAATGAGAGTGAATTGCTTTCTTTTCTATTGCATGAAGAATTTGATTAACTTATCAATTGTTTGATTGTGGCATTTTTCAGGTTCTTTAATTCCTGATTATTTGCGTTTCCATTCACATGTTGATTGGGAGTTCAATAGGGAGGGTGTTTATCTGATTTGGTTTGCTATTCTAATTGTATGTGTGGGTTTGTAGCTCGATAGCTATTGGGTTCCGCATCAACTCCCTAAAACATACTCATGCAAATATATAAAACACCACGACTACAATAAGACCACACATACACACATATAAACTCAAAACTATTAGGGTGAAAATCGGGGTGTTATAGACTATTAGTATGAAGCCCTATAACCCATATAATTGGATTGTATTCATGTATATTATGACATTCACTATTAATTAAAGGCATTATTCATTATATAATATTGTGTTTACTACATATGTTTGATATAATCATAAAATATTTAATGAAATGCCAGGTGTATAAACATAGTATAAAGGAAATCATAAAGTGTTCATGATATGAGATTCCTATTACATGCAAATATGGCACTTCCTAAATTATCCATAGTCTAAATTATCCATAGTCATAGTATTAACAAGATGGGACATTGTTAATATAGACATAGTAACACATGCTATACTTCTTGACCCACTTCTTGACTGGGTCAAGTAGTAATTTTCGTAAGCTACAAGCATGATGATACTTGAAGTTAACATGTAGATGCTTGTTTGAGATACAAGTACATTGGAGATCCATTAAGAGACTCTTAAGATTGATACTCGATCTATGTCAGTTAAGAATCTTTTTCCTAAGACTTGAAGTTATCATGATAATCTCAAGTGGGAATTATTATATTTTAACTCGTATGCTTTTACTCCTTCTATGGGGTATTCATAGCTTGGTGATTGGGTATTGAATGACCAATATAGGATTCACCATCCCAAATGAGAGTGGGGAATTTATCTCACCATTCTTGTACTTTTTTATTCGAGAATCTTTGGCCAAAGTAGAAATGCAAGGTGAATGTGTTTTACAAGGGCATTTTGGAAATAAAGATAAAAGTATAATAATGAAGATATTTAGGTGTATGGAGTTTAACATTAATCCATAACTCTGAACCTAAATGAGATATAAGGATTGTGGAAGAAGCAATTGCATGGTAACTAGATATGGAATGGTATAAGTTAATTACCATCGACTTATTCTATCATTTGGGTAGTTATGATACTTTACTAGAAACCTATCATGAATTGTACAATGATCTATGAAAATATCAATAAATATTAAAAAGATGATTTAAAGAGTTTAAATCAGACATATAAGAATTTATCGGTATATATATTTTACTGCCAACATGTACAGAATCCTAAAGGGTCACAACATAATAGAAATAAAGCATGATATAAAATATAGTGAATGTGTTGGACATATGATGTTTGGGGAACACATTAATCATAGAGAAAATATTATTTTTGCTTGAATTGATTAAGCCATAATAGTTGTGTGATTAATTGAAGGGATTAAATGACTTAATTGAATAAGTCCTAAAATTTTTAATTTAATTAACAAAGTTAACCTCATGGTCTGAAATTAATATGGGCTTATAGCCCATACTAATAAATGAGCTATAATTTAATTAGTTGGATTTAGACCCGTGAAAGTCACTTGAGCTCCATTCTAGTTAAACCCAACTAATTAAGCCAATTCTTACATCTAATAGGATTTAAGTTAATTATATAATGCCTAATTTAGAAACTAGTAGAATTAATCTAGTGTGGATACACTTGGAAGTGTTTGAGAAATTGGACACATATTGTTTATGACAACCTGGTGGGAAGGATAATTATTTGTTCATCAAAAATTTTAGGTAAAAAGGTTTGAACTCTAGCTTAGTATATTTATAATTCTTTTGACAAGATCAATCCCTATTGGATTGCGGATTATTTATTTTTCTATTGTATATATATGTGATGCATGAGATCTGTTTGATTCTAACATTAGTATCCGAGTCATTGATTGCATCAAAAGAATTGACAATTGATACATAGGATTAATTTGCTTAATTGTGTAAATTGGGGTTTTAAGATTTATGCCAAAAATTAAAATTTAGCTTGAATAATTGATTAAGTTATGTATATAAGATATTGCATAAATTATTCTAGCCTCTATATAATTAAAAATTGCTGAAAAATTTTATTCGTTAAATTTTTATAATTTTTGTGCGATAATAATTGCCGAACAAATCATAATTATTAGAATTTTTGAGTTTTCAATTGGCCTTCGATTGTGCGATGGGCATTGAACTTGAAAAATTTACACATCAACGGATATTTAAAAATATAAATCCGTGTTGAAATTTTATGTAACATAAAAAAAATGGGACAGAATACTTCAACGGACATTGAATTTGATGAAGACCTGTTGTAAAAATTAAAAATACAATTAGCACATACAATATGCTTCAACTGATGTTGAGATTTTGAACGGGCATTGGATATTGGATATTCCATTTTAAAATGTATTTGAACGGGAGTTTAATATTATGTACTCTCGTCGGTTTAATGGTATTGCCCCCAAATGGGCATTTATTCTTATGATATCAAATAGGCGTTTGATGCCTATTGGTAGGGATGATCACGGGGCAGGGGAGGGGAGTGGCTCCCCACCTACTGCCTCGCCTAGGGGCAGGGATTCCCCGTCCCCGTCCCCGCTGGGGACGCGGGGTAAAAATCCTCCCCGTCCCCGCCCTATCGGGGATCCCCTTCCCCAATAAAAAAAATTCAATTTTAATAAAAATTTCCAACCCGATCAAGATTTTCGACACGAATTAAAAATATTTTATAAATTTTACCTTACAAAATTTAATAATTAATAATTTAAAATTAAAAATATCTCATACAATTCAAATATTATATATATATATATATATATATATATATATATATATATATATATATATATATATTAATATTTTTTTCGAGCCGGGGATCCCCGCTCCCCGTCCCCACCCCGAATTCAAGGGCGGGACTTTTTTTCCCCACTCCCTCCCCTACGGGGGAAAAATTTGGGGATTCCCCGCCCCGTTTGGGTCGGGTCCCCACTGGGGATGGAGGATCCCCGCCCCATGATCATCCCTATCCATTGGTGATCCTTCATAAATTTAACGACCATTCAATAATTTCAACGGGAGTTGGTTTTCAAATTTCAACTAGATTTTAAGGGCTGTTGAATTTTTTTTTTTTTACAAAATTAATTTATTTAATTAAAATTTTAAATTAATTAAATTAATAAAAATTATTAATGAAATTAATAATTGTTAAATTGGTAACATCAAGTCAATTTGGTTTTCTTGATCATATACAATGTGGTATTTTTTCAGCAAATATTAATTAATTAATGTGATTATTTTATTAAATTGATGATTAAATATTAAATATTTTAATAATTAAATAAATAATATAATTAAGGTAATGAGATTTTCTTAATTTAATTATTTATATTGTAATAAATCCTATGTATAAAGCAAATTAACTTGGGTCTTCAAGAGCTGAATAATTTGCACATTTACTCAAATTCATTTCTTGATTTTTATTTTCATGTATGTTGACATGATGATTGGTTATGGACTAGCCCAATGTGATTAGGTATATGCATAATTTTATTTTGGCACATAAGGACTTTCATATCCGGTCATGTTACTTGTAATTTTCTTTTCAATTTGTAATATGTAATTAGATTATATAGGACTAATTTCAGAAAAAAAGACCAAGAGCGAAGAGAAGATGGGCTAGTCGGATGATCCAAGAAGAAAAAGTTCATATTATTGTAATATGCTTTTCTTTTGGTTATTTATAAAATCATTTTATCTAAGTTTGACCTTTTGTTCTCCTTCTTGGCTCAAAGAGATCAATGTAGAAAAGTCAATAATCATATCATATTGTTTATGCTTATATTTATGTGATAGTTATAGGAAGCATACCAATGGATGCTGTGACGCGCGCCGGACCAGCAAGACTCTCGCTGAGCCCGCCTTTTGGGGCTCAAGGGATTGGTCCGAGTCTTTTTGATCTTGGAAATCATGAGTCATCTTGGATGCCTCCTTTCCAATAGAACATTGGAAAGGATCATCTAGACTCACAACGCCTTTAGGCACCTTTAAGGTATTTTAGAGTCGCCACCCAATTTACAAGAAATTGGGAAAGGTCTCTAACCTCTAGAACTTCACTCTTATTAATGACTTAAGTTAAGTTTATAAATGAGTTTTTAAGAAATTAAAATTCCATCTCTCATCTCACGCGATTGTGCATTGAATTTAAAGCGCATTTGCAAGCATATTGAAAGCGATAAAATAAAGCGATAAATAAATAAATAAATCATGAAAATAAAGATAAAATAATAAATAAATAAATGGGCAAAACAATCCCCCAAAATGAATAAAAGATGGGACAGAACAATCCCTCCAAAATAAGAAAATATAAACAAACAAATAAATAAACGCATAAAAGAAATTAAAATGTAACATACATAAATCGGGTTATGAATTTTAGGAACACTGGTTCCTTTTTATTTATTAGAAAATTTGGAGAACTATTTTTAAGATATTGATTGGAAAAAACCGGGATGAGTGATCCCATTTTATGAAAACTAATTCTCCATTTTGAAGGTGAGGTTTTGTTGGTTAAAATAGGACATTGGTCCAATTTATTAGGAAAAGTCCCAAATTTTTATTTATCTAAAAAACATGATTTTGTGTAATACGGATAATAAAAAATACATTTTACATACAATACATAAAAAATAATATAAATAAAATAAACACATCAATGAAGATGCAAACCCTAAGTTTGATAGTCTTTAACTCCCCGATCCTCCAACCCGAACATGAATATAACTCGCACGAATAAGTTTCGAGACAACAAAACAAAAATTAATAAAATGTTAGTAAAGTAAATTAAATGATTAATGTAATATAAACAAATAAATTAGAACGAATAAATTAATAAAATAATTAATAAATCAATCAAATAATAATAAGAAAGATGACAACAATACTAAGAAATATATTAAATATAGAATAATAATAATAATAACCTTTGAAAACATATTACTATAAAATATTAATAATAATTAGGCTAAATAAATATAATAATAGTAAAGTGAAATAAAATAAAATAACCAATCAAAATAAGTAAACTAATGAAATAACCAATCAAAATGAAATAATAGTAAAATGAAATAAGGTAAAGTAACAATCACGTGAACTAAAGGATGAAAACTAAAATAGCCATGAATCACGTGAACGAAAGGATGAAAATTAAAGTAAATAAGCTAACAAGTCACGTGAGAATGGCTAGACTAAAAGACAAAATGTGGCCTAAAATGATGAAATTACAATGCAAAGAAATGGAAATGTAAAAGATGGAAATGAGAAAAACTAAGTGTGTGACTCGTGCATCTTTGCACGAGTCACGAGAGAAGAGCACGACTCGTGCATGGAGTGCAGGAGTCGTGCACTACCTACACGACACGAAAAAAGAGGGTAGGGGAGCTAGGCAAGGGAAATGATGCACGATTCGGACGAAAAGACATGACTCAGACAGATATTCATGACATGGACAGAGAGAGCAGAGCAGGATAGAATGGCGAATGACTCGTACGAAATGACGTGACTCGGATAGACATTCACGACACGGACATAGAAGCAAAGACATGACTCAGACAAAATGAAGGCACGAACCAGAAAATCAGAAAACAGGGGCAAACAGAGGAATACTAATAGCTTAAGAACATGCTAATAAATCCTCAAAAACGTGCAGGATAAAGCAACAAACATGCTTACTTAATCATGAAAAATATATAGAGTTCACATCTGATGACAAACAATAATATACGTACTATATACAGATTAACGAGATTAAACGATAAAGAACAGAGTATGCACAGCAAAAAGAGAACAACAGGGAAAGCCAAACAAGAAAAGAGAAAGAAAAAAGGAAAAGAGAGAAAGAAAAGAAAGTTTACCCGGTATTTACCCTCAGAATGATCTTTGATCTACAAATGATGAAGTTCTAGTTTCTTGGATTCAAGAACAAACTATCAGTGTTTTTTTGAAAATCAAAAATCCTTTTTCTCTCAAAACTTTTTTTTTTCTGTGTTTTTTTTTTCTTTTTTTTTCGTTCTCCTTTTTCAATAATGCTCTCCCCCCTTTAGTTGTTCAACCTTTTCTTTTTAATCTCCCCGACATGATTTGGTTGTTTCCCACCAAATCAAACGTAACCCATACTTTCAAAACCAACTCTCCTGAAAACAAGGAAACGGAGAAGCTGGGGGGAAAAATGAAGCGCGTGAGAGAGGGGCAGATGAGCCTCCTCACTAACGTGAGGCTGGGCCTCATGTAAGTGAGATGGGCCTCACCAAAGTGAGGCCTCCCATCTCACGTTAGTGAGATGGGTCTCACTGCCCAAGCCCAAAAACTAATTTTTTTTTTTCGAAAAACATTTTTTTCGAGGAAGCCATCGCTTCTATTTGCTTCTTGCCCGCGAACAGGCATCATTTTCATCATTGAGTAACTTCGGTCTGGGCTGCCTCAGGACCCGATGTCTACAGATGCCAACCATGTATGATGAGACTTATCTAAAGAAATCCCTTATAAAATATTAAGAATGACAACCTTCCATTAAATATGAGTTGAACTAGAATCCTTTGTAGTAATAGGTTGTTGAGCATACTCAAGCCTAAACTTTATAAAATGTGTTCAAATATTATTAACATGGATTTTTCTTAACTAGTCCATTAGTTTGTTGAGCATATTCAAGGTTAATGTTCTAAAGGCAAGTTTGGAAAAATGCATATAAAGTATATGCATGCATTAAGAGTTAATGACCCAATGATTCAGTAGTTGTATATGATACAACTGACATAATGTCTACCAATCAAGTGTATGTGATTTTTTTTTTAATTAAAATTTTTAATTAATAATTTAAAAATTAATTTTTTTAAATTTAAAAATTTTATAATTTTTTTAAAAATTTTAATTTTAATATAAAATAAAAATTTATTAAATTAAATAAGAGTAAAATACGATTAAATTAAAGACCTAATTAATGCATTAATATATATGAACATCATCTAACATGCCTTTTCTTAACATATAGGTTCACTACATCATGAGCACCTCAAGTATCAATTTACATTTAATTCTAGACAACAACAAGTTGAATGGTCCAAATTACTTGGATTGGTATAGAAATTTGAGATTGTTCTCAAATCTGAAAAGATTCTTTATGTGATAGAGGAGCCTATGCCATTCTGTAGACATCGGGTCCCGAGGCAGCCTAGACTAGGGTTACCCAATGATGAAATTAATGCATATTCACAGGCAAAAAGGTTGAAAGTAATGGTTCCCTTGTCAAGTTCCCTTTTTTTAAACAAAAAAATTTTGAAGGTTTATGGTCGCCAGCGCGTGAGGGCAGGCATCCCTCTCATGCCATACGCAGCGCGCATGTGCTGGTGTTGGGGCAAGCGACCCCAGTACTGTGCTCAACACGCACGCGCTGATCCTGGGGTGAGCGCCCCCCCCCCCCCCCCCCCCAGTTTCGCTCATAGTGCACACAGCTTGGGCGCCCTTCGCATGCACCCTGCCCTTCCCCACTCAAATTAGTATGTCGAACATCTGGATCGTTCGAAGGATGAAGGTTTTTACCTTCTTCCTCATAGATTCCTTCTATTCGAATGAAATGATTCTAATAGTTACTCTTCCTGAATTTTATAGAAAATGAAATCTTGATTCACTTTGCCCAAGTTTAGAAATTCATTTTTCAAGAATATGACATCTCATGATTCAAATTCTATTACTATACCATTATGTTGCTCACCCATGAAAGCGTATCCTTTTGATACATTAGAATATCTCATATAGATAATTTTTTTACCTCTTGGTCCCAATTCATCTAATTGAGGTATCATGGATGTAAGCATTGCAACTCAAAGGTCATAAATGGCACAAGTCAACTTGTTAACCATTCCATTAATCACAAGTTGTGGTTGTAACAAATTTAGAGGGCACACGGTTTAGAACATATATGGCAATCAATAAAGCATCTCCCCAATAGGAGATGGACAAATTTGCCTCTGCCATCATAGATCTAACTATATCAAGGAGAGTCCTATTTCTCCTTTTCGCAATACCGTTTTGTTATGAATTTATGGGAATGGACAACTAATGTTCAATCCCTTTTTCTTCACATAAAGTTTTAAATTCATCCAAAAGATATCCCTGACCACAATCAGTTCTTAAAGCTTTAATCTTTTTTTTTTTGTCTAATTGATTCTCAACTAAGGTAGGCAAATAAGACTTGTATATGTGATTTGATCTGGAAGAATGTTTAATTTTATCTGGTAATAATTAAATTATACATGATAGATTGTGAATTTGATGAATAACTATTTGCAATTATCACTGAATCTGATGATTTTATATTTGCCCTTGCTTTATGGTTTAACCAATTACAAAGTTTCTTTAATGCTTGATTTATTAAATTCTACTTGTGTGCTTGTGAATCGACTACTGTGAGTGGTCATTCATAGACCTAATATTCCCTTTCATAAATCTATGTTCCCCACTAAGCTATGTGTAACACCCCAAACCCATACGTAGGCGAACCCATCCATGAGGGAGTAGGAAGCCGTATGAGTAGGTGTGTTACCGAACAGAAGCGATTTGAAGCATATAAAAATACGGAAGAATTTAAAAACTTGAGGAGTAAAACTGAACATACATATTTCACAACGCACGTAAACCAAGCAGAAACATTTAGATGTGTAAGTTTACCACCATACAACAGAAGTTATAGACATAAGATAAAATAGAGGAAGTTCTCGATAACTAATATTTACATGGTCCAGAATATTACATAAGTATCTATACATGCCATTACATACTCATTTTATACAGAATTACAAAATCTTGATAAAGAAGCTGGACAAAATCCAAAACTCCTAGCTCCTATGTGGCCAACCCTTTGCAGATGTGAGACTCGAACCGGACCAGACCTGCCACCTGCACGGGAAAAAGAACCCGTGCTAAGCGATAACGCTTAGTGGGGAGAACAAACATAATAATATGGACGGCCATTCACAATGGTCGTCGAGGCATAACACACACAAATCTCATACACACCTAGTTCTTACCGAGAAATATATATGCTTACATAGAGTAGCTGTGCATTCAAATGTTTCTAATCATATTCATATACTTATATGTGCGACACAGACCAAATCAACATCACCATACAAGATGTAGGTATCTTCATGCATAACTACATATAACTTCACATGCGTGCACCTACCTATACATTACATGTCAGTATCATTATATTTATATGCTAATACTTGTATCGTCATACCAGTACAGGTCCTCATATGCATACATTTACTGAACATGTTGGGGAATCAGGCTTTTGAAAGTACATCATGTATAGATACAGAACAACTTAATCATGCAATTATCCCGCCGAAATAACCATATACCAGTCCCGAAACTAGTACTCTAACTGTTCACACCATACTGCCCACAAATTCCTAAGCAAAACTCACTAAAGTCTACTCATACCACAATCATACTACAACACATATATCCTAACTGAGAGCAAAGGTACATAATCGCAATACCATCACACTTCCGTTGCGCAACATTAATTTTTAACATAAGCAACTATACGATATTGCATTCCAATCACGGTGTTCCAGAGAGCCAATAAATCTACACTTATTAATTCACGTATCTGTAATCATAACTGATCAGAACCACATGCTTATAAACACAACATAACAAATCATACACCTGCTGACTCACAATAGTGGATAACGAGTACTGAATTGTACCTTACGGGTACTAATCGAACAGAAACATCATCTTTTTCCACATTTCAAAAACATTTCACTGAACAGGACCTTAAGCAAGATCCATACACATACACATAATAGGGTTCGCGAGGAACCATTCGGGGACCTGATCAGGGTCCAAATCGTTCAAAGGGCGCTGTAGCTACACTTACATAGACTCTATTAGGCATGCCTAACTATCCACTAGACTGACTCTCGCAGGTCATGCGTAATACAAATCATGTTTCACATCATAGCGCATAATTTAACATATCACATTCATATAGTTCATAACACTGTCCATGCATAATACATCCAATTGTATTAAGATACTTCATAAAATAGTCCAAGTATAAACCTAAAGGTATCACAAGTTCGGAATTCAAACATTGGAATCACAAAAGAAAACTCAATTTAGAAACCAGGGAGTGTTGCGATCGCGACGGATGTCGCGCTCGCGACAGAGGCGACTTAGCCCCATGTCGCGATCACAGCAACCTTCGCAATCTCGCGAGGGAACTAGGGCATCTCGCTGTCGCGCTCGCGACATACATCGTGCTCGCGACAGTGAACTGCTAACCCAAACAATTCGGCAATTGAGCTCTCTGTCGCGCTCGCGACAGAGGCTCTGCTGCACGGCTCAGCGGAGAGCTCGGACGCGTGCGAGGGCTGCTTTCACCGAGCTTTGTCGCGATCTCGCGACAGAGTCGGGAATTTCAATCCTTGCCCAGAAATTTGCAGGGCATTCCCTCTTCACAATACCCAAATCTCAAACCAACATCGAAACATCAACTTACCTCATCTCCAGCAAGCCACACATCATTGAAAATATAAAACACAACATCCATACCAAAATTCCAAATAAATCAAGCCACTAACAATGTCCATTTACACAATCTACAAAATCAGCAATATTCGTCATTCATCTCAATCGCACCCACGTTAGTATGCATTCATATATATATGGTACATCATGCTTAGGTTACTCATGAAATCAACACCTATTAATACGCATCCATATGCTATTCTTCACAGAGTTGTATCTATTGTTATTTTACAAGCTAGATCACCTATCTCAATCCTACTTGTAAGTTTTTCCCAAAGACAACTACTTATATACCCACTTAAATACCCTAAACATGCATAAAAACTGATGGGAAAGGTACGGGATTGATCCGGGTCAACCCTGGACTTAAAAATAGAGAAGAAAAGGCTCAAAACATGTTTTTCTGTCGCGAGGTCGCGACCCTTGTCGCGCTCGCGACAGAGGCTCGCCTCAGCTACCATAACAGACTGCTTTACATCCCTGACTTGTGTTGCCTAAACCAACCTCTAAACCTCATTTTTAGCCAAAACTTCCTTCTTAACAAATGTTTCCTAGGATGTTAAAGTTCAAATACAACAAATATCAGATCCAAATGACATCGAGAACTACAGATATTCTCTCCACAAGCCATACTGGTCAAACAACCCAACACAAAAAGAGACACTACGGCTTTATCCAAATTTCAGGGTCTTAAAGCAAGAATTTGCCTAAGGATATTTCTAGGACTTTTAAAGAAATAGAAGTAATGGTTCTAATGGTGCAAGAATCACATGGTTCGGAGTTCTAAAACTCTACTTATAACAAAAAAATTGTACAGGGGTCAGATGAGAACGAAACAGAGTTTACCCAATCATACACTTCACTTTCAATTCTCACACACCTTCAACTTAAGCCACATCATGCATTATTAATACATTTACCCAAACAAATACATGCATAAGACTCATATCAAAACACTCAATTTACTGGAAATCATACACAAATGTATATTCATAACTCAAGAAGAATTTAGGGTAAAGACAAATTAAAACTCAATTAAAGGAATCAACTCCCAAACCTCTTGTTGCACAATAGCTGTTCTCTTCAAGCTTTAATCTTCTCTTTTCCTTTACTTTGCTTCTTCTTATCACCAATCACTTGCACAAACAAACCCAGAATTCTTAATTCAAACCATAACTTAAACAAAACTAGAAGAAGAAAAAGAACTCAAACGTAGGAACCCTAAAACCCCAACTTACCTCTTCAATCTTACTTCCCAAGCTCCACCAAATCAATTCTAACTCACTCAAAACCAAGTGAATGAGCAAGGAAATGGGGAGGAAAGGAAAAGAAAATGGAGAATGGGGAAGATGAGAGGGCAAAAACGGGGACTCACTCTCCCTTACACTTAGTCTTCTTTTCACACTAAATGCACACCTACCAATTCCACTTGTCCACTTCCTATAGGTACACATGTCATAATCTTACAAGCCCACTTTGACTTACTCTCACATGCACCATACACCAAACACACACAAGTACCTCCTACAATAATATCTCCATGGTACCAAACCTAAGTCACACACTAACATTTTCTTATAACCCACTTTTCATCCAAGGCACCATGCTCATAAATCACTCAATAAAATCTCTTAGCCCATTTACATCCTACTACCATACACTACTAGCACACCATAATAATTCCTTCACTTGATTTATTTAATTAATTTCTTAGTAAATAAATCCCTATTATCCATATAACTCATGTACGAATTACCCTCACTCACTCCGACCGAGCAAGCACATTCCGACTAGGCCCGATCTGGGGTGTGACACTATGTGCTTAGCACGGGTTTTCTATCCTTGTAGGTTCTGCTACTAAAGCCACTTCCAAGGATAGGATGTAGAGACCAGGGCCAGCACAAGTATAGAAATAGTTGGATGTAGGTCCATTATTGGTTATGAATAGAGTTTTGTAAAAGTCCATTTTGATCTTAGCAAATATATTATCCAAGATGTTTTTGTAATAATGTATATAAATATGTAAATGAACATAGTGTAAATATGTAAGTTACTTAATATATGCATTTTGGCATGAATATTGAAGTAAGCTTTATAATATGAATGCATGTAATTGGGAGAAAATAGGACTTCTCGAAGGAAGTGATCTAAAGAGAACCCCGTAGGGTAAAAGCATATCAGAATTTTCGAAGGAATAAATATCAGGACATGTAATCTTGTAACTAATATGAGACACAAGTCTCTACAGAATGACACCAAAGGGTCATAAATATAGCAGCTACACCCCTATAGGCATGCCTATCTATTCACAACCTAGGTATTCAGTAGGCTCACACAGATATCCAAATGTTATTGTTTATATTCAATTATAGACAATAATTCAAATCAGAAATGATTATGTTGTTTAGAACACTTAGCATGCTAATGATATCATGGCAACACACTTAAATTTCATTTCAACATTATAGCTTAAGCCATGTTTATGTATAATGTAATTCATAGTTATTCAAATATATCATATTTTAGTATATCATGGACACACATGATGATTACAAGTCATTTGAAATATGCTTGACAAGTTCCATAAACATTTGGGTTGAAATCAGGTCCTAAACGGCGAGAAAATTCGATATTGAAAGTTGAAATTTGGAAGTTACACGGTGGGCAGAAGTGCACAATGAGTAGGATTTCCTAACCAACGTGTAAAATGAAAGAATGAGACATTCCTGAGGCAGTAGCTAATTAAAAGGTGGGTAGCAATCTTATAGCCATTAACACTGTTGGCAGGATTGCTTGACCGCCATGTAACCCTATTAGATTGCTTACCAGAACTGCAACAGAGTAGATATCATGCACTACCTTGTCCGGGCTTTGCCACCTAGAAAATGACATTTTTAGGTTCAAGATTTCTTCTGACCAAATGTTCGTTTGTGTCATAAGTTTAGAATGATACAAAATTCACTTGATTTGAACAAGAATTGAAGGAGATAAACCTCTATGAACAACAACTATTCAAGGTAGAGATAGAATCAGGTATGCATATTCAAATTCAATTTAAGGGGTCTTAAGATCAGAATTAGGCTAAAGTTCCTTCTAGACATATAAAGATCTTTGTCTTAAGAAAGTTCTCCAATTGGAATCGCTTCATTTGAAGATCTATAACTTGAGTTGTACTGAAAATATAGAAGTTGTTCCTTATGACACCAAAGGCTAATTTTCTGCAATCATTCACTTCCTATTCCCCTCATCCTATTTCATGCACAACTCTTTTAATTCTACCTATTTGAATCCATTCATGCTCATTTAAGCCCAAATCATATTTCCACAGATCACACATGCACATACATAGAAAAAAGAGTTCCCAAACATACTTTAGTTTCCTTTTTTCCCTTCAAACTCTTCACTGAGCTATCTCCTTATCTTTATCTCCTCCTTTATCCTTGTTAACCAATTCTTTAGCTACAAAACCAAAATTTCACTTCATGAATCATTCCATTAACACAATTCCTTATCTTTATCATGTTAGAAAGAATAGAGAAGAAGATGATGCTAAGAACTTACTTGTAACACCTAATAACCATAAATGGTATGGATTTCAAATGTCACAACACTACATTGATATACGATATAATGTGTATGATGATCCAGTGGGTAAATTTTTTTTCCACATTGATAACCTATATGTACCAGTAACAATAACAAAGTAATGATCCATACAAGGGTCTATTAAGATTCCTTACCTAAACATACATACAGATTATAAACCTGTTCTTACACGATCATAACTTTGCCCATCTCAACCATATACATGCTGTGTCTATAGTTTTATATTTGCTTTTCTTCACTATCCTCGATCATCAGTAAAGCCTCGGCCACTTCTAATATGCTATCTTCCATAACCTGCATGTAGTAACAATGCTACGCACTGAGCATTAAAATGCTCAGTGGTGGATATATATCCCAAACTTTTCATCTCCTACAATCACATTCATACAAATATACAAGTATGTACTTTCCTATACATTGTATATACATTATTTCTTTTAGGCTTTTACATATTTTATGTCTTAATTCATAATTTACTCAATTCAGTTATCACTATATTTATAACTATTTATATCGCTATACTTTAGTCTATTGGTTCCAGTTATTAAACTATTTACCGTTTACACTATTATGTTTAACATTTACATTAATACTATTACGATCAATTATTTATAACACTAACTTTCTTTTTTTTCTTTAGGTTGTTTATACTTTTATGAACGTCTCTTACCTTTAATTTCTAATTATTCAAGTTCATTTCATTTTAATTTCTCATTATTATGTCTATTGATTGACCTATAACTGTCTAAGTTACTATTCATTTGATTACAATTTCGACAGTATAATGGCTATATATTTTACCTACTCTCCTGCAAAACAGATAATGCCACAGCCCATGGTGGGCACAACAATCCGATTATATAAATACAGTAAATTTCTTAATTGACCACAACATTATAGAGTTCACTCCTTCCTCATCATATAGGTTTACTTTTAAGTTTAATCATTCTATTAACTGTTCCAGAATTTTCTTTATTATTCTGTCACTGGCATTATCATTATTAATAGCAATATCCAAACTACCAATATTATTAATATTATTATCTTAACAGTTAACATTGTTTTCTTATTAACTCTTATCAATTTATTAACAGTCCTATGTTCCTTATATTTATTTAATCCTGTTACTAATACTCTTACAAAACCCTCTTTAGTTAATTCATTACTTCATTAACATTTTCTATAATACTTTCGATTATTTATTATCATTATTATTTACAATTATTAGATCAAATTCTATAATTATTGCATACACTTCTTTCTTTATTAACCTTGTAGTACTACCGGTATTATCTTTAGCAACATCATTATATTACTAATCATAATTATTATTTAATATTACTCTACTAAATTTACATATACAGTATCACAAAAGCATTAGATTCCATTATTTGCATTTATTTAGCTTAACACACATTTATATTACTTAAATCAATTATATTATTTTAACCATTTTCATTATTTGAATAAACTTAATTTATTCCTTCCATTTATCTTTTTATACATAATTTTACATTCATGATTTCCTTAAACCATTTTCAATAATACTTTATTATTACCATGACAATTTCTTATTAATTTGCTAACATTACTATTATTTATTTTTCTTATATTATTGTTTACAATTTTAATATAACTTTATTACTATCATTAGTATTACTATTGACATTAATATTAACTTCAATATTATTGCTAACATTAGCATTATTATCATTCTTTTCTATCATTTTTTTTTATAGTTATTATTATTACTATCTTTATATACATTTTTGGCTATATTCATTATTTATTTAGTACACTTAATTTAATTCCATTTAATACTTCTCACATATTTAAATTTTCTTTTGGTTCTTCATCTGCCTACATCACTGTCAAATTACCATTTAGTACCTATACTTTTATTTATTTACGATCATGTCCTGGCTTGTCCATTAATTATCATTTTACCACAATATAATAATTTTTCACATTTAACCATCCTTTAATATATAACATTTCCATTTAGCCCTTATATTTTCTTTTATCCTTATTTATATTTTAAATCTTTATTCTATCATCATCCTCATGCTTTATTATATCATTATCAATTATCTTTAACAATCACACTTATTTATTATAATTCTTATCAATTTACAATTTAGTTCTTTTTATTAGACATATTAAGGGTTGTTTACACTTTAGTCCCTCAGTATTATTTAAATTATAATTTTACCCTTCATTTTCACTATATTTATAATTATGCCATTTCCTATTCACTTTCATATTAAATTCATTACTTATCATGTAAAATTACCATTTAGTCACTTATTTCTTCATTTTTGTCATTTCATCTCATTCTTTTACACAATTATCATTTTTTCCGTATTTCTTTTACATCTTTGTAATTTAGTCCTTTATCATTTCATTTCCTCTTATTAACACTTATTTACTCATTTTAGTTCATTTCCATTAATTTGGCCCTAGTATCAATCCGGTAGACAACTCCGAACTGGATACACGGGACGTAGACTCCACAGGCCCACTACAGTACTGTAAACCATAAACAGTAAATCTCAGTAGCAGTACAGTACAGTGATAGTGGCAGTATCAGTAAGGTAGACCATCATTAGCCTACCAAAGCGGGTCACCATGACCCATACCGTGATATGATGTCTGTAACACCCTATACCCATAATTGGTATGGATATTGGATGTCACAATACTACTACTGTCATACCTTACACTATAGTAGGCAGGTCAGTGGGTAAATTTTTTTTCAACAATTACTAACATTTATACATAAACAATCTAGCAATAACAATAAATCATATGTGCTAAACTCACTTGTTTATTCATATACATATATTCGATAAACACGTAAATATAACTTGTTTCGCCAATTTGGACATATACATGCCATGCCCATTTAAGTCTTTAAGCTTGGTTCACTCCACTTCTATCAACTATCAACACAACTTCGATCACTTCATGTCTCACAACCTTCTATAACTTGTGTGCAATAAAACCACTATGCGCTGAGCATATAATGCTCAGTGATGGATACATATCTAATATTTTCCATCAGATTACACACATGCAAGCATTCACACGTTCATGCACAATCATTCTTAAGTCCTATCGGTATTGGTCTTTCTTTTTCTTTCTTAAACCTATTTCAACACTTATTATGATACTAATCTACATATATTCGTATATTCTTATAATTTATATACTCTCATATTCATTTTTCTTTATATTATTACTATTGTCCATTTACCCTTAATACAATTATTAACCTTTAATTTAATCCTATATATATATTAATTTATCTAAGCCGGTAAATAATCTATGTTCATTGTTAATTTGTTAACTTACTTATTGCTCATATTTCTATTAATATTTTCTTTAATATTATTACTGCTAGTTTTCATTATATCGTTTCACTTTATAAATCGCGGTTACTATTATTTGTGTTATTATATTCGTTACTTCCAGTTTCATTCTTTTAATAGTTTCCATTAAATCACTTAGTACTAAACGTTTATTTCTTATTTTGTTAACATTATTCTTTTCTATCACACATGGGTGTGTGTGTATATATATAACATCAATATTATCACTACTATAGTTAATATCATTCCTTTAATCTTTATTTTACTTATAATCATCCTTTACATATTTGCTGATTGCTATTCTCATTAATACTTTTGTTATATTTATGTTCCATATTCTATCAATGACTATTTTCTTGCATCATTCTATATCTTTTCCCATTTTATTTAATTTCTTTGGTAGTCTATTGTCACTCTATTTTCTATACCATCATCTTACCTATGTATTACTTATTTCACTCTTAAATGTAATCTGCATCTTCTTATTTACCATTTGTTATGATACTGTCTTCACATTCATTCACTATTTAAATTCAAATTCTACATTGATTTCATATTCACTAACTATTACTTTTATTTTCTTTATTCATTTTCTTTGCTACCATTAATTAGTTTTTTTCTCTTCTATTATCTTTTAATAGTGTCTCATAATTTTTTAATTCATGTATTTATTATACACTAACTCATTATTATTGATATACATTATTTATTATTTTATTTAAATAATTATCAATTTAATCACTAGTTCATTCATTATTTCATATCACTATTTTGTCCCTAGTATTATCCGGTAGAAATTTTCGAACCGAATACACGGGACGAGGACCCTACAGGTCCATTACACTTTAAAGTGACCCCGAAGGACCCTATGCATTTTCATTTCATTGTACACTTAATCACTTTATCATTTTATCACTTTAACACTTTAGTAGACCACCATTGGCTTACTCAAGCGAGCCGCTATGACTTGCACCTCGATATGGTGCCCATATGGCTAACCAATTATATTCTGAACTAAATTCAACTATCAGACTACTAAGGGTAATATATATTCATTTATGTCACATTGCATTTATTCACTTATTCACTTATACACTTAATTCTTTCAATATTTACTATTTATTTTGTACTACTTAATAATCACATACTCTTATTTTCATGTCCTTACATTTGTAACTTATTCTTTTGACATGTCTTGCATTAATTCATTAACAATATACCTACAGGTACTTTACGTTCATTCTTATTTCTATTTTCACTTCTTTTACTATCATTATCATCACTTATAATTTCTCATTTTATCACTCCGTACATATGGACATATTTGTATACATGTATTCCACTGTCTCCCGTTTATGAGATTGTTTTTACTAACATGCTTATTATATTTATTAATGCTATTACTTTTATACTTATTACACTCATTATTCCTTTAATTAATAACATTATTAGTATTACTTCCAATAATTATACTATTCTTATCACTAACAGTATTCATCTAATTCTTTTACTATTTTCTTTTTGTTATTATTATTATTATTATTATTATTGTTGTTTAAATTTTTATTATTTTTATCCTTAATCCTTTTAATTTCAAGATTTAGGTCATGGATGTTGTCTTCACCCCCACACTCACACGTGAACCTAATGCACTATGCATGCCCCTGTTACAATTTCTTTTTCTTTTTCCTTTTCCATGCTATCTTTCCATTTACTCATTCATAATATTATCAATAATATCGCCATCTCTATAAATCTGCTATTTCCATTAGCATTATTAACATTATTAGTACAGTTTCTAATACATTATTATTCTATAAGTTAATTTATTAATTTATTTAACTTATCATTATGTCATATATTACATCCCAATGGAAAGACCAATTCTTTTATTTATTACTTTTAATTTGTCTTACTCTCAAACCTTTGGATTCCACTGTCGCTTATTATAAGATGTCTAATATTACTAATTTTTCCTTTATCATTATTAATACTAGCATTATCATTAACATTAATATTGACTTTAACACTAACACTAAAATTATTACTATTATTTTTAACATTATTATCCCTACTATTTCTATTATTACTAACACTATTCTTATCATTTTCATTAATAATACTATTCCTATTATTATTCTTACTACTATTATTACTTATTTACTCTTTCTATTATTCTTGAAGGATTAATAACAACATGTCGTATGCATATATGGAGGTAAAATAAACGGGTTATATGCTACTTATCTCTTGTAGCGCAGATACTTTGGCGAAAGTGTTAACAAAGATCTTTTCCGGCGTCATTGGTCTGGCTGATATCCACGAGCGGGATAATGGCAACTAGATTACAGTGTAAAAGCCACTTGGAGTGAAAACGAGGCGAGAGGAAAAACCGACAGAGTTTCGGTATAAGAACTCTTTCTTTTCTTCTCTCTTTCATCTTTACCTTAGCCCTTTATATAGTAAGCCTTATGCTCTTAATTAGGAGGGCTACTTATGAAGGTGATTAATAGGACAGTTACAAATTAATGGTGGCAGTTACACCATTAATAGGGAAGTTGCAACCTTTCAAATTTCTCTTAATTAAGGGAAAAAACTCTCACTTAAAAGACTTGATATGGAACTTATTTCATACCTGTGTAATTCTCATATAGATATGGATTCGGGTTCATATCGGAGTCATTGGCGTATCCAAACTCCAATAATTCTAGTTATTACTTAAATAATGCTACTTCAAACTGTTTAATTTTTAGCTACAAATCACAAGTTGGCATTTTCATATTTATTTCATTACATGCACAGGTGAAAAAGCTTTAGCATATATCTGATAGCATTATTTTCATGCAATACCCCTACTATCTCTTCATTATTACTATTATAAATTATTTTTATTATGCCCAGTTAATTCTTTCTATTTCTATTTCTATTTTACCCATATTCTTATCTAATTTACATTTTAGTCATACTTTTAAACCATTATAGTCAATTTACCATTTATTCCCCCATTTTTCACTAATTTTTGAAGTTACCCTTCATTTTCTCAGATTTACAATTTTGTCACTACTTTTCTATTTTCTATTCTAAATTCATTATTTTACATGTAAAATATGCTCTTTAATCCTTAAACCCTATTTTAATGTTATTTTCACTTAAGCCCTTATTTTAACATTTTTAACTTATTTTATCATTTATTCTTCTTATATACCCTTTTAATCCTAATTCTTGTATAATTACTATTTTGCTCTTCTACTTTTTTTTTTTTAATTCTATGCATTTTTATCTTTTTTAATTTTATTCTCTCTATTTTAGCCTTATTTTCTCATTTTAAACCACCTTCCTTAATTCCATATATAATTACATTATCTATATACTTCCATATTATATTTTAATTTATTCTTATTCATTACTCGTTCATAAAGCTTCATATACTTTATATACATTATGTACCATTATATTTCCATATTCACATAACCTTAACAACCTTAATTTCTTATTTTAGGCTTTCATTCAATTCGGCCACCACGTGCTTTAATTTACCTTTTATTTTTCTTCTCTAACATTTTAATTTCATATTATTAATTATTTATTTCTTGCTTGATTACACTATGATTGCATTTTAAACATACATATTTATTAATAATATTTAATCCATAGTATGTCCATAACCTAAAATATATTCAATAAGTTCCTAAAAATTATCATTAAGTTACTATAAATTCCTTATTAAGTCTATTTTCATTTTCTATGCATTAAATTCATTTAAATATCAAAATGATTTATAATTTACCTAAAACCTTATTTGGCCATACCTTTAACTTATAACCTAAAATTGTTCTTTTCATATTTCTTTTTACATAACATCACTGCCAGGCTGCCAAAACCGCATTTTCACCAAAAAATCAGGATTTTTAGCCCAAAATTGGACTCTAAATCATATTTTTCGGGATTTTCACAATAATTCTGGATTTTTACATCTAATTAAAATAGAATTTGATTAAAGTTCAATTTCTTTTCTTAAATTAACTATTTTTTTTTAAACCATATATATAGAAAATAAAGAAAGAGAGAAGAGGGAGGCAAAGAAAAATTCTGATTTTTTAATTCATCTTCTTTAATAAAATTTCTTAAAAAAAAAAAGATTTTGGATGGAATCTTCTTGATGAAAGATTGAGTTTGAGACAAAGAAAATAATTTTTTGCTATTGAGATCAATTTTTTTTTCATTTTTTATTTTTCTTTAAACAAGTTTTTTGCAATTATTTTTATAGAGAGAAAGTTTAGATTTTTCTTATATTTTTTATTTAATTCTCACAGATATTGATAAGAAAATCGTTTATTTTTTCCCCTTCATTGAATCCGAATTTTGAGAGTAAATATTTTGGGTTTGATCTTATATTTTTTTATTTTTGTTTATTGTATTTTTTTTTGTTTACAATCAATTAATCACCATTTAGATTTTTAGATGTATTATGTATTTATTTGTTTGATGTGATTTTGTTTTCCCTTTTACTTTATTTTCTTTATTTTTTTTATCCATGTTGTTTATACATTTGTTTTATTTAACCTTATTATTATTATTATTATTATTATTATTATTATTATTATCATCATCATCATCATCATCATCATCATCATCATCATCATCATTATCATTATTATTATTACTTTTACTTATTTTATTCTTGCATGCATTCCATGTTATTATCTTTTCTAATTTCATGGTCATTTACCTACTGTGGCATGTGTACTGTTCATGTGTTATAATTAATGCATGTCATTTAATTCAATCTATTTAATTTTCTATTTGTGCATTAATTTTATTTTATTATTTCTCTGCATTTGTTTTATTGCATTGCTAAATATTTATTTCTTTTTAATTAATTAATTAATTAATTAATTAATTTTATTACTAACTATTTGTCTCATTTTGCTCTGTCAATTTAATAAATCCACACATATGAGTGTTTCCCACCGAATGAGGAGATCCAAGAGATCTAAGCCTTCTTTTTGGTTTGATTTATCATTTTTTGTTATTTTGGTTTGAGAAGAGAGATTGAAAAATTAATTATTAAAAACTCATTTATAAATAACCAAGGCATTAATAAGAGTGAAGGTCCGAATTTTTCTCTAGTTTAGACCCCCAAGTTTAGATGAACTTTTTCAATTTTTGTAAATTGGGTGGCGACTCCAAAATATCTCAAAAGTGCCTAAAGGTTTCATGATATTAGATAAAATTCCCTAATGTTCTATTGGGTAGGGATTTCAAAATATCTCATGTTACGCAAGATCTAGTTGCAAACCCTCTCGGATCTTAAAAGCGGGCCCTCTGAGAAACAAGTAGGTTCAACGCACATCACACATTCGCTTCACCTGAGGTTACTCCAGTCGCTGAATTAGAAACTTTTAAAAAACGTGCCAATGAGAATGACACTGTTGTATGCATTATGCATATAATGGCCCGAATATCGGGTTAGTAGTGATCGGTGAAATCTGTAAAGTTTATAGTGTGGATTTAATATGAAAAACATCAATGATTGTGCGTTAAAAGACAGTAGAGGAGAAATATTAAACGTGCTCAGGTCAGGGAAGCCCCTGATGAGTGACCTCCCGGGAAGCTAGTAATGAAAATTAGTTTAGTAGACCATTGAAAACTATAAGTTAGGAGTCTGATGGTATAATTTGGAGTTAAAATGAGGTCAAATAGGTCCTCAAAAGTCAAACTGAAGAAAAGCTTCTGGTTCAGTTCAATAGTAATTAGGGTTGACCAAACTTTGACCGAATTTTTAAAAATAATAAATGAGCTCTAAGTGGTGTATTTTGGATTGTGTAAAATTTTAAATAATTTTCAGGAATTTTTGATAGTAATAGATAAGCAAATTACGGTAGAACAAAACATTATTGAATCGGACCAATTTTAGTGAATTAGGTCCCAAACGAACTCCGATTGAGCTAAAATTTTACAGAAAGACTATTTTTCACATTATAAGAATGATGAAATTGGTTGGGAGTGAAAATAAGTTGAAGAAATTATAGTTACCATTGGAAAGTGAAAAATGGCTTAAAAATTAAAAATTGGTTCAAACCGGTTGGACCACTTTGGTTGGACCGATTTGGTTCAAATTCAGCCTATACAAACCCCTCAAGGAGCTAAGACATGTAAAGCATGCTTAAGATGTGGAGAATAAGAAAATAAGGTTAGTGGATACACTATCCTTCTTTTTCCATTGAAAAAGTATGATTTTAGGCTATGTTCATATTGTATGTATGTGATTTATGCATATTTAATTGAAAAACAATTTGATAGACATGTTTAAGAAGGCTAAAAATGAGATTTTGAATGATTAAAATGGAAAGAAATAAATCATATACCATAGACACCATGTAGGCCGAATGGTATACCTTAGTATACAAGGGTATTCTTTAGTGATTAAGGCAAATAAATGGCATAATTGTGATAAATAACATGTAATCTAGATCAATTAATGATTAATTGAAGAAAAATGAATATTGATAAAAAAAATTAAGTATATGGCTGAATGATTAAGTTTATATTCTTAAGGTATTAATGGATATTTAAGGCATAATAACTATGTATTCATGATGAATAATATGTAATATAGTCAAATGAATGAATAAAGAAAAGAAATTAATTATGGATTAGGAAGGAAAATATTAAATTTCTTTAGTGATTTAAGCATGTAAATGGTATATTTGAAGTATATAAAATGTAATTTAGTTAATTAAGTGATTAATTAAATGGAAAATAATCTTAGTGAAGAATTTATGGTTAGGCCGAATGGTAATCAATGGGATATCTAAGCGTGTTTTGATAAATTGATAAGTGTAATGGCATAAAATGATTATATAATGACAATTGAGTGTATATTACCTTTATTGGAATTAATGGATTTAATTCGAACATATTTTGGCATGTGAACATATTATGTGAAAAGTGAAAACATTGTTAATGTCATAAAAATTATGAAGTATGTTATAAATAGTGTTAAAATGATAAATATATGAAATGGACGTGAATTATAAGTGATATGTAAATTTTAAAGTGATGTGTATTCGATGACCGAAGGGTATATGTTGATATATTAAGTGATATAAGTGAAAATATGATATTATTTGCCCTTAGTAATAGTCTAGTAGTAAAATCTAGTCCAAAATATAATTGACTAATCACAGGAATTTCACACCGCGGTCCGAGTCATGGCGACTCGCTAGCGATAGGCCAATGACGGCCTATGTCAGTGCAGTGTTTAGTGTATATAGTGATCAATGTAGTACAGTGCCAATGTTGAATGGTTCCTTTGGCATCATTCTATAGTGTAGTAGATCTGTGGGATCCACATCCCACATATTTGGTTCGTAGATTTCTACCGAGTGTATACTAGAGGCATTATGATAAAATGCATTTAAATTGATTGAAATAGTGATAAATGAGAAAATAAATGAAAGTGGGACTAAATTAAAAAATAGCAAGTTTAGGGGCAAAATGGTAATTTTACACTTAATAGTGAAAATAAATGATAATTAAGTAAAAAGTGTAAATAAAATGATAATAGTGTAACGAATTTAAAGTTTAGGGATTATAATATAATTTGGCATAAAAGTGGAAATTTAGGGACCAAAATGTAATTTTGTAAATTAAATAATGACTTAAATGAAAGTTAAGTGTAAATAAGGATATTTTAGTAAATAAGGTAAAATTGGGGACATAATTGTAATTTTTGAAAAAAGTTGAGGACCTAAATGTAATTTTATAAATGAATAGCTAATTAAAGGATTTAAGTGTAATTATTAACTAATGTAAGTATCTAAGTGGATAAATGATTTAAATGAGTGGTTTGAGGACTAAGTTAAAAGGAATGAAAAGTGTAGGGGTAAGACGGTAATTTAGTGCATAATTGAGATATTAAATGTAGTAAAGAAGAAAAGTGTAATTGAATGATTAACGATGTAATTTGATTATGTGCTAGGGACTAAAATGAAAATTGGCATAAAAATGTGATAAGAAGGACTAAAATGTAAATTTGTATGTTAATAATAAATTAAAAGTGAAATTAAGAATAACTAGTGGCATAATTGTAATTATAGTGAAATTAAATGGTAAAATTAAAATTTAAGGAAAATATAAGGATTAAAGTGTAAATTGGTTTAAAGATGATAGTGGAAGGATTAAATGGTAATTTGTAGGCCAAATGATAAATAAATGTAAAAATAAGATTATTTAGCGGTATTTTTGTAAATATGAGACAATTAGGGGTAAAATCGTAAATTGATAAAAGTAGGGACCTAATTATAAATTTACAATAGTAAGGCTAATTAAGGGATTAAAGTGGAATTAATCATTAAAGTAAATATTAAATGCATAGTTGATAATTAACGAATAAATAATCAATGAAAATGGAATATTATAGTATAAAAAATTATTAAGTGAGTAGATATATATATATATACATATAACTGGGTATGTGTGTGCGTAATTTAATTAAGTTTATATAGTGACATAATTGTAATTATATTTGGGTATGTGTGTGTGTAATTTAATTAAGCTTATATAGTGACATAATTGTAATTAAGAAATAATGAAGTGCAAAAATGTGAAGCAGGGATTTAAGGGTAATTGATCCTACTAGTGCTAATATAAAGACCTAATCGTACATTAATAAGTGGATGGACTATTAAATGAAATTATTTGAACATTAATTTAGATATATTATTGTAAGTTAAGAAATGACAATAGAAATCAATAAATCTAACTAATAAGAATAATATTGATAATGATAATAAAGTGACATGGAAGGGTAAATTAGTAAGTATGAAGAATGTGAAGGACTTTAGTGAATTTAAACTATAGTGTATGGATATTGAGTGGAATTAAAAAGGGCTAATGAGACTAATTGTATAGTCTGCTAAATAAAATATAACAAAAGTATTTAAATACTTATAGTGGGGAATAATAAATGTAAAGATAATAGTAAAATATAGTAGTGTAATTGTCAAGTCTATAATTTAAAATTGATATCATTGTAAATGTGCAGGGAATTGTTAGTGTGAATAATAAGATTGATAATAATGTCATTAATGATAGTAATAGTTTTGATTGAGAAAGGTCAAAGAGTAATGATAGGAATCATAAGCGTCTAGATAAGTCAGTAATTTGTATTCTAGAGTTAATAATTCAGGAACATATTTCGAAGTACGGCTAATTGAAATTAAGTAAACTATATAAAATTTGAACAAGTGAAAAATATTAGTACTACTGTAAAATACAAGAGAGTTAGTGTAATTAAAGGAAAAGTAAAGGAATCGTTAAGGACATAAAGGAATTAAAAATGTTAAACTGGTACTGCCAAGAGTTACATTTATGATTGTTCTAATAAGTGATTAGATGACTAATGATGTGCCTAAGTATAGATTTTAAAAATACACAAAGTGTTAATAAGAATTGTTAATGTAATTGATTGTTAATTAATAAATCGAACGTAATGTTAGAATTGTCAGGATTAATAGTACACATAATAATGACACTGATAATAGAATTGAAAATGTTAAAGGATAGTTACTGAAAAGGAAACAAAAGATATAATAAAGATAAATGACCAAAGTAAAGAATGGATACTCAAATAGTGGGATTAAGGAAATATGTTTATAAATACATGCAAGGTTATAGTAATGGAAAATTTAGGATTTGTATCTACTACTGAGCATTTTTAATGCTCAGTGCGTAGAGTGTTACTGCGCACAGGTTATAGTAGATTTTGATGTGGCCGAAAATTTAGCAATGATCAAAGGAAGTTTCGATAGCAAGTATAAAAAGGATTGGCATGGCATGTATACGGTTGCAGTAGGCGAAGGCGAAAATGCATGGTATAAGTATATTAATTTGTGTGTTAGTGTAACTGTTACGTTATAGCATATGAATGATTGTGATTGTTTAAAAAAAAAATTCCCTGATTGGTAAGTGCATTTGTAGTGCATGTTAGTGCAGTGCTGTGACATCCGATATCCGTACTATCTATGGGTATAGGGTGTTACAATGCTTTCTAGTATGAATGCAAAGCTATAACAACAGCAAAAGAGCATGGATGCTCAAACCATTATCTTTAGGCTAAATGAGATGTAGGAAATGCATGCTCAACACAAGAGATATGAGATCTCTACTGCTTTGTAGAGTTACAAGATGCAAGAGGGTACTTTAGCCTATAATCATGGGTTGAAGATGTTGGGATACATTGATCATTTGGGTAAGTTAGGCCATGTGATGGATCATGATCTTTGTGTTCCCTGTCTTCTAGTTATGCACCTTTTGTGCTTATTTACAATATGAATAGGATATCCACCACACTGCTTAAGCATATCAATAGGCCTAAGGAGGTTAAAGGTTCAATCGAGAAAGGATTGAAGTATGTGATGGTTGTTTCTTTTATTTCCTCTAAAAGGAAAAATGGCAGGAGTAAGAAGAAACAACCCGATCTTTTAGGTGGGGTTGCTAAGAAGGGCAAAGTGTGAAAGAAGAAAGAGCCTATAGAGGCATGCTTTCACTATGGCAAGGTCGGCCACTGGAACCAAAATTGCAAGAGTTACATTGATTCTCTTAAGGAGAAGAAGCAAGCATTGATGTTTAATCTAGGTATTTACGTCACATAAATAAATACTTATACTAATTTAAATAGGCATGTTTGGGTATGTGATATTGAATGAGGATCTCACCTTTGTAATGATCTATATGCCTAGTGAGCAATTAAAAGGTGATGAAGGGAGAAATTGATCTACGAGCAATAGCTGGACAGAAGGTGGTTGCATTACGTGTAGGGACATACCATCTTGACTTGCCCAATGGACTTCTTTTGGAATTAAATAATTGTTATTATGTTATGTCTTTATCCAAGGATATTATTTCTATTTCATGTTTATTTGAACAAGGATATGATGTTTCTTTATCTAGGAACAATGGTTGTTCAATGTTCAAGGATAATAGGCCTAGTGAGCAATAAAAAGGTGATGAAAGGAGAGATTGATCTACGAGCAGTAGCTGGACAAAAGGTGGCTTCATTACGTGTAGGGACATACCATCTTGACTTGCCCAATGGACTTGTCTTGGAATTAAATAATTGTTATTATGTTCTGTCTTTATCTAAGGATATTATTTCTATTTCATTTTTATTTGAACAAGGATATGATGTTTCTTTATCTAGGAACAATGGTTGTTCAATGTTCAAGGATAATAGGCCTAGTGAGCAATAAAAAGGTGATGAGGGGAGAGATTGATCTACGAGCAGTAGCTGGACAGAAGGTGGTTGCATTACGTGTAGGGACATACCATCTTGACTTGCCCAATGGACTTATTTTGGAATTAAATAATTGTTATTATGTTCTGTCTTTATCCAAGGATTTTATTTCTATTTCATGTTTATTTGAACAAGGATATGATGTTTCTTTATCTAAGAGCAATGGTTGTTCAATGTTCAAGGATAATATATTTTATTATTATGCTTTGATTAGTATACATGTTCTTGGTTTAAGTAAAGAAATTTATAACATCGATACTAAGAGAGTAAAGAAAGATAACCTGAAAATGTCTTTCCTTTGCCATTGTCGTTTAGGTCATATAAGTGAGAGTTGCATAACTAAGTTACATTAAATAAAGTTGAGATCGCTGTTTATGCATTAAATAAAGTCCTAACCAAATCGATTAATGTTACACCATATGAGCCATGGTATAACAAATAAAACCTACTTTATCACATATGAAGGTATGAGGATGTCCTGCTTATGTGAAAAGGGTAGCATCAGAAAAGCTGGATGTTAAGTCTGATAAATGCTTATTTGTGAGGTATCCAAAGAAAACTTTGGGATACTAATTCCACCATCTTTTGGAATAAAAGGTATTTGTTTCAAAGCATTTTATTTTCTTAAAGAAAGAGTTTCTTTTGAGAGAAGACAATGGGAATAGAATTGAACTTAATGAAGCTCAAGATCCATAAATTAAAGCAGGTCAATTGATTGATCTCAAACTTGTTATTCACGAAAATGAAATAATAGTTGAGCTTATTATCACACAACTTAGGAGATCTGCTGGAGTTCCTGTTATTTTAGAGAGATATGGATTCTCATAGATGAGAATAGGAATGTAGGTTTAGAAGAGGATAATGAGCCTACTAGGTATGATGATGTTTCATATAGTTTATATCTAAATTATAGTTAAAGGCCATGCAGTCTAGAATAGACTCCATGCATGAGATTAAAGTGTGGACTTTATCTCAGCCACTTGAAGGATAAAACACATAGGGTGTAATTGAATCTTTAAAAAGAAGACCGACATGGAAGGTAATATGATTACCTATAAAACACGTCTAGTGGTGAAAGGTTATCACCAACAAGAAGGTATCGACTATGATGAAATATTTTTACCGGTTGCAATACTTAAATCCATTAGGATTCTTTTAGCCATAGACACTCATTATGATTTTAAGGTATGGCAAATAGATGTAAAAACAACTTTCCTTAATGAAAATCTGACTAAGCGAGTGTATTGACACAACCTGAGGGTTTTACATTTAAAGATGGAAATTTGGCATCCAAGCTTTAGAAATCCATTTTATGGATTGAAGCAAGTGATATGAGCCTAAATAGCTCATATTTAGTTAATGTTTTGTGATTAAAATCATGATTAGTTATGGTTAATTTTGTTAGAATTAGGTATGTTTTATTTTTTGTGAGTGTAGGAGGAAATGGAGAAAATGTGAAAAAAGGGGCAAATTAAAGCAAGAAATATAATTTCTGTTGCGAGCGCGACTGAAGGCGCCTAAGAAGAAGGAGAGAAGAGAAGAAGAAAAGAGTAAGGAGCCACGTTCTATCGCAGGCGCATAAAGAGTCGCGAGCATGACAGTACAAGGAGAATGAAGGGAGTCAACACAGCTGAAGAAAGTCAAGGAAGAGAATTTCGTGTTCTGTCGCGGGCGCGACAGAGAGAGATGTTGGGGTAATTATTTTGAAGAGCCACTTGAAAAGTCAAGCCTTACCGCCAACTTTTACAACCCTTTGAAGGGGCATATTAAGGGACATGAGCTTTGGAACAATATATATAGGAAATTCAGTTGTAAATTAAGGGATATAGAGAATTAACTTAAGATTTTCTATAAGTTTTTGAGAGAGAACATTTTATGATGTTTTAAAGTGTTAAGTTAGTTTTAATCTTTTGAAGAAGAAGACATAAGAAGAAGAATAATTCCTTTAAGAGTTTGGGAAAAGGATTGAGAGACTTCTTTCCACTCACTCTTTATTTATATCTTTCTTCTTTGTAATTAAATGAATGATATGTAGGAAACTTGAATGATGTTATTGATATTTCTATTTCCATTAATGTTAATAGTCTTTTAATGCATAATTCTCTATTGGTATTATTGCATTATCATTATAAGTTAAAGTTTAGTCGAGAGATATACTTTGCCTTATAACTAATAGAAATTCATTATCAAAGCATAAGTTGAGAGATCAGTATGTTAAGATAATTGCTATAAATTGGTAACTAATCTTAGAATATGTGATTGGAATTAACTAGTTCATTTATGAGAATTAAAGATTAGTATTGTAATTGCATATTTTAGGCACTCTAGTTCATGTCGAGAGAGTGGATTAGAACATTATTCCAATTTGGTTTGCTTATAAGATTATAATTATATTAAAATATGGAATCAAGTTTCATAATCATTATTTCTTCATCATCTAAATTGTCTTCTTTGAATACCAATAACTAGGTTAAATTAGTGTTTTAGCTTTAGTACTTCATTAAGTAGTTTAATTTCACAATTTGAATTTAAGAATTGTAAACAAGATTAAAATCAAGTAGTAATAGTGAGTAATATTCAACATACATTCCTTGTGGGAACGATATTTTAAGTACTATAATTGGTAAACCGTGCGCTTGCAGATTTAGCACTAGCAAGTTTTTGGCGCCGTTGCTGGAAGATGGTCTGATTGATGTTTTGCCATTATAAATCTTAATTTATGATTTTGGATTATAATATTTAATTTGTTTGTTTGTTTGTTTGTTTTGTTTTTATAAGATTGGATAGTTTAAGTATATGCCTAGAACAAGGAGTTCTCAAGAAGAACTTGAACCATTAAATCCAAAAATAGAACGATTTCTTTTTAGTAACCGTAAACCTAAAAAAAATAAAAACAAGAGACCAATTATGGCTGATGATGAAAATCTACCTAGATTGATGGATTTTGCTATGCCAGCTTTGAGCGATGCTCAATAAGGAACGGTAAGGCCAACGGTAAATGCAAATCAGTTTGAGATTAAATCCTCTCTTTTACAAATTATTCAAAATAGCATTCAATTCTATGGTTTGGCAAATGAGGATCCAAATGCTCATTTGGCAAATTTCTTAGAAATTTGTGATACCTTTAAGATCAATGGACTTTCAGTGGATGCAATCAACTTTAGGCTATTTCCTTTCACATTAAACGATAAGGCTAAGGCTTGGTTGAATTCACTTTTTAGAGGATCCATTACTACTTGGAACCAATTGCCTTAAGCATTTTTGTCTAAATATTTTTCCCTAACCAAAACTGCAAAGATTATTAAAGATATTACTACTTTTGTGCAATTTGACAATGAATCTTTGTATGAAGCATGGGAAAGGTTTAACAAATTGCAGAGAAGTTGTCCACATCCCAATCTTCCAAGAGAGTTGCTTTTGCAAACTTTCTATAATGGAGTCAATCCTACCACAAGAGGTACCATTGACACAACTGCGGGTGGTTCTCTTATGAGAAAGACAACAAATGTTGCATTTGAGTTGCTTGAAGAGATGTCCATAAACAATTGCATGTGGCCAATGGAAAGGGCTAAGGTATCAAATTCTTCCCCTGTTAAAGGTTTATATTCAATTGACTCAGTTGTTGCCTTGCAAGCACAAGTTTCAGCGTTGACCCACAAGATAGACAACTTGAACATGGGAGGAATTTCATCAAATGTATGTACCATTTGTGGTGGTCAACAAGGCCATGCAAGTGAAGGTTGTAATTTGGGTATGGCAAGTACGGAAGAGCAAGTGAGTTTCATACATTGACAAGGGCGTGAAAATCCCTATTCAAATACTTATAACCCTGGATGAAGGAACCATCCAAATTTCTCAAGGGAGAATAATAATAATAATTAGAATAGAGGAGGTGTAGCATTTCAACCACCACAAGATAGATTTGGGGCATTGGAGGTTAAAATGGATAGATTCTTGGAGGGAATAAATTTGAAATTTAATTCATAAAAGGAGAATCATAAGAGGCTAGAGTCTAAGTTTCATCAAATAGCTAATAATCAAGCTTCATCCATTCATAGCCTTGAGGTTCAATTGGGACAAAGTTCCAATGCATTACCTTTAAGATTACAACGATGCCCTCCAAGTAATACGGAAGATAATCCTAGGGAACACTTAAAGGCAATCACATTAAGATTAGGTAAAACCTACAACCATGAATTTGTTTCTACTATCAAAGATGGAGTGATGCAGGAAAATGAGATTAAGAAGGAAAATGGACCGTGTGTTGCAGATGCGACAGAGGGGAAACAAGCCAATATCATGAGCGCACCAGAGGAGAAAGAGTCTTCTATCGCGAGCGCGACTCTTGTCGTGGGCGCAACAGAGGGGGCAACCAAGGCTTACTTTCCAAAAGTTTTCCAACGTCATCCACCATTCCCACAACATCTAAAGTAGCAAAATAATGATAAGCAATTTTAGTCTTTTCCTGATAAATTGAAGCATTTGCATATTAATTTAAATTTTATTGAAGCTATAACTCAAATTTCTAATTATGCTAAGTTTTTAAAGGATTAATTTCTAAAAAAGAGAGTTGGGAGGATTTATCTACTATTGAGTTGACTGAAACTTGTAGTTCAATAATCTCTAATAATGTGCCTACTAAGCTTAAAGATAATGGGAGTTTCATTTTTCCTTGTACTTTGGGGGATATGGGGTTTCCTAAATGCTTATGTGATTTAGGCACTGGTATAAATCTTATGCCATTTTTTATCTTTAAGAAGTCGGTTTTGGATGATGTTAAACCTACTTTAATGGTCTTGCAATTGGCTGACCAATCAATTAAAAAACCTTATGGCATAGTAGAGATATGCTAATTAAAGTGGACAAATTCATTTTGCCGCTGATTTTGTGATTTTTGCTTTTACTTATGATGTTAAATGCCCATTGATTTTAGGAAGACCATTTATGCGAACTGGTAGGGAAATGGTTGATGTTTATGAGGGTCTTTGGTTTTAAGAGTAGGGGAGGATAGTGTAGAATATCACATGGACAAAGCACTTAAATACCCTATGGATAAAAATGTGTGCATGAAAATTGATGTCATTGATGTTTGTGTGCTGGAAGTTTTGGACGACGCAGGTAAAGAAGAGGTCAATTTTGATTAAGAAGTGCAAGGGGAGGTGGAGCAAGAGAGCTCAAGGCTAGAACTATTATATCGAAATGAGGTACCTTTGCCACCATCCATTGTAAGTCCTCCTAATGTTGAGTTAAAAGAATTACCAATCCATATGAGGTATGCATTTCTTAGTTCCAATAGTACTTGACCTATCATTGTTTCCAATAACCTCAATAATAAGCAAGAGTCTTTATTGTTAGAAGTGGTTAGAAAGAGGATCAAAAGCATAGGTTAGCAAATTTCTGACTTAAAGGGAATTAGTCCCAATGTTGTGATGTATATCATTAATATGGAGGATGAGTGTCAACCTAAGGCTGATAGACAAAGGAGACTTAACCCCAATATGAAGGAGGTAGTTAAAAAGAAAGTCATTAACTTGTTAGATGCTGGCATTATCTATTCGATTTCAGATAGTGCATGGGTGAATCCTATACATTGTGTTCCAAAGAAATGGGGTATGATGGTAGTAATAAATGAGAATGGAGATTTAATCCCTACACGAACTACCACGGGTTGGAGGGTTTGTATAGATTATAGAAAGTTGAATGCAACTAGTAGGAATAACTGGTCATTCTCATTATTGCTAGTCATTCTCATTATTGCTTCTTAGATGGATTTTCAGGGTATTTTCAAATTTTCATATACCGTAGTAACCAAGAGAATACTACATTTACTTGTCCCTATGGGACTTTTGCCTATAGAAGAATGCCCTTTGAGCTATGTAATGCACCAGCCACTTTTCAAAGGTGCATGACTTTGATTTTTGGGGATTTGATAGAAGAGATAATGGAAGTTTTCATGGATGATTTTTCAGTTTATGGTGATTCTTTTGAGTTGTGTTTGAAAAACCTAGATAAGGTCTGTGACGCGCGCCGAACCTCGATGCCTCCCAAAAGCCCGCCTTAGGGCGATCGGGAGAGGTTCATAAAAACTTGTAAGGTATTTACAAGCTGCGTCTATTTTGGGCAACAAAGAGGTTTCTTGGAGTCGCCACCCAATAGAACATTGGGAAGGGTCGTCTAGCCTCATCGAGCCTAAGACGGCGCATACATATCCATCCTGGGCTAACCAGAGAGATTTTGGAGATCTCAGCCTCTACCCCCTGGAGCCTAGGATTGTAATCGTTGAGCCCAAAGACCAGAGAAAGTTCAGGACTCCCCATTTATTCATACCTTGGCTAAATTTATAATCAAGTTTTAAATTTAGTATTTCATCCCATTTCTCATTCAATTTTAATGCAATTTAATTAAACGCATATCAAACATATAAATAAAGCGGTAAATAAAATAAATGAAAGCAAAATAAATTACAATAAAACTAGGAGCAGAATACAATCCCCATTTGTAAATAAAATACAACTCATGCATAAATCGGGTTATTTATCATTTGTAAATAAAATACAACTCATGCATAAATCGGGTTATTTATTAAAAATAAAGACATTGGTCCTCTCATGCATAATTAAAGAAAATAATTTTAAAGTGAGAATTTATTTTGGATGAAAAATCTAGGACATTGGTCTCATTTTTATTAAATAAAATCCAATTTAGTTTAATAGAAATATTTTTGTGATTTTTAATTAACGTGCATGAAAATAAATTTATTATTACAAATTACATAATAATCAATTAAACCAAAATAATAAAAAGCAACAAAAATATAAACAACTCCCAAGTGGAACTTCAAATCTCCATGGGCTTCCACTTGACAAAAACTCACATATGAAAAATAAGTATTGAAAAATAGGAAAAACAAATAAAAATGAAGTTAGTATAAAAATAATTAAACATATAACTTGAAAATAATTAAATTAAGGCAACAAAATTGAATCATATATGATAAGCCAATTAAAATGACATAAAAAAATATGCAATTTATCAAATTAACAAAATCAACATGCATAAAAAAAACATAAAATAGTATTAATAAAATTTAACATGCATAAAAACATAGAATAATGATAATAGAACTCAACATGCATAAAAAAACATGAATAGAAAATGCAAACATAAAATTCAGCATGTGTAAAAATATAAAATAACAACAACAATATCCAACATGTATAAAAAGCAAAGGTAATAATAAAAATCAGCATGTATAAGAAATAAATAATAATAGTAATAATAAAAATAAACAAGAACAAGGATAATAATAATAATAATACTAATGATGGTAATAACTACAATAATAATAATAACATAATAATACCATAGAATATGAACAATCAAAGAACATAACAACAACAACAACAACAACAACAACAACAACAACAACAATAATAATAATAATAATAATAATAATCAAAGAAGATGAACAATCCAATTAAAAATAGAAGAATAACATGAAAATAAAATAAGCCAATTATGATAAAACATGTTAAATGATGATACTAATAATATATGAACTAAAAAAATGACAATAATATGAACATGAACAACTAAATGAGAAATAAAAATAAGAAATAATGATATGAACAAATTAAACAAAAAAAAAAAAGAAATAAGAAGTAAAAATATGAACAATTAAATAATAGATCTAAAAGAATTTACATGGTAATCAATTGAATAAAAGAAAAAGAATAAAAAGAAGAATAAAATGATAGAACTAAAAGAATTTACATGTTAATTAATTAAATAAAAAAGAAATAAAATTAAAAATCAAACTAAGAAATTGAGCCAAGAATGTTTACCCTCAAAATTGATCTTGAAGAAATTAAGGTAGATGATCCAATTCCTTGTCTTGATTTGAAAAAATATGATTAGAAGAAAAAAATAAAATATTGAAAGATGAATTTTACTCAAGAACAAACAATTAATTTGTTTGTCTCAAAGTAGAAAATTGTTTGATTGAAAATAAGAAAATTCTCAAGAACAAAAATAGTTATTTTTTTTTTTTGCCTTAAGAATTGCTGGAAATTTATTTAGAAATTGAGAGAATTTGTTCTTGAAAATAAGAAAGAAGAAGAAAAATATTTTCTAAAGAAAATCCCCCCTAATTCTCTCTCCAAAATCCTTTTTATTTCCCCCAAAATTCAAATTTTTTAATTAAAGAAATTAAATTAATTTAATTCCCATAACTCAAAAAAAACAACTGAATTTGGAGAGTTGAAAGATAGAAGGATTTTAGAATTAAATTTTGCAAAAAAAAATGAGTTAAAAAGCATTTAAAATGAAGAATTTATGGTCAAAAAGGCCAAAATAGGCAAAACGGACGAACAGGGGCACGGAGGGGCGCGCGGCGACTGACGGCCTACCCGTGCGTAGGCGCAACCGACGGCCTTCCCGTGCGTAGGTGAGCGACGGGAAGCCCGTCCCTCGCGTGGAATTTTTTTTTTCTAAATTCCTATAAAATATAATAATTTAAAAACTCACTTTTTTCCTCACAAAATAAATTTTAAAATACTTTAAAAATATTTTTGAAATACATTTTTATTTAATTTTAAAATAAAAAATCGACAAGGAAATCGTCACTTCCAACTTCATTCTTTTTGCCTATAGATCGGCACACTTAATTTCATCATTGGGTAATCCTGATCTTGGCTACTCGGGACCCGGTGTCTACAAGGTCCTAACTAGATGTGAGGAGACAAACTTGGTACTTAATTGGGAAAAATGTCATTTTATGGTTGAAGAATGGATAGTTCTTGGACATAAGATCTCAAATAGGGGAATTGAGGTTTATAGAGCTAAAACTGAGTTGATAGAGAAGTTGGCTCCACCTACTACACTTAAGGGTGTTAGGTCATTTTTAGGTCATGCTGGATTCTATAGGAGGTTCATAAAGAATTTTTTTATTGATTGCTAAGCCTTTAACTAATTTGTTAGTTAAAGATGTGCCTTTTGATTTTTTTGATGCGTGTATGAATGCTTTTGAGCAATTAAAGAAAGCTCTTGTAAGTGCACCTATTATAACTTCACCTAATTGAAATTTACCTTTTGAGATAATGTTTAATGCAAGTGACCTTGCTATAGGATGTGTGTTAGGTCAGCGCCAAGATAAGCATTTGTATGTCATTTATTATGCTAGTCATACATTATCGGCACCTAAATTGAATTACACAACAACTGAAAAAGAAATGTTTGTTGTTGTCTTTGCATGTGATAAGTTTATATCTTATTTATTGGGATCTAAGGTCATTTAACATTAAGATCAAGTATTTATTTGCTAAAAAAGATGCTAAGCCTCGTCTTATTTGTTGGGTTCTTTTACTACAAGAATTTGACATTAAGATTAGGGATAAGAAAGGTTCTGAAAATTTAGTAGCTGATCATTTATCAAGATTAGAAAGTTATGAAGGACCTAGAAGGGATAGGAATAAAATTAATAAAACTTTTCCTGATGAGGCTTTAATGTACATTGAGAAATTGCATGTGACATGGTATGCAAATTTTGCTAATTTTCTTATTGCAGGAATTGTGCCTTTTGGTTTAACATGGCAACAAAGGAAAAAGTTCTTTTCTGATATTAAGAATTACCTTTGGGAGGAGCCTTATTTGTTTGAAATAGGTGGGGATGGTGTGATTCGTAGGTGTGTGAGTGAGGAGTATGTGAACATCTTGCAGCATTGCCATTTATCTTTATATTTAGGTTTTAATGGTAGTACAAAAACTGTATCTCGTGTGGTTGAGTGTTGTTTTTATCGGCATACTTTGTTTCATGATGCTAGGAGTTTTGTTGCCCAATGTGATAGGTGTCAAAGGGTTGGTAATATAGGGAAAAGAGATGAGATACCTTTAAATGACATTTTAGAGGTAGAAATATTTGATGTGTGGGGGATAAACTTTATGGGTCCTTTTCCTACATCTTTTGGACAAAGCTATATATTGGTTAGGGTGGATTATGTATCCAAATGGGAGAAGCTAAAGCAACACTAACCAATGATTCAAAGGTGGTTGTGAAGTTTTTAAAGAAGCTATTTTCAAGATTTGGAGTGTCTCGAGCCATAATAAGAGATGGAGGTATGCATTTTATTAATCGATCTTTTGGTTCATTATTGCATAAATATAGTGTACATCATAGGGTAGCTACTCCTTACCATCCACAAACTAGTGGTCAAGTAGATGTTTCCAATAGAGAGCTTAAATGGATACTTGAAAAAACAGTTTCTAGCTCTAAGAAAGATTGGCCACATAAACTTGATGATGCACTTTGGGCATATTGCACTGCATTTAAATCACCTATTGGAATATCACCATATAGGTTAGTGTATGGTAAAACATGTCATTTGTCCATAGAATTAGAACATAGAGCTTATTGGGCCATTAGAACCTTGAATTATGAACTTAAGAAGGCTAGTGAGAAAAGATGTTTGCAACTAAATGAGCTTGATGAATTACGCCTTATTTCATATGAAAATGCAAGAATAAATAAGGAAAGATCTAAGAAATGGCATGATGCTCACATTAGGTATAAGAGTTTTAAGGTGGGAGACAAAGTTCTTTTATTCAATTCAAGATTAAAGTTCTTTCCCGGAAAACTTAGGTCTAGGTGGAGTGGACCTTTTGAGGTGAATTAAGTGTTTGACCATGGTGTAGACACCAGGTCCTGAGGCGGTCCAAGATCAGAATTACCCGGTGATGAAAATGATACTTGCCAGTAAAGGTGTCAAAAATGATGTTCTACTTGTCAAAAAAAAAAAAAATCCATTTGCTCCTCAGAAATTTTCAATGCGAAAATTTCTTTCTTTTGCTCTCTTTTATTCCTTTTTACTATTTGTATTTATTTCCTTTTTTATTTTATTTATTTATTTATTTTTCGTTTCGCGTGCTACGTGTATGGGCCGTGCCTGTTGCGGAGGCTCTCCGCGCGCGCGCGGTGGAGGCACTCGTAGCAGGGGACGCGCTCGCGGCAACAGCTGCACGTACGGCAGCAGCTGCGCGCAGCAGTCGCCTGCGCGCGCCCACGCCGAAGCGCGCGAGCCCCACTGGGGCGCGCGCCCACGCCGAAGCGCGCGAGCCCCACTGGGGCGCGCGTCGCCGAGGGCACGCTTCACCTACGAGGCGTACACCCTACTGGGGCGCGCCTCGCCAGGCAATGCACGCACCCAAGCCCCCCACATGCGGCCAGTTTTGGCCGTGTCGCTGTTTCCTGACGTTTTCTGATTTTTTTTTCCTTTTCAGTCTGTTTTTGGCCCTTTTCTTTCACCATTTTGTGTAATTTTCAGACAATAAAAAATGAAAACATTTGTAGTCTCTTCCCATTTTTGGCCAAGACAGGAAATTAAAAGAAAAACCTGGTCTTCATTTGAAAGAGGTTGCCATTTTATTCAAGGAAGAGAAATTCATTTTTTCTCTCAACCAAGGGGCAGCCGTAGTGAGTTTTAGAAAAATCTTAAAAATTCAAAACTTTAATTTTCCTCTTCTTTTTTCTTTTCTCTTCAAGAACATTTAATTTCAGGATGATTTTGAGTTTGGAAAATTAATTTCCTTTGCTCAAAACTCCCACCAAAAATATTTTCTTGACTTAAATTTGTTCAAAAACATCAATTTTTACATTTTCTTCAAATATTCATCACCATAAATTCGACAAGGAGAACGGATCAAGACACCACCTTTCTCCAATCTATAAAATTCTGAGGGTAAACACTTGGACCATTTTCACTTATTTATTTTCTCTTGTATATTATTTATTGTTATTAATTTTTTCTTCTGCCATTAATACCATGCCTATTGCTTGATATTTTTGTGGTTATTAGTATGGCCACTGTTGATGTTTTATTTGGCTATTTACTTGATTTTTTATGGGTTGTAGTTTGTTTTTTTTTTATGACTCTAACCTTTTTTATTAATTGCTGGCGTCATCTTCTTCTCTTTATTATTATTATTATTATTATTATTATTATTATTATTATCATGCTTTTGTTTGTGTTCATATTTGTTACCATTGTTCTGTCACTATTATTATTATTATGGTTATTATATTAGTATTATTACCATTATTATTATTGCTGTTTTATTTTATCATAACTTCATGGTTGGTTATTTTGTTGTTACTATTATTATCACCATATTGTTTTATTTATCTTCATGCCATCACTGTTAACATTATTTAGTCTAAGTTTTGCTTCATTATTATTATTATCATTAGTACTATTTGGCTTATTTATTATTATTATTATTATTATTATTATTATTATTATTATTATTATTATTATTATTATTATTATTATTATTATTATTATTATTATCATGGTATTTGTTCATCATTATCTATTATTCTGTTTTGGCATATTATTATTATTATTATTATTATTATTATTATTATTATTATTATTATTATTATTATTATTATTATTATTATTATTATTATTTATTATTGTGCCCAATATTTATTTACTTGATTAATTTTTAAAATTATTACTAATATTTTAATATTATTTTTCTTGTCTCAGCTTTATTGTGACTTGCATTATGTGAGTGTCCCTTGTGGCTCCCTGGATGGGTCACGACGCGTAGAGTATCACGTCGGCTTGGTGAGACCTTCCTTATTTCCCTGCTTTTGTTGTGTTTACTTGTAAGATAATTATTTTATTTACGCACGCGTGGGATAAAAAAATTACGAAAATATTTTTATAATTAAATTATAATTTTTAATAATAAAATTGGGACCAATGTCCCTTGTTTAGCCAAAGAAATGAAAAATATCACAAAATAAAACGAGGAGTTTCTTTTTCTCTAAATGGGATCACTCATCGCGGTTTTCACCCACCAAATCAAAACAACTCTTCGAACCCTCTTCAAATAAACGCGAGGGACCCAATGTTCCTAAACTCTCAAATAAGTGCGTAGGAACCAATGTTCTTAAACCAAATAAATGCCCCGATTTATGTATGTTTTTCTCACATTTGATTTTGTTTGATTGTTTAAATTTATGTTCATTTCTTTTTGGGCCCTTGAAATTAATTTTGGGGCAATATTATTTAATTTTGGGGATTGTATTCCGTCCCCATTTATATTTTTAATCTCCTTTTATTAGGTTTGTATTCCGCCCCTATTTCCCTTGTAATTGCATGCTTGTTGTGTTTATCGCTTTATTTTACCGCTTTCCTTAGTTACTTCATTTACTGCTTTCTTTATCGCTTTTCTTTATTTTCTTTACATGCTTGCAATGCGCCTTTTAATTTAAATGCACTAATCGTGTGAGATAAGAGACAGAATTTTAGGAGGTTAAAAACTCATTTATAACTAACCAAAGCATAAATAAGAGTGAAGTTCCAAACACCAATCTCTGGTCTAGACCAATAAGAGGTTAGAGATTTTTTCCAATTTCTTGTAAATTGGGTGGCGACTCCATGATACCTCAAAGGTGCCTAAAGGCATCATGGGGCTAGATGCTCCTTTCCAATGTTCTATTGGGAAGGAAGCATCCAAGATATCACATGGCGCCCATGATCAAAAGACGCGAACCAATCTCTCGAATCCTAAAACCAGATTCAGTTGAGGGCCCTTGCTGGGTTTCGGCGCACGTCACACATGGCTATTTAGAACTTAAAAATGCTAAAGGAGAATTATTTAAATCTAATGGTCAAAGATTTAAGGTATATTTAGATGGAAATTTTCAAGGTAGAGAGGTCTCAAGTATTTCTCTACATTTGGGTTGAAGGGTGGTTAGACAATCTTTTTATTTTTGTATTTATTGCATTTTTAAGTTATTTTTGCATGTTGTTAATTAGATTTTATTTTAGAATTATGGATTATAATGTTAATAACATGGTTTATTTTTATTCTACAGGATATATTTGTAAGTAGGTTTATTAATATAAGTTTTAATATAGGATCCTTTTTGGTTTGCAATGTTTGAAGAGGAGAATAATTTTGTAATTTTGGATCTCTTTCTTGTCTTTTATCTATATGATTTTGGTATGTTTTTCTCCATGGACATGGGTGACTAGTTCTTTAAATCCAATTGAAGGATAATTAAAATTTCAATTCTATTACTTGTGACATATAAATAATTTATTATTTCCTTATTGCTTTTAGTATTTTATTATTCCTGTAATCTCATGACATTATAATTCTTTCAATTGTTGCAATGTGGCTAGTTGTGCAATTTTTAGGATATTATATTGTCATTATAGTTAATTAGATATGTAATTGTCTTTTTAATATGAAAAGTAGTGGTAGATTAGGATGATTAGATTCCTAGCATGTGTTTAATTCATATCAAGGAAGAATATAATATAGCTTAAATGAAATCAAGTGTCTTGTTATGTTGGTTAGAATCATATCTTTCTATTCTTAATGCAATTGTTGGATTAAATTATATGGAGTGTCTCTTACGATTGTTCAATAGTTAGGGCTAATCATAGAGCATCTCTTGATTAGTTTATAAAGTAAGGAAGGATTTGTTGTTAAAAGAATTTTCAACAACTAGAATCGGTTTACAGAATAATGTATTTAGAAGGAAATTTTCAAGGTTTAAGGTATATTTAGATGGAAATTTTCAAGGTAGAGAGGTCTCAAGTATTTCTCTACATTTGGGTTGAGGGTGGTTACACAATCTTTTTATTTTGGTATTTATTGCATTTTTAAGTTATTTTTGCATGTTGTTAATTAGATTTTATTTTAGAATTATGGATTATACTCTTAATAACACAGTTTATTTTTATTCTACAGGATATATTTGTAAGTAGGTTTATTAATATAAGTTTTAATATAGGATCCTTTTTGGTTAACAATGTTTGAAAAGGAGAATAATTTTGTCATTTTGGATCTCTTTCTTGTCTATTCTCTATATGATTTTGGTATGTTTTTCTCCATGGACACAGGTGACTAGTTCTTTAAATCTAGTTGAAGGATAATTAAAATTGCAATTCTATTACTTGTGAGATATAAATAATTTATTATTTCCTTATTACTTTTAGTATTTTATTATTCCTGTAATCTTATAACATTATTATTCTTTCAATTGTTGCAATGTGGCTAGTTATGCTATTTTTAGGATATTTTATTATCATTAATGTTAATTAGATATGTAATTGTCTTTTTAATACGAAAAGTAGTGGTAGATTAGGATGATTAGATACCTAGCACGTGTTTAATTCATATCAAGGAAGAATATAATATAGCTTAAATGAAATCAAGTGCCTTGTTATGTTAGTTAGAATCATATCTTTCTATTCTTAATGCAATTATTGGACTAAATTATATGGAGTGTCTCTTACGGTTGTTCAATAGTCATGGCTAATCATAGAGCATCTCTTGATTAGTTTACAAAGTAAGGAAGGATTTGTTGTCAAAAGCATTTTCAACAACTAGAATCGGTTTACTGAATAATGTTTAGAATTTATCTTTGAATTTATGATCAGTAAACTAGAATTGTGATTATGCCTTTGAATGGAGTTGTTTATTCTATTGATTTTATTTTATTTTTTGCGTTTCATTTATTTAATTTTAGTTTATTTATCTTTGCAATCAACCCCCCCCCCTCCCCTTATTTTTATTTCTTTGGTTATTTGCTTATAAAAGAATTAAATTCTAATAGTCTTTGTGGGATCGATCCCACTCCACTATCATAAATTTATTTGTTTTAGAAAGTATATATTTTTTTAATGGTTTCGATACCTATCATGGATAGAGTCTTGGAAGGGCGACCATGGACCGTTAACATACAACATTTAGTGGTGGAACCCTAGCCTTCAGAGCTTGATATGGAAAGTGTTAACCTTAATTTGTTATCATTCTAGGTCCACATAAAGGGTATCTCACCCTTTGGTATAAGGGAGGATAAAGTGCCTAATTTAGGCAGTATTTCAAGAATTTCATTATAGCTAATCTCAGTGGCATCCAATCTAAGATGTGCAAGAAGCTCGGAGGCATTGTAATGCCCCAAAATTCCAATTTTGTGTATAGTATTTTTCGAATTATGAATAGTACCATATAGAGTCAAAAAATATTTTATTTGACTATTAGAAAGTACAATTCACGAGGAGTCTAAAAATCAAATTTGGTGTCAAATTGAGTTTAAATATTCCTGGAAAGTTAAAAATAAAATAGGTAGCAGTTCTATGTGAATACTAGCTGTTGTTGACCAACTTTGACCAAGCTCAAAAAATAGTTAGGGACCTTCAAAAATTCATCCGCTTTAATAGACTCATTCTAAAAATAGTAAATGAATATATGATGATAAAAATTGATTTTTTTGATAACACGACAAAATAAATTATCGGATCCGAAAAATTCGCACTGGATCAAAATATTTACCGAAATAACCTCATTTTGACCCAAAATTGTTTATGCACTCTAAGAAATATTTTTTGATATTCATAAACCCATTTTTATGATAAATGACAAAAGAAAAATAAGGAAATTTTTTTGAGCTTGATTAGTTAAGTTTAAGGCCCAATTTTGGACCAATTAGGGTTGAACCCATTTGGGCCACTAAGAGAGGATATTTATACCCAAGAAAAAAATTCAAAAATTTGAACGAATTACAACCATCTCCTTCTCTCTCTTGGCTGCCATATTCTCCCATTGCTCTCCACCATTTTTCTTTCATTTCTTTACCTAATTCCTTGAAATTAAGCTCCCGAATCACTTCCTAAGCATAGATTAAGCCTTCTTGCCTCCGATGATCAAGGTTAAGTGAATTATTTGAGAGGAATGTGAAAGATTTGCATTTGGGTAATTCCATCAAGCAAGTAATTTTATTGGAATTTTTCTAGTTTTGAATATTTTTAGGTGTAGTTAGTGTATATATATGTAATAAAAAAATTAAGAAGGGAATTTATTGAATTTCCCTTTGATGAATTCGGCCAAGGTGGTGAGGAAGAGGAAGAAAGGAGAAAAGGATAGAAAAGGGAATGAAAAAGCTACTTAGGTGGGATTAGGAGTAAAGGTATGTAGATGTTTGAACTCACGCATTTCATATAATTTTTGAATTATGTGTGTATATGTGTATGAAGTTAAGTTGGGGAGAAAAATAATTAAATGTAAATTCATGTAATTGAGATGGAAATAAGGCATAAAGAATAGAAAATTAAACAAAAAAAATGCATAATTGGTAGACTTAAAAATAAACACCTATTATGTAACTAATGGGAAAGGTGAAATCTTGCATGGAAAATTAAATTGATGTAATAATTGAATAATTGGTTGTTAATTATGTGATATAATGGCATTAAAGTTGAAAAAAAATGCATGTGATGGATGATGAGTAAATTCGACCATGATGGGGAATTTAGGGAAAATTATATAAATGATAAGTAAATGTGTATGGAACTAAAAACAAGAGAAAAATCAAATTATATGTGATGAAAAGCTAAGTGGCCGATTGATGCGCCTATGAATATTTGATGAAAATTGATAAAAATATGTAAAAATATGTATGATAAATAATGTATGGTTTTTGCCCTTAGTATACTGGTAGTAAATTAGAAGTATAGAATGTACTTGGCTAGCCATAGGGACTCGTATATGAGTAGACCAATGGCGGTCTATAACCCTATATGACTTTTTATAAGATATATGTATATGGCATTGGTGGTCCCTCAGGGTCATTCTTATATGATATGAATTTGTGGGGTTTGCATCCCGCATATCCGATTTGCGGATTTCTATCGGATACTACTAGGGGCAAATATGTGATTTTCTTATGGAAATAATGAAATTATGGCATAAAATTAAGAAAAATAACCAACATGAATTTATATAAAAGTTTAGGGACCAAAATATAATTTTATGTAAGTAGGGGGTAATTTTAACGATATAAGGGTAAATAAAAGTTAAACAAAAATATTGGAGACAAATAATAAATTTTGAGAATAATAAGGGCTAAAATGTAAAAAGTAAAAAGTTTAGGGGATATTATATGAATAAATAGAAGAATTGGTATATAAAGTATAATTAAGGACAAAACATTAATTTTGATAATATATAGTGATTAAAATGTAAATTTTCATTGATAATTAATTTAGGTACTAAATTGGTAATTTGAACAAATTATAGTAGAAATTTACGAAAATTAATAAAAATAAATAGAAAATATTTTCATGTGCGTGTATTTATTCATGAAATTTTTAAGTAGAGCATCAAACACTAGGCATTATTGCTTAGTGCGTTGTTTTTACTGCACGTAGGTTTCAAGCTCGGTGCTGGCAAGGAACAGGCAGATAAGACTTCGGCCAGTTAAAGTTTTTGGTTAGGCTTGGTATGGTATGTAGAGATTTTGGCATGTATATGTGACAAATAGGGGTGTGCATAGGGTAGGTTCGGGTTAACTCGAATAAACCGGCACCCAAAATATGCCTAAAATCTTAAACCGAACCGACCTTAAATATTAGTAAAGGCTCAAGCCGAAGAATCCAAAAATTATCAAGGCTCGAATCAAAGAACCCGAAATATAGAAACCCTTCTCATCCAACACCCGCCAACACACAAATTTAAAGCAAAACAAAAAAAATCAAAATCCATCCCAACCAACACCCACCAACACAAATCCAATGAAAAATAAAAATCTTATGTGAAAAAAACCAATATTTAGGTACAAAAATACATAGATCTTAAGGAAAAAAAAACATTTTCCTTCTTTGCTTCCTCCAATCCTCCTCGCTGGATTTGGATTTTTTTTCATTTTTCTTCTTTTTTTTAGTGGCCTTCCCTCTTTCCTCTCTCTCTGCTTCTCGCTGGAAAAACGGCAACTGATCGGTGGTAAAACTAAAGAGAGAGATGGAAGGTTGGTTCGATTGAGAGAGAGAAGGAGATGGAAGGTTACAGTGAGAGAGAGAGAGAGAGAGAAATATGGAAGGTTACTGTGTGAGAGAGAGATAAAAGGTTACTGTGAGAGAGAGAGAGACAAAGAGAGGGGAGCAAAAGAGATGGAAGGTTGCAGTGAGAGAGAGAGAGAGAAAGAGAGATGGAAGGTTGCTCTGTGTTTGTGTAAGAGAGAGAGATTGAGCGAAGGAGAGAATGAAAAAGATCACATTTTATATATTAATTTTGGTCGGGTCGGGTTGGGGAAGGTTTTATCCCAAGCAAACTAGAGCCTAAAATTTCAAAAATTTTGACACTTAAACATACCCATATACCCCAAACAACCCTACCCGAATTGATATTTTGGGTCGTATTTTTCGGGTTTGTACATCCCTAGTACAGAATGGACCAGTATATATAAGATAAATTTTGTATTGCAAAGTATGGACGTAAATTATTATGTAAATTTTGGGTATTTAATGAATGTATATATAGTAAAATACCTTGTGGATTGTATGGTTATATATATATATATATATATATATATATATATATATATATATATATATATATATATATATATATGTATGTTGGAGTTTGGAGGATTTAATATGTGATTTGTGGTTGTTGGTGGTTGAGTTGGATAAAGTGTTATTTGGAAATGTATTTCTTTTTTTATTTTTCAAATGTACAGGAGGGTAGGAATACAGTACATCCATTATGCTACTGGAATTAATTTAATAAGGCCGCAAAGGAAGTAATAAGACGTTTAATAAGTTTTATTGCGGTACCCATTATTTGTATTTATTATGGGTATAGGGTGTCACAAGCGTGCAATGGCTCTCTTTTAGCTATGAAAGACTCCTAGATTTCTACCATTATTATGGGGTTATAGGGCATATCGTTGGCACATGCGCCATCAAGTGAAGATCCATTATTCCTTCAACATGTATTACAGGCACAAAGAAATCATTGCGAGATTGGTTGAGAGCCAATAACTGACCCCGAATTCAAGGAGATAACTGTGTTTCAAGTATTATCAAGACACCATAAGATAACCACCTCGATCCACCCATTTTGACTAGATTACTAGCAATCCTAAGGGATCTAAAACACTAAACGCTTGCATGCATATTGAAGTCTTTAAGCAACTGCCCCAACAAACTAAAACCTTACTTATTGTGGTTGGGAAAAATCAGCATGTCCCTAGATGTTGAAAAGATTTTTGCTTTTCTATCTCAAATTGGCAAATCTTCGAAGCTCTCAACCTCATAACTCCTAAAAAAGTCAACTTTTTTCACCTAAAAGGAAATGTGCAGTAAAAGAAAGGGAAAAGAGGTCTTGTAGTTTCCTTTTAAAGAGAAAGAGAGCAGGGTTGTCCTAATCCTTATAGGCCTTGGGCCCAAGAGTAAGTAAACCAATTGTCCTAGCCTTATCTAATTTAGCTAACTCTGAACACTATAGCCTTATCTCTACTGGTAAAGTTGAGGGCTTAGCCATGGGCCTAAACTCTACAGATAAATGAGAATAGATCCAAAACTCTTAGCTTACCGATGCTGACTCCAAATACAGTCTCAACTTAAAATCAAGAGTTTTCAAAGGGAATTTAGAGCTAATGTATGAAGAATTAAATATTAGTGTCTGATATGCTGGAAAGAGGAAAGAATTTTAGGAATGACTATTGCACATAGTTCTGGGAGACCATCTCCAATAGGGAAAAATATAAGCCTGAAGGAGCAAACTAGGTAGAGGCACCTTCTACTTACCCAAAAGAGATGAAAGATGGAATAATGAAGGTCATATTTTATTAGAAATACCTTATTCACTAACTGGGATAGGGGAGATACCTATTAGAAGGGTGGTTGTTACTGAAGAAATCCTAGAAGAACCACTTATAGAGACCATCAATGAAGTGAGGGTGGTCAACCTAGGCATCGTGAAGCTAATGTCTTGGAACTATAGGGCTATTGGGCTAGCCCCTCAATTGTTTTCCTGATAGAGACTAAGCAATAATTGAACAAGCTGAGCAGGGTTAGAAGGAAGTTCCACTTTGACTATTTCAATGTGTTGATCCCTCTAGTTTATTTGGCGACTGCGAAGTGTGGTGGAGGAGTGACTATGTAACACCCCTTACCTATACATAGGGGAGCTCATTGCCATGGAGGAGTGAGTGCCCACATCGATAAGGGTTATCACCAAACAGAACAATAAATGCATAACATAATCCGATACATAAGTGTGACGCACGTCGGAACCTAGCAAAGGCCCTCGTTGAGCCTGCCTTTTGGGGCTCGAGGGATTGGTTCACGTCTTTTTAATCTTGGGCATCATAAGTCATCTTAGATGCCTCCTTTCCAATAGAACATTGGAAAGGATCATCTAGACTCACAACGCTTTTAGGCACCTTCGAGCTATTTTGGAGTCGCCACCCAATTTACAAGAAATTGGGAAAGGTCTCTAACCTCTATTGGGCTAAACCAAAGATGGTGTTCGGAACTTCACTTTTATTAATGACTAAATTTATAAATGAGTTTTTAAGAAATCAAAATTCCATCTCTCATCTCACGCGATTGTGCATTGCATTTAAAGCGCATTTGCAAGCATATTGAAAGCGATAAATAAAGCAGTAAGTAAATAAAGAAAATTACGAATGAAAATTGGGACAGAACAATCCCCCAAAAATGAATAAAAGATGGGACAGAACAATCCCCCAAAATAAAATAAGATGGCATAAATAATAAAACTTGCCCCAAAATTAATTACAAGGACCTAAAAAGAAAAGAATAAGAATAATTAAATGCATAAAAGTAATTAAAATGAATCATACATAAATCGGGTCATGTATTATTTTTAGGAACATTGGTTCCTCGTTTATTAACTTAAAAAATATTAGAGAACCATTTTTTGGGCTTTGATTGGGAAAACTGTAACACCCCCATACCCCCGGTAAGGAATATCGGGGCGCTACGCGGACACTTACGTATACATGTACGTGCATTAGCGGAAGCGATAGCATTATACATATCAAATTAAGAATAATAAAATAAATTACTACTACACTAGGGCCCACTTGCATTTCATATTAACTACATATACATTTACATGTTCATATTACATCTGTTTCCATTTAGCTTTACATATACATTTATATGTACCTTTACTTGTGATTTTTCTACTTATATTACATAATGATGTTACTCAAAATGTAAAACTCTAACTCTTTCTTATACAAAAAGGTATAGCAAAAACTCCTAGTGGCCTTGACCTGCAGATGTATGCTCTCACTGATCCAAACCTGTACCTACACGAAAATAAACATCCGTGCTAAGCGATAACGCTTAGTGGGGATGAAAAAGACTGCAAAGGACTTCTTTACGAAGTCACAAATAACTCACACATCTCATATAACAACATTAAATAGCTCATGCATAAACTTTCACACTTGTACAAATCATTTATTCAAATACACTTTAGTCATGTGTTCATATTCATGTAACATATACTTGTATTCTCACACGCTATAGCTTTTATTCAAATACGTAATATTCATGCGCCCATATTCATGTAAACATATACTTGTACGACTCTTTTACACTTCAAAGCATGACGTAGCCTGATTTCCTTTAGTTGTGGATACAGGACGCTCTATAATAAAACATTTTCGGTAGACCGAAGTCACAAAACATTTTCATGTATCTTTATTGACCATTCTCGGAGGTCGACCCGCTTGGCCCAAATGGGGCCGAACATGTACGCAGCTGCACTTGTAATCCCTTTATAAGCATGCTTATCTATCCACTGCTATGGCACTCAGGCTTAACATAAATACTCTATGCACTATATCATGTACATTACATCTCTCAAGCATTATAACATGATTCAATCATATGCATATTCAATATCACATGACAAGTCATGTTCAATCATCACAAAGCATGTAGCATATAGGTTCCATTCATAAACTCATATATCATAGCATCATTTACATATAATTCAATATCACATGGCATATCATGTTCAACAACTAAAAAGCATGTAACATTTAAATTCCATGCATAAATTCTTGTATCACATCATCATATACTTGCACTCATAGGTTTATACATTTTTATCATGCCATTTACAATCCTTAATACAATTATACATTGTTACTTTATTAGTTAAATCACCAATTTACTCATACTCATGTGCATTTCCCCGTTGATAACTACTTTATAGTCATTTGCTAACCCTAAACATGCATAATAAGCTAAGGGGAAGGGTAAGTGGTTGACCCATGGCAACTAGGAGCTCAAAAAGAAGAAGAAAAGGCCTAATATGCATGATTATATCGCGAGGTCGCGACCTATGTCGCGATCGCGACAGAGGCTCGCCTCTGGTGCCTCACGAGACTGCTTTTTACCCTAAACGTGTATCACCAAAACCACCCTATAGACCACATTTATAGGCAAAACTTTCTTCTTAACAATTTTTATCTAAGATGTTAACGTTCAAATGAGACAACTTTCAGGTCGTTTGGACATCTATAACAAAAGATATGCTCTATACAATCTATACTATTCTAGTGAACCCACCAGAACAGGGTCACCTACGTTTTACTACCTTTTGGGATACTTAGGGCCTGAATTCGATCAAGCACCCTCTTAGAAAGTTTTAGATACGAATCTTATCTTTCATATACAATTTGAATCAACACAATTGGAGTCCTATACCTCTACTTATAATAAATACTATACACAAGGGTCTAATGACAAATAAGCAGAATTTCGCAAAATCAAGCTCTGTCATCAACACAAACACTCAAATGATCAAGTTACATACTTATAAACATATATACACATGTCATGAGCACTAAAAGCAATCAAAATGAACAATAAACCAATATACACTAAAAGAGCAATTGAGCTAGTTAAAGCTCATCATATACATCTACATCCAGTCATGGTTCCTTTTAAACACATATCATTTAATCACATGCCAGGAAAACAAAATCGCACTCGATCCCTACCTCTAGGAACTCGATCACAGCTCTCTACTCATTCTGATCTTCTCTTTGCCTCCAGCTTGTACCAAAACCACACAAAAACACTTGGGTTACTCTTCTTTTTACTTTAAATCAAAAACAGAAACCAAGTAGTAGAAGAAGACTAATGCTATCATAATAGTACTACTTACCTCTTCTCAAAAATCCACTCTCTTCATCCCAACCCAAATGATTCTCTTTAAGAGCAAATGGAAAAGAGAAGAAAAGAAAGGAAAGTGGAGCACGGTAACTAAGAGCAAAGAAAACAAAAAGGGGAATTAAAAAGCCAAATGAAGAAATTAAAATGGGAGTAGGAAAGTGGCCGGTCAACTAAATCCAATCCAAATAAAGCCAAACCTTCTCACATAATGCTCACCAAACCAAATAAATGCCAACCATCTCATTTAATTCATCCCTATCTTAAGCCAAGCCAAGCCAAGCCAAACCAAGCCAATCCAAACTAAGACAAGCCAAACTAAGCCAAATGTCTCTTCCCTACAATGACACTTGGCACACTCCTACAATGCCACTTGCCAAACTCTTATGCCGCCACTTGTCACTCTTCTATGGTGACACTTGTCACTCTCCTATGACACCATGTGTCAACTCACTACAACTCCAAGTCTCTTAGTCCCACTTCTACACACATCTCGCGAGAGGGCTCTGTCGCGCTCGCGACACTTCTCGCGGTCACGACAGAACGCTCACGCCCGCACCAACCAGCTGAAGTTCGAAAACCGCTGGAGGGCTCTGTCGCGCCCGCGACACTGTTCGCGCTCGCGACAGAACTCTCGCACATAAACTTACATTTTTCAAACAAAACTCTGTAATTCTTCTAGGGCCACTTTGGGGTGTGACAAAAACTGGGATGAGTGATCCCATTTATGAAAATTTAGTTCTATAATTTGAAAGTGAGATTTTATTGGGTAAAATAGGACATTGGTCCATTTTATTAATAAAAATCCCAAGTTATTAGTTATTAAAAATGTGATTTTCTATAATGCGGATGAATCTAAAATATATTTTTACATACAACACATAAAAAATAAAATAATAAAAGGAAATACGAAATTTAAAATGCAAACCCTAAATAGAAGGTCTTTGGTCTCCTGATCCTCCAACCCGTGCGCAAATATAACTCACATACATAAATAAATTTCGTGGCAACAAAACAAAAATAAAATAAAATGTTCGTAAAGTAATTAAGTAGATAATATATAAAAAATAGTCAAATAAAGATTAATAAATAAACAAAACAAATAAGTCAATAAAAATAATCAAATGGTGACAAATGATTCGATGATAACATTAATAATTATTAATAGATATAAATTGAATAAAAGCTAAAAATTAATAAAATGAATTAAGACAAAAATTAACAATGAAAAATATAGCAAATTATATTATATCACATGCATTTTTTGCAACTTCCTACGTTCGGGCACCTGGAAAAAAGAACATATAACCCTATTCTGTGTACGCTCTGGTAAAACAGGAGAGACGAAGAGCTGAAAGGGGAGGAGATCGGGCATGCACGACTCGTGCATGCATTGCACGAGTCATGAATGCATGCACAATTTGTGCAGTCCGATCGGGAAACATGGCTCTCTTCTATAACGTCCGATCAGGAAAAGGGAATCAACGGCACTATCCGACCGAGAAAGAACAAAAACTGAACAGAGAAGCAAGACTCGATCAAAAATGAAGCCAAAATCCAATCGGCAACCACAAACAAATCACGACTCAAACACCTAGAAAAACAGAGATGAATAGAGGAAGTGATCACAGACCAACAAACGCAATATCAGGTGGTTAAAACACGCATAATATCATGCGAACTAAGCAACAAGCACACTTATTTCATCACAACAACAATAAACATACGATGAGCAGGTTAACTAAATTAAACAACAACTAAATAGAATATGTACAAAGAAGAGTATATACAGGTATAGCAAGTCGAAAAAATAAGAAAGAAAGAAAGAAGAAAGGAAAAAAGAAAGAAAAGAAAGAGGGATGGCTATTCAGTATTTACCCTCAGAATGATATTTGATCTGCAGATGATGAAGTTCTAGTTTCCTCTTTGCTTTTGTTTGAAAAGAGATAAAAGAATAGAGACTGATAAAAACTTTTAATCATTTTCTTCCTCTTAAAATCTTTCTCTCTGTGTTTTCTTCTTGGGCTCTCCCGTGCTTTCAAAAAACCATCCCCTTCAGTTTCTTCACTTTTTCTTTTTATCTCTCAGAGGAGATTAGGTGGTTTCTCACCCAAGCAACCATAAAACCATGTTTTTCAAACCAAATACCCACAAAATAGGAGAATGAACATTGGGGGTACCCCTCACTACGTGAGACCTACATCTCATGTTAGTGAGATGGGCCTCACTAATGTGAGGCTGCCTCTCACATTGGTGAGATGGGCCTCACCAACGTGAGGTAGCATCTCACATAAGTGAGATGGCCTCACTAACGTGAGGCTGCATCTCACTTAGTGAGATGGGCCTCACCACACAGGCCCCCAAGGATCCCTCTTCATTCATTTTTTTTAATAAAGAAAATGAAAAACATATTTTGCCCATGAACAAGCATTATTTTCATCACTGGGTAACTTCGGTCTGAGCTGCCTCAGGACCTGGTGTCTACAATAAGTATAACTGAATAACATTCATACATGATAATAGAATAAAAAATCATACATTCAGAGGAAAGTACAATTGAGCTTAAATGGAACTTGTCAAAATATACCAAAAGTATTTACATTACAGAACTATTTTACAATATCACTTTACATAAATACAAACTTGAGAGTTACATAATACAAAAATGGTTACAAACCAAAAGCTATGCATCAGGATTCACAAATTACAAAAACTAAGCCTCTAACAAAAGCCCTCCTATTGTGTTGGCCTAGGCTGCTGTGGATCAAACCTCCCAAAAACCTTTACCGCTTCCACACCTGCACGGATGAAACACCCGTGCTAAGCGATAACACTTAGTGGGGAAAACATATACATATGGAACACTCACAGTGGCCGTTAAGGCAATACATATACATATGGCACACACATATATATAAGCATAATATGCTTACAATATAACTTCATAAAATATAGCCATCCATATAACATCATAATAACAATTCACAATATTTCATATCAATATCAGATTCATAGATATGCCTGCAAACTTAGAGTAGCGAATAACGAGTGAACACATTATTACCTGTGGGTACAAATAAAAGCAACTTCTATCATTTTTATCCAAAACATTTTCACATTGGGGGATTTTAAACAAAATCCAACGTATAAGGATCACGATGACCCAAATGGTGACATGATCAGGGTCCAGAACACATTGGGGTTGCAGCTAATAGAACTCTATAGGCATGCCTATCAATCCCCTTACTTGACTCTTGTAGGCTAAGAATAATTCAGAATAATGATCACATAATGAAGCATATTATAAATCATACATTGATACATTAATAGATCATAAGTGAAAAACCATGCAAGGAGAAAAAAAATAACAACCATTTCAAAATAGGGGAGCATCGCACTCGCGACAGAGGCTGATTGCACGTAGGAACGTACCCCCAACAGCCATTTGTGCTCACAAAGAAAAGGCAGAAATACCTCTTTCGCGCTCACGACAGAGGGTGGGGAGGTCACTGTCGCACTCGCAATAGCGATCAGCCCGGCAGATGCTTGGCTAACGAGCGCTCTGTCGTGCTTGCGACCGAGGTTGTGCTTACTATAGAGACACTCTTCAATAGAAGCTCGGATGATCGATCTCTCTCGCAATAGAGTCGAGCATCCTGCTCCTGCTGCAAATCTACACAATACCTCCACAACCCAAAACCTTCCAAAATCAAACCAACATCCAAATTACTTTAATCTAGCCATCAATCAACAATTATAACACATAACCCACAATATTACCTATGTCTTGCACTTAAAGAAGTAATCAAAAAGGCAGGTGATTAATTTATTAAATTGATGATTAATTATTAAAGAGTTTAATAATTAAATAAATAATATAATTAAGGTAATGAGATTTTCTTAATTTAATTATTTATGTTGTAATAAATCCTATATATAAAGAAAAATAAATTGGGTCTTCAAGAGTTGAATAATTTGGACATTTACTCAAATTCATTTCTTGATTTTTATTTTCCTTTATGCATTAGAGAATGCATATAGGGATGTATGTTGACATGATGATTGGTTATGGACTAGCCCAATGTGATTAGGTATATGCATAATTTTATTTTGGCACATAAGGACTTTCATATTTGGTCATGTTACTTGTAATTTTCTTTTTAATTTGTAATATGTAATTAGATTATATAGGACTAATTTAGGAAAGAAAGACCAAGAGCGAGGAGAAGATGGGCTAGTCGGATGATCCAAGAAGAAAAAGTCCATATTATTGTAATATGCTGTTCTTTTGGTTATTTATAAAATCATTTTATCTACATTTGACCTTTTGTTATCCTTCTTGGCTTGAAGAGATCAATGTGGAAAAGTCAATAATCATATCATATTGTTTATGCTTATATTTATGTGATAGTTATAAGAAGTATACTGATGGATGCCAACCATGTATGATGAGACTTATCTAAAGAAATCCCTTAGAAAATATTAAGAATGACAACCTTCCATTAAATAAGAGCTGAACCAGAATCCTTTGTAGTAATAGGTTGTTGAGCATACTTAAGCCTAAACTTTATAGAATGTGTTCAAATGTTATTAACATGGATTTTTCTTAACTAGTCCATTAATTTGTTGAGCATATTCAAGGTTAATGTTCTAAAGGTAAGTTTGTAAAAATGCATATAAAGTATATGCATGCATTAAGAGTTAATGACCCAATGATTCAGTAGTTGTATATGATGCAACTGACATAATGTCTACCAATCAAGTGTATGTGATTGTGACTTGTTGAGCATACTTAAGGTCACGCTCTTAAAAAGGATTGGCTATTGACCCACTAGGAAAACCACCGAATTTTCTCGGACCAATAGTGAGGGCTATTGATTCATAATAAAATAATGAGAGTAAAATACGATTAAATTTAAGGCCTAATTAATGCATTCATATACATGAACAACATCTAACATGTCTTTTCTTCACATATAGGTTCACTATATCATGAGCACCTCAAGTATCAATTTACATTTTATTCTGTAAAACAACAAGTTGAATGGTCCGAAGTACTTGGATTGGTATAGAAATTTGAGATTGTTCTCAATTCTGAAGAGATTCTTTATGTGATAGAGGAGCCTATGCCATTCTGTACACACTGGGTCTTAAGACAGTCTAGACCAGGGTTACCCAATGATAAAATTAATGCTTATTAAAAGGAAAAAAGGTTGGAAGTAATGGTTCTCTTGTCAAGTTCATTTTCTTTAAAAAAAATTAAAGGTTTACGGACGCCAATGCGCGAGGGCAATCGTCCCTCTCGCGCTATGCGTAGCGCGCATGTGCTGGCGTTAGGGCGAGCGCTCCCAATGCTGCGCTCAGCGTGCATGCGCTGATGCTGGGGCGAGCGCCCCCCAGTGCCACTCATAGCACACATGGCTTGGGCGCCCCTCGCACACACCCTGCCCTTCTCCTGGCCAGGGGCGGGCGTCCCTCACTGCTAAGCTGGCAAAACCACATTTTCACCCAAAAATCAAAATTTTTAGCCCAAAATTGGACTCTAAATCATATTTTTCGGAATTTTTAAAATAATTTCGAATTTTTGCATCTAATTAAATTAGAATTTTATTAAAATTTAATTTCTTTTCCTAAATTAACTAGGTTTTTTTTTTTAAAAAAAATCATATATATAGAAAATAAAGAAAGAGAGAAGAGGGAGGTAAAGAAAAATTCTGAATTTTTAATTCATCTTCTTTAATAAAATTTATTCAAAAAAAGATTTTGGATGAAATATTCTTGATGAAAGATTGATTTTGAGACAAATAAAATAATTTTTTGCTATTGAGATCCAATTTTTTTCATTTGTTATTTTTTTTAAACAAGCTTTTTGCAATTATTTTTATAGAGAGAAAGTTTAGATTTTTCTTATATTTTTTATTTAATTCTCCCGGATCATGATAAGAAAATCATTTATTTTCTTCCCTTCATTGAATCCGAATTCTAAGATTAAATATTTTGGGTTTGATCTTATATTTTTATTTTTGTTTATTTTTTTTTTGTTTACAATCAATTAATCACCATTTAGATTTTTAGATCTATTATGTATTTATTTGTTTGATGTGATTTTGTTTTCCCTTTTACTTTGTTTTCTTTATTTTTTTATCCAATTGTTTATACATTTGTTTCATTTAACCTTATTATTATTATTATTATTATTATTATTATTATTATTATTATTATTATTATTATTATTATTATTATTATTATTATTATTATTATTCTTGCATGCACTCCACGTTATTATCTTTTCTAATTTCATGGTCATTTACCTACTGTCACATGTGCACTGTTCATGTGTTATAATTAATGCATGTCATTTAATTCAATCTATTTTATTTTCTATTTGTGCATTAATTTTATTTTATTATTTCTCTGTATTTGTTTTATTGCATTGCTAAATATTTATTTCTTTTTAATTAATTAATTAATTTTATTACTAACTATATTTCTCGTTTTGCTCCTTCAATTTAATCAATCCACACATTTGAGTGTTTTCCACCGGATGAGGAGATCCAAGAGATCAAAGCCTTCTTTTTGGTTTGATTTATTATTTTTTGTTATTTTTATTATTTTTCTTTAATTATTATGCCATGTAATTTGTAATAAATTTATTTTATTTTATGCACGTTAAAAAGAAAATCACAAAAATAATTTTATTAATAAATTGGATTTTTCTAATAAAATAAGATCAATGTCCTAATTTTTAGCCGATAAATTCTCAATTTAAAAGAAGAGTTAATTTTCTCTAAATGAGATCATTCATCCCAATTTTCTCAATAATACCAAAAATAACTCTTCGATTTTTCTAGGGTGCATGAAGGAACCAACGTTCCTACTGTAAATAATGCCCATTTTATGTATGTGTTTTATTGATTTTGTTTTAATTTTATATTTTGGGGTATTGTATTTTTGTCCCAGATTTTTATCTTGTATTTTATTTTTATTGTTTATTTATTTATCGATTTTTTTGCTCTCCTCGATACTTGATGTGTGCTTTAATTAAATTGCATGATGTATGAGAAGAGAGATTGGAAAATTAATTATTAAAAATTCATTTATAATTAACCAAAATATTAATAAGAGTGAAATTCCGAATCTTTCTCTGATTTAGACCCCCGAGGTAAGATGAACTTTTTCAATTTTTGTAAATTGGGTGGCGACTCCAAAATATCTCAAAGGTGCCTAAAGGTTTCATGATATTAGATAAAATTTCCTAATGTTCAATTGGGTAAGAATTTCAAAATATGTCATGTTACCCAAAATCTAGATGCAAACCCTCTCGGATCTTAAAAGTAGGCCCTCCGAGAAACAAGCAGGTTCAACACGCCTCACACATCTGCTTCAGTCAGGGTTACTCCAATCGCTGAATTGGAAGCTTTCAAAAAGTGTGACAATGAGAACAACACTGTTGTATGCATCATGCTTATAATGGCCTGAATACCGGATTAGTAGTGATAAGTGAAATTTGTAAATCTTATAGTGTGAATTTCATACAAAAACATCAATGATTGTGCCTTAAAAGACAGTAGAGGAGAAATGTTAAACATGTTCAGGTCAGGAAAGCCCCTGATGGGTGACCTCCCGGGAAGCCTATAGTGAAAATTAGTTTATTGGACCATTGAAAACTATAAGTTATAAGGAGTCTGGTGGTATAATTTAGAGTGAAAATGAGGTCAAATAGGTCCCCGAAAGTCAAACTGAAGAAAATCCTCTAGTTCAGTTCAATAATAACTAGGGTTAACCAAACTTTGATCGAATTTTTAAAAATAATAAATGAGCTCTAATTGGTGTATTGTGGGTTGTGTAAAAGGTTAAAATAATTTTTAGAAATTTTTGACAGTAATAGATTAGCAAATTACGACAGAACCGAACAGTATTGAATCGAATCGGTTTGAGTGAATCGGGTCACAAAAGGACTCCGATTGAGTTAAAATTTTGCAGGAAGGCTAGTTTTCATATTATAAGAATTATGGAATTGGTTAGGAGTGAAAATAAGTTGAGAAACTTATAGTTACCATTGGAAAGTAGAAAATGGCTTAAAAACTAAAAATTGGTTCAAACCGGTTGGACCACTTTGGTTGGAATAATTTGGGTCAAATTCAGCCTATATAAACCCCTCAAGACCAGATTTCTGAAGAGAAATCCCTAGAGAAACTGAACTTATCCTCTCTTTCTTTGGCCAAAGTGAATTTTTTCCTTTCTTCTCCATTTTTCTTCTATTTTCTCTCCACTCTCCCCAAATCCAAGTCTCATAAGCAATTTTTAGCCTCTCTAAAATCTAATGGTGGTGATTAGAGCTCATTTGAAGTGGAAGAAGTGGGATAAAATAAGTGGAAAAGTTTATGTGTCAAATTGAGGAAAATAAAGGAGATGATGGTGTTTTAAGGAGCTAAGGCATGGAAAGCATGCTTAAGATGTGGAGAACAAGAAAATAAGGTTAGTGGATACATTATCCTTCTTTTTCCATTGAAAAAGTATGATTTTAGACTATATTCATATTGTATGTATGTGATTTATGCATGTTTAATTGAAAACAATTTGATAGACATGTGAAAGAAGGCCAAAAATTAGATTTTAAATGATTAAAATGGAAATAAATAAATCATATACCATAGACACCATGTAGGCCGAATGGTATACTTTTGTATACAAGGGTATACTTTAGTGATTCATGCAAATAAATGGTATTTGTGATAAATAACATGTAATCTAGATCAATTGAAGAAAAACGAATATTGATAAAAAAAATTAAGTATATGGCGGAATTGTTAAGTTTATATTCTTAAGGTATAAATGGATATTTAAGGCATAATAACTATGTATTCATGATGAATAATATGTAATATAGTCAAATGAATGAATAAAGAAAAGAAATTAATTATGGATGAGGAAATGAAGTCTTGGCCGAATTGAACAATAAGAAAACTATTGAATTTTTTTAGTGATTTAAGCATGTAAATGGTATATTTGAACTGTATAACATGTAATTTAGTTAATTAAGTGATTAATAGAATGGAAAATAATCTTAGTGAAGAATTTATGGTTAGACCGAATGGTAATCAATGGAATATCTAAGTTTATTTTGATAAATTGATAAGTGTAATGGCATAACATGATTATATAATGACAATTGAGTGTATATTACCTTTATTGGAATTAATGGATTTAATTTGAACATATTTTGGCATGTTAACCTATTATGTGAAAAGTGAAAACATTGTTAATGTCATGAAAATTATAAAGTATGTTATAACTAGTTTTAAAATTATAAATATATGAAATGGAAATGAATTATAAGTGATATGTAAATTTTAAAGTGAAGTGTATTTGATGCCAAAGGGTATATGTTGATATATTAAGTGATATAAGTGAAAATGTGATATTATTTGCCCTTAGTAATAGTCTGGTAGTAAAATCTAGTTCAGGATATAATTGGCTAGTCATAGGGATTCCACACCACAGTCCGAACCATGGCGACTCGCTATCGATTGGCCAATGACGGTCTATCTCAGTGTAGTGTTTAGTGTATACAGTGATCAGTGTAGTGCAATGCCAATGTTGAATGGTTCCTTTGGGATCATTCTATAGTGTAGTGGATTTGTTGAATCCACATCCCGCATATTCGGTTCGTAGATTTCTACCGAGTGTATACTAGGGGCATTATGGTAAAATGCATTTAAATTGATTAAAATAGTGATAAATGAGAAAATAAATAAAAATGGGTCTAAATTGAAAAAATAGCAAGTTGAGGGGCAAAACGGTAATTTTACACTCAAGAGTGAAAATAAGTGATAATTAAGTAAAAAGTCTAAATAAAATGATAATAGTGTAATGAATTTAAAGTTTAGGGATTAAAATGTAATTTGGCAAAAAAGTTGAAATTTAGGGACCAAATGTAATTTTGTAAATTAAATAATGACTTAAATGAAAGATAAGTGTAAATAAGGATATTTTAGTAAATAAGGTAAAATTGGGGATATAATCGTAATTTTTGTAAAAAGTTGAGGACTTTTACAAATGAATAGTTAATCAAAGGATTTAAGTGTAATTATTGACTAAGTAGATAAATGATTTAAATGAGTGGTTTGAGGACTAAGTTAAAAGGAATAAAAAAGTGTAGGGGTCACACGGTAATTTAGTGCATAATTGAGATGTTAAATGTACTAAACAAGAAAAGTGTAATTGAATGATTAATGATGTAATTTAATTATGTGTTAGGGACTAAAATGAAAATTGGCATAAAAATGTGATCAGAAGGACTAAAATGTAAATTTGTATGTTAATAATAAATTAAAAGTGAAATTAAGAATAACTAGTGGCATAATTATAATTATAGTGAAATTGAATGGTAAAATTAAAATTTAAGGAAAATATAAGGATTAAAGTGTAAATTGGTTTAAAGATGATAGTGTTAGGATTAAATGGCAATTTGTAGGCCAAATGATAAATAAATGTAAAAATAAGATTATTTAGTGGCATTTTTGTAAATATGAGACAATTAGGGGTAAAATCGTAAATTGATAAAAGTTTAGGGACCTTATTATAAATTTACAATAATAAGGCTAATTAAGGGATTAAAGTGGAATTAATCATTAAAATAAATATTAAATGTATAATTGATAATTAATGAATAAATAATCAATGAAAATGGAATATTATGGTATAAATAATTATTGAGTAGTGGTTTTAATTGATTTAATATATATATATAATTGGGTATGTGTGTGTGTAATTTAATTAAGTTTATATAGTGACATAATTGTAATTACGAAATAATGAAGTGCAAAAATGTGAAGCAGTGGCATTATTGTGAATAAAGTAAAAAATGAGGGATTTAAGGGTAATTGATCCTACTAGTGCTAATATAAGGATCTAATCGTACATTAATAAGTGGATGGACTATTAAATGAAATTCTTAGAACATTAATTCAGATATATTACTGTAAGCTAAGAAATGAAAATAGAAATCAATAAATCTAACTAATAAGAATAATATTAATAATGATAATAAAGTGACATGGAAGAGTAAATTACTAAGTATAAGAATGTGAATGACTTTAGTGAATTTAAACTATAGTGTATGGATATTGAGTGGAATTAAAAAGGGCTAATGAGACTAATTGTATAGTCTGCCAAATAAAATATAACAAAAGTATTTAAATAATTATAGTGGGGAATAATAAATGTAAAGATAATAGTAAAATATAGTAGTGTAATTGTCAAGTCTATACTTTAAAATTGATATCATTGTAAATGTGTAGGAATTGTTAGTGTGAATAATAAGATTGATAATAATGTCATTAATGATAATAATTGTAACACCCCTACCCATACGTAGGCGATCCCATCCGATAAAGAGTGAGATGCTATATGAGTCAAGGTGCCACCACGCAGATACAATACATATCATACATTCATTCATAATATACATACATAAATACGGGGTAATGCAAACTTTGCGAACCAACAGGAGCAACAGCTGATCATACATTAATATAACAAAAATTATTACAATAATGTTCTGATCAAACTTGCTGACACAAGAGATAATTACATAACCAACATATACAAATGCGGAAGCTACTACAAAAGTTGATACATGAGAGTTCTATACAAAAGAATCATCAATGACTACAAAAGCTAAGCCCTACACTAAACCTTCCTGTGTTGGCTTGACTGGCGGCGACTCTCCCAGCAAAACACCTTCCGCACCTGCACGGGTAAAAATACCGTGCTAAGCGATAAACGCTTAGTGGGGAAACACACAAGCAGTATGGACGGCCATTCACAATAGTCGTCGAGGCATAACACATTCACAATGGTAAATACTAGGGGTGTACACGGTTCTAGATCTTTCTTTACCGAACCGAAATACCGAAAAAAAAGATCCAGAACCGAATTGTACCATTGACTTTTTTTACTAGAACTGAACCGAATTGTACTGTTGACTTTTTTATTAGAACCGAACCGAATTGTACTGGAACCGAATCGAGAACCGTATTGAACAGTACCGAACTGTTCTGTACTGAATTGGACCGAAATAACCAATATTTATTAATTATTATATATAATATTAGTAATTTATATATAAATATTGTTTATAATTTCTAATATATAGTTATTATTTAAATTTAACTTCATAATTATTTGTATTTTTTTGAAACTTTTATAATTATTTGTATTAAATATTTTAATGTATGAAATTAATATAATAAATAGTTAATAAATTAAAATAATATTTTGATTATTAATAAAATAAATTTAATTATCATATCTATATGAATGTGCAATTAAAATAACTTATTTTTAATTTAATTTACGTTTAGTGTTACTCAACTACTACATAATTTTTTATTTTGTACAAATATTTATATACACACACAAATATAATTATTATATCAATGAAATTTTACTAATTAATATAATTATGTGAGTATATAATCATGTTAACAATTAATTTCATTTACTTTTAATATCACTCAACTAGTATTTATCTATTGTAAGTTAATAATTTAATTATATATAATTAAATTTTACTAATTAATATAAGTATATAATCAACTTACTAATTAATTTCATTTCTTTTTAGTATTGCTCAACTAGTACTCATATATATTTTTTGTACAATACCTTTATGAATAATTGAGCATATAAATTAATAACATAATTATATATAATGAAATTTACCAATTCAATTTATGTAATTATATAAATATATAATCACCTTACCAATTAATTTCGTTTTTTTTAGTATCACTCAACTAATACTTATTTATTTTGGCACAATACATATATGAGTAATTGAGTTGTAACTTAATAATTTAATTATATATAATTAAATTTTACTAATTCGTATTTAATTTAATTTAACTTTAATGTCACTCAACCACTACTTAATTTTTTTTTGTACAAATATTTATATACACGATCACTTGACCAATTAATTTTATTTACTTTTAATACTATTTTTACATGCACCCTTATAGTTATTAACTATAATATTAATTAATAATCTTTTAACTATTAAGCCAAATTTAGTGAAATTGAGTATAAAAACTGAGCCAAAATAATATATATGGATGGATACTAACCATATAATCAGCCGATACTGTATATATAATTACTTTATCAATTAATTTCATTTATATTTAGTATCACTCAATTAGTAATTATCTATTTTGACACAATATATATTTGAAAAATTGATTTATTTTAATAATATAATTATATATAATTAAATAATTTATTATATAATCATTTTATCAATTAATTTCATTTACTTCTAGTGTCACTCAACTAATACTCATTTATTTCTATCACAATATCTATATGAATATGTAAATTAAAAATAAAATTATATATAATTATTTATAATAAAATTTTAATTTCTTTTATTTTTAGCGTTACTCAACTAATACTCATCTGTATTTAGCACAATATTTATGTAAGTAATTGAAAATATATTTTAATAATATAATTATATACAATTATTATATTAATAAAATTTTATTAATTAATATATAATATAATTATATAAGTATATAATTATCTTATTAATCAAATTTTTTTAGAGCAAATTAAGAATAAAATTTGAAAAATTTTAGTAGAAATATTTTTTATTTTAAGTTTTGGAGGAAAAGGTTAATATTTGGAGGGAATCTAATGCGGACGAATTGGGTTTTCAGTATTTGGAGCGAGTTGAATGGGCCAATCGTCATTAATTATTGTTTATGTTATAGCTTTTGCTATAGGTGTCCGTTTGCTTATTATTATATGTTTTCGAAAAACTCATTTCAAGCCGGTCGACTTTTACAAAGCCTAGTCTCCCGTAACCGCCCATTTCTTGCCTCAAAAATAACGTTTGAGTTTCCGTTTTTCAATTTGAAGTTTTAGGGGTATTATTGTAATTTTTTATATTTTTTTCGTATAAATTGTTTGTTACCTTAGTTTGGAGGGGAATTTTCAATTTGGAATAAAATTCTTTCATTTTGATGTATTTTTGCTGCGTCAGAATCCGACCGGTTTTACATTTTATTATATATATATATATAAAGAAAATAAATTAAAAAAAAAACCTAAATCGTGCATGCCTCTTTCTTTTCTGTCTCGAAATCGTGTCAAGCCCCACAATTTTTTTCTATCTTTTCCATTGGTTTTAGCTTATACTTGCATTTCATTCTTCTCGTCGCTACCACTTTCATTTCCGCGGCTACATCTAAAAGTAAGAATAAGTCACACACAACTTTGGTATTCGTTAATAGTATGTCATTAGTTAGTTAAAAATTTGATCAATAGGCTTGTACATAAACATTAGTTAGGATGATCATTAAAGATGAATTACTAATTAATTTTATTAAATATTAGAATTTTAGAAAATTTATTGAAGTAATTTATCTCGAATTTAAAACTTCATCTAGAGTGACTATTGTTAAAATATGTTTTTATTTTTTCATAAAGGAGAGGGATAAATTGAAATATTTTCCTAAAATTGAATGCAAAATTATATGTACTTATTAAGATATTTTAATTATATTTGTATTTATTATTGTGTATATTTATATTGTAAATTTTTAAAAATATTGAATTATTCGAAATACCGTATTGTATGGTCTTATTTTGTTTTATACCGAAAGAACCGAATAACCGAACTGAACTGTACTAAAAATTATAAGAACCGCACTGAACTATACTGAAATTAATAAGAACCGAACTGTACCAAAATTTATAAGAACCGAAATTTCAATACAATACGGAGATTTGTAAAGAACCGAACTGTGTACACCCCTAGTAAATACAGATAATCATAGCAAGTAAATATACATTCTTGCATAAAAAGCCATACTTTCGGTAACATATGCTCACGTCCATATTCACATTCATAATTACATTAACTGATCATTCAACTCATTATCATACTCATTCGAACATCACATTTGTATGATCACATCAGAGCAAAATAAAGCAAACAGAACACCTGCTGACTCACAATAGTGGATAACGAGTATACGAACAGTACCTTAAGGGTACGAATCGGATACTGATAGTACCTTACGGGTATGAATCGAAAACCATTTCATTTTTTTCAATTACTAAACATTTTATTGAGGGGACCTTAAACAAGATCCAAATACTGAGGGGTTCGCGAGGAACTAAACGGGGACCTGATTGGAGTCCAAACGGAACTGAGGTTACAGCTAAAAGACTCTATTAGGCATGCCTAACTATCCACTAGACTTACGCTCGCAGGTCATGCATAATACAATTAGGGTTCCAAAACGTAGCATATCATTTGTCATGAAGGATTCATAATATTACACATATAATAATAATAATAATAATAATAATAATAATAATAATAATAATAATAATAATAATAATAATAATAATAATAATAATAATAATAATAATTTTATACAGCACACAGGGGTAAAACTCATGAAGAAACCATTTGAAATTAATTTTAGAAGAGAAGGCAAAATCAAAAAAACAGGGCAGGAAAAAGGCACTGTCGCACTCGCGACAAAGGCGGGCTTGCCCCGGGGCGCGACCACGACACCCGTCGCGATCTCGTGAGGGAGCAAGGACACCTCGCTGTCGCGCTCGCGACAGTGAGCGGCCAGCCCGAAATAGATTGCCCAACAGATCGACAGCCGAGCTCTCTGTCGCGCTCGCGATAGAGGCTCCTCTGCACGGCTCGGCGGAGAGCTCGGACGCGTGCGAGGGCTGCTTTCACCAGGCTCTGTCGCGACCTCGCGACAGAGTCGTGAATTCCAGCCCTTACACGAGAAATCTGCAGAAAATCCAACTTCACAACACCCAAATCTCAAACCAAGCATGAAAACATCAACTTATCTCAACTCCAGCCACCCACACATCATTAAAAACATAAAATACAACATCTATACCAAAAATTCCAATTAAATCATTCCAATAACAACATCAATTTACACAAATTGAAATATCAGCACTATTCATCATCATCTCACTCAAGAACACAATTAAGTTCATTAAACCACATGCAAGCCTTTTTAACACATCTAAATCAAAACCCATAACATTTAAACTACAATGCACATCAAGATCTCCATATTTTTCCAGAAATTTCTTCAAAGGGGCAACAACTGCAAAAATGCAAAAATCACAAAATTCCCAAACCTGAATCTCCTTAGCTCCTAACTAATGGGCACCACTTCCCGATGCCTTCTCCTTGCCTTTAGGCTCACAAGGAGGCTCAACTAACAATAACCCAACAAAACACACAAAATACAAACCCTAGATTAAATATAAACCCAGAAAATATGAAGAAGAAGAAGAAGAAGAAGAAGAAGAAGAAGAACAAAATGCAGAAACTTACCAAAAGAGATACAAGGAGATGACCAATTCCCACTAGCAGCCCTTGAATCCAAGCTTGGGTTTTTAGGGGAAGAGAAAAGGAAGAAGAAGAGAGTGAAGGGAAGGGAAAACGTGAAAATGAGGACAGCCATCTGCCCTTTCCCCTTTTCTCTTTCTTTTTCTTTTTCTTTTCCTACCCCTAGACAAGTGTCATTTCCCTATTAGTGGGATTTGGTCACTTACACCCAAAACACATACATCACTCACACACAAAGATATCCCAACTTAAACACACCCTACTATTGTATGCTCAAGCACACACATAAACATAACCCAACTCACTCACCTCCTACTACCATACATGCACCCTTATACTAACAAAACCCACAAACATGCATTTTTACCCAGAATGCCCTTATCACATGCCAAAACTCACACAATGCATGCACACACAGATGGCTCATTCTATTAGGGGGGCAAACGGGGTGTGACAACTCTCCCCTACTAATAAGAATTTCGTCCTCAAAATTCTCACCTGAACTGAACAAATGCGGATACTGAGCTCTCATCGACTCCTCCAGTTCCCAAGTCGCTTCCTCAACTCCATAGTGATTCCATAACACTTTTACCAAAGGGATCTGCTTACTTCTCAACTGTCTCACTTCCCGAGCTAGGATAGCTTTTGATTCCTCATCATAAGAAAAATCTGGCTGCACTTGCACATTATGAATTGATAAAACATGTGAAGGGTCTGATATGTACCGACGAAGCATCGAAACATGAAATACATCGTGCAACTTCGCCAACTCTATCGATAAAGCCAATCTATAGGCTACCGGACCAACTTTAGCCAAAACCTAATACGGACCAATGAAGCGAGGACTAAGCTTGCCTTTCTTACCAAACTGAAGCACCTTCCTCCAAGGCGAAACTTTAAGGAAAACCTTATCCCCGACCTCAAACTACACATCCTTCCACTTCAGATTAGCATATGACTTTTGTGGATCCTTAGCCGCCTTCAAATTCCGCTGCACAACTCTGATCTTCTCCTCAGTATCCCTAACCAACTCTGGCCCAATGACTGAATGCTCGGATAGCTCGGTCCAACAAACTGGAGTCCTACACTGCCGACCATACAAAGCCCCATACGGTGACATACCAATGCTCGACTGATAACTATTGTTGTAGGCAAACTCCATAAGCGACACATATCTGTCCCAACTACCCGAAAAATCCAAAGCACAAGCTCTCAACATATCCTCTAGAATCTGAATGACCCTCTCTGACTAACCATCTGTCTGAGGATAAAACGCTGTACTGAAGTTCAACTTGGTACCCAAAGCCCTTTGCAATTCTTTCCAAAACTTCGAGGTAAACCTCGGATCCCAATCTGATACTATAGATAACGGCACACCATGCAATCTGACCACCTCATCCACATAGATACTGGCTAACTTGTCCATCAGATAGTCTACTATAACTAGCAGAAAGTGAGCTTATTTCATAAGCTGATCCACTATCACCCAAACTGAGTCATGCTTCTTCTGAGTCAAAGGCAATCCGGAAATGAAATCCATGGCAATGTCATCCCACTTCCACTCGGGAACGGATAAAGGCGTGAACAATCTCGAAGGAACTTGATGCTCGGCCTTTACCTGCTGACATGTTAAGCACTTGGATAAAAAATTCACAATATCCCTCTTCATGCCGAACCACCAATAAAACTGCTTCATGTCCCGATACATCTTTTCACTCCTAGGATGCATGGTAAAAACCATGGTGTGTGCCTCACTCAAAAGCTGTCTCCTCAACTCCTCATGCTCAGGCACACACAAGCGATTTCTGTATATAAGCACCCCATCCTGAACCGAGAAATCTGACTGCTTACCAGAACTGACCTCTTGCACAACCCGCTGTAGCCTCTCATCATCTGTCTGAGCATCCACAATCCTCTGTCTCAAGGTAGGCTTCACTTGCAACTGAGAAACCAAAGCCCCATCTGCATCGAACCTCCATCTAAATCGCCTCTAAAATAAGGCTGAAATTGACTTCCGACTCAAAGCATTAGCGACTACATTGGCCTTACCCCGATGGTAATCCACTATGCAGTCATAGTCCTTAAACAACTCAAGCCAGCGGCGCTATCTCATGTCCAACTCTTTCTGCGTGAGGAGATACTTTAAACTCTTATGGTCTGTAAAGATCCTACACTTCTCCCCATACAGATAATGGCACCAAATCTTCAAACCAAAGATAATAGCTGCTAATTTCAAATCGTGTGTCGGATAATTCCTCTCATGTGGCTTTAACTGTCAAGAAGCATAAGCCACAACCTTACCTTCTTGCATCAAAACACAGCCAAAACCCACATCCGAAGCATCACTATACATGACAAACTCTTTACCCGAGATGGGTTGAGTAAGTATAGGAGCCTCGACTAGCAACTTCTTCAACTATTCAAAATAAGCCTGGCACCTATCCGACCACTCAAATCAGACTCCTTTCCTCAACAACCTAGTCATTGGAGCGGCGATAACGGAGAAACCCTGAACAAACCGACGGTAGTAACTCGCTAAACCAAGAAAACTCCTCACTTACAGAATATTCCTAGGCGCTTTCCAATCAATAATTGTCTCAATCTTAGCCGGATCAACTTGAATACCCTTGGCTGGAATAATATGACCCAAGAATGACACTTCCCGAAGCCAGAAATCACACTTATTGAGCTTGGCAAACAACCGATGCTCTCTTAACACTTGCAAAACCAACCGGAGACGCTCTTCATGCTCACTCTCATTCTTGGAATACACCAAGATGTCATCTATAAACACCACTACAAATCGGTCTAGATATGGCCTAAACACTCAGTTCATCAAATCCATGAAAGCCGTAGGTGCATTGGTCAATCCAAATGGCATCACTAAAAACTCATAGTGGCCATACCGAGTCCGAAATGAAGTCTTAACCACATCCTCATCCTTAACTTGCAACTGATAATAACCCGACGAAGGTTAATCTTTGAAAAGACACCTGCACCACGGAGCTGATCAAACAAATCCTCGACTCTAGGCAAAGGATACTTGTTCTTCATTGTGACCTTATTAATTTGCCTATAGTCGATGCACATCCTCAACGAACCATCCTTCTTCTTAACAAATAGAACCGGAGCTCCCCAAGGAGATATGCTGGGTTGAATAAACCCCTTATCCAATAGCTCTTGTAGTTGAGCTTTGAGTTCTCTCAACTCTACAGGAGCCATACTATAAGGTGCTTTCGATATAGGTGTGGTACCCGGCATAATCTCTATGGATAACTCAACTTCTCTCTCAAGAGGCAAACCCGACAACTCACTTGGGAACACATCACTAAACTCCCACACAACAGGGATGTCCTCAATCCGAACTCGGTCCCTCTTAGAATCCAACACAACTGCTAGAAAAGCCTCACAACCCTTCCTAATAAATCTCTTAGCTTGCATTGCAGAAATTACATTGTTCAAGGAACTAGGACCCAAACCTTTAACAAACACAAAAGACCGATCCTTATCCCAAAGCACAACCGTCTTCCTATAACAATCAACCACAGCCCGATGCTTACCCAACTAGTCCATATCCAGAATCAGATCAAACTCTCTGAAAGGAAACTCAATCAAATCTACTGAAAACACAACTCCCTCAACCACAAGGGGACAATTCTTATACACTCTACTCACATTGACACTATGCCCTAATGGACTGGTCACATATATCTCATAATCTAGTTGATCTACCACATGCAACTTATCAACAATTTTATCCATGCACAAATATGAGTGTGTGGAACCAGGATCAATTAGAGCATACAATTCAGTGTCATGGAATAGGAACTTACTAGCAATCACATCGGGTGCATCCTGCTCTTCTCTGGCTCTCACAGCATAAGCTCTTACTGGAACAGGCAACTATCGCTCAACTGTCTCTGATGCAGCACCCTTTTTAGGTCGACCGCCTCGACCTCTACCTCGGCCCCTACCACGGTTAGCTTGCATGGCATTAGAGCCAACTCTACTAGCCTCTCTCTGAGAACCTAAATCCTCATTTAGCCTTGGACAATTGGCTAGAAAGTGCTCGGTGCTCCCATATCTGAAACACCCACCTGTGAGCCACCTACACTCACCCCGATGAGCTTTACTACAATGCGAACATATAGGCATAAACTCAGATCTACTACCTCTACCAGAACAAGATATCACTGCAGAACCCTGTCTCCTACCACTTATAGCCGGACCAAATGATGACTCATCTTGTGGGTTTTGGGACCTCTTACCAGAGGACGAGGAAGACGAACCAACACGGGAAGGATTCCTCCTCTGAACCCTCTCTCTTAGAACAGTTTCTGACCTCTTAGCCCGGACAGTAGATTCCACAATCTGATAATAATTCACTCCTGGAGTGCTCATCAAGGAAATCAACATAGCTCTCAAGGACTCATTCAACCCGGCCTCGAAATGCCTAATTCGAAACTCATTTGTCACAATACCTTCAGGAGCATACCTAGCCAAAAGGTTGAACTCCTTCTCAAACTCTGAGACCGACATAGCCCTTTGTTTCAAGCTTAAAAATTGTGCCCACCTGGCATCCTTATAGGTCTGAGTCACATACTTGTTACTAAAATCCCATGCGAAGAAATCGCATGTGACTAGATCCGATAACTGATGATGTCTGCAAATTAACTCCCACCATTCATAAGCGGACCCTTGTAGCAAAGCCACTGCACACTCTGCCTGCTGATCAGGAGGACACCGGACTTCTCTTAAAGCCCGCTTCACCTTGTCTAACCATTTCTTAGTCAACTCTGACTCATCTAAACCCGTGCCATAGAAATCTTCAACACCAGCCCTTCTCAAACTCTCTATAGGGGCCTTAGGGGCAATCACTCTCTCTAAGACCCTAGCCATGTCCTGTGACAGCTTGAACATAGCCTCACAAGGCATGGCTGTGGCCTCGGGCTGGACCCTAGCAGGTTGAGCCGACCCAAAAATCAAAGGATCGGCAAGTTGAGGATTCACGCTCTCGACGGACTCCTCAAGTGACCCTCAAACAGAATTGGAATCCATCTAAAGAAATAAGAGGACAACCGCATCAGCCAACAGAGTCCTAGATATATACTATGCATATCAACAAATAACAACAACAACACATCACCCAGAAATGCCTAAACCTAGGCTCTGATACAAAAAACTGTAACACCCCCTACCCATACGTAGGCGATCCCATCCGATAAGGAGTGAGATGTTGTATGAGTCAAGGTGCCACCACGCAGATACAATACATATCATTCATTCATTCATAATATACATACATAAATATGGGGTAATTAAAACTTTGCGAACCAATAGGAGCAACAGCTGATCATACATTAATATAACAAAAATCATTACAATAATGTTCTGATGAAACTTGCTGACATAAGAGATAATTACATAACCAACATATACAAATGCGGAAGCTACTATAAAAGTTGATACATGAGAGTTCTATACAAAAGAATCATCAACGATTACAAAAGCTAAGCCCTACACTAAACCTTCCTGTATTGGCTTAACTGGCGTCGACACTCCCAGCAAAACACCTTCCGCACCTGCACGGGTAAAAACACCGTGCTAAGCGATAAACGCTTAGTGGGGAAACACACAAGCAGTATGGATGGCCATTCACAATAGTCATCGAGGCATAATACATTCACAATGGTAAATACAGATAATCATAGCAGATAAATATACATTCTTGCATAAAAAGCCATACTTTCGGCAACATATGCTCACGTCCTTATTCACCAACCGGTTGAACTCCTTCTCAAACTCTGAGACCGACATAGCCCTTTGTTTCAAGCTTAAAAACTATGCCCACCTGGCATACTTATAGGTCTGAGTCACATAATTGTTAGTAAACTCCCTTGCGAAGAAATCGTATGTGACTGGATCCGGTAAATGAGGATGTCTGCAAATTAACTCCCACCATTAATAAGCAGACCCTTGCAGCAAAGCCACTGCACACTCTGCCTGCTGATCAGGAGGACACCGAACTTCTCTCAAAGCCTGCTTCACCTTATCTAACCATTTCTCAGCCAACTCTGACTCATCTATACCCGTGCCATAGAAATCTTCAGCACCAGCCCTTCTCAAACTCTCTATAGGCGCCTTAGGGGCAGTCACTCTCTCTAAAACCCTAGCCATGTCCTGTGACAGCTTGAACATAGCCTCACAAGGCATGGCTGTGGCCTCGGGCTGGACTCTAGCAGGTTGAGCCGACCCAAAAATCAAAGGATCGGCAGCTTGAGGATTCACGCTCTCGATGGACTCCTCAAGTGACCCTCGAAAAGAATTAGAATCCATCTAAAGAAACAAGAGGACAACCGCAACAGCCAACACAGTCCTAGATATATACTATGCATATCAACAAACAACAACAACAACACATCACCCAGAAACGCCTAAACCTAGGCTCTAATACCAAAAACTATAACACCCCCTACCCATACTTAGGCGATCCCATCCGATAAGGAGTGAGATGCTGTATGAGTCAAGGTGCTACCACGCAGATACAATACATATCATACATTTATTCATAATATACATACATAAATATGGGGTAATTAAAAATTTGCGAACCAATAGGAGCAACAGCTGAACATACATTAATATAACAAAAATCATTACAATAATGTTCTGATTAAACTTGCTGACACAAGAGATAATTACATAACCGACATATACAAATGCAGAAGCTACTACAAAAGTTGATACATGAGAGTTCTATACAAAAGAATCATCAATGATTACAAAAGCTAAGCCCTACACTAAACCTTCCTGTATTAGCTTGACTGGCAGCGACTCTCCCAGCAAAACACCTTCCGCACCTGCACGGGTAAAAACACCGTGCTAAGCGATAAACGCTTAGTGGGGAAACACACAAGCAGTATGGATGGCCATTCACAATAGTCATCGAGGCATAATACATTCACATTGGTAAATACAGATAATCATAGCAGGTAAATATACATTCTTGCATAAAAAGCCATACTTTCGGCAACATATGCTCACGTCCTTATTCACCAACCGGTTGAACTCCTTCTCAAACTCTGAGACCGACATAGCCCTTTGTTTCAAGCTTAAAAACTATGCCCACCTGGCATCCTTATAGGTCTGAGTCACATACTTGTTAGTAAACTCCCTTGCGAAGAAATCGCATGTGACTGGATCCGGTAACTGAGGATGTCTGTAAATTAACTCCCACCATTCATAAGCGGACCCTTGCAGTAAAGCCACTGCACACTCTGCCTACTGATCAGGAGGACACCGGACTTCTCTCAAAGCCCGCTTCACCTTGTCTAACCATTTCTCAGCCAACTCTGATTCATCTAAACCCGTGCCATATAAATCTTCAGCACTAGCCCTTCTCAAACTCTCTATAGGGGCCTTAGGGGCAATCACTCTCTCTAAGACCCCAGCCATGTCCTGTGACAGCTTAAACATAGCCTCACAAGGCATGGCTGTGGCCTCGGGCTGGCCCCTAGCAGGTTGAGCCGACCCAAAAATCAAAGGATCGGCAGCTTGAGGATTCACGCTCTCGACGGACTCCTCAAGTGACCCTTGAACAGAATTGGAATCCATCTAAAGAAACAAGAGGACAACAGCATCAGCCAACACAGTCCTAGATATATACTATGCATATCAACAAACAACAACAACAACACATCACCCAGAAATGCCTAAACCTAGGCTCTGATACCAAAAACTGTAACACCCCTTACCCATATGTAGGTGATCCCATCCGATAAGGAGTGAGATGCTGTATGAGTCAAGGTGCCACCACGCAGATACAATACATATCATACATTCATTCATAATATACATACATAAATACGGGGTAATTAAAACTTTGCAAACCAATAGGCGCAACAGCTGATCATACATTAATATAACAAAAATCATTACAATAATGTTCTGATAAAACTTGTTGACACAAGAGATAATTACATAACCAACATATACAAATGCAAAAGCTACTACAAAAGTTGATACATGAGAGTTCTATACAAAAGAATCATCAATAATTACAAAAGCTAAGCCCTACACTAAACCTTCCTGTATTGGCTTGACTGGCGGCGACTCTCCCAACAAAACACCTTTCGCACCTGCACGAGTAAAAACACCGTGCTAAGCGATAAACGCTTAGTGGGGAAACACACAAGCAGTATGGATGGCCATTCGCAATAGTCGTCGAGGCATAATACATTCACAATGGTAAATACAGATAATTATAGCAGGTAAATATACATTCTTGCATAAAAAGCCATACTTTCGGCAACATATGCTCACGTCCTTATTCACCAACCGGTTGAACTCCTTCTCAAACTCTGAGACCGACATAGCCCTTTGTTTCAAGCTTAAAAACTATGCCCACCTGGCATCCTTATAGGTCTGAGTCACATAGTTGTTAGTAAACTCCCTTGTGAAGAAATCGCATGTGACTGGATCCGGTAACTGAGGATGTCTGCAAATTAACTCCCACTATTCATAAGCGGACCCTTGTAGCAAAGCCACTGCACACTCTGCCTGCTGATTAGGAGGAGACCGGACTTCTCTCAAAGCCCGCTTCACCTTGTTTAACCATTTCTCAGCCAACTCTGACTCATCTAAACCCGTGCCATATAAATCTTCAGCACCAGCCCTTCTCAAACTCTCTATAGGGGCCTTAGGGGCAGTCACTCTCTCTAAGACCCTAGCCATGTCCTGTGACAGCTTGAACATAGCCTCACAAGGCATGGCTGTGGCCTCGGGCTGGACCTAGTAGGTTGAGCCAACCCAAAAATCAAAGGATCGGCAGCTTGAGGATTCACGCTCTCGACGAACTCCTCAAGTGACCATCGAACAGAATTGGATTCCATTTAAAGAAATAAGAGGAAAACCGCATCAGCCAACACAGTCCTAGATATATACTATGCATATCAACAAACAACAACAACAACACATCACCCAGAAACGCCTAAACCTAGGCTCTGATACCAAAAACTGTAACACCCCCTACCCATACGTAGGCGATCCCATCCGATAAGGAGTGAGATGCTGTATGAGTCAAGGTGCCACCACGCAGATACAATACATATCATACATACATTCATTTATAATATACATACATAAATACGGGGTAATTAAAACTTTGTGAACCAATAGGAGCAACAGCTGATCATACATTAATATAACAAAAATCATTACAATAATATTCTGATCAAACTTGCTGACACAAGAGATAATTACATAACCAACATATACAAATGCGGAAGCTACTACAAAAGTTGATACATGAGAGTTCTATACAAAAGAATCATCAACGATTACAAAAGCTAAGCCCTACACTAAACCTTCCTGTATTGGCTTGACTAGCAGCGACTCTCCTAGCAAAACACCTTCCTCACCTGCACGGGTAAAAACACCGTGCTAAGCGATAAACGCTTAGTGGGGAAACATACAAGCGGTATGGATGGCAATTCACAATAGTCGTCGAGGCATAATGCATTCACAATGGTAAATACAGATAATCATAGCAAGTAAATATACATTCTTGCATAAAAAGCCATACTTTCGGCAACATATGCTCACGTCCTTATTAACCAACGGGTTGAACTCCTTCTCAAACGAGAAATCTGTAGAAAATCCAACTTCACAACACCCAAATCTCAAACCAAGCAAGAAAACATCAACTTACCTCAACTCCAGCCACCCACACATCATTAACAACATAAAATACAACATCTATGCTAAGAATTTTAATTAAATTATGCCAATAACAACATCAATTTACACAAATTGAAATATCAGCACTATTTATCATCATCTCACTCAAGAACACAATTAAGTTCATTAAACCGCATTCAAGCCTTTTTAACACATCTAAATCAAAACCCATAACATTTAAACTACAATGCACATCAAGATTACCATATTTTTCCAGAAATTTCATCAAAGGGTCAACAACCACAAAAATGCAAAAATCACAAAATTTCCAAACCTGAATCTCCTTAGCTCCTAGCTAATGAGCACTACTTCCCGATGCCTTCTCCTTGCCTTTAGGCTCACGAGGAGGCTCAACTAACAATAACCCAACAAAACACACAAAATACAAACCCTAGATTAAATCTAAACACAGAAGAAGAAGAAGAAGAAGAAGAAGAAGAAGAAGAAGAAGAAGAAGAAGAACAAGATGAAGAATGCAGAAACTTACCAAAAGAGACACAAGGAGATGACCAATTCCCACTAGAAGCCCTTGAATCCAAGCTTGGGTTCTTAGGGGAAGAGAAAAGGAAGAAGAAGAGAGTGAAGGAAAGGGAAAACGTGAAAATGAGGACAACCATCTTCCCTTTCCCCTTTTCTCTTTCTTTTTCTTTTTCTTTTCCTAACCCTAGACAAGTGTCACTTCCCTATTAGTGGGATTTGGTCACTCACACCTAAAACACATGCATCACCCACACACAAAGACATCCCAACTTAAACACACCCTACTATGGTATGCTCAAGCACACACATAAACATAACCCAACTTACTCACCTCTTACTACCATACATGCATCCTCATACTAACAAAACCCACAAAATGCATTTTTATCCAGAATGCCCTTATCACATGCTAAAACTCACACAATGCATGCACACATAGATGGCTCATTCTATTAGGGAGGCAAACGGGGTGTGACAGTAATAGTTTTGATTAAGAAGGGTAAAAGAGTAATGATAGGAATCATAAATGTCTAGATAAGTCAGTAATTTGTATTGAAGCGTTAATAATTCAGGAATATATTTCGAAGTACGGTTAATTGAAATTAAGTAAACTATATAAGATTTGAACAAGTGGAAAATATTAGTATTACCGTAAAATACAAGAGAGTTAGTGTAATTAAAGGAAAAGTAAAGGAATCGTTAAGGACATAAAGGAATTAAAAATGTTAAACTAGTACTGCCAAGAGTTACATTTATGACTGTTCTAATAAGTGATTAGATGACTAATGATGTGCCCAAGTATAGATTTTAAAAATTGACGAAGTGATAATAAGGATTATTAATGTAATTGATTGTTAATTAATAGATCGAACATTGTGTTAAAATTGTCAGGATTAATGTACACATAATAATGACACTGATAATAGAATTGAAAATGTTAAAGGATAGTTACTAAAAAGGAAACAAAAGATATAATAAAGATAAATGACCAAAGTAAATAATTGATACTCAAATAGTGGGATTAAGGAAATACATTTATAAATACATGCAAGTAGTTATAGTAATGGAAAATTTAGGTTATGTATTTACCACTGAGCATTTTTAATGCTCAGCGAATAGAGTGTTATTGCGCGCAGGTTATAGTAAATTTTGATGTGGTCGAAGATTTAACAATGATCGAAGGAAGTTTCCACAGCAAGGATAAAAAGGATTGGTATGGCATGTATACGGTCGCAGTAGGCGAAGGCAAAAATACATGGTATAAGTATATTAATTTGTGCGTTAGTATAACTGTTACGTTATAACATATGTATGATTGTGATTGTTTTTAAAAAAAAAATCCTTGATTGGTAAGTGCATTTGTAGTGCATGTCAGTACAATGTTGTGACATCCGATATCCTTACTATCTATGGGTATAGGGTGTTACAATGCTTTCTAGCATGAATGCAAAGCTATAACAACAGTAAAAGAGCATGGATGCTCAAACCATTATCTTTAGGCTAAATGAGATGTAGAAAATACATGCTCGACACAAGAGATATGAGATCTCTACTGCTATGTTTAGTTACAAGATGCAAGAGGGTACTTTAGCCTATAATCATGGGTTGAAGATGTTGGGATACATTGATTATTTGGGTAAGTTAGGCCATGTGATGGATCATGATCTTTGTGTTCCCTGTCTTCTAGTTATACACCTTTTGTGCTTATTTACAATATAAATAGGATATCCACCACTGCCTAAGCATATCAATAGGCCCAAGGAGGTTGAAGGTTCAATCGAGAAAGGATTGAAGTCTGTGATGGTTGTTTCTATTATTTCCTCTAAAAGGAAAAATGGCAGGAGTAAGAAGAAACAAGCCGATCTTTTAGGTGGGGTTGCTAAGAAAGGTAAAGTGCGAAAGGAGAAAGAGCCTATATAGGCATGCTTTCATGGCAAGGTCAGCCACTGGAACCAAAATTGCAAGAGTTACCTTGATTCTCTTTAGGAGAAGAAGCTTCTCTTAAGGAGAAGAAGCAAGCATTGACATTTAATCTAGGTATTTACGTCATAGAAATAAATACTTATACTAATTTAAATAGGCATATTTGGTATGTGATACTGAATTTGGATCTCACCTTTATAATGATCTGTAGGCCTAGTAAGCAATAAAAAGGTGATGAAGGGAGAGATTGATCTACGAGCAATAGCTGGACATAAGGTGGCTGCATTACGTGTAGGGACATACCATCTTGACTTGCCTAGTGGACTTATTTTGGAATTAAATAATTGTTATTATGTTCTGTCTTTTTCCAAGGATATTATTTCTATTTCATGTTTATTTGAACAAGGATATGATGTTTCTTTATCTAGGAACAATGGTTGTTCAATGTTCAAGGATAATATATTTTATTATTATGTGTTGATTAGTATACATGTTCTTGGCTTAAGTAAAGAAATTTATAACGTTGATACTAAGAGAGTAAAGAAAGATAACCTGAAAATGTCTTTCCGTTGGCATTGTCGTTTAGGTCATATAAGTGAGAGTTGCATAACTAAGTTACATTAAACAGAGTTGAGATTGCTGTTTATGCATTAAATAAAGTCCTAACCTGTAACACCCCTTACCTGTATGTGGCCCTCCACAAAGTAATATGGTTGGAGCACGACGACAAGTAAAGGATGCTACCGGACAAAACACTACAGAAACAATATCAAAAAAAGAGTTATAATTTTTTTTATACACAATACTTTCACATACCAATTCGTATAATACTTTTACTATACACATATTATATACAGATCATTTACTAATGAACCATAGTTCATAACTTTACAATTAACAATTAAAATTTTATGATACTTCTACAGACTCGTTGGCCTTGACTGCTGCGGAATGTCCCTGGCGACTGTTTTATCTTCAATCTACACGGATGAAACACCCGTTCTAAGCTTAAAGCTTAGTGGGGAATACATAAAAATAATATAAACGACCACTCACAGTAGTCGTCAACATAACATTCATTTAATACGCACTTATAGCAGTTTTATAACTTTATTTCATTCAATAAGATAGGCATTTCCACATTCATAACATCTAATGGATATTTGCACATACAATCATCACATACAATCATTTATTGATTAAGTTATTATACATTCACCCAGTCATTTTATTAGCCATACCATTTTAAAACATTTAACATATTCTATAACCTTCTTTCAATCGGCACTTATTATTTATCATTAATTTTACACATATGATAGCTTAACTTTATATTTACATGCTTATCCATTAGGTGCAAAATTACCATTATGCCTACAAAACTTTTTATTAATTACAATTATGTCATTTTCAATCTTATCTAATCATTCATTTTTCATATTCATATCATTTTAAACTTATTTTATTATTTTTCTTTGCCATTTGCCCCTATATAAAACTGGCAAACATCTATGACCAGGATAAACGAGACGCGAACCCCTAAAGGCTCGAATAACCTGAAAGACCATGAAAGATCACTTCAGTCTTTAATACATACCAGAGGAATCTTGAGGGACTACCCCTATCTTTAAATACTTTCCAAAATATTTTGACTTTAAATACAATGAGGTAGGACCGTCATTGGTCTACCATGAGTGAGATGCCATGCTCACATCCGCGGTCTTATGTCCCTATGGCTAGTCAGCATATCCTGTACTAGACTCGACTACCAGATTACTACATAGGGCATCATTATTCCATTTTTAATATTTTTAAGTAATCATACATACATTTTATGGAATTTTATCATACTGTTCCATTACTTTTCATTTTTATGCCATGCCATGTCATATCATTAATTCATCATGTCATCATGATATACATGGATACACACATGTATACCCTTCGGCCAACATGTCAATAATTCACCATAAATTCTTTTTATATCATTTATCATCCATTTAGCATAATTACATGTTGATTAACATAGCCATACCATTAATTCACCTCAAAACACATCAAAAATCAGGTCTTTCACATTTTAACACTTATCATGCATAATCTAGCAGTTATACCATGTTAATAACATATAACATTCATTTTTCATATAATCTTTGCATATAGAATCTTAAAATGTTTGCATTATAATCTTTCTTACATGTTTATACCTTATTTTTAAGTCTTATAGATGTCTTTTTAACTTATCCATGCCTTGAGAATGCATTAGAACGCTTTAGGATCAAAAATATTGCATAAATCATCAAGGTGGGCAGAATTGGGGCTGTCATAAGTCGGCACGGTGGTGCTGAGTCGTGACAGAGGGCAAAGGTGCCGAGTCAGCACACTGGTGTCGAGCCAGGTGCCGACTCACATACGTTTTGCAACTTGCATCGCGCATTTGAGCTATTAATGACATTTTTATCAAAAATGTTCTTGTAGAATTTTGTTCCACTATGGCTTATCTACCTACTGGTCAAATTTCAGGTCATTTGAAGCTATATCCTAGTAATTATGGAATTAGCATTATAGATTGTTCCAGAGCAACTTTCAAGGACAGAGATGTGTTCCAATTTGAAATTTTACTGAGAACAATAAGAACACAAATAGACCATACTCTCTTCATCAAATTTATTCTCCTAGATGTATATTTTCATTATAATTTTGATTCACCACATTTGGACAACTCTAACTCCTGAAATGGCCTTAACATTATAAACTGCTCCCTTAACCTGACCAGAACAGATGCCCCTTTGTTTTGGTCACTTTTGGTCAGCTTAGAGATAAAATTAGCCCTTTACCTCTTTTATAAATATTTAGGTATGCATCTTAAAATTCACCTCAAACTAGAATCATCCAATTTAGGTTTTTATAACTCAATTTATAGTCAAAACAATCACTCAGAGTTTTTATTTTATCATGTGTGATAGATAAATAATATCATTTATTTAAGTAACAATTATCTCCATATTATCCATTTAAATGCATATATCCATGTATAATTTAAGGACAAGTATCGTATATTTATTAAAGAATGATTAAATTAATTGCCTATTATTTACCAAGTCAAGAAGGCTAATTCCCACTTCCATTTACAAAGAATTGAGAAAACTATTACAAATGAAACAAAATGGGAGAAGGAGAGGCTATCACGAGTCGTGCCCAAAGTCACAACTCATGACTATGGCCTGCTGTCACGACTCGTGACAATTGTCACAACTCGTGATAATTGTCACGACTTATGACAGTGCCTAATCGTTGCCAAGTCATGACGATTGTCACGACTCGGGACAGGACTTGCATCAGGGAAGAATTCATTTACTGAATGTACCTGCATTTTTAAACTAATAAATGACATTTTCAGACTAAATAGTCTCATAAGATTTAATCCTTAGGATGTTAACTTTCAAATGACAAAATTTCAAGTCGTTTTGGACTAAAATATGGGAGATATATCCAAATGTGTCAACACTGCTCCAAAGACCCACTTGACAAATTTAGCTACTGTAATGGGCAATTTTGAGGTCCTTGGAGTCAGAAATAAATTATGGCTATTTCTATAAAAATTATAGACACATATTTTATAGTTCTAATTCATTTTGAATCACTGAATTTAGAGATTCCTAACTCAATTTGTGACCTAAAAACCAGACTGAGGTCAGACAACATCAATGGCGGAACTAGTTCCAACCACTCGGCCAAAATAAAAAGCCTTCTATTTTTGCTACTTTTAAGGGTTTTATAACAGTAATTAGCTCATGGTGATTTATAAGAATTTTGTAGGTATGGATGTCACGGTTCTAATGGAACTAAAATCACTCAATTTGGAGTTCTCAAACTCTACTTATATCCAAAACAGTTGCCAAAGGTCAATCCACCGTTTGGACAAAATTGCACTAGGTAATTCAATAAACCCATAATCAATTAATTTGACACCATCAATTCACCAAATTCAATCCAAATCAACATAAAAAATATATGAACATCTCCAAACATCCAATTTATGAGTAACCATTTAATAACAAAAAAAATTAGCACAACAATTCTCAAACCTCATTTTATGGCTCCTTCATCTTCATTAGCTCTTTCTTTATTGCTTTCTCACTCTTTCATAGTTATCACCATCCAAATTCCTCATCAAAATCCACAAAATTACATGTTAGCATCTCTACTAACCACACTTTCCATATAAATCTTAAATCTTACCAATAGAGAAGAAGAAAAGATGCACTACACAACTTAATCTAGCTATAAGAACTAAAGAAATCAATTAAATTCATCAATTATAGCTTACCTCTTCTTTGCCCAAAACCTAGAATTTTGATTTCTCTCTTAATCTTCACCAACTTCAGAAATTAGGGCTACTACAACCTTCATTAGGGGCTGCTAATCAAGTTAAAAGCTTGGATTGAAGAAGAATTGGAAGAAAAATGGAAGAAATCACATTGAAGAGGAAGCAGAAATGGCTTCGGGTGAGCGAGAGAAAAAAGGAGAACGGGCTGCTGGAAAAATCTGGGCAAACATACATATTTTTGGGGATTTTATAGTGGGTTTTTGGGTTGGTTTAAGGTCCAACCAAGTTGGACCAACCAATCCAAACTCAAACCACTTTTATGGCTCAATTTGCACTCTTAATTTAATTTTCTCTTTTACCACGCTCAAATTCTCTCAAAATTAATTTCGTAATTCATATCATATAAAAACTAGGTTATACACCAAATTTCACCTCAAACGGAGTCCGTTTTAGGTCCGATTTACTCAAACCAGTCCGATCAGTAAATTTTCAATGTCCTCGAAAAATTCTCTTTTTACTACCAAAAATTCCTACATATCGTCTATAGTCAATCTGGAAATTTTCATCAATTTTGGATATCATTTGCTATTTTTGAAGTTTCGGTCAAACTTTCAGTCAACTGTGTACTATTTAAACCGAAATCAATTATTTTTCCTTATTTTCTAAGCTTAATTCCTCATAAAAATGACTCCATGATTCTTAACACATACTAATTAGACTCTAATAATATTTTGGGGTCAATCGAAAATTATTTCTTGATCCGATAATTATTTATTAGTTCGATAACCCAATTTTTTAGTGTCACCAAAAATTAATTTTTTATTACCATATGATTCTACTCATTTATACGAGCGCGTCCATATATTTAGATTATTTTTCTAGGGTCTATAGCATCCTCTACGGTCCGGTCAAACACTCAGTCAAACCAGTTACTATTCATACCGAATCCGCGACTTTTTCTTATTTTCGACTTTTGAGACCATACTTGACATCGATTTCACTGCAAATTTTAAGCTCAAACTCACTGTAACTTATATTTTTCAATAAACAAATAAAATATTTTTCGACTGTAGTAGGTACTATTTAGCTTAATATCACTATTCACTATCAAAAAAAATTATTTTCGGCTTACCCGAAAATGAGCCCATTACAATTCTTCCCTCGTTAAAAAATTTCGTCCTCGAAATTTACTTAAATCAAGTAGTTTATCTACTATACTCCATATCTTTACTATTTATACGTATTACTTCTATATAATCATATAACACTGACATTGTATACTTATAACATATACACTCTACTTGTTTTGGTACACTTATTTGTCCTATACTTATCTATCTTCATTTACTGTACTTTCATCTAATCCCTTTTTGGTATTTCTTTACATTCACTTCATTCTTAAGATACTTTAAATTTCTTAACTTCAAAATACTTTAATTCGTTATTGCCTTAAACAATTTATTTTTATCAAAATAACCATAAAATCTATAACACATTTCTTATGAAAACAAAATTAATCAAATCCCATATATAAATTTCCTTCCATTAAGTTACTTCCAAGTTAATTACAATCATCATAAAAATCGCCGTCCTTATCACTATTTAGAAATCCGATTATATACACTCTACTAATTCCTATCTCATAATATAATTACATACCACTTTAATATCTCCTTAAACTTTCTATTTTCACTTTTTCACTTTTGTCGACTTCATAACTCTTAACTTCTAAATACTTCAATTTACTAGTATTTCAAACGGATTTTCTTAATCCTAATAACCATAGGAGTCATAAGATATCTTTGGTTTATAATCATATTTGGCTCCTAACAAAATAATTTTACCAAATCAATACAATTTCTTTTCTTAAATCACCTTCACTTTACATAGCCATTTCATCACATCACACTTAACTCTCTTCTTATCTAACTTATTTCCAGATCAATCAAAATAACCATAACAGTTACTATCTTATTCACTATTCAGAACTCAAACGTATACACTTTACTTTCAAATCATTCGATACATATCATCTTATTACACCATTCCTTAACACCTCAAATTTACACGATATACACGTTACTTTCTTCTTTCATATTACTTATTCTTCATTTCAAATCTTACTCACACTTTCCTATATAAATTTCCAAAATAGGCTTTTCCTCTTAACTTTGATTCTTCATACTTTATACTTTCATTAACAAACACTTTACTCTTCCTCAATATATCCTTTTTTTAACACCAAACACTCAATGTACACCCCGTCAGCTTCCTCTCCAAAGGAAACACATACATAAATGCTTATAACATATGAATGAGGGATACAAATGGAATGAATGTATGATGGTTCATGTATGCAGAATGATGCAAATGCAGTTTATGTAATAATGATGCACTTTTTCCATCCCCCATATCTCAACATGCTCATATTCAAATGATTTTAAGGAGATAGCTGACAGGCATACAGAGTGTCATCACATTCTCTATGTATATTCCACACTATCCTCAATTCTATAATCATTTATGCCTTATTTAACACACTATTCCTACCACAACATACGCGAATCGAGATAGAGAATGATCTTGAGGGACGTCTATCCCAAGGAACGACCACCTACATGTAAAACTTAGAATTTTTCACTAAAACTTCTTCCAAAAGTCCATATGCTGAAGAGAATTCTTAGCAGAATTTCTTGTAACTCATCTGATATACACACTTTAGATCTTATATAAACAAAAGATTTCGAAGCAGGCAAATCAAGATCTACTAGGTTTTCACTTTAACTATACACCTTATCCTTTCTGAAGACTTATACTTCTATTGCTTATACAAAGAGCAAGGACATCCGCTATGACCAACACAAAACTATAAAGAACTATTTCTAAACTCCTAATCGTCCAGAATCGACTAAACCTATGCTCTGATACCACTAAATGTAACACCCCTTACCCGTATGTGGCCCAATACACAGTAATATGGTTGCAGCACGACGACAAGTAAAGGATGCTATCGTACAAAATACTACAGAAATAATATAAAAAACAGAGTTATAATTTTTTTTATACACAATACTTTCACATACCAATACGTATAATACTTTTACAATACACATTGTAGACACCGGGTCCTAAGACTGCCCAGATCAGAGTTACCCAATGATAATAAGATGCCTGTTCACAGGCAAAAAGTTTGAAAGTGATAATTTTCTTGTCAAATTTGCATTTTAGGGTAAAAAAATAAAAATAAAAAAAAATATATAAAAAATTAAATTTGAAAAATGGAGTTTGAAAATTATAGCGTTTTTAGTTAAATTTGGAAATGAAAAAAAAATTCAGATGTCGGCCGTGGCAGCCCACAGGTGCGGGCGCAGAACCTGCGCGGCGTCCGTGCGCGTTGCTGCACGCTGGGCGAGCGCGTGCTCCGACGCCCGTCGCGCGCACCGACGGGTGTCGGTCGCCCCTATTCCGCTGAAAATGCTGATTTTTTGCCCAAATTTTATTTTTTCGGGATTTTTTCATCAAATTTGATTTTCTATCCCATTTTTAAAGGTTTTTCATGATTTTTTCCATTTTTAAATACATATAAATAATATTTGAATTAATTAATTAATTTTTTCTTAATTAATTACATTTTTATTTTTTTTCTTAATATAAATGGAAAAATATGAAACAAAAATAGGGGGATTCATTTTTTAGAGTTTCTTCTTTAATTTTTCTCTTCTTCTTCTTCTTCAAAATTCTCTCTAGGTTTTTCTTAGGTTTTTCCCTCAAAAAAAATAAAAATTGCTAAAAGTTAAAAAGTTCAATTCTTCTTTTTCTTCTTTTCCAATAGGATTCCTTCTAAATATTTTAGATGGAATTTTGTTGATGAGAAATTAATTTTTGAGATAAATAAGATGATTGTTTGTTCTTAAAAATCCAATTTTCTTACTTTTGTCTTTTAATTATTTTTAATTGGGTTTTCTCAAAAAAATTTATTTGAATCCCTTTTTGATGAAAAAATGGATTTTGAGACAAAACAATTGTTTATTCTTAAAATTTAATTTTTTTTTTCATTTGATTTTCTAAAAAAAACAAGATTTTTCATAAATAACTTTTTCTTGAGACAAACAAAAATAATTGTTTGTTCTTGAAATTATTTTTATTTTTTTAATCAATAAATATCATTGTTTAGACAAAAAAAATCATTCTTTGTTCTTAAGATTTTTTTTTTGTTTATTTCATTTTTTTTTTGCAATCTACTTTTTTTGGAATAAAATTCTAATTTTTATCATCTTCAATTCTAATTTTGCAAAACAAAGTAAGCAAATCAATCATTTTTTTTCCTTCATCGAATCCGAATTATGAGGGTAAACATTGTAGGCTTGATCTCCTTTTTTATTTTCTTTTATTTATTTTTGTTCATGTTTAATTGATTTAACATGTAAATTTTTATTGTTTTCATTTATTTATTTATTCTATTGTTTGTATTTTTGTTTTATTTAATATGTTTATATTATTATTATTATTATTATTATTATCATCATCATCATCATCATCATCATCATCATCATCATCATCATCATGTTTACATTTTAATGTATTAATTCATTAATATGTTGTTTTATTTATTTCAAGCATATCATTTAATTTTTTTGTCATTCATAATGCATTTTTTTATTTATTTTAATTTATTAGCATTTTAATTCATTTGTCATTTTGAAATCATCTTATTTTATTTTGTTTTATTTTATTATTTATTATATATTTAATTGATTTAATTACTAACATAATTTTATTTGTGTTTTTTTTATTCCAATACTTGTTTTCTCTGCTTGGGCATTCTCGCTAGCAAACTGGAAGATCCAGGAGGCTTGTTTGGGTTGACTATTTATTCGCATTATTTGTAATATTTTATTTATTTGGCTTTTTCATTTATTTTGCAATATAATTCTTAATAAAATTATTTATTTTATGCACGTTTAAAAAGAAAATCACAAAAATATTTCTATTAATTAAACTTGAAACTTTTTCTAATAAAAATGGGACCAATGTCCTAGTTTTTCCATCCAAGATAAATTGTCACATTAAAATTATCTTTTTTTAACCATGCATGCGAGGATCAATGTCCTCGTCCTTAATAAATAACCTGTTTTATGTATGATTTATATTTTATTTACAATGGAGGCTGTATTTCGCCCCTAGTTTTGTTGTAATTTATTGTACTCTTATTTACTTTATTTTAATCTTATTTTATTTACCGCTTTCATTATGTGATTGACATGCGCGTTAAATTACTGCATTTAAATGAATGAGAAAAGGGATAAAATTTTAAATTCAAAACTCAATTGTAATTTAATCAAGGTATGAATAAATGGGAAGTCTCGAACCATCTCTACTCTTAGGCTCAACGAGGTTAGAGGACCATCCCAATGTTCTATTGGGGTGGGGCCTCTAAAATATCTCTGGCTTGCCCAAAATGGATTTATATGCGCTGTCTTAGGCTCACTGAGGCTAGTCAACCTTTCCCAATGTTCTATTGGGTGGCAACTCCAAGAAACCTTATTGTTGCCCAAAATAAACGCACTTGTAATTCCTTGCAAGTTTTCACGAACCTCTCTCGATCGCCCTAAAAGCGGGCTTTCGGGGCCTCTTGGGGTTCGGCACGCGTCACAGTGGCGACTCTGTTGGGGATTTAAATGAGACTTCACTTCGAAAGTACTTTGATTAAAATATATAATTGAGTTTTAATTTAAAATTTTCATCCCTTTTTGAAATTGCATTGCATATCATTAGAGCTTTAGATCTATGCTAGTTTGGTCCCTCTATTAATTTGATACGTTCCCGAAGCACGACCCTACATTCACTCAATGTAGGAAAGTGTTAAGAATAATCACCAGCTCAAGCGGCGTACCATCATGGTATATTAGACGGAGACCCAACCGGTCATTATGCTCGTGATGAGCTAGATCTGTTAGCAGGGACCATGCTTGGGTAGACCTAAAGTATCATCACCCTGGCCAAAGCTCATGTAATGGCAATAGATATTTCCTCTAGGTGGTATGAACCATAATACTATGCTTGCTGTATGGATCATTTTGTATTGGACAAACCCAGATAATTTGATTATTCACCTAATCAAAGGCTTACATGCCCCGATAGGCCCATGTCAATTTATTCGGACTGCCTAAATATGCAATAGTTAAAATCCCATATGCTTGTACATTAGATAAGAGAGGTTATACTGTCGATTTTTCACCGTGCACTATACACGTCTATCGGGTTCCCTGTTAACCCATGGATCAAGCCTGCCTAGGGAAGAGATCGCACGACCTTGTGTGTGGAAGAGATAAGGTTGGAAGAATCTACTTGCTTGCATGTGGTTGTAGATGTTGCACAGCATACTCATGTATCGCTTGTTATTCATGCATGTTAAAAAAATAATAATAAATAAAAAAAATATATACATTTCCTTCGTGTTTGTGTATAGCCTTTTGTTTGCATATTATTTTTCATATGTACATATCATCCTGTGTATAATTTTTATTTTTTTTTCATGCATCACATGTGTCATTGCAATCCCTAGATCTTTCAGTCATCGATGACCATTTGCATAGCACGATCATACATTGCATGTCATTCATGATTTAAATATATATGTACATTTCATTTCGCGTGTATACATTCTATTATATGCATATAATCTTTACATGTACATATCATCCTGTGCATAAATCTATTCCATGTATTTCTTACATCATTCTAACCTCTTTGATTTTTTTAGCCATTGTATACCATTTGTTCTATAGCACGATCATCATAGCATGTCATTCATACATCATTCTAACTCCTTGCTTTTCAGTCATTATAGACCATTTGCTTGGGTGGTTTAGGGATCCCGATAGTTGTCTAAAGAGCGATCAGAGTTTGAATTGGTTGATAAAGATTTAACATCCTTACTAGAGTGTCTGAAGGTATTAAAAATGGCTGGCCCTTCACTACAGACTGAAGAGATTCATGCCCTAATTGTCCAAGAGATGGATATAAGGTTCGAAGAGCTTAAAAAAAGGATAGTGGCCCTAGTTAAGGAAAGGATGGATGCCATAGCACTCGTTCTCCAAGCTCAACTTATGAAAACTACTACCCTTAACCAAGTAGAGCTAGCCATGGTCAAGAAAGCTCATACAGTGACAGCTGCTATACCTCTATTTCCTCTCGAAACCAGAGGCAAGGGGCTATTTAATTCACCAGTTGAGCAAGGAGGAAATATGAGGCCTACTCTAGAATATAACATTGTGCCTGAAGAGGGTGGGGATCCCACAATGACGCATATTCTAAAAAGTGAAAGCTTAGGAAGCCACAACAACAGTGAGGCAAATGTTAGGGCCACAGAAGTCTCAGCCACTAGAACAGCTCGGTGCCACCTCACTATCTCGGGTAGGTCATTATCTTGGCACTTTGTTCGTCTCATCAAGGAAGGTAAGCTATAACCCCTGCCAGTCGGGCCTGCCCCAAGTCAAGGACAACCTAGATATAGAGCAGATTGGTATTGCACATATCACCAGTATTTAGGGTATAGAACAGACTATTGTCGTCTCCTAAGAGATCGCATTCAAGAGTTAATGCTGAACCCAGAAAAGGAAAAGATAGTAGAAGCTCCAACCATGGAAGTGAATCGAAGGCATTATTCTAATTTGGGCAGATCCTTATCTTGGGTCTTTAAGAGGCTAATGAAGGAGGGGATGTTACAACCATTACCGGCTAGGCCCGCTAGAAATCAGGGATAGCCCAATCACAAGGGGGATTAGTATTGTGCCTTCCACCAGTACACTGGGCATACCACAGACGATTGCAGGACCTTGAGACATGCTATTCAAGATCTGATTGATTCCAAATAGATCTCTGACCCAGAAGAGCAAAGGATAAAGAATAAGACATATTAAGTGCCTGAGTGGGAAATGGAGGACGGTTCTTAAGGAAGATAATGGACCATCGACTGCAACATCTATGTTGGCAAGAATGAAAAATGATTACCTATTCAGAATGTTTTTTTTTAAATTTTTGAACTGTTTAATAATGACATTCTGGTTTCATTAATAAGATGAACGCTTTTGCTTACTTATGTGATATTTCTTATGATTTTACTATGCATAATCATGATCATGACTCATTCATATTTGACATTAATTCAATTGATGCTACTCCATTTAATCTCAGAACTTTGGAAAACCCAAAGAAAATCTTGATAGCATCTAATGTAACTCCCGAAGAGAGATCAAAACTTGAGAGAAATTCAAGAAAATATGAAAAAGTCTTTGCTTGGACCTATGAAGACATGCTAAGAGTTGATCACGAAATCACCAAGCACAGCATTCCAACATACCTCGATCATGGACTAGTCAAGCAGAAGCTCAGAAGACCCAGGCCAAAATTGGCAGAGAAGGTTAAAAAAAAGGGATCCACAAGCAGAGATGAAGCCAAAATTTTTTACACAACACCCGGCTTGGTTGTTCAGCGTCATCCTAATAGTCAAGAAGAGCGAAAAAGTACGAGCTATCAGGATTTGAACAAAGCTTGTCCACAAAAAAAAAGAAAAAAAAATAAGAACATAAAAAAAGGAACATAAAAGAAAAAAAAAAAAGAAAAAAAAGGGAACAAGAAAAAAAAAAGAAAAAAAAGGGAAGGAAAAGAATCAATATGTAGATTGGAAAGTCATCCTAGGGGCAAGGTTTGTTCAAATCCCGTTGATCTACACATGCCCGTACTTTGCCATTTTTCTTGACTTCCGAAAAGGACCAAAAGGGTTCTATGGACTTACAATAGATACGGGTTGCTTGGGCTTGGGAATAGACACCATAGGGGAGATATGCCCTATGGCCTCCAATGGACAGGGTCATCGAAAGGAATCCGATATATCAATATGATCTCCTCCACCATGCATGGATCAAGGACAGAAGGACAATTTAAGGCTAAGGTTAGGGAGTTGCTCCAAAGGTATGGCATTAAAGACCACAAGTCCTCTCTATATTGCCCTCAAACCAATGGGGCAGGAGAGGCTGCTAACAAGAAGATCTTGGTCAAGATGGTTCGAAACTACAAGGATCAGGCAGAGAAATGGCCTTTTGTATTTCGAGGCTGGAGAACTACCATCGAAACCTCTACAACAGTCACCTTTTATTCCTCAATACAAGGGGCATAAGCAGTATGGCCGGTCGAAGTAGAGCTCAAATCTTTAAGAGCAGTCATGGAAGCCCAGATTTTGGAAGCTGACAGGGTGCAACAATGGCAGTAGCAGTTAAACATGTCAGACGAGGACATGTCATGGGATTACCACCATAGTTGGATCTATCAGAAAATACTCTGCTCGATCATTCGAGAAGGAAATTAGAAAGCACCTATTGAAAAAGGGAGATTTAATATTTAAATAAATGAGTCTGAATGTTTTAGACGAATGAGCCAAATTTAGACCAGTGTAGGAAGGCCCATTTGTTCTTGAGAAGTTATTGTCCAAGGGAGTAGCATTTTTGACAGATAGCGATGGAGGCGAATATGAAGAATCGATCAACATTGACAAATCCAAGAAACTCCATGGCTAAAGACTAAAAATCAAAAGAAGAGAATAAAAGCCCCGCGGGTCGAAAATCGAAAAAAGTGACCTTGCTAAAAATGGGCGCCTCGTTAGAGTGAAAATCGAAAAAAGGTACCCTGGGCAAAAATTAGAGGCTCGACAGAAAATGTCCAATCAAGAAAACCCGAGAGGGCTAATTGGAGATAGGAGTTTGATGCTTACAAGATTTACTCTGAGATTAGATGTAGTTTTGCATTTTGAATCGATTTTAGATAATGATCATGTATAGAGAAATCATACCGAAATGTACACAATCTTTGCAAATACATGTGTTCATTATTTTCTAGTTCATTTATAAAAAGAGAAACATCGTTTATTCCTGAATGCATAAAATCTAAATGAGTATACTCTACTATTGCTCTCACCGTCCAGATGTCTAAGTCGATGAGTTCTATTATCAATTGCGGGACTAAGCACCTACTCTTAAATACATTAGTGGGAGTAAAAGAACAATCCCCGATAGATGGTATAATAGTCTTCACCGGTAGCTTGCCTAGAGGCTATGGTGTCTGGAGGTAAAAGCTGAAGATAAAGGTCCACCTTGAAAGATAGGAATGGCTCACTATATTGTTAATCCCTCTGAACTATCAAGTACAATGGGTGGTAATGTAAAAGGCAGCCTCATGAAGCCCTAAAGAACTCGATCCTCATCTATCACCTCACCCAATCTAGCAACACATTCATCGAGAGAGGCAAAGGAATGCAACCGATGCCTAAGGAGAAAATACCTCAGTTAATAGTTGCCGATTACTCTAGAAGGGGGCTTTGATAATAGTTTTAACTTTTCTTACAGTCATACCCTTAAAAAATAAAAAAAAATAAAAAAAGGGCCGTTAGAGTTGAAAACCGTAATTGACTCTCTAAGCAAAAGTTAGGCCAAAGGGTAGGATGAAAACCTAGAAATAGGCAGCCTGTCCTACAAAAAAATGAATAAAAGCCGCTGCAGTGGGATGGGTCCATCCCAGGTAAAAATTAGACATAGAGTTATGTGAAAATCCCCAAAGGGATGCATTTCCCGCTAAGAAAAGCTAGTGTGAAAATCCACAAGGGACGCACTACTTTTAAAATAATGACTTTTGAAGCGTGGAGTGATAAGGTAGCATTACTTCCCTTTAGGCATATAGTGCATAACTCAGGACTTGAGTTAAAGTTTTAGGGGCAAAATGCCCATTGACCGGGGGGGCAAAGATGCGCACGGGTCAGTTCTCTTTGAAAGGATTATGGTTCAGAGTCTCTAAAGTCAAGACAGCGCTTTTCTAGATCCTTGGGGGCATCAGACAATGTGAGCAGCTGAGCAATACCCTCAACGAATCCCTTAACCATGTAGGATGTGGTCTATCCATTTTTGCATCTCACATGCATCTCGCATGTATAATCTTTTGCATATCTTCCTGCATAAATTTACATGTGCATAGCCTTTCATGATGCCCAACATGCATTCACACATGCTTGAACTTTGTATATATTTTGCATATACAATTATTCGTGCACATTCCGTGTACATAATCTTTGCATACATGTAACGCATAATTCTTTGCACATGTTTAGCATGCATATCATAAGCATATCACGTGCATTCAATCCTTTTACACGTGTAGTTGCGCACACATAATTTTTGTACATTAATCCTTTGCATATGTTTCTTGTATATAGTTTTGTATGTATATTTCACACACATTGATTCCATATGCACACACAATATTTTGTATACATCGCTGTGTACATGACTCAGGGGGAGAGGTCCGAATAGACCTCATGTGCAAAGATGATCCAAGAGATGAGTTTAACTCAACATCGTCGGACACTATATTTGGCATAAAATCAGGTGCATTTGTATAGAAGGGGAACACCCAGAAAAATTAGCCTATTCATGCGCACCATACCGGGGGCAAGCAAGTAAGTTTCTCTATCATAAGATATACGCTCACACGCATCACACAATAAGTGTACAAAATCCAAATTCAAATGTACAAAGAATACAAATTCTCAAACTAAAAACAACAAAAACAAACAAAACAAAAAGAAGAAGATATTTTCAAGGCCTTGAAAATCCAACATACTATAAAAATTCAAATGCATCCAAAATGTGAAAATCCCAAAAATTTACGAAAATCATTTTAACAAACACCAAAGACATTGAAATCTATTCGCCTGCAGGCAAGCAACAAAACCTCCAATCTAATTTCCTCCGAGGGGGCTTAAATCTAATTTTCCTCTGAGTAGGGTCAAATCTAATTTTCCTCTGAGGAGGCTCAAACCTATTTTCCTCTCTGGAGGCTCAACATCAAAGTCTCTCATACTCTAGAGAGGCACATAGGTCTTTTCAACAAGGAGGCTCTGGTTGGAGATGATAGAGGGATTGGTATCTGGTACATCACAGTCGGTGCAATCAAGAAAATGGTGTCTCGTGCTTTGGAAGTCTAGAAAAGACTCGGCAAAAATCCAATAGGATGATCTCTAAACTTTATAAGAAGATGATATCCGCACTTTGGAACTCTAAAAAAGACTCAGCAAAAATCCAAGAGGATGATATTCCACAAACTATTTTCGATAAGGAACAACCAACCGTCCTTCATGGGGCACTCGCCTGACATCGACCCCAATAGGTATGTACTACTACAGGTATGCACCTCTTTCATATATCCTACACATTTGCTTTGCCTTTTTTTTTAGAAAAAAAAGAGGTTCAGGATAAGCGACAGCAAAGACAACGACGAACAAGTCACCATGCCGACCCAAGGATGGTCAACAGTCAGTCACTGGGCTAAACGGATGGTTAGCAAATCAGACACTACATCATTCAGATAGTGGTTGACATGTAGAAACCAAGCAGACTAGATAGAGGTCGACAGATCCAAAAATCATGTCTTGCAGACCGGATGGGGGTTAGCAAGATTATGCCGTGTAAGCCCGCAAGCGACCAGCAAGATAGAGCATTCAATCACACACCTTGCAAATTGGATGGGGGTTAGTAAGGACACCATATAAGACGAGATGAGGCCAGCAAGACACATGCGATAGAACATATCCCAGCGGGATTATAGTTAGAGAACACTGCATCTCACAGACACCGTGCAAGCCGAGACGAGGCAAGTGGGATACCTGCAATAGAACAGATCGCAATAGGATTGTGGTTAGAGAACACTGCATCTCATAGACATCATGCAAGCCGAGACGAGGCCAGTGGGACACCTACGATAGAACAGACCGTAATGGGATTGTGGTTAGAGAACACTGCATCTCACAGACGCCGTAACTGCATGTCACAGACACCGTGCAAGCTGAGATGAGGTCAGCGGGACACATGTGATAGAACAGATCGCAACGGGATTATGGTTAGAGAACACTGCATCTCATAGACACCGTGCAAGCTGAGATGAGGCCAGCAGGACACATGCGATAGAACAGATCGCAACGGGATTTTAGTTAGAGAACACTGCATCTCACAGAAATCGTGCAAGCCGAGATAAGGCCAGCAGGACACATGCGATAGAACAGATCGCAACGGGATTGTAGTTAGAGAACACTGCATCTCACAGACACTGTGGAAGCCGAGATTAGGCCAGCGGGACACATGCGATAGAACAGATCACAACGGGATTATAGTTAGAGAACACTGTATCTCTCAGATACCGTGCAAGCCCAGATGAGGCCAGCGGGACACACGCAATAAAACACATTGCAATTGGGTTGCAGTTGGATAACACTGCCTCTCATAACAGTGAGGCATTGTGCAAGTCGAGATGAGGCCTGCAGGAAGAAGGTGGTCGGATGAATCGTCAAAGGGTTGCAGTAAAATACACTACAACTCAGCAGCGAGGGCTCACCAGCTTGAACGCACCACGAAAGGTAAGGGACTGTCTCAGGTACGCATATCTTTCCTTCTCTCTGAATTTTGGCTCATCTAGGCACTAGTTTCCCCAAAATTGGGGGCAACTGTAGACTCCGGGTCCTGAGACAGCCCAGATCAAAATTACCCTAAGATGATAAGATGCCTGTTCATAGGTGTGACACGCGCCGAACCTAGCAAAGGCCCTCATTGAACCCGCTTTTTGGGCTTGAGGGACTGGTTCGCGTCCTTTTAATCTTGGGCATCATGAGACATTTTGGATGCCTCCTTCCCAATAGAACATTGGAAAGGATCATCTAGCCTCACAATGCCTTTAGGCACCTTTGAAGTATTTTGGAGTCGCCACCCAATTTACAAGAAATTGGGAAAGGTCTCTAACCTCGGGAGTCTTAAACCAGAGAAGGTGTTTGGAACTTCACTCTTATTAATGACTTAAGTCAAGTGTTTAATCGAGTTTTTAAGAAACTAAAATTCCATCTCTCATCTCACATAATTATGCATTGAATTTAAAGCGCATGGCAAGCATATTGGAAAGCATTTAAATAAAGCGGTAAAGAAATAAATAAATTATATGTAAAAATTGGGACAGAACAATCCCCCAAAAAAAGCATAAAAGAATAAAATTTGCCCCAAAATTAATTACAAGGGCCCGAATGAATAAATGAACACATAAAAAATAATTAGAATATATCATACATAAATCGGGAGATTTATTGAAGTTTAGGAACATTGGTTCCTTTTTATTAACTTAAAAATATTAGAGAACTATTTTTGGGTATTGATTAGGAAAATCGGGATGAGTGATCCCATTTTGTGAAAATTAGTTCTCTATTTGATAGTGAGATTTTATTTATTAAAATAGGACATTGGTCCATTTTATTAAGAAAAATTTCAAGTTATTCATTATTGTAAAAAATGTGATTTTCTATAATGCGGATGAATCTAAAATACATTTTTACATATAACACATTAAAAAAAAGAATAATACAACAACTAAAAAATGCAAACCCTAAATTGAAGGTCTTTAATCTCCCGATCCTCCATCTTGTGCACAAATATAACTCACGTAAACAAATGAGTTTTGAGGCAGCAAAACAAAAGAAAATAAAATGTTAGTAAAATACATTAAATGAATCATATATGAACAAATAATTACATGAAAACCAATAAATAAACTAATTAAGTAAGCCAAAAAATTAAACCTTGACAAATAATATAATAATAGCATTAATAATTAATAACAGAGACAAAAACTGGAAAAATAACAAAGTGAATTAGGATAGAAATATACAAGATAATACGGAGCAAAATTACATTTTGTGCATTTTACATTCAGACGTTCAGGTAAGAAACGAAAAACGAAGAGCTGAAGGAGGGTGAAGGGGAACAAAAGCATGACTCGTGCATTCATTGCACGAGTCGTGCAATGAGTGCACGACTCGTGCACACATTGCATGAATCGTGCAATGTCTGCTACCAAGAGGATAGAGCAGCACTGACTACATGACCCGAAAGAAAAAAAAAAAGACTCGCAAACAGAGTATAATCCAATCGGAAAACACGATTCGAAAAAAACAAAGATAAAATCCGATCGGGCAATCACAATACGAACAAAACAAAGGTAAAATCCGATCGGGCAAAAACCAAAGTTTACAATTCAAGCAACAAGGAAAACAGGGGCGAACAGAGGAATAATAATAGACTAACCGATATGGCAATATACCATCAAAACATGCATAATAAAGCCACAAACATGCTGATCAACCATGACAAATATTTAGAGTTCATATCTGATAACAAAACAACAACAATCATACAATATATATATTGATAAAATCAAATAACAAATATATATAGTATGTACATCATAACAAACTTAGTAAAGAAAAATAATAGATGAAAAAAGAAGAATGAAAGAAAAGGAGGTTTATCCCAGTATTTACCCTTAGATATGATCTTTGACTTGCAGATGAAGAAGTTCTAGTTTTCCTCCTTACTTTTCTTGAAAAGGATAAAAACAGAGACTGATAAAAACTTTAAAATGAAGGTAATGTTAAAAACAAAAAAAAAACAAAGACGATTGAATCTCAAACAACAGGAATTAATTTCCTGGATTCACACTAGCTTTTTTTTTGTGGGAAATGCGTCCCTTGAGGGATTTTCACATGACTCTTTGCTTAATTTTTGCCTGGAATGGACCAAACCCAATCCAGCGGCTCTTATTTTTATTTTTATTTTTATTATTTATTATTTTTTTTCTCTTTCTTCTTTTTTTTATGAGAGATTAAAGTCATTGACAAACCTTCTCATGACAGTTTCATATGGATAGCCGCATTGATGGGCCGAGGTATCAGCTTTATGACCTATTGGGTACACTTTGACTATGCGACCCAAGACCTCTCATACCCTCCTTCGAAAACCATTCTGTCACTTCTATTGGTGCATATGAGAGATGGGTACTTAGTCTCGTCACTGATAACAGGACTTGTTGACTTTAGCATCTGGCCGGCAAGAGCAGTGGTAGGAATTAGTACAAATTTGCATGCATTTTGAGCAATATGTTTCTTTTTAAAATAGAACTAGAAAATAATGTAAATGAATAAATTCAGTTTCATTTCATTTCACAAAATTGTCTACATCTGAGTATGATTTCAGTATACATAATCATCATTTAACGTTAATTCAAAACGCAAAGCTACATCCATTCATGGAACAAATCCTGATAGCAACAAACTTCTATTACCAATCAGCCCTCTCGGGTTTTCTTGATTGGACATTTTCTCTCAAGCCTCTAATTTTTGCCCAGAGTGCCTTTTTTCAGTTTTCACCTTGACGAGGCGCCCAATTTTAGCAAGGCCACCTTTTTTCGATTTTCGACCTACAGGGCTTTTATTCTTTTCTTTTGATTTTTATTGTCTTTAGCCATGGAATCTCTTGAGTCTATTAATGTTGATCGGCACCTTGAACTTGTTGCCATCGCTATCTGGCAAAATAACTGCTCCTTTTGATAACAACTTCTTGAGGATGAAAGGACCTTCCCATGTCGGTCTAAATTTCCCCCTGATATCGGGCACACCCGGTCTCATTTTTTTGAATATCAAGTCCCCTTCCTTCAACGGGTGCTTCTTGACTTTCTTTCTAAATGACCTGGGAAGCCTTTTCTGATAAATCTGATTATTATAGTAGGCTCTCATCCTGCTCTCATCTTGCATGTTTAGGTGTTGCAGCCACTGCAATGCCCATTCGGCTTCTGGAATCTGAGCTTCCATAATTACCCTCAATTACTTGAGCTCAATCTCGACTGCCAGTACGGCCTCCATCCCATATACCAAGGAATATGGTGTGGCCCCTGTAGCCAGAGAGCGAAAGGCAACTTTTTTGCCCAATCTTTATAATTTTGAACCATCTTGGCCAGGATTCTCTTGACGTTCTTGTTGGCGGCTTCTACTGCTCCATTAGCCTGCGGACGATAAGGAGAAGATTTATGATGCTCAATCTCAGCCATGAACTGGACCCTATTGTCGGATACCACGTGATGTGGGAGGCCGTATCTGCATATCAAGTTCTTCTCAATGAATTTAGCCAAATCCCATGCATCGACCTTTTTGAAAGACTCAGCCTCTACCCATTTTGTGAAGTAATCGATGGCAACTATGATGAATTTATGTCCATTAGAGGCCATGGGATGTATTTCTCCAATAATGTCGATCCCCCAAGTTGCGAACGGTCAAGGCGATGTCAAACTGTGTAACTCTGAAATCGGTAAGTGCCTTAAATTTGCATACTGCTGACACAACTGGAATTGCTTTACATATTTTAAGCAGTCTGTATCCATAGTGAGCCAGAAGAATCCTTATCTCATGATCTTCTTGGCCAACATCAAACCATTCATGTGGGCTTCCCACACACCAGCGTGAGTTTCCTCCATTACCTTTTCGGCTTCTTTCTTGTCTAGACATCTCAATTGGATACCGTCAGCTTGTTATTTGTACAATACCCTATTTATGTAGATAAACTGAGCAGATAGCTTACGAATCAGCCTCTGGTCTTTCTCGGTAGCCTTTTCTGGGAACGTCGTGTTTTCTAGATAATTTCTAATATCATGATACCATGGCTTCCCATCTGTTATTTCCATTTCCATGACTGGTTTAGACTCAAAGCTAGGCCTCTCAGAACTAGAAATTAGCACAGGTTTCATAGCCACCCCCTCTGGATTATCCCATATCAACACCAAAGTTACAAGCGCATCTGCTAGCTGGTTCTTATCTCTAGGGACAAAGTGAAAGGTGCACACTTCAAACTGATCGCTCAACTCTTTTAAGTATTTCACATATGGGATCAGCCGCTCTTCTTTAACAGCCCACTTGCCCCTAATCTGATTTATTACTAGCGATAAATCCCCCAATACTTCTACATTCTTTGCCCCCAAAACTATCAATGCTTCTAACCCGAAAGTGCATGCTTCATATTCAACTTCATTGTTGGTGGCTTTATATCTTAGCTTCTTAGCTAAAGGGAGTTTTTCATCATCTGAGGTTGTTAGAATAATCCCTACTCCTGCCCCCTTGCTGTTTACAGCCCCATCAAAGTGCAATTTCCAACCTTGAACTATGATAGCTGCCACATCCTCGTCCGGGAAATTGAATTCATATGAATCTCCTTGGATCGGGTGCTCTGCCAAAAACTCCACCATTGCATGCCCCTTAATGGTTTTTCGAGTGATATATTTAACATCAAATTCTTGTAACAACAATAGCCATCTCCCTATTTTTTCAAGCAATGATGGAGCTTCCTGTAGGTATCTGAGATGATTCTATTTTGCCACTGCCTGTACCCTGTAGGAGTGAAAATAGTGTCTCAATTTCTTGGAGGCCCAAATTACCGCGAGACAGATCTTTTCTACTTCTGCGTATTTGATCTCGTAGGCAAGGAACTTCTTATTGAGGCAATAGACCACGAACTCCACTCCAAAACCATCCTCCTGAGCCATCATGGCACCTACGGAGCTATCCTCTATGGCCAAATATAGAATAAGTGGTTTGACCGGCTGCGGTGTTCTCAGAACCGGTGGATTCAACAAATACTCCCTGATGGTGTTGAAAGCTTTTTGACAATCTTCATTCCACACTACAGGTTGGTTCTTTCTGAGTAGCTTGAAGATTGGTTCACAAATTGATGTAAGCTTGGCAATAAACCTGCTGACATACTGCAATTTACCCAAAAAGCTTCTGACATCCTTTTCCTTTTGAGGTACTGGCATTTCTCGAATGGCCTTGACTTTATCTGGGTCAATCTCAATCCCGCTCTAACTAACCACATGTCCTAAAAGCTTCCCTGAGGTGACACCGAAGATGCATTTCTTGGGATTTAGCCACAAGTTATATTTACCGATCCTCTGGAAGAACTTTTCTAGAGCTTCAAAGTGACATTCTCTAGTGGATGACTTGATCATCATATCATCCACATATACTTCTACCTCCTTATGGATCAAGTCATCTAGAATCCTAGTTGCCATTCTCTGATAAGTTGCACCTGCGTTCTTCAAACCAAATGGCATCACTCTATAAGCAAAAATTCCCCATTTTGTGATGAAGGTTGTCTTAATTCGATCGGCTATCTTGTTGAGGATCTGATTATAACCTACATAACCATCCACGAAGCTACACATCATGCAAGTGGCTGCACTATCTACCAGCACATCTATGTGAGGTAGCGAAAAGTCATCTTTTGGACAAGCCTTATTCAGATCTCGATAGTCTACACATACACGTACTTTACCATCCTTCTTGGCTACCAGGACAACATTGGCCAACTAGGTTGGGTACTGCACTTTAATTAAAAACTTGGCCTTAATCTGTTTATGAATCTCCTCTATGACCTTATCCGCCCATTCTGGCCTGAGCCTCCTAAGTTTCTGCTTGACAGGTTTGTGATCTGGGTATGTTGGGATGGCATGTTCTGTGATTTCCCGATCTACCCTTGGCATATCTTCATAGGTCCAGGCAAAGACTTTTTCATGTTTTCTTAAGATTCTCTCAAATTTTTCTCGCTCTTCAGAAGTTATCCTAGATGCTATCAAGATTTCTTTCAGGTTTTTTGAGGTTCCAAGATTAAATGGAGTTGCATTAGTTGAATCAATGTCAAATATGGATGCATTATGATCATGATTATATATATTGAAATCATTAGAAACATCACACAAGTAAGCAAAATTGTTCATTTCATTAATAAAACTGTAAATGTCATTATCATCATTAAAGAGTTTAGGAATAAAAAGAAAATCTACACTATTCTCTTTCTCCTCTCCCGCGGGCGTAACTGTTGAAGCTGACGGTCCTGAATTAAACTGGCACTTTGGAGGCTCTGCAGCGACTCCCTGTATGGCTTCTTCCACCTTCGCCTTCCCCTTTATCTGGGCAATCACTAGTTTCTCAGTGATAATCTCTTCGGGTGTTTCGCTGTCCCAAACAGTCCCCTTGGTCATGATTTCTTCATCCCAAAAACCATCTACTAGTTTGATCAATCCAATGTCCCAATCGAAGACGTCGTTGAACACTTCAAATCCCGACATGATCTTCCCATCAACCCACTGAGGCTCTACTTCCCCCATGTAGGCACACACTGCAGTTGCTGGTACAAAGCTTTCGCTGATATGGGAGATTCTCTCGACCAACTTCTTACCCTTCTTTGGTGCACCTTCATAGCCAAGGCCCCTCTTATCCTTCTGACCTTTGGTGGCAATGGCTACTAGTGACCCCTGCGAATTCTTGCCTAGACCCGCACTAGGGAGGAACGACATCCTCTTCATCATGTTCAGCACGTGAGGGCTTCCTTCCATAGGCTCCTCCCCATTTATCACAGCAATGTGAAATCCACTGAAAGGTTGTCTCGCAATCTCCAATATTGAGACCTGATTCTCCCTTGCAGCCCTTATAGTCACAACCTGCCCCTTATGAGGGATCTTAATCATCTGGTGCAAACTAGAGGGGACCCCCCAATTTATGGAACCAAGGTCTTCCCAAGAGGGCTGAGAAATTAGCTGGAATGGGCAGAACTACAAATTCCACTTCGATTTCCACTGGCCCTATCTTGACTGCTGTCTTGAATGTCTCGGAAGCCTGCCTCCGCGAGTTATCATATGCCATGATTGTTAATTGATGAACCATCGTCCACCATGACACATACCGTGTGCTTTTGATTGATCTGAGCCCGTATGTACAAAGGGCACTTATGATTGCGTCCTTCTGCTAGCAAGTATGCATTTATAAATACTACATTTTCCCCAGCACCCCCCTTTACTACATCTAGCAACTCTGTGGGTGATATGGTTATGGCTACCGTTGTTTCGCACAAAGCCTCCATTATCTTCTATCTATGCAATGGAGACTGCCTTAATAGATCCCATATTGAAATTTGAGCCGACGTCTTTTTCAATTGCCTCATTATCAGATCCTCTTCTGGCTCTCTTTCTCTTTAGCTTACCACTGGATCTTGCAGCCTCTCAACTTCTGGAGCTACCCTTCCACTCTAGGTTACTGCTCCAACCTTCTTCTCCTCTTTCTTCTTTTCTTCCTCCTCCGATCCCCACGGGTCGAGAAATGCTTCATCTTTAAAACTAATGTTTTCATCTTCACTTTCATCAGTGGACCAGCTATTGACCACTGCTATGGGAAGCCCTTCTTTATTTACCTTGTAGAGGCTTGTGATAGCAGTGTTGGCATCGATGCCATATAAATCTCTCAATACAAACCATTCAGGCAGACTGGACCCGATCATGAATACAGGCGGGGGCACTGCATTATAGTTGGACTTCTTCTTGCTCTCTCTCCGTTTAGGATCAGTGATATGCTTACTATCAATTAGATCCTGAATCTAGTGGCTCAACGTTATGCAATTGTCTATCATATGTCCAGTATGCTGGTGATAAGCACAATATTCGTTCTCCTTATGCCCCGGTTGTCCTTGGGTCTTAACTGGCTTGGGTTGTAGTTTCCCTTCCTTCATCAATCTCTTTAATACCCATGATAAAGGTCGACCCAAATTTGAGAAGTACCTCTGACTCACTCCTATTTTCGATACCTCAATTGCCTTCCCACTTCTATTGCCACTGCTGGAGCTTGCTGACTTGGTTGCCCCTTGATTAGTATAGCCCCTCTTGGCATAAGCTTCACTGTTGGCCCTTCTCGAAAGGTACTCTCCCTCAGCCTCGATAGCAATGTCTTTCAAAGACTCCCAGTCTCTCAATCCCTTCATCTTTAGTCCATCTTTCAGATACGGGCTCGCATTTTTTATGAACAGCCGTATCTGATCTTGAGTATCTGGCTTCCTTTTCATCTCCATTATTCGATTTCTCCATCGGGTCAGATACTCGTGGAAAGACTCGCCTGCTTTTTACTGCAACAATTCTAGGTCCTTCAGAGTTATTTCCATCCTGGTACTATAATCATACTGTCTGAGAAACTCCTCTGTTAGCAAATCCCAATCCTCCTTCATCCTTCGGTCTAGCCTATGATACCAATCCACCGCTAGGCCGGTTAAGCTCAGAAAAAAAATACTCAGTCTTCTGTCTCTTTATTAAAGTAGTACCTTTCATTACCAGTGAGTATTGCTTTATGTGTGCAGTGGGATCGGAAGTGCCATTAAATTTGGGAATATCAAGCATCTTGAAGTTCTGAGAGATCAGATCATCACTGTCCAGCTCCCGATCCTCAGGGTTCATTCTTCTTTCTACCTTTAACATCCTCGTCATAGCTTCAAACCTTTCTTCCATTTTTCTCCACATCGCACCCCCTGGGTTAGGCGACTTTCCCTTTACTACAGTCTGTTCGTCTTGCTCCTCCCATAAGTCAATCACAGATTTAGGGCCTTCTCTACACTCGACAGGCGCTGGTGCTCTTGGCTCAACCACAGGTCAATCAACTACTACTGGGGGATCCTCTCTAGCAGCCCCTTGTTCATCTTGCTCCCTAACTAGAGCAGCAGCCTGTTGCCCGGCAAGCGGGGCTAGGGTCGTGGCAAGGTTACCTATCATCGCCATCATTCTAGCCTTAAACTCTTCCATTCTTTTCCCCACTTCTTCGACAATCATTGCCCTAGTTGCATCAGAACCACTTGCTGGATTAGACATGCTTGTTTCTACTGATGATTCAGAAGATAATATCTCACTACCCTCTAAAAGAGAATCTGAACTCTGATCTGACACTAGCTCTTGCAATCAAAAGAGTGAAATCTTCCTTAACCGACCGTCAGGACCTCTAAACCACCTGGATGAATCTATGATGGCTGCAGAACACACTTCTATTAGGATAAAGCATGATTTAAAGTGCAATGCATGGTCATGCTGATGCAGCATAGACAAACACATGCAAGAAAGTAGATTCTTCCAACGTTGTTACTCCCACACACGAGGGAGTGCAGTCTCTTTCCTAGGTAGGCTTTATCCAAGGGTTAACAGGGAACCCATTGGACACATATAGTGCATGGTGAAAAATCGGCAGCATAACATCTCTTGCCTAATGTACATACGTATGGGTGTTTGGCCATTATGTATTTAAATAATTCAACTAAATCAAGATGGGCCCACCGGGGCATGAAAGCCTTTAATGAAAGACCATCTAATTTAATTGATTTTGTTTAGTATATGATGGCCCAAATAACAAGCACGGTATCATGGTACATTTCACCTAGTGGAAGTATTTATTGTCGTTATATGAGCTTTGGTCAAAGGTGGTGTTACTTTAGGTCTACCCAAGCATGGTCCCTGCCAATGGGTCTAGCTCATCACGAGCATAGTGACCAATCAGATCTCTATTTAATATACCATTTGATGGTACGAAGCTTGGGCTGGTGATTATCCCTAGCACTTCCATACAATGAGTGAAAGTAGGGTCATGTTTTAGGAACGCACCGGGGTAGATAGGGGACTAACTAAGATAATTTTAAGGCTCTAGTAGATGCAATATAATTTTATTTAAAAATGGAATTTTTGATTCTTAATAACTTAATTATAATTTTAACTTAAGTCACTTTCGAAGCGAAGTTTCGATCAATCCCCAGTGGAGTCGCCACTGTAACGCGCGCCGAACCTAGCAAAGGCCCTCATTGAACCCGCTTTTAGGGCTCGAGGGATTGGTTCGCATCATTTTGATCTTGAGCATCATGAGACATTTTGGATTCCTCCTTCCCAATAGAACATTGGAAAGAATCATCTAGCTTCACGACGCCTTTAGGCACCTTTGAGGTATTTTAGAGTCGCCACCCAATTTATAAGAAATTGGAAAAAGTCTCTAACCTCGAGGGTCTTAAACGAGAGAAGGTGTTCGGAACTTCAATCTTATTAATGACTTAATTCAAGTGTATAATTGAGTTTTTAAGAAATTAAAATTCCATCTCTCATCTCACACGATTATGCATTGAATTTAAAGCGTATTGCAAGCATATTGGAAAGCATTTAAATAAAGCGGTAAAGAAATAAATAAATTATATGTAAAAATTAGGATAGAACAATCCCCCAAAAATGAGAAAAGCATAAAAGAATAAAATTTGTCCCAAAATTAATTACAAGGGCCCGAATGAATAAATGAACACATAAAAAATAATTAGAATATATCAGACATAAATCAGGAGATTTATTGAATTTTAGGAACATTGGTTCCTTTTTATTAACTTAAAAAGATTGGAGAACTATTTTTGGGTATTGATTGAAAAAACCGGGATGACTGATCCCATTTTGTGAAAATTAGTTCTCTATTTGATAGTGAGATTTTATTGATTAAAATAGGACATTGGTCCATTTTATTAAGAAAAATTTCAAGTTATTAATTATTGTAAAAAACGTAATTTTCTATAATGCGGATGAATCTAAAATACATTTTTACATACAACACATAAAAAAATAATAATATAGCAATTAAAAAATGCAAACCCTAAATTGAAGGTCTTTAATCTCCCGATCCTCCATCTTGTACACAAATATAACTCACGTAAACAAATGAGTTTTGAGGCAGCAAAACAAAAGAAAATAAAATATTAGTAAAATAAATTAAATGAATAATATATGAACAAATAATTAAATGAAAACCAATAAATAAACTAATTATAAAAGCCAAAAAATTAAACCTTGACAAATAATATAACAATCGCATTAATAATTAATAACAGAGACAAAAACTAGAAAGATAACAAAGTGAATTAGGACAAAAATGTACAAGATAAAACGGAGCAAAATTACATTTCATGCATTTTACGTCCGGACGTTTGGGTAAGACAAGAAAAATGAAGAGCTGAAGGTGGGTAAAGTGGAACAAAAGCATGACTCACGCATTCATTGCACGAGTCGTGCATGCACTCATTGCACGAATCGTGCAATGAGTGCACGACTCGTGTCACACCCTAACCTATACCATGGAGACTTCTACCCCGAGGGAGGAAGAAGGGTCCCGATAGATAGGAGTGTCACATTCCAAAACCGAAAACACTGCAACAACACAGAGAAACACATAATAACGAGACAATATAAAGATTTTTAGAAGAGACACACAATGATACTGAACAGGATGAAATTTTCTTTCGATTAATATACATAGACAAAATCTGTACATATTACAAAAGATTCCATATACAAAGGCCCAGAAGAATATTGTTCCAAATGGGCACACAAATATTACATCTAAAACAAAAGAAAGGAAAGCCTATACTACAAAACTTCGATCCTTAGTTGCGAGGGCCTTCCCGACGCGGCACGCCCTGACCGAGCTTACCAAAACCTTCCACACATGCACGGATAAAACACCCGTGCTAAGCGAAATCGCTTAGTGGGGAACACGAAATGCATAACCACCACTCACAGTGGCGTTACCAGGCAAAGCATATGCTGATGGCACATTCATAAGTTAGTATCACATAAAACAAATCTGAGTAATCAACATCATTCATATACCATAAGAAGTTTATCTTAACACATCATTATTCAGACTTCATACATGTAAACCACAAAATTACCTGCTGAATCAAAACTGTGGATAACGAGTACACATAGATACCCGAAGGTATCAATATCAAATCACATCACATAGACGCCCGAAGGCATCAAGGCATTCTTTTCATTCTTGTCCCACAATATTTTCACATAGAATCTTAGGTAAGATTCAATAGAAAGATCATGAAGATCCAATCGGGGGACTTGATCAGGGTCCAAATCGTACACATGGCTGCAGCTACGCATAACTCTATTAGGCATCCCTAACTATCCACTTATTTGGTTTGCAGGCTATGACCATCCAAATTAAATCTATCATTGAACTCACACAGAAATCATCCATTATTCAGAAACACTATATACCTTATCAAAATGAAGCGTTAATTCAATGTCATTGAGTATGCATAACCATTAATTCCACACTTAGACCTTACAATTAACAAATAAGCATTTATTATAAAAACAGGTTGGGTCACGGTGGTAACCAAATTCATTGCCACCGTGACAAATCAAAGCACCAGAACAGAATGCAAATTTGAGGTAGGTCACGGTGGTAACCACATTCATTGCCACCGTGACATACCAAAATCCTGGACAGAATGTTGAGGGAGGCCACGGTGGTAACTAAGTTCATTGCCACCGTGACATACCAAGCCCTCAAAATAGAATGCAAAACTGAGGTAGGTCACGGTGGTAACCACATTCATTGCCACTGTGACATACCAAAATCCTGGATAGAATACAAATCTGAGGTAGGTCACGGTGGTAACCACATTCATTGCCATCGTGACATACCAAAATCCTGGACATAATACAAATCTGAGGTAGGTCACGGTGGTAACCACATTCATTGCCACCGTGACATACCAAAATCCTGGACAGAATGCAACCTTGATAGGCTTCACGGTGGTAACCAAATCGGTTGCCACCGTGACCCATGCCCTGTTGCGACAATTTCCAGCAAAACTACTCTAAACCACATCCAAAAACACAACCCAGCACTTCATCCATTCTTTCTCACTTACATCTTAATATACAAGTCAATTAACATGCTCAAATCAAATAATTACAAGATCAAACTTAAAATTCTCAAAAGCAATATTTCCTCCTAAAAGAATTTCATACAACAATCTTAAACTCAATACTTCACACTTGAAACAACTCACTTCAAATCAACAATATTCACATCATACACATACAAATCCACTTAATATTGTTCATCAATTTCACAATAACACTAACAGTCATCAATACCCAGTAAAATGAACAAATCATACAAACGTTCCCAAACCTGATTTCCTTCGCTCCTAGTCGTGAGCTCCGCTTCCACTAGCTTTTTCTTTCCCTTTAGATGTTCTAGGAAGCCCCTCTGAACCAAAAATCAAACACAACCAGGTTTAATTCTAAGATAACACATAAATAAAAATCAAACCTAGAGAAGAACCTAAGACACAACTCTCATATACTCACCCTTGAATTTAAAAGACACAAACCCAGCTATAACAATCACCCAAGAAGGAGGGAAGAGCAGAAATATGCAAAGGAGGAGAAGGAAAGAAGAGGAAAAAGGAAAAAGAAGATGAAAATGGCGTGAGGGAGAGGAAGGCAACGGGAAGAGGAAGAAGAAGCAAAATGGTTTATAGCTGTCCCCTCTCTAATTCACCCAATAATTCATCCTTATCTTCAAGCCAAGTGTCACTCTCCCATAGGAAGTGATCCCACATGCAAACCCTACTCCCATACTGTCACTTCCACACAACTATCATCACTTATTCACACCCTACTTCCCTATCTTTAAGCACACATTAGTACAACTCCTCTCCTCATACCTCACTAACATAAACACACACTTACATAAATTTACATGCATGCAACATCACAATGCACCCAGATACGCACACACATATAAACATAGACAGGCACAAATAGACTCAGACAGGCTCAAACTACTAGGGCGGTTTTGGGGTGTTACAATACTCTCCAACTTAATAGAATTTTGTCCTCAAAATTCTTACCTGCTCCGAACAACTGAGGATATTGTAATCTCATAACTTCTTCCGTTTCCCATGTAGCTTCCTCCACACCGTGGTACTGCCACAGGACTTTAACCAACGGTATCTGCTTATTCCGAAGCTGTCTGATTTCTCTATCCAAGATCCATTTTGGCTCTTCATCATACGAAAGATCTGACTGAACCCGGATATCTTGTACTGATAACACATGAGAAGGGTCTGATCGATAATGACGAAGCATAGACACATGAAATACATCATGCAATCTGGCTAACTCTATGGGTAAAGCTAACCGATACGCTACTGGACCCACTTTTCCTAAAATCTCATAAGGAGCCATACCAATATTCACCTGGTAACTGTTATTATATGCAAACTCCATCAAAGGCACATATCGATCCCAGTTTCCTGCAAACTCTAAAGTACAACCCCGAAGCATATGTTCTAAAACTTGGATAACTCTTTCTGATTGACCATCGGTCTGCGGATGAAATGCAGTACTGAAGCTTAATCGAGTTCCTAAAGCTGCCTGGAGTTCCTTCCAAAACTTGGATGTAAAATGGGGATCTTGATCGGACACAATGGATACCGGAATCCCGTGTAGTCTGACTACCTCATTCACATAAAGTTTCGCCAACTTGTCCATGGAATAGTCCAACCGAACTGGTAAAAAGTGCGCTGACTTTGATAACCGATCCACTATAACCCACACAGAATCGTGCTTATGCTGCGTCATTGGCAAACCGGACACAAAATCCATCGTGCTATCATCCCACTTCCATTGTGGAATGGGTAAGGGATGAAGTAATCCCGATGGTACTTGATGCTCGGTTTTCACTTGTTGACACATAAGACATCTTGAAACAAACTTTGTTATGTCCCTTTTCATACCTGGCCACCAATAAAACTATTTCAGATCCTGGTACATCTTGTCACCTCCCGGATGCATAGTAAAGACCGATGAATGAGCCTCTTGTAGCAGCTTTTTCCTTAACTCGCCCACATCGGGTAGACATCAACGGTCTCCATGCTTAAGCACCCCATCACCATCAACCTGGTACTCAGACTGCTTACCATCTTTCACTGCTTGACATACCCGCTGTAACACATGGTCACCTAACTGTGCTTTCACAATCTCTTGTCTCAAACTTGGTTTAGCATTAAGCCGAGCAACTAAAGCACCTTCAGAGTCACATCTCCATTTACCACGACTAAGAAGTAACGCAGACATAGATTTCCTGCTGAGGGCATCTGCCACCACATTAGCCTTGCCCGGATGATAGTCGATGATGCAATCGTAATCTTTAAACAGCTCTAACCATCTTCGCTGTCTCAAGTTCAGCTCTTTTTGTGTTAACAAATACTTGAGACTCTTGTGGTCAGTAAAAATCCGGCATGTTTCCCCATACAAATAATGCCGCCACACCTTAAGCGCAAAAACTACTGCCGCTAACTCCAGATCATGGGTCGGGTAGTTCCGCTCATTAGGTTTCAACTGTCTCGACGCATAGGCCACAACTCTACCTTCTTGCATCAAGACACAACCTAAACCAATCCCGGAAACATCACTATACATGATGTATTCCTTACCCGAAACCGGCTGTGCAAGCACAGGAGCCTTAACTAACATATCTTTCAGCTGATCAAAACTGACTTGACATTTTTTAGACCACACAAATTTAACTTCCTTCCGAAGTAGCCTGGTCAAAGGAGAGGTGTAGACACCGGGTCCCGAGGCGGTCCAAGATCAGAATTACCCGATGATGAAACAAAAGACCGATTTTCGGCAAGAAAAGTGAGAATCGATTGTTCACTTGTCAAAATTGGTTTTTTTCGAAAAATAATTTTAAAAAATATATTTTAGCGATTAAAAATTAAAATAGGGTAAAAAATATTAATTTTGTGTCCTTAAGGTTATTTAAAAAAAAAAGGAGAGGTCGCGAATGCCACCTGCGGTAGCGCAGGCAGGGGGACCGCGCGCGCAGGCAGGGGGATCGCCCGACCCCTGCGCGCGCAGCAGCTGCCGCGCGTGCAGAGGGCCACCGCACGCGCAGCAGGCTGCCGCGCGTGCCCATGCCCCCTCCGCGCGACCTGTTGGTCTTCGCCTGTCCTCTTTTTTCGCTTTTTCAGTCTGATTTTCTTCAGTTTTTCACCACTTCATGCTTTTTTGGGTTAAACAAAAATAAAAGCTATTTTGTCCCTTCCTATTTTTGGCCAAAGCTGAAAATTAAAGGGAGATTTCCCTTCATTTTGAGGGGACGGCAACATTTTGATTAAGGAAATTTTTAACATTTTCTCTCTAGTTTTTTGGTCTCCAGCAACTCCTCTTCCTCCTTCAATTTTTTTGTTCTTCAAAAATATTTCTTAAGTCATTTTTCTTTCCCTCAAGCTTCAATTTTTTTTTTATTTTTCTTTAAAAATATATATCATCCTTGGATTGATCTTAAGATTGGAAAATTAATTTCCTTTACTCAATCATCCACCAAAAATACCCTTTTTATAAGAATATCATCTTGAGTTAATTTATTTTAAATATCAATTTTTACATTTTCTTCAAATATTAATCACCACAAATTCGACAAGGGAAATAAATCGAGACACCGCTTCTCCGATCTAAAAATTCTGAGGGTAAACATTTTTGAAGCCGTTCTCATTTATTTTTTTTTCTGCATATTATTTGTTGTAGTTAACATTATTTTTGCTATTATTATCATGTCTATTATTTACTTTTGACATTTTAATGTGTTAATATCACCATTAATGTATTATTTATTTGCTTTAATTTGATTTTTATGTTTATTATTATTGTTATTACTATTATCGTCATTATTATTCTATTACTATTATTATTATTATTATCATTATATTTATTATTATTATTATTGTTATCATATTTATTTATATTATATTCACTATTATTTATTATCATGCCATTATTAGTATTATTATTATTATTATTATTGATATTACTTATTATTATTATTATCATATTCATTTATATTATGTTCATTATTATGCTATTATCATCACTACCATTATTTTTATTATTATTACCATTACTATTATTATTATCATTTATTATTGTTGCCATGATTATTTGTTATGATTTTACTGTTGTTATTATCTTGTCTCCATTTGATTAATTTCTAGAGTTATTACTAATATTTTTTTATGTTAATTTTTGTATGAGATTTAATTTGAGTCGGGCTACGTGAGAGCCCCGTGACTCCCCGGATGGGTCGCGATGCGTAGACGGGCACTCCGGTTTGGTGAGATCCTTTCAACTCCCCTTATGTGTTACATGTTTATTCGTAAATAATTGTTTTATTTGTGCACGCGTGCGATAAAAATCACAAAAAATACTTCCATGATTAAATTGAGATTTTTTACTAATAACATTTGGACCATTGTCCCTTGTTTTAGCCTAACAATAAAAATATCACAATTAAAACGAAGAGTCAATTTTCTTCAAAAATGGGATCACTCATCCCGGTTTTCACTCAACAATCAAAATGACTCTTCGAACCCTCTTTAAATAAATGCGAAGGAACCAATGTTCCTAAGTTTTGACCAAGTGCAAAGGAACCAACGTTCCCAAAATAATGCCCCGATTTATATATGCTTTTTCTTATTCCGTGTGAGTGTTTTAAATTCAAGTTCATTCCTTTTTGGGCCCTTGTAATTAATTTTGGGGCAATTTTATATATCTTTGGGGGATTGTATTCCGTCCCATTTACATTTTTAATTTCCTTTTATTGGGGTTGTATTCCGCCCCGATTTTTCTTGTAATTGCGTGCTTGCGTGTTTACCGCTTTCATTTATTGTTTTCTTTATTTACTTTATTTATCGCTTTTATTTATTTTCTTTACGTGCTTGCAATGCGCTTTTAATTTAAATGCATCAATCGCGTGAGATGAGGGATATAATTTTAAGAGGTTAAAAACCCATTTATAATTAAACCAAAGCATATATAAGAGGGAAGTTCAGAACACCATATCTCTGGTTTAGACCGTTAGAGGTGAGAGACTTTTTCCCAATTTCTTGCAAATTGAGTGGCGACTCCAAATGCCTCAAAGGTGCCTTTAGGTGTCATTAGACTAGGATGTTCTCCCCAATGTTCTATTGGGAGGAATACACCGATGATGTCTCATCGCGCCCATGATCAAAAGACGCAAACCAATTTCTCGAATCCCAAAGGCGGATTCAAAGCGAGGGCCCTTGCTGGGTACCTCCGGCGCGCGTCACAAGAGGCTAACAATAAAAATCCCTTAACAAAACGTCGATAGTAACCTGCCAAACCCAGAAAACTTCTTACCTCTGGCACACTCTTCGGAGGCATCCAATTAACAATTGCCTCAATCTTACTCGAATCAACTCGTATACCTTCTTCTGAAACTACGTATCCAAGAAAAGCCACTTCTTTCAACCAAAACTCACATTTGCTAAGCTTCACATATAGCTGATGATCTCTTAGCATTTACAATACTAACCGAAGATGCTCCTCATGTTCCTTTCTATCTCTTGAATACACCAAAATATCATCGATGAACACCACAACAAACTTATCCAAATACGGTCGAAAAATTTTGTTCATCAAATCCATAAAGGCTGCAGGCGTGTTGGTTAAACCAAAAGGCATCACTAAGAATTCATAATGGCCATAACGCGTCCGGAAAGCCATCTTCGCCACATCTACCTCTTTTACCCTTAACTGATAATAACCCGATCTCAGGTCTATCTTGGAAAACACTCCAGCTCCTCGCAACTGATCAAAGAGATCCTCAATCCTCGATAGGGGATACTTGTTCTTTACAGTCACCTTATTAATCTGTCTATAATCAATACACATCCGTAACGTTCCATCTTTTTTCTTAACAAACAACACTGGTGCACCCCACGGTGACACACTAGGCCGAATAAACCCTTTGTCCGATAACTCCTGTAACTGACTTTTCAACTCTTTCAATTCCACCGGAGCCATCCGGTAAGGAGCCTTAGAAACTGGAGCTATCCCCGGCACAATCTCTACTGACAGTTCAACTTCTCTTTCGGGAGGTAATCCCGGTAGTTCTTCCGGAAAAACATCTACAAAATCTCTGACCATAGGAATGCCCTGAATTTTCACTTGTCCTCTCCGAGAGTCTAATACCAACGCTAAAAACGCTTCACATCCCTTTCTAATGAACCTTCTTGCTTTTATTGCCGAAATCACATTATGCAAAGAACTGCTCCCAATACCCTTCACAATCACAGGCGACTGACCCCTACCATTCAGAACCATCACTTTTCTATGACAATCCACAATAGCCCGATGCTTATCCAACCAATCCATACCCAGGATGACATCAAACTCATGGAACGGCAGGCAAATCAAATCCACTGCGAACTCTATACCCTGAATCTTTAATGGACACGCCCGACATACCCGATCTATCATAACACTTTATCCCAACAGACTTGATACACAAATCTCATACCCTAACTTCTCCTTATTTCCCAAACTGTCCCATATCTTACCAGAGCATACATAAGAATGGGTGGAACCCGGGTCAATCAAAACATAAACTTCAGAGTTTAACAGAGAGAACTTACCGGCAATCACTTCTGGAGCATTCTGTTCCTCTCGGGCCTTCATGGCATAAGCCCTCCCAGCTACCGGCACGGGACGATCCACTGTTTCTAAGGGCTCTCTATCTCGAGGCCGTCCACCACGACCCCTTCCTCTACCTCTATTACAGCTGCCTTGGGGTATGTTGGACCCAGCTCGACTACCTTCTTGTTGTCCCGAAGGATTCTCATACCGACTCGGACAATTCGCAAGGAAGTGGTCCGAGGAGCCACATCTAAAACAACTTCCTGTTAACCACCGACACTCGCCCCAATGTAGCTTATTACAATGGGAACATCGAGGAATACCTTCACCTCTACCAGCGCCCGATCCCCTAGAAGAACCCTGTCTTCTTCCTCTTGAGGCTGGACTAGCAACACACTCATCATTAAGGTTTCCTTGTGACTCCCTTGGTCTCTTTCCAAAAGAAGATCCACCCCTAGCAGATTTCCTCCTCTGAGCTTTCTCTCTCATGATGTTCTCTGAACGCTCCGCCCTCAAGGCTGCTTGAACCAACTGATAGTACCTAACATTTGGGGTCGACATCAGAGAAACTAACATCACTTTCAAGGACTCATTCAAGCCTAACTCGAAGTGCTGACATTTGAACTCATCAGTAAGAACCCTTGGCGGTGCATATTTGCTAAGCTTGTTGAACTCATTCTCATACTCAGCCACTGACATCGTCCTTTGCTTAAGACTTAGAAACTGCACCCACTTGGCGTCCTTATATGCCTTAGTCATAAATCGATTTTGGAACTCGTTCTCAAAGGACTCCTAGGTCATCAGTTCAGGGATCTAAGGTTGACTAGTCACTAACTTCCACCAATCATAAGCAGAGCCTTGTAACAAGGACACTGCACATTCCACTTCTTGATCAGGTGGGCACTTAATCTCCCTTAACACCCTTTTCATCCTTTCAATCCACATCTCCGCTTTATCGGACTCATCCATGCCCGTACCAAAGAAATCCTCCGCTCCATGCTTCCTTAGTTTCTCAATAGGTGCTACCGGTGCCGTCACTCTTTCAAACATTCTAGCCATGTCTTGTGAGACCTTAAGCATCGCCTCCAACGGAACCATAGGCACTTCAGGTTGTCCTCTAGGAGGTTGAGCCTGACCCCCAACTGATGGATCTCGCTCGGGAGGATTCACACTCCCAGCTGAACCCTCTGGCGTCTCATGCAAGGACTCCATCACGCTACAAAACATAGACATAGGGCGCATCAGGCCAATGCAACTCTAACAGACTCACTAACATACTTAGACCCAGAAACTTCTAAACCAAACAGCTCTGATACCACCAAATGTCACACCCCAACCTATACCATGGAGACTTCTACCCCGAGGGAGGAAGAAGGGTCCCGATAGATAGGAGTGTCACATTCCAAAACTGAAAACACTGCAACAATATAGAGAAACACATAATAACGAGACAATATAAAGATTTTTAGAAGAGACACACAATGATATTGAATAAGATGAAATTTTCTTTCGATTAATATACAAAGACAAAATCTGTACATATTACAAAAGATTCCATATACAAAGGCCCGAAAGAATATTGTTCCAAATGGGCACACAAATATTACATCTAAAACAAAAGAAAGGAAAGCCTATACTACAAAACTTCGATCCTTAGTTGCGAGGGCCTTCCTGACGCGGCACGCCCTAATCGAGCTTACCAAAACCTTCCACACCTGCACGGATAAAACACCCGTGCTAAGCGAAATCGCTTAGTGGGGAACACGAAATGCATAACCACCACTCACAGTGGCGTTACCAGGCAAAGCATATGCTGATGGCACATTCATAAGTTAGTATCACATAAAATAAATCTGAGTAATCAACATCATTCATATACCATAAGAAGTTTATCTTAACACATCATTATTCAGACTTCATACATGTAAACCACAAAATTACCTGCTCAATCAAAACCGTGGATAACGAGTACACATAGATACCCGAAGGTATCAATATCAAATCACATCACATAGACGCCCGAAGGCATCAAGGCATTCTTTTCATTCTTGTCCCACAATATTTTCACATAGAATCTTAGGTAAGATTCAACAGAAAGATCATGAAGATCTAATCGGGGGACCTGATCAGGGTCCAAATTGTACACATGGCTGCAACTACGCATAACTCTATTAGGCATGCCTAACTATCCACTTATTTGGTTTGCAGGCTATGACCATCCAAATTAAATCTATCATTGAATTCATACAGAAATCATCCATTATTCAGAAACACTATATACCTTATCAAAATGAAGCGTTAATTCAATGTCACTGAGTATGCATAACCATTAATTCCACACTTAGACCTTACAATTAACAAATAAGCATTTATTATAAAAATAGGTTGGGTCATGGTGGTAACCAAATTCATTGCCACCGTGACAAATTAAAGCCCCGGAACAGAATGCAAATCTGAGGTAGGTCACGGTGGTAACCACATTCATTGCCACCGTGACATACCAAAATCCTGGACAGAATGCAATGTTGAGGGAGGTCACGGTGGTAACTAAGTTCATTGCTACCGTAACATACCAAGCCCTCAAAACAGAATGCAAAACTGAGGTAGGTCACGGTGGTAACCACATTCATTGCCACCGTGACATACCAAAATCCTGGACAGAATACAAATCTGAGGTAGGTCACGGTGGTAACCACATTTATTGCCACCGTGACATACCAAAATCCTGGACAGAATGCAACCTTGACAGACCTCATGGTGGTAACCAAATCGGTTGCCACCGTGACCCATGCCCTGTTGCGACAATTTCCAGCAAAACTACTCTAAACCACATCCAAAAACACAACCGAGCACTTCATCCATTCTTTCTCACTTACATCTTAATATACAAGTCAATTAACATGCTCAAATCAAATAATTATAAGATCAAACTTAAAATTCTCAAAAGCAATATTTCCTCCTAAAAGAATTTTATACAACAATCTTAAACTCAATACTTCACACTTGAAACAACTCACTTCAAATCAACAATATTCACATCATACACATACAAATCCACTTAATATTGTTAATCAATTTAACAATAACACTAACAGTCATCAATACCCAGTAAAATGCACAAATCATACAAACGTTCCCACCTGATTTCCTTCGCTCCTAGTAGTGAGCTCCGCTTCCACTAGCTTTGTCTTTCCCTTTAGATGTTCTAGGAAGCCCCTCTGAACCACAAATCAAACACAACCAGGTTTAATTCTAAGATAACACATAAATGAAAATCAAACTTAGAGAAGAGGGAGAGAAGAACCTAAGACACAACTCTCATATACTCACCCTTGAATTTAAAAGACACAAACCCAGCTATAACAATCACCCAAGAAGGAGGGAAGAGCAGAAATATGCAAAGAAGGAGAAGGAAAGAAGAGGAAAAAGGAAAAAGAAGATGAAAATGGCGTGAGGGAGAGGAAGGCAACGGGAAGAGGAAGAAGAAGCAAAATGGTTTATAGCTGTCCCCTCTCTCATTCACCCAATAATTCATCCTTATCTTCAAGCCAAGTGTCACTCTCCCATAGGAAGTGATCCCACATGCAAACCCTACTCCCATACTCTCACTTCCACATAACTATCATCACTTATTCACACCCTACTTTCCTATCTTTAAGCACACACTAGTACAACTCCTCTCCTCATACCTCACTAACATAAACACACACTTACATAAATTTACATGCATGCAACATCACAATGCACCCAGATACGCACACACATATAAACATAGACAGGCACAAACAGACTCAGACAGGCTCAAACTACTAGGGCGATTTTAGGTGTTACAACTCATGCACACATTGCACGAATCGTGCAATGTCTGCTGCCGAGAGGACAGAGCAGCGCTGACTACATGACCCGAACGAGAAAAAAGACTCAGAAACAGAGTATAATTCGATCGGAAAACACAATTCGATAAAAAACAAAGATAAAATTCGATCGGGCAATCACATTACGAACAAAACAAATGTAAAATTCGATCGGGCAAAAACCAAAGTTCACGATTCAAACAACCAGGAAAATAGGGGCAAACAGAGGAATAATAACAGACTAACCAATATGGCAATATACCACCCAAACATGCGCAATAAAGCCACAAACATGCTGATCAACCATGACAAATATTTAGAGTTCATATCTGATAACAAAACAACAACAATCATACAATATATATATTGATAAAATCAAACAACAAATATATATAGTATGTACATCACAAGAAACTTAGTAAAGAAAAATAAGAGATGAAAAAAGAAGAATGAAAGAAAAGGAGGTTTATCCCAGTATTTACCCTCAAATATGATATTTGACTTGCAGATGAAGAAGTTCTGGTTTTCTTCCTTGCTTTTCTTGAAAAGGATAAAAACAGAGACTGATAAAACTTTAAAATGAAGGTAACGTTAAAAACAAAAAAACCAAAGACGATTGAATATCAAACAATAGGAATTAATTTCCTAGATTCAAGAAATAATCTCAGAATGCTTTGACAATAAAAATCGCTTTCTTGCTCTCAAAGCTTTCTTTTCTCTCCGTTTTCTTTTGAGTTCTTTTCGGCTTCCTCTCAAAATAATCCTCCCTCCTTCTGGTTTCTTCAACTTTTTCTTTTATACTCCCTCTGAAGGATTAGGTTTCTTTTTCCACCAAATCAACCATAATCCTCTGTTTTTTAACCAAATGCCCCGAAATAATGGTAGAGGGGGTGCTGGGGACAGTGAGGCAGGTGAGATCTGTCTCAAGTTACCCCTCACTAAGGTGAGATAGGCCTCACGTAGTGAGACTACATCTCACCAACATGAGATGGGCCTCATACCACAGGCCCTCCAAAAACGCTCTCTCTCTTTTTTTAAAAAAATAAAAAACGAAAAACATATTTTTTAAGGAAATCATCACTTCTATCTATTTTTCGCCTGTGAACAGGTATCATTTTCATCATTGGGTAACTTCGGTCTAGGCTGTCTCAGGACCCGGTGTTTAACAGGCAAAAAGGTTGAAAGTGATGATTTCCTTGTCAAATTTTCATTTTAGAGTAAAAAAATAAAAAATAATAAAAAATGCATAAAAAATTAAATTTGAAAAATGGAGTTTGAAAATTATAGTGCTTTTAGTTAAATTTGGAAAAAAAAATAAAAAAAAATTCGGATGTCGGCCACAGCAGCCCGCGGGCATAGCGCGCTGCGCGGCATCCACGTACGTTGCTGCGTGCTGGGCGAGCGCGCCCGTGCCCACCTCGTGCTCCGACGGGCGTCGGTCGCCCCTGTTCCGCCGAAAATGCTGATTTTTGGCCCAAATTTGATTTTTTCAGGATTTTTTCACCAAATTTGATTTTCTATCCCATTTTTAAAAGTTTTTCATGATTTTTTTCCATTTTTAAATATATATATAAATAATATTTGAATTAATTAATTAGTTTTTACTTAATTAATTACATTTTCTTTTTTTTCTTAATATAAATAGAAAAAGATGAAACAAAAATAGGGGGATTCATTTTTTAGGGTTTCTTCTTTAATTTTTCTCTTCTTCTTCTTCAAAATTTTCTCTAGGTTTTTCTTATGTTTTCCCCTCAAAAAAAAATAAAAATTGCTAAAAATTAAAAAGTTCAATTCTTTTTTTTCTTCTTTTCCAATAGAATTCTTTCTAAATATTTTAGATAAAATTTTGTTGATGAGAAATTGATTTTTGAGACAAATAAGATGATTATTTGTTAAAAATTCAATTTTCTTACTTTTGTCTTTTAATTATTTTTAATTGAGTTTTCTCAAAGATTTTTATTTAAATCACTTTTTTGATGGAAAAATGGATATTGAGACAAAACAATTGTTTGTTCTTAAAATCCAATTTTTTCATTTGATTTTCTAAAAAAAACAAGATTTTTCATAAATAATTTTTTCTTGAGAGAAATAAAAAATAATTGTTTGTTCTTGAAATCATTTTTATTTTTTTAATCAATAAATATCATTGTTTAGACAAAGAAATTCATTATTTGTTCTTAAGAAGTTTTTTGTTTATTTCATTTTTTAAGCAATTCATTTTTTTGGAATAAAATTCTAATTTTTATCATCTTCAATTCTAATTTTGCAAAACAAAGTAAGGAAATCAATCATCTTTTTTCCCTTCATCGAATCCGAACTCTGAGGGTAAATATTTTAGACTTGATCTCTTTTTTTATTTTCTTTTATTTATTTTTGTTCATGTTTAATTGATTTAACATGTAAATTTTTATTGTTTTTATTTATTTATTTATTCTATTGTTTATATATTTGTTTTATTTAATATGTTTATATATTATGATTATTATCATCATCATCATCATCATCATCATTATTATTATTATTATCATCATGTTTACATTTTAATGTATTAATTCATTAATATGTTGTTTTATTTATTTCAATCATATCATTTAATTCCTTTGTCATTCATAGTGCATTTTTTTCATTTATTTTCATTTATTAGCATTTTAATTCATTTGTCATTTTGATGTCATCTTATTTTATTTTATTTTATTTTATTATTTATTATATATTAATTGATTTAATCACTAACATAATTTTATTTGTATTTTTTTTATTCCAATATTTGTTTTCTCTTCTTGGGCATTCTCGCGACCAAACGGGGAGATCCAGGAGGCTCGTTTGGGTTGACTATTTATTTGCATTATTTGTAATATTTTATTTATTTGGCTTTTTTATTTATTTTGCAATGTAATTTTTAATAAAATTATTTATTTTATGCACGTTTAAAAAGAAAATCACAAAAATATTTCTATTAATTAAACTTGAAACATTTTCTAATAAAAATGGGACCAATGTCCTAGTTTTCCATCCAAGATAAATTGTCACATTAAAATTATTTTTTTTAACTATGCATGCGAGGACCAATGTCCTCATCTTTAATAAATAACCCGTTTTATGTATGATTTATATTTTATTTACGATGGGGGTTGTATTCCGCCCCTAGTTTTGTTGTAATTTATTGTACTCTTATTTACTTTATTTTAATCTTATTTTATTTACCGCTTTCATTATGTGATTGACATGCGTGTTAAATTAATGCATTTAAAAGAATGAGAAAAGGGATGAAATCTTAAATTCAAAACTCAATTATAATTTAATTAAGGTATAAATAAATGAGAAGTCCCGAACCATCTCTGGTCTTAGGCTCAACGAGGTTCGAGGACCATTTCAATGTCTCATTGGGGTGGGGCCTCCAAAATATCTCTTATTGCCCAAAAAGCCCAATTTGCATAGCCCTAGGCTCCATGAGATTAGAGGACTATTCCAATGTTCTATTGGGATGAGGCCTCCAAAATATCTCTGGCTTGCCCAAAATGGATGCATATGCGCTGTCTTAGGCTCACTGAGGCTAGATAATCTTTTCCAATGTTCTATTGGGTGGCGACTCTAAGAAACCTCCTTGTTGTCCAAAATAGACGCACTTGTAATTCTTTACAAGTTTTCACGAATCTCTCTCGATCGCCCTAAAAGCAGGCTTTCGGAGCCTCTCGGGGTTCGACGCGCGTCACATTGGGGATCTTAACCAATATCCATACACCTTGAGGTTCACGAGGAACCAAACAGGGACTTGATCAGGGTCAAAAACAGAATAGAGGGCTGCAGCTAACAGAACTCTATAGGCATGCCTATCTATCCACGACCGACTGACGCAGGCTAAATTTTCCATGTCATTATTGAATTCGTCACGTTTCACTTATATATATACATTCCATTAAATACTTCCATTAAATACTTGTAACATTCTTTTATGATCACATGCATTCATATATTTGCGTATCATATGCACAATTACATTTATCGTATTCAAAACTAATCACGTGTGGTTTCATAGATCGAAGTATTCATAAGAACATATTAAACGTAATCATATTATTAATCATCATGCATTCATTTAAACTTAATAGATAAGCTTATATTTCATTATACATATACATTTATAACACAATAATAGTAGATCAAATTCTCATATTTCAATAATCACTATGCATGGGAACACAATGAATAATTTGCATTTTAAATCATATATGCATATCATAAATTAGAAACCATGCAAAGAAGAAGATCTTTCAAAAACATTTTGAAACAGAGAGGGGACTGTCGCGATCGTGACCAAAGGTTGCGCTCGCGACAGTGGCCAAGTTTGCCCTGCAGACAAGGAACTGAGCACGAGTCGTGCTCAGAGAAATGACTCGTAAAGGTAAAACACAGAGGAACAAAGTGGGCACAAGCGGGAAAGGAGGCTGCCATGAGTCGTGCTTAGCAGCACGGCTCGTGCTCCAAGTGCACGACTCGTGCACACTCCTGCTCCTTATGCACGACTCGTGCACGGGCACCCCGTGCACGACTCGTGCACTCCCTCAAAGAACACTAGTAGCGAAGAACCCGTCTCTGTCGCGATCGCTATAAGTATCGCGCTCACAACAGAGTCGCGTTCTCCAGATCCCAGGCCAAATAACATAAATTTTCTTCCAAAACCATACCCAAACTCCATTTCAATTCAAACTTCCACACAACATAAATCATTCATTAAAAACCCCATAATTAACACAAAACCCAATTTTTATACCCATAAAGACAATTAATTCAAGGTATTAACATCATCAAAATCTCCAATTAACAAAATCAGTAATTTTTGCTGCAAAAACTCATTTAATCTTTTACCTTAGCTCAAAACTCACAATCAAGACATTTCAACTCAATTTAAATCACAGTTCAAGACATTTAAATATATCTAAACAACTTTAATCCCAAGATTTTTCAGAAAATCAAACCAAACTCAACACAATCAATTAAAATACCAAAAACCTAAATTCCCATACCTCAACTCCTTTGCTCCCATTAGCTTCTTCATTTGATCTTCCTTGTTCCCAAACTCATCCAAAACCCTCATCCAACACACACACACATATACAAAACATGAATTTAGGGTTTTAAAAGCCAATCAAAGGAAATGGAAGAAATCAAAACTTAAACTTACCTTTATTTAACTAGATCTTCACTTAAGTCTCTTGAGCTAAACAACTTCATCCATTAAATCTTGGTATTTCATTTGAGGGAAAACAATTAACGTAGAACAAGAAGGAAAAGAGGAAGAGGAACGGGAGAACGAGAGGGGAGAGCAAAAATTTTTTGCCCTATCTCTCCTTCTCTCTCTTCTTATATACCCCCTTCTTACCTCTTGCCACATGTCACATTCCCATTGGCCCATATTAGATTTTTATGTCAAATTCTCCTTTTTGATCCTGCAACTTCTCATAACCTCATACATTGATATTCTTAACTCAATAATTCCTCATATTGAACCACTTAACTAATTTTATTTATTAAATCAAGTCCTACTTCCATATTTTACAATTTTACCATTTGTCGCACTTACTGAAACTTACTTAAATCCTTAATTTGTCCATTTGGCAATACCTAACCCATCAAATTATACAACTTTGATCACTACTCATCCATAATATGCCCAAATCCTTCTAGGGTACATTTTGGGGTGTGACACTAAAGGCTTGAATAACCTGAAGGACCATGAAAGATCACCTCAATCTTTAATACATATTAGAGAAATCTTGAGAGACTATCCCTGTCTTTAAATACTTTTCAAAAGATTTTGACTTTAAATACAATAAGGTAGGACCGTCATTGGTCTACCATGAGTGAGACACCATGCTCACACCCGCGGTCTTATGTTCCTATGGCTAGCCAACATATCCTATACTAGACTTGACTATCAGATTACTACATAGGGCATCATTATTCCATTTTTAATATCTTTAAGTAATCATACATACATTTCATGGAATTTTATCATACTATTCCATTACTTTTCATTTTTTTGCCATGCCATGTCATGTCATTAATTCATCATGTCATTATGATATACATGGATACACACATGTATACCAATCGGCCAACTTGTCAATAATTCACCATAAATTCTTTTTATATCATTTAGCATCCATTTAGCATAATTACATGTTGATTAACATAGCCATACCATTAATTCATCTCAAAACACATCAAAAATCAGGTCTTTCATATTTTAACACTTATCATGCGTAATCTAGCAATTATACCATGTTAGTAACATATAACATTCATTTTTCATATAATCTTTGCATATAGAATCTTAAAATGTTTGCATTATAATCTTTCTTACATGTTTGTATCTTATTTTTAAGTCTTATAGATGTCTTTTTAACTTATTCATGCCTTGAGAATGTATTGGAACACTTTAGGATCAAAAATATTGCATAAATCATCAAGGTGGCAGAATTGGGCCTGTCATGAGTCAGCACGATAGTGCTGAGTCATGACAGAGGGCAAAGGTACCGAGTCAGGTGCCGACTCACATACGTTTCGCAACTTGCATCGCGAATGTGAGCTAGTTATTGACATTTTTATCAACAATTGTCTTGTAGAATTTTGTTCCACTATGTTTTATCTACCTACTGGTAAAATTTCAGGGCATTTGAAGCTATATCTTAGTAATTATGGCCTTAGCATTACAGACAATTCTAGAGCAACTTCTAGGGACAGAGATGTGTTCAAATTTTTAAAATTTACTGAGAACAATAGGGACACAATTAGACCATACTCTCTCATCAAATTTATTCTCCTAGATGTTTCTTTTCATTATAATTTTTATTCACCAGATTTGGACAAGTCCAACTCCTGAAATGGCCTTAACATTATAAACTGCCCCTTTAACCCGACTAGAACAAATGCCCCTTTATTTTGGTCACTTTTGGGCAGCATAGAGCTAAAATTAGCCCTTTACCTCTCTATAAATATTTAGGTATGCATCGTAAATTTCACCTCAAACTAGAATCATCCAATTTAGGGTTCTATAACTCAATTTATTGTCAAAACAATCACTAAAGGTTAGATCGGATTTAGACAGAGTTTTTATTTTATCATGTGTGATAGATAAATAATATCATTTATTTACATAAAAATTATGTCCATATTATCCATTTAAATGCATATATCCATGTATAACTTAAGGACAAGTATCGTATATTTATTAAAGAATGATTAAATTAATTGCCTATTATTTACCAAGTCAAGAAGGCCAATTCCCACTTCCATTTACAAAGAATTGAGAAAACTATTACAAATGAAACAAAATGGGAGAAGGAGAGGCTGTCATCAGCCGTGCCCAAAGTCATAACTCATGACTATGGCCTGCTATCATGACTCGTGACAGTGCCTAATCGTGCCGAGTCGTGACGATTGTCACGACTCGAGATAGGACTTGCATCAGGGTAGAATTCATTTATTAAATCTACCTGCATTTTTGGACTAATAAACGACATTTTTAGACTACATAGTCTCATAAGATTTAATCCTCATGATGTTAAATTTCAAATGACAAAATTTCAAGTCATTTGGGACTAAAATCTGGGAGATATACCCAAATGTGTCAACACTGCTCCAAAGACCCACCTGACAAATTTAGCTACGGTAATGGGCAATTTTGAGGTCCTTGGAGTCAGAAATAAATTATGGCTATTTCCATTACAATTGTAGACACAGATGTTACGGTTCCATTTCATTTTGAATCACTATATTTAGAGATTCCTAACTCTAGTTATGGCCTAAAATCTGGAATGAGGTCAGACAACATTAATGACGGAATTGGTTCCAGCCACTCGGCCAAAATAAAAAGCCTTCTGTTTTTGCTACTTTTAAGGGTTTTAGAGCGGGAATTAGCTCATGGTCATTTCTAATACTTTTGTAGGTATGGATGTCGTGGTTCTAAAGGCACTAGAATCACTAAATTTAGAGTTCTAAAACTCTACTTATATCCAAAATAGTTGCCAAAGGTCAATCCACCCTTTGGACAGAATTGCACTAGGTAATTCAATAAACCCATAATCAATTAATTTGACACCATCAATTCACTAAATTCAATCAAAATCAACATAACAAATATACAAACATCTCCAAACATCCAATTTATCAGTAACCATTTAATAACACAAAAATTAGCACAACAATTCCCAAACCTCATTTGATGGCTCCTTCATCTTCATTAGCTCTTTCTTTCTTGTTTTCTCACTCTTTCATAGTTATCACAATCCAAATTCCTCATCAAAATCCACAAAATTACATGTTAGCATCTCTACTAACCACACTTTCCATATAAATCTTAAATCTTACCAATCGATCAGAAGAAGAAGAGATGCAACTACACAACTTAATCTAGCTATAAGAACTAAAGAAATCAATTAAATTTATCAATTGTAGCTTACCTCTTCTTTGTCCAAAACCTAGAATTTTAATTTCTCTCTTAATCTTCACCAACTTCAAAAATTAGGGCTGCTATAACCTTTATTAGGGGCTGCTAATCAAGCTAAAAGCTTGGATTAAAGAAGAATTGGAAGAAAAATGGAAGAAATCACATTGAAGAGGAAGAAGAAATGGCTACGGGTGAGGGAAAGAAGAAAGGATAACGGACTGCTGGAAAAACTGGGCAAACATACAGATTTTTGGGGCTTTTATAGTGGGTTTTTGGATTGGTTTAAGGTCCAACCAAGTTGGGCTAACCAATCCAAACTCGAACCACTTTTATGGCTCAATTTGCACTCTTAATTTAATTTTCTCTTTTACCATGCTCAAATTCTCCCAAAATTAATTTCATAATTCATATCATATACACCAAATTTTACCTCAATCGGAGTCCGTTTTAGATCCGGTTCACTCAAACCCGTCCGATCAGTAAATTTTCAATGTCTTCGAAAAATTCTCTTTTTACTACAAAAAATTCCTACATATCATCTACAGCCAATTTGGAAATTTTCATCAATTTTGAATATCATTTGCTATTTTTAAAGTTTAGGTCAAACTTTCGGTCATTTAAACCGAAATCATTTATTTTTCCTTACTTTCTAAGCTTAATTCCTCATAAAAATGACTCCATGATTCTTAACACATATTAATTAGACTCCAATAATATTTTGGGATTAATCAAAAATTATTTTCTGATCCGATAATTATTTATTAGTCTGATAACCCAATTTTTCAGTGTCACCAAAAATTAATTTTTCATTACCATATGATTCTACTCATTCATACGAGAGTGTCCATAATTTCAGATTATTTTTCTAAGGTACATAGCATCCTCTACGGTCCAGTCAAACTAGTTACTATTCATACCGAATCCGGGACTTTTTCTTATTTTCGACTTTTGAGACCATACTTGACATCGATTTTACTTCAAATTTTAACCTCAAACTCATTGTAACTTATACTTTTCAATAATCAAATAAAATATTTTTTGACTCCGGTACGTACTATTTACCCTGATATCACTATTCACTATCGGGATAAATTATTTTCGGCTAACCCGAAAATGAGGCCATTACATAACCAAATCGATTGATGTTACACCATATGAGTCATGGTATAACAAAAAAGCTTGTTTTATCACATATGAAGGTATGAGGATGTCCTGCTTATGTGAAAAGGGTAGCATCAGAAAAGCTGGATGTTAAGTCTGATAAATGCTTATTTGTGAGGTATCCAAAGAAAACTTCGAGATACTATTTCTACCATCTTTTGGAAAAAAAGGTATTTGTTTCAAAGCATTTTATTTTCTTAAAGAAAGAATTTCTTTTAAGAGAAGACAATGGGAATAGAATTGAACTTAATGAAGCTCAAGATCCATAAATTAAAGTAGGTCAATTGATTGATCTTAAACTTGTTATTCACGAAAATGAAATAATAGTTGAGCCTATTATCACACAACTTAGGAGATCTGCTAGAGTTCCTATTATTTCAGAGAGATAGGGATTCTCATAAATGAGAATAAGAATGTAAGTTTAGTAGAGGATAACGAGCCTACTAGGAATGATGATGTTTTATACAGTTTATATCTGAATTATGGTTAAAGGCCATGAAGTCTGGAATAAACTCCATACATGAGAATAAAGTGTGGACTTTATCTTAGCCACTTGAAGGATAAAACACATAGGGTGTAAGTGGATCTTCAAAAAGAAGACTGACATAGAAGGTAATATGATTACCTATAAAACATGTCTGGTGGTGAAATATTTTTACCGGTTGCAATGCTTAAATCCATTAGGATTCTCTTAGCCATAGCCACTCATTATGATTTTAAGGTATGGCAAATAGATGTAAAAACAACTTTCCTTAATGAAAATCTGACTAAGGGAGTGTATATGACACAACCTGAGGGTTTTACATTTAAAGATGGCAATTTGGCATCCAAGCTTCAGAAATCCATTTATGGATTGAAGCAAGTGATATGAGCCTAAATAGCTCATATTTAATTAATATTTTGTGATTAAAATCATGATTAGTTATGGTAATTGTGTTAGAATTAGGTATGTTTTATGTTTTGTTTTATGTTTTGTGAGTGTTGGAGGAAATAGAGAAAATGTGGAAAAAGGAGCAAATTAAAGCAAGAATTATAGTTTTTGTCGAGAGCGCGACGATAGTTGCGAGCGCGACCGAAGGCACCTAAGAAGAAGAAAAGAGCAAGGAGCCGTGTTCTGTCACGGGCGCGAAGAGAGTCGCAAGCGTGACAGTACAAGGAGAATGAATGGAGTCAACGCAGCTGAAAAAAGTCAAGGAAGAGAATTTTATGTTCTGTCGCGAGCGCGATGGGTGTCGTGGGAGCGATAGAGAGAGATGTTGGGGCAGTTATTTTGAAGAACCACTTGAAAAGTCAAGCCTTTCCACTAACTTTTGCAACCCTTTGAAGGGGCATATCAAGGGACATGAGCTTTGGAACAGTATATATAGGAAATTCAGTTGTAAATTAAGGGATATAGAGAATTAACTTAAGATTTTCTTTAAGTTTTTGAGAGAGAACATTTTCTGTAGTTGTAAAGTGTTAAGTTACTTTTAATGTTTTGAAGAAGAAGACATAAGAAGAAGAAGAAGAATTCCTTTAAGAGTTTGGGAAAAAGGTTGAGAGACTTCTTTCTACTCACTCTTTATTAATATCTTTCTTCTTTGTAATTAAATGAATGATATGTAGGAAACTTGAATGATGTTAGTATTTTAATGCAGAATTCTCTATTTGTAATATTGCATTATCATTATAAGTTAAAGTGTAGTCGAGAGATATACTTTGCCTTATAACTGGTAGAAATTCATTATCAAAGCATAGGTTGAGAGATCAGTATATTAAGATAATTGCTATAAATTGGTAACTAATCTTAGAATATGTGATTGGAATTAACTAGTTCATTAATGAGAATTAAGGATTAGCATTATAATTGCATATTTTAGGCGCATATTTTAGGCACTCTAGTTCATGTCGAGAGAGTGGATTAGAACATTATCCCAATTTGACTTGCTTATAAGATTATAATTATATTAAAAGATGGAATCAAGTTTCATAATCATTATTTCTTCATCATCTAAATTGTCTTCTTTGTATACCAATAACTAGGTTAAATTAGTGTTTTAGCTTTAGTACTTCATTAAGTAGTTTAATTTCACGATTTGAATTTAAGAGTTGTAAACAAAATTAAAATCAAGTAGTAATAGTGAGTAATATTCAACATACATTCCTCGTGGGAACGATATTTAAAGTACTATAATCGGTAAACTGTGCGCTTGCGGATTTAGTACTAACAAGTTTTTGGCGCTATTGCTGGGGGGATGTTATGATTGATGTTTTTGCCATTATAAATCTTGATTTATGATTTTGGATTATAATATTTAATTTATTTGTTTGTTTGTTTTGTTTTTATAGGATTGGATAGTTCAAATATATGCTTAGAACAAGGAGTTTTCAAGAACTTGAACCATTCAATCCGGAAATAGAAAGATTTATTTTTAGTAACCGTAAACCCAAGAAAAATAAAAACAAGAGACCAATTATGGCTGATGACGAAAATCCACTTAGATTGATGGACTTTGCTATGCCAGCATTGAGCAGTGCTCAACAAGGAGTGGTTATGCCCATGGTAAATGCAAATCAGTTTGAGATTAAACCCTCTGTTTTACAAATGATTCAAAATAGCATTTAATTCTATGGTTTGGCAAATGAGGATCCAAATGCTCATTTGGAAAATTTCTTAGAAATTTGTGATACCTTTAAGATCAATGGACTTTTGGCGGATGCAATCAAGCTTAGGCTATTTCCTTTCGTATTAAAGGATAAGGCCAAGGCTTGGTTGAATTCACTTGCTAGAGGATCCATTACTACTTGGGACCAATTCGCCCAAGCATTTTTGTCTAAATATTTTCCCCTAGCCAAAACTGCAAAGATTATTAAAGATACTTTAGTGCTATTTGATAATGAATCTTTGTATGAAACATGGGAAAGGTTTAAAGAATTACAGAGAAGTTGTCCACATCACAATCTTCCAAGCGAGTTGCTTATGCAAACTTTCTATAATGGAGCCAATCCTACCACAAGAGGTACCATTGATGCTGCTGTGGGTGATTCTCTTATGAGAAAGACAACAAATGTTGCATTTGAGTTGCTTGAAGAGATGTCTATAAACAATTGCATGTGGCCAACGGAAAGGGCTAAGGTATCAAATTCTTCCCCTGTTAAAAGTTTACATTCAATTGACTTGCTTTGCAAGCACAAGTTGCAGCGTTGACCCACAAGATAAACAACTTGAAGATGGGAGGAATTTCATCAAATGTATGTACCATTTGTGGTTAACAAGGCCATGTAAGTGAAGGTTGTAATTTGGGTATGGCAAGTGTAGAAGAGCAAGTGAGTTTCATACAATGACAAGGGCGTGGGAATCCCTATTCAAATACTTATAACCCTGGATGGAGGAACTATTCAAATTTCTCAAGGGGGAATAATAATAATAATAATCAGAATAGAGGAGGTGTAGGATTTCAACCACCACAAGATAGATTTGAGGCACTGGAGGTTAAAATGGAAAGATTATTGGAGGGAATAAATTTGAAATTTAATTCACAAGAGGAGAATCATAAGAGGTTGGAGTTTAAGTTTGATCAAATAGCTAAGAATTAAGCTTCATCCATTCACATCCTTGAAGTTAAATAGGGACAAATTGCCAATGCATTACCTTCAAGATTACAAGGATGCCTTCCAAGTAATATGGAAGATAATCCTAGGGAACACTTGAAGGCAATCACATTGAGATCAGGTAAAACCTACAACCTTGAATTTGTTTCTATTAACAAAGATGGAGTGATGCAGGAAAATGAGATTAAGAAGGAAAATGGACCTTGTGTCGCGGGCACGACAGAGGGGAAATAAACCAATATCACAAGCATGCCAGAGGAAAAAGAGTCTTCTATCGCGAGCGTGACTCCTGTCGCAAGCACTACAGAGGGGGCAACCAAGGCTTGCTTTCCAAAAGTTTTCCAATCTCGTCCACCATTCCCACAACGTCTAAAGCAGTAAAATAGTGATAAGTAATTTCAGTCTTTTCTTTATAAATTGAAGCATTTGCATATTAATTTAAATTTTATTGAGGCTATAACTCAAATTTCTAACTATACTAAGTTTTTAAAGGATTTAATTTCTAAGAAAAAGAGTTAGGAGGATTTATCTACTGTTAAGTTGACTGAATCTTGTAGTTCAATAATCTCTAATAATGTGCCTACTAAGCTTAAAGATAATGGGAGTTTTACTATTCCTTGTACTTTGGGGGATATGGAGTTTCCTAGATGCTTATGTGATTTAAGGGCTAGTATAAAACTTATGCCATTTTCTATCTTTAAGAAGTTGGGTTTAGATGATGTTAAACCTACTTCAATGGTCTTGCAATTGGCACATAGTAGAGGATGTGCTAATTAAAGTGGATAAATTCATTTTGCCCACTGATTTTGTGATTTTAGATTTTGCTTATGATGTTAAATGCCCATTGATTTTAGGAAGACCATTTATGCGAATTGGTAGGGCATTAGTTGATATTTATGAGGGGACTTTGGTTTTAAGAGTAGGGGAGGATGATGTAGAATATCACATGGAAAAAGCACTTAAATACCCTATGGATGAGAATGTGTTCATGAAAATTGATGTCATTGATGCTTGTGTGCTAGAAGTTTTGGATAAAACAGGTAAAGAAGAGGTCAATTTTGAGGAAAAAGTGCAAGGAGAGGTGGAGCAAGAGAGCTTAAGGCCAGAACTATTGTATCGAAATGAGGTACCTTTGCCACCATCCATTGTAAGTCCTCCTAATGTTGAGTAAAAAGAATTACTAAGCCATTTGAGGTATGTATTTCTTGGTTCCAATAGCACTTTACCTATCATTGTATCCAATAAGCTCACTAATAAGAAAGAGTCTTTGTTGTTAGAAGTGGCTAGAAAGAGGATCAAAAGTATAGGTTGGCAAATTTCTGATTTAAATTGAATTAGTCTCAATGTTGTGATGCATATGATTAATATGGAGGATGATTATCAACCTAAGGTTGATAGACAAATGAGACTTAACCCTAATATGAAGGAGGTAGTTAAAAAGAAAGTCATTAAATCATTAGATACTGGCATTATCTATTCAATTTCAGATAGTGCATGGGTGAGTCATATACATTGTGTGCCAAAGAAAGGGGGTATGGCGGTAGTAAGAAATGAGAATGGAGATTTAATCCCTATACGAACCATCACGGGTTGGAGGGTTTGTATAGATTATAGGAAGTTGAATGCAACTACTAGGAAAGATCATTTTCCTTTGCCCTTTATAGATTAAATGTTAGAGAGAACAGCTGCCCATTCTCATTATTGCTTCTCATTGGAGAGATAACCAATAGAAATTGGTTGGGGGTCAAAACCACCAAATTAATATCCTACTTTTCTTAATCGAATAAACTTGTGATAGCAGAAAGTAAGGATGATCCCACATGGAATGGCAGGGATTTAATTCTTCTGTAGAACAAATAAATGAGAATTAATTTGGGTAGATCAATTTTAAAACAATTAAAGCAATAATAATTTCAAGAAATAATCAGTAAAAACATTCACAATCAAAAGACTAATCTTAATTCCAATTATTCACTTGATCATTGATTCATAAATAATTTCTTGCCACTTTTCACCAAACCGGTTATAGTTGTTAAAAGACACTTTTACAACCAATCCTTTCTTAATTATAAAGTAGCTAGGAGATGCTCTATGACTAATTCTAATTATTAAATAACCATAGGTGATGCTCCTGCAGTTTAATTCAATAATAACATTAAGAATTAGAACGACCCAATTCTAACCAATAAACATAAGACACTTGATTTATTTAAGCTAGGTTATTTTATTTCTTAAGATAATTTAAACATGTGCTAGGCATAAAAATATCTTATTTACCACCTAACTATAGATTAATAAGACAATTACATTTTAAATAACCTGTATGGCAATATATAATTCCTATATGCACAATGGCACCTATTGCAACAATTAAGGGAATTATAATGGTCATGAAGTTACAGGAATAAAATGAGTAGTGAAAACAGTAAGAAAATAGTGAAAACACTTAGATCTCATAAGTAAAATAACTGGAAATTTGACTAACTTTCAATTGAGAGTAAGAAAACTCAGCCATTCATAGTTATGATGAAAGCACAAGAAAATTGAAAGTAGTAGCTAAAGAAATTTTTTAGTAGGGATACTAGAAGTATACTACTTTCTCTTTAAATATAGACCATATTCTAACAAAATCATTAAATAAAAGGAAAGAAATATCACAGTGTAGACACCGGGTCCTGAGTAAGCCTAGATCGAAGTTACCCAATGATGATAATTGCCTTCACAGGCTTAAAAGGTTAAAAGTGATGGTTTTCTCGTCAAATTTGCATTTTATAGTGAAAAATTAAAAAAATAATAAAAAATATTAAAAAAAATTAATTTTAAAAAATGGGGGCTTAAAATTATGGTGTTTTTAGTCAATTTAAAATTTAAAAAAATAGAAAAAAAATAAAAAATAAAAAAAAAATTCGGACCGCGAGTGTCGGGCGCGGCAGCGTGCCTGCGGCAGCGCGCTGGCGCCCAGGCGCCCATCGCGCAGCGAGCGCAAAAGGCGACGCTCAGCGTCGCCGATGCTGCGCGCCGCTAAAGGTGCGCGCAGCATCGCGCACGCTGAGCGCCGCACGGAGCGCTCGTGCGCGAGCGCCAGCGCGCGGACTTCGCGCGATTCTCGCCTCGCCGCGTGAGTGCCCGTCGCTCTATAGCGACGGGCAGCGCCTTCTATGGCGACGGCCTCCTGGCCGTCGGTACAGGGTCTGTTACCTATTTTCCTTTTTTCCAGCTTTTTTCCGATTTTTTCACCCAAAAATCCGTTTTTTATCCCATTTTTTTGGGGTTTTTGACTTCAAATTAAATTCTAAAATATTTTTTTAGGTAATTAAATAATAAAACTTGATTTTATCATTAAAAATAAAATAATTTTGGGTTAAAATAGGTTTTTTTCCTTAATTAAATTAGGGCAACCTATTTTATCCTATAAATAGTTTATGATGAAATCAAAAGAGTTCCTTCTCTCCACATTTTTTTTAGACCAGATTTTTCTCTTCATCTTCATCTTCTTGTTCCACCAAAAATTCCAGATTTATGCCCCAACCAAAAATCAAAAAGAAAATCAATTGTTTCATTCTTTTTTCAACATAATTTCTTCTAAACATATTTTTTAGAGGAAGTTTTGTTGTTTGATTTAATTTTTGAGACAAATAGAATAATTATTTGTTCTCAAAATTATTTTTAATCTTTTATTTTGTGTTCAATAAAACTTTTTCATTGATTTTGTTTTGAATATCTTTTTGATAAAAATTTGATTTTGAGACAAATAAAATAATTGTTTGTCATCAAAATCTAATTTTTATTTGATAAAACTTCAATCAATTTTTCTTTATTTTAATCAATAAAACTTTTTTTTGATCAAAACCATTTCTTTAGGCAAAGGTATCAATTCTTTGTTCTTAAAGAATTTTTGATCATTTTTATTTTCATGTTTCTTGGAATAAAATTCCAACATTTTCATAATATTTCACTCTAATATTGTGAATCATCAAACAAAGAAATCAATCATCACTTTTCCTTCATCAAATCCAATATTCTGAGGGTAAATATTCTTGGCTCCATTTCAATTTCTATTTTATTTAATTTATTCATGTATATTTTATTGTTTTTATTGATCTATTTATTGTTTTAATCTATTCATTTGTTGTATTGATTTTATATTTGTTCCATTTAATTGTTTATACATGATATGATTTTTATTCACATAAATATTGATTGTTTATTAATTTTAACATGTAATTAATTTATTTCACTTTAATTCATCATTATTTTTAACATGTAATTAATAAATTCATTTTAATTAATCTTTTTGCCATGTAAATGGTTTATATCATTTGTGAACATATTTAATTAATCATATTGTTTAGTTAATTGTTTTCATCATTCTTTAATTGTTTTCATTTATTATTCTTTTCTTTATTATTTTATATATTCTTTGATTCGTTTATCTTCATCATCATTGTTATCATGTTCATATTTTTACATGTATTTTTTAATTAACATGTTTTATTTTATCCTCATCACATCATTTAATCATTTATCACATATAATGCATGTTTCTCATTTCATTTTGGTTTGTTAATATTTTTGATTCCATTATCATTCTTTTCATATCACCTTATTTTATTTTAATTTGTTATTCATTATTTTGTATGTTTAATTGATTTAATCACTAACATTATTTTATTTGTACTTTGTTTTTATGTCTAAACTCATTTTTTTCGCTTGAACGTTTTTTGCGAGCACATCGGGAGGTCCAAAAAGGCTCGTTTGGTTTGTAATATTTTATTTAATTTTGCCATATAATTTTCTTGTAAAATTATTTATTTAGGCTCGCTAAAAAGAAAATCACAAAAACGTTTTTAATAATTAACTTGACATTCTTTTTCTAAATAAAAATGGGACCAATGTCCTAGTTTTTCATACCCAAATAAATCATCACATCAAAATTGTTTCATAATAAATATGCATGCGAGGACCAATGTTCTCACTATTAATGAATAACCCGTTTTATGCATGTATTTGACCTTTATAAATGGGAGTTGTATTCCGCTCCTAGTGTTATTGTAATTTGTTTTTAAATGCTTTATTTTGGATTTTGCTTACATTTACCGCTTTCGATATGAATGATTGCGCCTTTAAATTAAAATTGCATTGTGTGGAAAGTTGATGAAACAATGAATTCAAAACTTAATTATAATATTAATCAAGGTACGAATAAATGAGAAGTCCCGAACCCTGCTCTGGTCTTTGGGCTCAAGAGGCTAGAGGTTATCCTCCAAGACACCTCTTGTGTCACGAGACTTAGACGTTAATCCTAGGCCTCATGGCCCAATATGGATAAAATGCGCAAGTCTTAGGCTCTCCGAGGCGAGAGAAACTTTCCCAATGTTCTATTGGGTGGCGACTCCATGAAACCTCCTTGTTGCCCAACATAGACGCACTTGCGATTTATCGCAAACTGTTGACGGACCCACAAATGCCCCGATCGCCCACGTACGGGCGGCCGCGGGGATCCGGCGCGCGTCACAGTGGCGACTCCACTGGGGACATACTCGAGACTTCTATTCGAAAGTACCTTGATTAAAAATCATAATTGAGTTTTAATTTAAAAATTTCATCTTCTTTCAAAACTGCATTACATCTCATTAGAGCCTTAGATCTATGCTAGTTTGGTCCCTCTTTTAGCCCCGGTGCGTTCCTGAAGCACGACCTCATTTTCACTCAATTTGGGGAAGTGTTAAGGATAATCACCAGCCCAAGCCTCGTACCTCAATGGTATATCAAATGGTGACCCGATTGGTCGTTATGCTCGTGATGAGATAGACCCGTCGTGCAGGGATCATGCTTGGGTAGCCCTAAAGTAACACCACCCTTTGACCAAAGCTCATGTAATGGCAATAGATACTTCCCTTAGGTGATATGAACCGTAATACCTTGCTTGCTATGTTGATCATTTTGTATTGGACAAACCCAAATAATCTGATTGGTCACCTAATCAAAGGCTTTCATGCCCCGATAGGCCCATGTCAACTTATTCGGGCTGCCTAAATACATAACGATCATAACCCATGTGCTTGCACATTAGATAAGAGATGTTATGATGCCGGTTTTCCACCGAGCACCATATGCATCCATTGGGTTCCCCGCTAACCCATGGATCAAACCCACCTAGGAAAGAGACCGCATTACCTCGTGTGTGGGAGTAATAAGGTTGGAAGGCTTTACTTGCTTGCATGTGATTGTAAATGTTGCATAGCTCACTATCATGCATTGTATATGTCATTCATGCATCATCCTAACAATCTAATTTTTTTCAGCCATCATAGATTCATCTAAGTGGACTAGAGGTTCCGACGGTCGGTTAATAAGGACAAATCTGCTCTTTGAGTTACCGGAACAAGTGTCTGATTGGGATTCTGAGTCATTCTCATCAATCAGTGAATCCTCTCTAGAGCCACCAATGGCAGAAGAAACCGAAGCACTGACCACTCAGGACCTAGCTAGGAGGCTAGAGGATTTTGAACGAAGAATGATGGATATGATGGGTGCCATGGCTGAAAGGATTGCCCATCCACTTGCTGCCCCACAGCCGCCTACTGCTCTACAACCAAAGGCAGCCCCTCCTCGGGGGCAAGCCGAACCACCTGCTGGTGGGGAGGCTCCCTTCGTTGGAGCTGCTGCTCGCCAACCCAACAATGAGCACAGAGCTGCCGCACACATCGAGCCAAGAGCGAAAAGGATTCATAACCCCAACGATGATTTCCTGATGGAAGAGGAAGAAGAAGTGGTGCCGATAGTCCACCAAGCTGCAAGGCCCAGAGCACCCAGAGTAGAGGATGAAGCTCTAAGAGGTATGAGACAGCAGATCGAAGCTATCACCCGCATGCTATCAGCTGGAAAGGGGGTCAACCCAGAAGACAGAGATCTAGGGGATGAAGAGCTGTTGCCCCAAAGATTCAAGATGCCCGAGCTTTCGAAGTTTGATGGCACCTCTGACCCATCCGCCCACATCAAGCAGTACACCCTGGTCATGAAAGGCACAGGGCTGAGCAAGAAGCAGAAGGTGGAATATTTCTGCCTTAGTCTGGTGGGCCCGACGGTTGACTGGTACCACGGGTTGGATAGGAGGTCCAAAGAGGACTGGGACCTTTTGACCGAAGAATTCATGAAGCAGTACGACTGCAGCACCAGGATGGAGGTCACCCTAAAAGACCTCGAGCTTCTACAGCAGAAGAATGATGAGTCATTCCATGAGTACCTTACAAGATGGAGAAACAGGGTCATGGAGATGAAGAGGAAGCCTGACACTGCAGACCAAATCAGGTTGTTTATCAGAAACTCATGCCCTTACTTAAGGGACTTGCTCAGTTTTAAGGGGCTCAAGGACTGGGAGTCGCTTAAGGATATCGCTATAGAAGTTGAGGCGGCTTACCTGGCAAAGAAAGCAAGTCAAAATAACTTTGCTGGGAAAGGCTATGGGAACCAGTCGGGATTCAAATCTGGAGGTGCTGGGGGCAGCAACAGCAGAAACGGTAGGACAGCAGAGGTCTCAGCTACTGGAGTTGGGCAGGGTCAAAGATACTACTCCAACTTAGGCCGCTCTCTATCCTGGGTACTGGAGAAACTAATGAAAGAAGGCAAGTTATAGCCTTTGCCATCTAGGCCAGCCTTGAGTCAGGGACAGCCGGGACATAGAGTTGATCAGTACTGCGCTTACCACCAGCACACCGGCCATTTGACTGACCATTGCCGTATTCTGAGAAACAAGATCCAGGATCTCATTGACACCAATCAGATCACAGATCCTGAGAAGAGAGAAAAGAAGAAGAAGGCAGGCTACAACGCAGTCCCTCCACCGCAAACATGATCGTGTCTTGCAGTCCACTAGTGATATTGCTTTTGGATGCTGGAATCTTTTTATTTTTGGAACTTTTTAATTTTCTGTTTATAATAAAGAGAACAATTTTGCTTATTTGTATGGCATTTCTATTGATTTCATTTCGCATGATCATAACAAATTAACTTTGGCATTAATTCAAATAATATGACTGCAATTAATCTCGGAAACTTTGGGGAACCCAAAGAAAATCTTGATAGCATCTAATATAACTCCTGTAGAGAGAGAGAAAAAACTAGTTGCAATTAGGGGACTGGATGGAAACTCACTAAGAGCACTAGAACCTTTCTGATTACCCGTCAAAGCGATCCCTGGATAAGACGGAACCTAGAAAATGATTTAGGCACTATTTCTTTGCACAGCTCTCTAAATGACCATTTCCTACCCTCACTTCACAATCGCTTGCTAGCCCATTGAGCCTTTATGAAGGTATGCTGAATGCGTACCAATTTTGTTGTTACACACATTAAAACTATCCCCTCGCCTAAAATGATTTTGGCTTCCCCTTAGAAGAGTGGCCGCTCTAAAAAGGATGGATGAACGTTTTGACAATTAACAATTTCTTCGTGGGTTATCGAAATTGCCTTGGTAAGGGCGAGGTTACACTTTGAAAAAAAAAACAAAAGACCTCAAAACAGTAACCAATTGACTAGTTTCAATAATTACCCTTTTATTGTTATTCTGATCTCAAGGAGCTAAAAATGTTACCGAGCCCAAATTCAAGAATACCTTTGTATATACAACTGAGCTGAGAATGGTTCATCCATCAGTCGAGAAAATATTGCGGCCATTTTTCTCTAGCGACCTGATCCTCCTTTGACAGCCATCTACCTAAGCCTGACATTACAACCCAAGTAAGACCTCTTGATTCTTGGTTCAGTCTTATCCAATTAGCGGAGATGACCTTCTAAAGAGGTTTGGTACGTAAAAAGAGGCTTATGGTGTTTCTTGAGCTTCAAGCGAGGAGCCACGAGTGCATTCATGCATTCGAGTTAAGTCTCGTCCCCAAAGTTGCATCTAGAATTCGCATTCAAAGAAAAAGATTAAGAGATGAGAGGAAATCTTCAATCATTAAACCCGAGAGGGCTGATTGATAACAGGAGTTTGATGCTTTCAAGATCTATCTTGAGATTAGCTAAAGTCTTGTATTTTTTAAAATCAATGCCAAAATAATGATCATGTTTAATGAAATCAAATTGAAACACATGCATTTATGCAATGATGTGATCAGAGTATTGTACCCTGTGTGATCAAACTCATGTATCTGCCTACCCTCTGCTACTCTCAGCACACAAACGCTTCAGCCGATTCATCCTGTTATCAGATGTGCAAAATCAAGCTCATGCAACCATGTCTTAAGACTCCCGAAAGATTCTTGCCAACAACTTCAGCAATCCTCAAAAAAAAAAAAAAAAGATAAAAAAAGCCGTTAGAGTGAAAACCGTAACTGGCGCTCTAAGCAAAACTAGGCAAAAGGATAGGGTGAAAACCTGAAAACAGGCAGTCTGTCCTTCAAAAAAAGAAGAAAGAGAAAAGCCGCTGGATTGGGTTGGGTCCATTCCAGGCAAAAAAATAAGGCACAGGGTTATGTGAAAATCCACAAAGGACGCATCTCCCACTAAGAAAAGCTAGTGTGAAAATCCACAAGGGACGCACTACCTTCAATTAATGACTACAGGTACCGGGTGAGAATCTCACAATCCCAAAGGGCATGAAATTCAAAAGCAGCTCAAAAGGCATCAATTATATCGCAAATCGCAGCTAGCCCGGCATCATCTTCGAGTTCACATAGATGAATTTTTATGCTGCATTCCTGCATTACTCATGCATTTCACTTGCATGCTCACCATTTTTGCATAGTTTAGTTTCCTTATTTTGCAGAAAGAAAGGCTTGAGGCGGACACCGGCAAAAGCCGAGTGATGACATCGGTCAAATCATCAATCAAAACCTCAACTCATTCATCAATCCAGACATCGATCAAAACATATATCCAAGCCTCAACTCAATCATCAATCCACATACCAGCTTAATCATCAATCCAAGCAAATCAAAGACTTCTCAGGGAGCAGCAAATCAAAGACTTCTCAGGGAGCAGAAAACCAAAGACTTCTTAGGGAGCAGTAAACCGAAGACTTCTCAGGGAGCAGAAAATCGAAGACTTCTCAGGGAGCAGAAAATCGAAGACTTCTCAGGGAGCAGCAAACCGAAGACTTCTCAGGGAGCAGAAAATCGAAGACTTCTCAGGGAGCAGCAAACCGAAGACTTCTCAGGGAGCAAAAAACCAAAGACTTCTCAGGGAGCAGCAAACCGAAGACCTCTCAGGGGGCAAACGATAAGCAAACCGAAGACTTCCCAGGGAGCAGCAAATCGAAGACTTCTCAGGGAGCAGAAAACCGAAGACTTCTCAGGGAGCAGCAAACCGAAGACTTCTCAGGGAGCAGAAAATCGAAGACTTCTCAGGGAGCAGCAAACTGAAGACCTCTCAGGGGGCAAACGAGCAGAAAATCGAAGACTTCTCAGGGAGCAGCATATCGAAGACCTCTCAGGGGGCAAACAATCAATGAACCGAAGACCTCTCAGGGGGCAAACAATCAATGAACTGAATACCTCTCAGGGGGCAAATGGCAAAGAACTGAAGACCTCTCAGGGGGAGCACAGTTCCAAAATTCACAGCGGTTAGCACGATGGCGGCACAACCCACAAGAGGTTGGCATGACCACAGGACTACCAATTCACAGCGGTTAGCACGATGGCGGCACAACCCACAAGAGGTTGGCACGACCACGGCACTACCAATTCACAGCGGTTAGCACGATGGCGGCACAACCCACAAGAGGTTAGCACGACCACGGCACTACCAATTCACATAGGTTAGCACGATGGCGGCACTACCCCCAAGAGGTTAGCACGACCACGGCATTACCAGCTACAACCAAAAGACAGCAACAGCTATCATCATAATTCCATCAAGCAGGAAAGACGGCCGACTCAGGTACGCGTCTCTTTCCTTTTCTTCTTTGAGTTTAGGCTCACCTAGGCACTAGTGTACTAGATTCCCCTAAACTGGGGGCAACTGTAGACACCGGGTCCTGAGTAAGCCTAGATCGAAGTTACCCAATGATGATAATTGCCTTCACAGGCTTAAAAGGTTAAAAGTGATGGTTTTCTCGTCAAATTTGCATTTTAGAGTGAAAAATTAAAAAAATAATAAAAAATATTAAAAAAAATTAATTTTAAAAAATGGGGGCTTAAAATTATGGTGTTTTTAGTCAATTTAAAATTTAAAAAAATAGAAAAAAAAATAAAAAATAAAAAAAAATTTCGGACCGCGAGTGTCGGGCGCGGCAGCGCGCAGGCGCGCTGGCGCCCAGGCGCCCATCGCGCAGCGAGCGCAAAAGGCGACGCTCAGCGTCGCCGATGCTGCGCGCCGCTAAAGGTGCGCGCAGCATCGCGCACGCTGAGCGCCGCACGGAGCGCTCGTGCGCGAGCGCCAGCGCACGGACTTCGCGCGATTCTCGCCTCGCCGCGTGAGTGCCCGTCGCTCTATAGCGACGGGCAGCGCCTTCTATGGCGACGGCCTCCTGGCCGTTGGTACAGGGTCTGTTACCTATTTTCCTTTTTTCCAGCTTTTTTCCGATTTTTTCACCCAAAAATCCGTTTTTTATCCCATTTTTTTGGGGTTTTTGACTTCAAATTAAATTCTAAAATATTTTTTTAGGTAATTAAATAATAAAACTTGATTTTATCATTAAAAATAAAATAATTTTGGGTTAAAATAGGTTTTTTTCCTTAATTAAATTAGGGCAACCTATTTTATCCTATAAATAGTTTATGATGAAATCAAAAGAGTTCCTTCTCTCCACATTTTTTTTAGACCAGATTTTTCTCTTCATCTTCATCTTCTTCTTCCACCAAAAATTCCAGATTTATGCCCCAACCAAAAATCAAAAAGAAAATCAATTGTTTCATTCTTTTTTCAACATAATTTCTTCTAAACATATTTTTTAGAGGAAGTTTTGTTGTTTGATTTAATTTTTGAGACAAATAGAATAATTATTTGTTCTCAAAATTATTTTTAATCTTTTATTTTGTGTTCAATAAAACTTTTTCATTGATTTTGTTTTGAATATCTTTTTGATAAAAATTTGATTTTGAGACAAATAAAATAATTGTTTGTCATTAAAATCTAATTTTTATTTGATAAAACTTCAATCAATTTTTCTTTATTTTAATCAATAAAACTTTTTTTTGATCAAAACCATTTCTTTAGGCAAAGGTATCAATTCTTTGTTCTTAAAGAATTTTTGATCATTTTTATTTTCATGTTTCTTGGAATAAAATTCCAACATTTTCATAATATTTCACTCTAATATTGTGAATCATCAAACAAAGAAATCAATCATCACTTTTCCTTCATCAAATCCAATATTCTGAGGGTAAATATTCTTGGCTCCATTTCAATTTCTATTTTATTTAATTTATTCATGTATATTTTATTGTTTTTATTGATCTATTTATTGTTTTAATCTATTCATTTGTTGTATTGATTTTATATTTGTTCCATTTAATTGTTTATACATGATATGATTTTTATTCACATAAATATTGATTGTTTATTAATTTTAACATGTAATTAATTTATTTCACTTTAATTCATCATTATTTTTAACATGTAATTAATAAATTCATTTTAATTAATCTTTTTGCCATGTAAATGGTTTATATCATTTGTGAACATATTTAATTAATCATATTGTTTAGTTAATTGTTTTCATCATTCTTTAATTGTTTTCATTTATTATTCTTTTCTTTATTATTTTATATATTCTTTGATTCGTTTATCTTCATCATCATTGTTATCATGTTCATATTTTTACATGTATTATTTAATTAACATGTTTTATTTTATCCTCATCACATCATTTAATCATTTATCACATATAATGCATGTTTCTCATTTCATTTTGGTTTGTTAATATTTTTGATTCCATTATCATTCTTTTCATATCACCTTATTTTATTTTAATTTGTTATTCATTATTTTGTATGTTTAATTGATTTAATCACTAACATTATTTTATTTGTACTTTGTTTTTATGTCTAAACTCATTTTTTTCGCTTGGGCGTTTTTTGCGAGCACATCGGGAGGTCCAAAAAGGCTCGTTTGGTTTGTAATATTTTATTTAATTTTGCCATATAATTTTCTTGTAAAATTATTTATTTAGGCTCGCTAAAAAGAAAATCACAAAAACGTTTTTAATAATTAACTTGACATTCTTTTTCTAAATAAAAATGGGACCAATGTCCTAGTTTTTCATACCCAAATAAATCATCACATCAAAATTGTTTCATAATAAATATGCATGCGAGGACCAATGTTCTCACTATTAATGAATAACCCGTTTTATGCATGTATTTGACCTTTATAAATGGGAGTTGTATTCCGCTCCTAGTGTTATTGTAATTTGTTTTTAAATGCTTTATTTTGGATTTTGCTTACATTTACCGCTTTCGATATGAATGATTGCGCCTTTAAATTAAAATTGCATTGTGTGGAAAGTTGATGAAACAATGAATTCAAAACTTAATTATAATATTAATCAAGGTACGAATAAATGAGAAGTCCCGAACCCTGCTCTGGTCTTTGGGCTCAAGAGGCTAGAGGTTATCCTCCAAGACACCTCTTGTGTCACGAGATTTAGACGTTAATCCTAGGCCTCATGGCCCAATATGGATAAAATGCGCAAGTCTTAGGCTCTCCGAGGCGAGAGAAACTTTCCCAATGTTCTATTGGGTGGCGACTCCATGAAACCTCCTTGTTGCCCAACATAGACGCACTTGCGATTTATCGCAAACTGTTGACGGACCCACAAATGCCCCGATCGCCCACGTGCGGGCGGTCGAGCGGGCGGCCGCGGGGATCCGGCGCGCGTCACACACAGCCTTTAATTCCTTAAAAATCCTAACTTCATATTTGATAAAACATTTAATTCAAATTCTAAATATTCAGATTCAAATTCCAAAATCCTTAAAAGAAACTGCAAAATTTATCTACTCTGAATCCAAAGCGTCCTTTATGCACGTTGCTTAAGCTATGTCCATAGTCAACTGATTGATTCCTCATAACACAAAATCTAGAATAACTGTTAAAATGCTAATCTTTTCCTTTTATTTGCTACAACCTACCAACAACAAAAAATCCTAATAAATAAATGCATTCCAACAATAATATCCTCAAAATCAAATCAATAATGGGCAAATATAATGCATAAAATGCATTTTAATAGAAATGACATGAAGATAAAAAGAGTCCTCAACAGATCAGAATGTGGTTAACCATCTCACAAAAGCACTACCCTAGAGCAAGTTCGATCATCATATGCATTCCATGGGCATACGGCACATGGGTGATTGGCTCTAGTGCAAGTGAGAGATTGTTAGTATGATGCCCTAAAGCCCATGTAATAGGAATGTATTTCATGTATATTATGAAATTTGCTATTAATTAAAGGCATTATTCATTATATAATATTATGTTTATTACATGTGTTTGATATAATTTTAAACGATTTAATAAAGTTCTAGGTATATAGACATAATGCAAAGGGATTCATGAAGTGTTTATGATATGAATTTTCCTATTGCATGCAAATATGTTAATACCTAAATTGTCCATAGCCATAGTATTAACAAGATGGAACAATGTTAAAATGGATAGACTAGCACATGTTATACTTCTTGATTGGGTCAAGTAGTAGTTCTCATGAGTTACAAGTATGGTAATGCTTGAAGTTAACATATAGATGCTTGTTTGAGAAATAAGTACATTTGAGATTCGCTAACATAGATACTCGATCTATGTCAGTTAAAAATCTCTTTATATTAGTGGTGCAAGTGTCCTAAGACTCGAGGTCATTATGGTAATATCAAGTGGGACTTCTTGTACTTTGACTCCTATGCTTTTACTCCTTCCATGATGTATGCATAGTTTGGTGATTGGGTATAGTATAAACTGTTTAGAGGTAGTTGAATTACCAACATAGAATTTACCGCCCCATGTGAGAGTGGTGAATTTATCTCGCCATTCTTGTATTTATTTATTCGAAAATCTTTAGCCAAAGTAGAAATGCAAGGTGAATGTGATTCACTAGGGTATTTTGGAAATACAAATAAAAGTATAAGTATGAAGATATTTAGGTTTATGGAGTTTGACATTAATCCATAACTCTAAACCTAAATGAGATACAAGGATTATGAAATGAGTAATTGCACGGTAACTAGATATGGAAGGAATAAGTCGATTAGCATTAACTTGTCATTTGGGTAGTCATAATACTTGACTAGAAGTTTCTCATAGCTTGTACAATAATATATGAAATTATTGATAGAGATTTGTAAAATAATTTAAAGAGTTTAAATCAGACAAATTAGAATTTATCAGTATATCCTGTACTGTCAACATGTATAGAAACACAAAGGGTCACATATAATAGAAATAAAGCATGATATACAATACAATGAATGAGTTAGACATATGATATTTAGGAAACTTATAGAGAAAATATTATTTGGGCCTCAATTGATCAAGCCATAATTGTTATGGGCTTAATTGAAGAGATTAAAGGACTTAATTAAATATGTTATAAAAGTTATGATTTAATTAATTAAGTTAGAGGAAATTACATGAAATAGCAAGTTTTTGACTTTCTTTTCAAAAATATATCCCTTTTTTAAAATCTTTCATAAATATCATTTTTTAAATTTTTATTTTCATAAATACAACATTCTTTTTTCCTTTTTTGTTTTTGTTTTTTACTCTCCTCGCCGGCGAGGCCATACAGCCATGGCTCTGCAACTGCAGCGGCAGGCTCCATTTTCTTCTATTTCATCCAATTCTTCGTCTTTATTTTCTAGAGGATTCAAATTCTTAGTCCCTAAAACTCGAAAATTCCATCTCAGTAAAGATGCCCCAATTCTCGTTGTTCTTTTCAGCGTTCTCTTTCTCATTCTCTGTTGGATTTTAGTAAGGTGAGCACAAGGGTTAAATGCTTGTGGATTTTAGGATTTGGCATTTGATCTTTCTCTTTCTGCGCTTTTGGGAGATAACATCTACAACTTCAGGGAACTGCTTGCTCATCCTATTGTAAGAATTTCTCTGAGTTTCTTTTATTTGCTTAATGGGTTTGATACTTAACATCTTCGTTGCCAGTTATGCGAATTCTCTTCCTTGCTAAATTATTGAGCATCTACTTGAATACTATTACATGATCAATAAAAAAGGAAACTTGTGCTGCTGAAGTTACTCTGGTTAATAATGAGGCTCAGATTTTCATTTGTTTTAGTTGTTGTTGCATTTGGTTGTTGGCTGAACTGCTAGGATGTGTGAAGATCGTGGCTATGAAAATTGATAAGTGAGAGAGGCCAAGAAAAGTTAGGGGAAAATGGTATGCCGTTGGGGGTTCGGTGAACTGATTAATGTTATTGTATGAACAGAGTGTGGGTTTTAAAGTGGAATACTAAAGTTTGCACATGTTTTCATGAAAATAATGACACTTTCATCTGTCTTACAGCCATTCCACATTTCATTGATGTCGTGTTTAATGGAGAAGTTGTCATGCTCCTCCTTGGTCTATGCAGGTCTTTCTCTCTCTCTGTCTCTCTCATGTTTCTGCTTCTGATGTTGAGCTGGGTGTGTGGAATGTAGATTATTTTGATTAGTTCTTACATAAAACAAGTTGAATGTTCTTAATGGCAGTATCCTGTTATGTGATCCTAGTTTTGTACCTACTGGATCTTTCCATTCGGATAGGCATGATGATATTACAGCCTTCAAAGTTGAAGCTCAAAATGAGGTTGTAAGTTTGAACTCTGAACCAAGCCAAGTGATTTAAGAATGTGACCAACATTGTCAACCTTTCCAACTTGTTTTATGAACCTGGTTGCTGTAATTCAATTGTTCTTATGTTTTTAATTATTTTATGTTCATGGGATTTAATCCAGTTAACTCACCATTTTATTTTAACAAAATGGTAAACAATATAACTAGCACTGGACTCTGTAAACAATAACAGCCTCTTATGGCTTATAGCTATTTGTAATATTTTGCCATTTCTTTCTGGGTAAGCTGTTTGTCTTTATATTGTGCTTGACCATATCATTTGATTTTTTGCTCTTATTAGTTTGAAGAGTGTTATCTATCATTTTCGAGGGAATAGAGAATTTGCCCGGCTGAGAATTGGTTTGTCTGAAACCTCATTTTTTTTTGTTGTGTTACTTGAATGCCTCCTAATATCTAGACATCTTAAATTTAATTTGAAGGAATTGGGAGGCCTCCAGGTCAAATGGATCCAAAAGCATTTTTGTTGCAGAAGTTCAATGCAAAAGATCAGGAACGAGTAAGCTTGTCTTTGAAAACCATTGATAAAGTTGGCTATCACTGCAATTCTATCTTCTGATAGAGCCTGGCTTGGTTATACATGTTCAGTTGCTGCAAGAGCATTATTTCATTTCTGATCTAATGATGTTTGTATGTTTTCCTTGCTACAAGATTGATGCTGCTATACCAGAGGGAGTTGCTGGATTGAAGTCCATTTTGTCTAAAGGCTTCACAAAGACTGCAAGATGCTTCAATCAAGAACAGAAATATAAGCACATAAGATTGCAGACGATGCCAACATAGCAAGTGTAGTTATTAGATTTCTCACATATAATTCCTAACTCTATTCTGATTGGAGATGCTTTTCAGAATATGAGATGGCCTTCTTTTTTTTTTGAGGGAAAATATGCGTCTGACAAAATACTTATACTGCTAAAATTACAATTACTACCCAATTCTTGAGCTTTCTCCTTCACATTCATAATACCAGTGTATTCACAGATAGAAGCGTGTTATATTCATTGGTTTTATACTTTAGACTGTTTCTAACTGTACATAATTTTGTTTTTTAAATTCTTGATTGAAGGCCTACATTAAGCTTACACTTAGCACTTGCATACTCAGTCAGCACCCTCAGTTTGATTGTTGAGAAAATTTATATTGATGTATACAAGAAATTGTAAGGTCTATTTTGTATGAGGTCAAATTTAGGTACATTATAACGAAATCCATTAAAAACTAGTTGTACATTCAATAGATTTGTAAATTAAATTACACTCCTTCCCTTCTAAAAATAGTGGGTCCACTTTTTTTTTTTTTTAAGTCTTATCCAGAATATATTATGAATTACTTATAATATTCTTATTTAATTTTTTAATAATCAATAAATTTATATTCAATTATTTATACTATTACATACTAGTATTAGTTATTATTTTAATTTTTATTATAATAATAATTATAAATGATATAAATGAATGGTATAATTAGTAAATAATTAGTTATAACAACAATTAACTTCTTTGTAAAAATAGCAGTTGGCCTATCAAAACTTGTGATCAACAATAATAGTAGCAGTATATGCATAATATATATCTAGTACACATTTAATATACGCACTATATATATATTTAGTATACATATAGTATACGCATTATATACATCTAGTATACGCATAATATATATCTAGTACATATCTAGTATGCGCACAATATACATCTAGCATACACACAATTTACATCTAGTATACGCACTATATACATCTAGTATACGCATAATATATATCTAATACACATATAGGATACGCACTATATACATCTAGTATACACACAATATACATCCAGTATACGTATTATATCCATCTAATATACGCACAATATACATCTATACACATCTAATATACGCACAATATATATCTAGTACACATCTAATATATGTATAATATACATCTAATACACATCTAGTGTACGCACTATATATATCTAGTATACGCACAATTTACATCTAGTATACGCACTATATACACCTAGTATACGCATAATATACATCTAGTACATATTTAGTATACGTACAATATACATCTAGTGCACATCTAGTATACGCATAATTTACATCTAGTATACGCACTATATATATCTAGTATACGCATAATATATATATAGTACACATCTAGTATACACACTATATACATATACTATATGCACAATATACACTTAGTATACATCTAGCATATGCATAATATACATCTAATACACATATAGTATACGCACAATATACACAATATACATCTAGTACACATCTAGTATAAGCATAATATATATCTAATGCACATCCAGTATATTGTACCGTATACTATACATATATTGTTCGTATACTAAATGTGTATAGTGAATATATTAGATATGTACTATATGTATATTGTGCGTATATTAGATGTATATAGTGCGTATACTAGATGTATACTAAATATAAGTCTAGTATACATCTAATATAAATATAATATACATGTAGTATACATCTAATAATATAAGTTTAATACACGTCTAGTATACGTCAAATATACGTCTAATATAAGTTTAATATACGTCTAATATACGTCAAATATACGTATAATATAAATCTAATATACGTCTAATATACGTCTAATATATGTCTAATATACATCTAATATACGTCTAATATACATCTAGTATTCGTCTAGTATATGTCTAATATACATCTAATATAAGACTAATATACGTCTAATATAAGTCTGATATACGTCTAGTATAGGTCTAGTATACGTCTAATATACGTATAGTATACGTCTAATATAAGTCTATTATACGTCTAGTACACGTCTAATATACATCTAGTATACATCTAATAGACGTTTAATATACGTCTAATATATATCTAGTATACGTCTAATATAAGTCTAATATACATCTAGTATACGTCTAATATATATCTAGTATACGCATAATATACATCTAGTACATATCTTGTATACGTACTATATCCATTTAGTACACATCTAGTATACGTACTATATCCATCTAGTACACGCCCAATATATATCTAGTATACGCACTATATACATCTAGTATACGCATTATATAAATCTAGTACACATCTAGTATACGCATTATATACATTTAGTATACGTATAATATACATCTAGTACACATCTAGTATATACATAATATACATCTAGTACACATCTAGTATACGTATTATATCCATCTAGTACACATATAATATACGCACTATATCTATCTAGTACACATATAATATACGCACTATATTCATCTAATATACACACAATATACATATAGTACACATCTAGTATATGCACTATATACATGTAGTACACATCTAATATACTATGTAGTACACTATAGACTTGAAGCCAAGCCCTTGGGCTAAAGAAGGGATCCAGAAAGCAATAAAATATATATATATATATATATAAATTATTAAAAAATTGAATTTACTCTAATGAAATGAATGGGAATAATGTAAATTTTATTTATTTTTATTTTCTTTTCATTGTTTGATCCTCTATATGTTTTGACATTCATACCCTTATAATAAAAATCATATTATACCTCATTTCTTTCGACTGTTGTTCATGGCTGGAGGATTATGGCAGTTCATGGGATTTGGCATTTGATGGAAGCGACGGAATAAGAAGGAGAACGCAGGTGTGAAGGGGCTTTCGAACCTATTGCAATCGAAAAAGGGAGAAGAAGAAAAGAGAGGGGAGGGAGACACGCCGGCAGTGGCGGGTGGGGTTCAAATAGTAAAAAGTAGGCTGAATTTCATTTACTTTCTGTACAATTATTTTTAATTCCAATTATACAACAAAGTATCATCAAAGGCTTAAAGAATTTTCATTCTTTCTCCCTTTCCGATGAGCAGGTCATTTAATGACTTTTAAAGTTTACATGTCTTCTTCAATGGGAAAATGATTTAAAATACGTAAAATGAAGCATAACATCCTTCCTCATTATCATTAATTTAATTTATGAACTGCAAATCTCAAGTAAAAACTCTCTCTCTCTCTCTCTCTCTCTCTCTCTCTCTCTCTCTCTCTCTCTCTCTCTCTCTCTCTCTCTCTATATATATATATATATATATATATATATATATATATATATATATATAAACTGCTATTGCATGCTAATAAGACTAAATTGGTCTTACATTTAGAAACATGCAGCAGTTGCTTTGCACATATATAATGTATTAACGCTTTCAATAATAACTTTTTTCTTTCAGATTGAAGCAATCAACTGCGGCAATCTGCAATATGATCTGATGTCGTCTTGAGTTTGCCACCAACTGCGGCAATCTGCATTAAAAGTAATTATGCACATTGTATTTCAAAACCTTTTGGTTTATCTCTCAAGTACTTCTTGTTATATAGTTAATCAAGAAAGTAAGGAATTTGAATTCATGGATCTGAAAATTATGTATTTATTTATCTTTTTAAGGCTAATACATATATATAAAACCGTTGGCATTCGATTTGTTGATTTTGTAGGATCCAGGGCACTTAAATTAAAGAATGAAGCTGGAAGTCAATTAAGCAGTGAGGTGATACCCAAATAAAGCAGAAAAATTTGATGGATTATATATATTCAATTACAGAAAGGTGCAAGCAAGAATCTATGATCTTGTGTTAGCAGATTGAAAATTCTTTTTCAAGAAAACATTTTGGAGCCTTTTCTGAAATATTACTTTAAACCGTAATAGGAATCATCTTCAGAATGATGAAATATATATACATATGTATTTGAAGAATTTGAGCAATGAAATAGGTTTAGCAAATAATTGCAGCGTACTTGAATAACAGGGCAAGTCTCCTTTGGCAGTATAGAGAATTAGAGTTGACAAAAACAAAATTCCTGCCAAAGGAGAATTGCACTAATATTCTCCACTGCTTAACTTCAATTCCTGCTGCTATCTTCTAAGGATCCATGGCTTCTTTTTATTAATGGTAGATTCGCACATTCAGATTGGATATTCGATTATAAAAATCAAATTGGAATTATCCAGCGGATCATTCCATCTGATGAGCTTCTTCTTTCACCTTTCCGTCAAATTAATGGTCCCCTTTTTATTGGATAGGATTCCTTTCTCCTACCTTTTTTCATGCATTTTCACGTAGCTGCATATATGCACGTATATATGGGAACAAATCTTATGCTTTAATATGAGAATAAAAGAGAACATGCTTATGGATTTATGTAAACAAATTTCTGGTTAATCTTTCATCAAATGGAGTTACGAGTCGTCAAATATGTGGCGACTCGTGACTCTATTTATAGCCTTCTGAAATTAGGTGCTGAAAATAGCTCTAGTGCTCCTCTGTTTTTACTGGGGATCTAAGTAGTTTTAATCAATTGAGCAGTTCAAGAAAACTTGTTCCTATTATGACTTGCCTCTACAGAGTAATTGTAAAGTTACCTGATTTGCAGTGGTTTCAATCACCAGCTTCTTTGATGCTTAGGGACATGCTCTTCGACAATAACCTTTTCCCATTAGAATTCTTCATAGTTTTTAGCCATAGCCCTTCATAAATCTTCAACAAATTTAAACACTCAAAAAGAAAAGCATACTTTCAGTAATAGGTTAACAACAGACGTCAAATACTTGAGAATTGAGACATTCATAATAAGCAACTAACAAATGTATTAATAGCACAAAATTAAAAGAAAAAAAAAGAAACAGATGAAGTTAAAATCAGAATTTGATTGACAATAAATTACCTGTGAATCATATTGCTTGTCTTCTTTTCTTAAAACATTCAATTGAAGCCTGTAACATACAAAAATAAAATTTAAAGAAATGAGAAACAAAAGACAAATCAGATTACCAGAGCATTTTCAGCACAAAATTCAATTCTTCAGCACAAAATTCAATTCTGCAACACAAAACAGAGCTTCAAAGAGAATGATTAGCGCGTCTCCAACAGTTCTCGGCGGCGAGCAAATGGAAAGTAGTCAAATAGATTTGGATTGAAGGAGAATAGCCAGTGGTCTCAAAATCGATAGAGAAGGAAAGTGCAGAGGTCTTGAAATCGAAAGAGAGGAAGACTTGCCCGGTGATCGGAAAATTGATAGGAAGCGAGAGTAGCCCGTCAGAGAGAAATGAAATAGGCAGGTGAGAAATAGGAAAGTGATTTTTTTGTTTGATATTTTTATGAAAGTGTTATTTTTGTAAAAAATGTTGTATAAATGAAATTAAGTTTTTAAAACGTTATATATTTGAAATGCCGTGAAAAATGTTGTATAATTATGTTAGAAGCCCATTAAGTTAACCTCAAGGGCTGAAATTAATATGGGCTTATAACCCATATTAATAAATGAGCTAGAATTTAATTAGTTGGATTTGGGCTTGTGAAAGTCAATTAAGCCCAATCCTAGTTAAACCCAACAAAATTAAGCCCATTCCTACACCTAATAGATTTAGGTTTATTATGTAAAATCTAAATAAGATTTTAAGTGTAAGTTATCTCTTATATTCTTACGTTTTTTTTCTTTGAAAAAAATTCCAGCTCCCAAAAAAAATTGAGCTTTTCTCTATATTCTTGGATTAATTCTACTAGACACTGAATTAATTCAAAGCACTGTAAATTGTAGTGAGATTTTCGGGCTGATTTTCTGATGTGGATACATTTGGAGGTTTTTGAGAAATTGGACACTAATGGTTTGTGGGAAGGATAATCAACTGTTCAACAAAAATTTAAGGTGAAAAGTTTTGTACTCTAGCCTAAGATATTTATAATTCCTTTGAAAGATCAATCCTTATTGGATTGTAGCTTTTTTATTTTTTCATTGCATTTGTATGTGATGCATGAGACTTGATCAGTTCCAATAGTGATTACTCCCTTAATATTTGCGAAAGAAAAACTAAAACTTGATTCATTACAAAGTTAAGGGTGTCACAGTTTGGATACTTACAGTTTTCTATGGCCATCCTAATAGGGAAGAAAGGCATATAAGCTGGGCTAATCTTGCAAATTTAGAGTCGAATAGTGACATGGCATGGGCAGTGATGGGAGATTTTAGTGCTTATCTTTTTCCTTCTGAAAAAATTGAAGGTAATGGCCCTGACTACTCTTACATGAATCTTTTTCATAAAGCTGCCGACTTAAATGGCTTAATTAATATTGGGTACTAGGGCTACCCTTTCCCATGGTCCAATAAAAGAAGTGGACCAAACCTTATTGATGAGAGAATCGATAGAGTGCTTGGAAACATGCTAACCTTTTTCCTCAAGCCTTTACGAAGATGCAATTAATTCAGATCATTGCCTTGTATTTCTTGATCTTAACCTATAAAGGAATATAAAAGGTGAGGTAGTTCAAGTTTGAATTGCATTGGATTGATTTAAAGATGTTATTAATAGCACTACAAAAAAACAGTGAATTAGCGACGAAAATTTTTGTCGCTAATTGGGTTATTTTTGTCACTAATGACTTTTAGCAACGCGGTGACTAACCGTAGTTATTTGCTCCATTACAAGGAATTTTTCGACTAAAATATAAAACCGTCGCTAAAAATAGTGACATCAAATTTCGTCGCTAAAAAAAAAATTTATGTTGCTAAATGACCCTTAAAATTAGTCGCCATAAATATTAAAAATTTATTAGCGACATAATATTCATCTCTAAAAATATTATATTTTTTAATATTATTTTTAATTTAATTTTTTATTATAATTTTTAATTTAATTTTTTATTATAATTTTCAATTTAATTTTTTTATTATTATTGTTACATCCAAAATTTAATTTAATTTATGTAAATAATAATTGTACAATATTTTTAATATTACTATTAATTTAAAAAATATGATATCAAAAAAGTACATTAAACTGTACAATATTTAAAAAATACTGTAAAAAACACTAATTCAAACTAAATAGTGCTACTTAGAAATATATAGAAGTTCATAATAATTTTGTACAATAAGTTCACAATAATTCAAATATAATAAAAATACATTAAATTATGCAATACTTAAATTAAAAGTATATATTTTTGTTATCGTTAGTAGTATTCCATCAAATTCCAGTACTTTCAAGTCACCAATAAAATTTTTAAATTAATCCATATCAAAATTAATAAATTAAAAATCAAAATAAGAAAGATTGATTCTAGTCCATATATTACAAGGCAGGAGCTACCCTTTTCTAAATTCTCCACTTAATTAATTAACTAGAATATATATATATATATATATACACACACACATCAAATTCCTGTACCTTGAAGTCACCAATAAAATTTTTAAATTAATACATACCAAAATTAATAAATTAAAAATTAAAATAAGAAAGATTGATTCTAGTTCATATATTACAAGGCAAGAGCTACCCTTTTCTAGATTCTCCACTTAATTAATTAGCTAGAATATATATATATATATATATATATGTTTCATAAATTTACATATTAACAAATATAGTATAAACATAATACCAATTCATGTATCATGTATCCAAATTTGACTATCATAGAATTATTTTCTATTTCAATTCCAACATACAAATTAAAAGAATAAAAAATAAATTTAGACTGTTTCCCAACAAAATAGATTTTGGTTGAGGTTTAAGTTTTAACCAGTCAATTAAAGTAGACTTTTTAACAGGACGAATGAGATACTTGAAGATAAATAGTTAAGACATGAATCTCAATGTAGAGAGTTAATTAAAAAAAATAGCTAAAATAATGGCACAATTTATTAGTGCACATGTGCCAAACCCACATGTTGGCCCATATGCAGAATCTAGTCAATGTGCCAAGAAGTCACATGTTGGCCCATATGCAGAATCTAGTCAATGTTCCAAGAAGTCACATGCTGGCCCATGACAAATAGTGTAATTCTCATGATTAAGTTTTATGCAAACCAGATCACTCGAAACTTCACCTAACTAAGCTATCATAAGTACTCATTTATGCTCCTCAGCTAACTTCACGTCAACAATCCCATACTCTCAACATAATGGAATTCTTTTCAAAGCCATCAAGATTAGTATCTAAACAAATTGAAACATGTCAAGACCATGTTAACCAAAAATCAACCTTATAAAAACAAGCACAATGTCATACTTCTCACTGATCCATTACTTACCACCAACTCTTTCCTACTATAATCTCAATCCTAAACTATAAAATCAAATCTAACATAAATGTTTGTTCTATTCTCTTCTTCAAAAAGTTCATCTAATATGAAGTACACATAGCACCTAAAGATTGCTAGAATAAAAAAAAACAATTAGTATCAGAACAAGTAATAGTTCGAGGAGGTTTAAAATAAGATTAAATATTATTGAAGTTCAAAACATGATTAGCTCCAATTCTGCCCAACAACAGAAGAACTCAAGAGATTTAAAAAGAAGATTAAATATTATATAAATCTAAAAACAACAACAGTTCAAATTCTGCCCATCAATAGAAAAAACTCATTTCATTTTCTCTTAATCCCTAAAATTGTTCATTTTAATTTAATTTCATGCTTAGCTAAACCAGTTCATTAAATAACACAACAAATTAATTAATTTAACAAACAATTTAATCACACACACATGATAATTAAGAAACCTATGCTAAGCGATAACGCTTAGTGGAGAAACAATAATAATACTCATAATATTCATGCGTATACATATACAGATCGTTAAGTAAGCATAAGATACCTAGCATCATTCATATTACCTATTTAACATGCTTGCATCAACATAATCAAGTACACTATTGGCAATCATAAAACATATCAGGATGTTATAACAGTTGTCATAAAGATTCATGTTAGGCAGAACACATTGCATTAACAATATCATATCACATAGCATCCATGTGTACAATGTAAGTTTTTTAGTTATTAAGCCTTGTCTTCATTTCAATGACATGGATAATCGGGTATCGCATCAGTACTCAAGAGTACAATAATCACATTTGTATCCGAAGATACACACTTATCGCATTGGTACCCGAAAGTACAAAAATAATCATTAAGATAACAATAATTCGCATTGAGGAATCCAATTTGGATTCAAGTCGCATTAATAATTTGAAGGAATTTGACGCATTTGGCTGCAGCACTTAGACCCTATAGGCATGCCTATCTACCCACTACTTGACTTGCAGACTAAATTATTAGTTCGATTATTTTCGTTGTCATAACAAGTATAACATTATTATAGTATTCAATTATACATCATTACATTGTTCATATACCCTGTAGCTCACATCACAATTATTTCATCATGGCATATGCATAAGAGCACATATATATATATATATATATATATATACACACTAAAGATAAATCTCATATATATATATATATATGTATGTATTCATAATCACATGCCTATAATAAAGATTGACATTATATACATGTTTATTCTTTATTCATACATATTGATTTAACAAAATTTTGGCATTAAAGAAATCATTTCAAGCATCCAGGAGTGTCGCGCTAGCGACAGACTCGACATTTTTCTTCTGTCGATGGTCGTCGCGCCCATGACAGAATGTAGCTCTCACCTCTATCGCGCCCGCGATAAAAGCCCTCATCGCTAAAATGAGCATTCTATCATGCTCGCGACAGAACATGAATTCCTTATTCATGGCTCTCCAACCTTTACTTCCCATTTCCCATTTGACACCCCTTTCACATACGACTCCTATAGTCTATTCCCAACTCATTATTTGCCAACATGACCTATTAACCACCTATTTAATTACATGTTATAAGTTCACCGACACGAATCTCATCAATTATCAGCACATATACTAGGAGTTATGGCCAATGGAACTTCACGTGCTCCAAATGCCCTCCTATCACATTAATCTAACTTATGTACACTATATTGAAGACCATACCATCCCTAATTCAACATAGTTGTTTCCACACTTTTATAATTACTCCTCTTAAGAACAAAACTCTTATATCTCAATCAAGATAGAGCTAAACTTTGGAAGTTACAGCTCACACAATACTGCAAGTTAACTACCCTACCAATTCTAGTTTTCATTAGCATATTTGGACATGCTCAGTTTACCAATTTTAAGACACCCCCTTGTTACACATGTTACTACCCAATACTCATAATTCTCTTGGAAATCTCCATTCCACCATACATAAAATACACAGCATAAGCATAGTTCAAATTCAGAGTACTCAAAATAGGGCATCATGATAATTTAACTCATCATAACCAACAATTTCATCATGGGCATCATGATAATTTAACTCATCATAACCAACAATTTCATCATCACATATAAGTTCAGTTTCTATACATTTCAATTAAATAATCTTAACTCGAGACTTACTAAAATACACACGAATGCAGTGTTTCTCAAACATTAAAATCCTCTGCTCCCATAAGATCACTTGGTGCTAACTTCACCAACTTTGACTTTCCCCTTATCCTTCCTTGGTTCTACCACTACAACCAAGACCTAATTTTCAGAATTGGATGTAAGAAACCAAAACCGCATTTACCAAAATACAGAACAAGAAGGAGAAGAAGAAGAGGAAATCGAGTTGAATGAATCACTTACCTTCTAAGATAATGAAGTACCCACATGCAAACACTTCTAGACTCACAATGCACTAGAATTTACACTTGAGGAACTAAAGAGGAAGAAAAAGAAGATGCAGAATCCGTAGAAGAGAGAGAATGGAAGAGAAAAAGAAGAAGAGAAAGGAGGAAATGCATAGAGGGCGAAAGAGGTAGCTGACTACATGCAGCCAAAGTGTGAGTTTCTCTTTCTTACATGCATGATCCTAGTTGGAAATGCAGAAAAGACATTTGGGTCCCACTAAAATTAATCCCACTAATATAAATCTGATTTCATTTAACTTAACTAATCCCATATTAAGGTTAATTAAGCCCACTTAATACTTAATCATGCTCTTTTAAATTTTGGCCAATTAAACAAATTTTATTAATGCAATCAAGTCCTTAATTAACACACACATAAGTCCAGATTTTAGAAATCTTCCAAAAGCAATTTACCAAATCAACACAATTAGACAAATATTACTCTTAGGGTCACATTCGGGCTGTTATAACTCTCCCCTCCTAATAAGAATTTCGTCTGCGAAATTCACACTTGAAGCAAAAAGATGAGGGTACTGATCTCGCATAGATGCTTCTGATTCCCATGTCGCCTCTTCAATCCCATGATGTTGCCAAAGCACCTTAACCAACGAAACCTGCTTGTTTCGAAGATGCTCAACTTCTCTAGCCATAATCTCTATAGGCTTCTCATCACAAAAGAAGTCCGGTTGTACTTGCATATCTTGCACTGGAATGGTATGGGATTCGTCCAAACGATATCTCTGAAGCATTGACACATGAAAAACATCATGGAGCTTAGACAATACTGGAGGCAAAGCCAATCGATAAGCCACGGATTCCACTCTTTCCAACACCTCATACGGCCCAATAAACCTTGGACTTAGCTTTCCTTTCTTTCCAAACCTTAGCACTTTCCTCCAAGGAGACACTTTCAGAAAAAAAATTTATCACCCACTTCAAATTTAATGTATTTCCTCTTCAAATCCGCATACGATTTCTGCCTATCACTTGCAGCTTTCAACAGTTGCTGAATTAACTTCGCTTTCTCCTCGATATCTCTAATCAAATCAGGACCAATGGCCTTATGCTCCGTCAATTTCGTCCAACAAACAGGGGTTTGACACTTTCTACCATACAAAGCTTCAAACGGTGCCATACCAATACTTGCGTGGTAACCGTTATTATAGGCAAATTCCATTAATGGAATATACCTATCCCAACTCTTTAAGAAATCTAGCACACATGCCCGAAGCAAATCTTCTAACACTTGAATTACCCTTTTCGACTGTCCATCAGCCTGTAGGTGAAAAGCCGTACTGAAATTCAATCTAGTACCCAAAGCAGCTTGTAAACCCTTCAAAAATTTTGAGGTAAACCTCGGATCTCTATCAGAAATAATAGACAAAGGAATACCTTACAGGCTGACGATCTCCTTCACATACAAGTCAGCCAACCAATCCATTAAGTAGTCTAGCCGAATCGGTATAAAGTGAGCCGACTTCGAGAACCGATCAACTACTACCCATACGGAATCGTGCCGTTTCAATGACATCGTTTAACCCAAAATGAAGTCCATGGCAATGTTATCCCTCTTCCACTGTGGAATTGGAATGGCATTCAATAGACCATGAGGAATCTGATGTTCTGCCTTAACTTGCTGGCAAGTCAAACACTTAGAAACATAATCCACAACATCCCTTTTCATACTAGGCCACCAATAGGACTGCTTTAAGTCTTCTTACATCTTATTACCGCCGGGATACATAGTAAAAACCGTATTATGCACTTCATGCAATAACCTTTTCCTCAGCTCGTTATCATTGGCAGCACATAATCGCCCCCGATAACACAACACACCCTCTTCACTTACTGAATAGTCAATCTTATCCCTGCTTCTAACTGACTGCACATTCTGCTGTAACTTGGAATCACCTTTCTGCGCATTCACCAATTCATCCTTTAACATGGGCCTCGCTTTCAACTGTGCTACTAAAGCACCATCAGAATTAAATCTCCACTTGACCCTTTGCAATAGAAAGGTTGAAACGGACTTCTTACTCAAAGCATCTGCTATCACATTGGCCTTACCCGGATGGTAATCCATGATGCAATCATAATCTTTAAACAACTCGAGTGACCTTCTTTGTCTCAAGTTCAGCTCTTTTTGAGTGAGCAGATACTTAAGACTCTTATGGTCAGTGAAGATCTTACACTTCTCATCATACAAGTAATGATGCCAAATCTTCAAGGCAAACACTACTGCAGCCAATTCCAAATCGTGAGTAGGATAATTCTGCTGGTGTGGCTTCAATTGCCTAGAAGCATAAGCCACTACCTTACCATCTTGCATCAACACACATCCCAATTTGATTCTAGAAGCATCGCTATACAAAACATACTCCTTGCCCGAAATTGGTTGAATCAGAATTGGTGCCTCAATTAACATACTCTTCAACTGTTCAAAACTATCTTGGCACTTATTGGACCACTCAAACTTAACTCCCTTACGCAGCAACTTAGTAAGCGGAGAAGCAATCACCGAGAATCCTTTCACAAAGCGACGGTAATACCCCGCTAATCCCAAAAAGCTTCGTACTTCAGGAACATTCTTGGGGGGTTTCCAATTCACCACAGCTTCAATCTTAGCTAGATCCACCTTAACACCCTCAGAAGAAATAATATGACCCAGAAAAGACACTTCCTTCAGCCAAAATTCACACTTACTTAGCTTCGCAAATAACTGATGCTCTAATGTTGCTCACACTCCTTCTTATTCTTCAAATATACCAAAATGTTGTCAATAAATACAACTACAAACTGATCCAAATATGGTCTAAACACCCTATTCATCAAGTCTATAAATGTAGCAGGCACATTTGTCAACCCAAATGGCATCACGAGGAATTCATGATGCCGGTATTGAGTCCTGAATGTGGTCATAGGTACGTCTTCCTTCTTTACTTGCAACTAATAATACCCATATCTCAAATCAATTTTAGAGAACATGCCGGCTCCCTTTAATTGATCAAAAAAATCCTTAATCCTTAGCAAAGGATATCTATTCTTCACTGTTACCTTATTTAACTGTCTATAATTGATTCACATCCTCATAAACCCATCTTTTTTCTTACAAATAGCACTGGTGCTCCCCAAGAAGACTCACTTGGCCTTATGAAACCCTTATCCAACAACTCTTGCAACTGAGTCTTCAATTCCTTCAACTTAGTAGGCGTCATTCGATAGGGTGCCTTAGACACAGGTGTTGTACCAGGCACAATATCAATGGACAACTCTACGTCTCTAATTGGCGGTACACTAACCAACACTTCGAGAAAAATATCAGAAAATTCCCTCACTACCGGAATATGTTGAATCCCCACTTGCCCTCTCTTATAATCCAACACTAAGGCTAAGAAAGCCCCACATCCATTCATTAAACACTGGCTAGCTTGCATAGCAGATATTACATCTACTAGCGGATTAGAGGACACACCTCTAATCACTACTTTAAACTTCTCTGCACTGCTAAGTACAACTGTCTTCTTCCTACAATTGACTACTACTTGGTACTTACTCAACCAATCCATCCACAGTATCAAATAAAACTCATTAAAAGGCAGCTTAATCAAATCTATGGGAAACTCATAGCCTTGAATCACTAAAGGGCAATTCCTAAATACCTTGTTCACATTCACCATATTCCCCAAAGGACTAGACACACATATATCATAATCCAAATGCTCGACAACAGGCATCTCATCACATAATCTCTTAGAACATACATATGAATGCATAGACCTAGGGTCAATCAATGCAAACATTTCCATATTAAAAAGCAGAAATATACCTACAATGACCTCGGGCGCATCCTGCTCCTCTCGAGCTCTCATGGCATAAGCTCGTGCTGGTGCTGTAGGAGATCTATCCACTAATTCTGATACTTCTCCCCCTAAGGACTAGCCACCTCTGCCACGTCCTCTACCTCTTCCTCGGTGAGCTGGAGGCAAATTTGACCGACCTCAGCTAGCCTCTTGCTGACCTCCTGCTACCTCATATGCCTTGGGATAGTTATCCAAATAGTACTCGGTACTACCACATCTGAAGCAAGCCCCAATCACCTTCCAACACTCCCCTCTATGCCTCTTATAGCAGTGAGGGCATTTAGGCACTTCACTCTTATTACCTGATGCACCCCTACCAATACCAGGTGCATAAGATAATCCTTGCCTTCTACCTCTAGTAGCTAAACTATTTGTTGATTCAGCTGGAGGCGCTGTGGAAGGATCTCTTGACCTTTTTCCCGAATGTGCCCCACCACGACAAGGATTTCTCGTTTGCATTCTCTCTCTCTGAACCTCAAGTGATCTTTCGGCTCTTAAGGCCGCTTGCACTATCTAATAGTAACTAACTGTCTGAGATGTGGTCAATGAGATCAGCAATGCCTTTATCTGCTCAATCAATCCTTCCTTGAATTGCTGACATTTAAACTCCTCTATAAGCACTCCCGCGGGTGCATACTTACTCAACCTACAAAACTCCTTCTCATACTCGGCCACAGAGATGGCTCTCTGCCTTAAATTTAAAAATTATTTCCAATTAACTTCCCTATAGGCCTTAGTGATGTACTTATTTCGGAACTCCTGTTCAAAGAATTCCCAAGTAATAGGATTCAGAAGCGTCGGATGCCTCAATACCAGCTTTCACTAATCATAAGTAGATCCTTGAAGCAGAGACACCACACACTCAACCCTCTGCTCAGCCGAGCACCTTATTTCATACAATACTCGCTGAATCCTCTCAATTCAGCAATCGGCCTTCACTGACTCATCCAAACTAGTTTCGTAGAACTCTTCTGCCCCATGCTTCCTCAAGGATTCCAATGGAGCCTTTGGTGCTGTCATTCGATCAAGTACCCTTGCCATGTCTTGTGACATTTTGACTAAAGCTTCCAAAGGGACCATGGGCACATCACGCCCCACACTGGCTGGTGTTGACTGACTAGACTCAGACACTTCCATTTCTCTGGGGTTCACGCTTTCTGCAGTCTCTTCTCTTATGTCTTGAGAATGATCCATCAATCTGAGAAATAGATAAGGACACTTGTATTAATTAACACATCTATACACATCATAGTCTATGACATGCTCAGAAACGACTAAACCTAGGCTCTAATATCACAACCTGTAACACCCCAATCCCATCCACTCGCATAGCATCGCTACAGTAGTTGGGATTGGTTGCCATGACACACATCATATGCATAATGCATACTAAAATATCACCATATAACATCCTAAACCAATTAATTTCATTCACATGCAGCGGAAGACATTCATTTCGCATACATAGTCCGACATCACCCGATTAAATTACATCCCACGTGCTGAGCTATATAATAAATATTATATACTAGAACATTCACTAATTACATAGATTTAATATACAAAATCTAAAAACTTACACTAGGAATCAAAAATAAAAATCCGTGCTAAGCGATAACTCTTTGTGGAGAAACAATAATGATACTCATAATATTCATGCGTATACATATATAGATCGTTAAGTAAGTATAAGATACCTGGCATCATTCATATTCCCTATTTAACATGCTTACATCAACATAATCAAGTACACTATTGGCAATCATAAAACATATCAAGATGTTATAATAGTTGTCAAATAGATTCATGTTAGGCAGAATGCATTGTATTAACAATATCATATCATATAGCATCCATGTGTACAATGTAATTTATTTTAGTTATTAAGCCTTGTCTGCATTTCAATGACTCCGATAATTAGGTATCGTATTAGTACTTGAGAGTACAGTAATCACATTTATATCCGAAGATACACACTTATCACAATGGTACCCTAAGGTACAGAAATAATCAATAAGATAGCAATAATTCGCATTGAGGAATCCAATTTAGATTAAAGTCGCATTAATGATTCCAAGGAATCTGACGCATTTGGCTGCAGTACTTAGACCCTATAAGTATGCCTATCTATCCACTACTTGACTTGCAGGCTAAATTATTAGTCCGGTTATTTTCATTTTCATAACAAGTATATCATTATTATAGTATTCAATTATACATCATTACATTGTTCATATACCCTTAGCTCACATCACAATTATTTCATCATGGCATATGCATAAGAGCATATATATATACATACATATATATATATATATATATATATATATACATATATATATATATATATATACATATATATATATATATATATACATATATATATATATATATGTATATATATATATATATATATTATATATATATATATATACATATATATATATATATATATACATATATATATATATATATATACATATATATATATATATATATATATACACACACACACACACACACACACACACATATATATATATATATATATATACATACATATATATATATATATATATATATATATATATATATATATATGTATATATATATGTACTAAAGATAAATCTCATATATATATGTATTCATAATCACATGCCTATAATAAAGATTGACATCATATACATGTTTATTCTTCATTCATACATATTGATTTAACAAAATTTTGGCATTAAAGAAATCATTTCAAGCATCCAGGAGTGTCGCGCTCGCGACGGACTCAACATTTTTCTTCTGTCGCACCCGCGATAGAATGCAGCTCTCGCCTCTATCGCGCTCGCGCTTTAGCGTGTGCCCGCGACAAAAGCCTCCTCGCCAAAATGAGCGTTCTGTTGCGCTCGTGACCCATGACGTGCTCATGAAAGAATAAGAATTACTTATTCCATGCTCACCAACCTTCACTTCCCATTTCCCATTTGACACCCCTTCCACATACGACCCCCATAGTCTATTCCCAACTCATTATTTGCCAATATTACCTATTAACCACCTATTTAATTACATGTTATAAGTTCACTGACACCAATCTCATCAATTGTCACCACATATACTAGGAGTTATGGCCAATTGAACTTCACATGCTCTAAATGCCCTCCTATCACATTAATCTAACTTATGTACACCAAATTGAAGACCATACCGTCCCCAATTCAACATAGTTGTTTCCACACTTTTGTAATTACTCCTCTTAAGAATAAAACTCTTATATCTCAATTAAGATAGAGCTAAACTTTGCAAGTTATAGCTCACACAATACTGCACGTTAACTACTCTACCAATTCCAGTTTTCATTAGCATATTTAAACATGCTCAGTTTACCAATTTTAAGACACCCCCTTGCCAATTCATCACTCTGGATGACAGCACTAGCTACCTGTCTTAGCCAACTCGGTCACTCTTTCTGAGCCCATAGTTGCCCGCTACGCCCCTTCTGCGACTTTCTTTTCTTGCTAGGTCCAATAGGCTCTTTGTCGGTCTTGATGCCGAGAACTCACTCAATATACGCAATTCTCAGATCTGTCTTTTCCGGCCGATTCCATGCCACTCTACTTTTGACCCTCTTGCAGGAGCTCGGACTGAGTCTAGTTTAGGTCCATCCGAGGGTTTGCCTTTTCCTTCTGCACTTCTTCACTTTTCTGCTTTTTGGATGGGTGCTCCCCCCCGAGTGAAGGCATAAATAGACATGTCTGTGAAGATGCGGACTACTTGCACCTGGACAGAAAGACCCTACACATGTTACTACCCAATACTCATAATTCTTTTGGTAATCTCCATTCCACCATACATAAAATACACAGCATAAGCATAGTTCAAATTCATAGTATTCAAAATAGAGCATCATGACAATTTAACTCATCATAACCAATAATTTCATCATCACATACAAGTTCAATTTCTATACATTTCAATCAAATAATCTTAACTCGTAATTTGCTAAAATACACACGAATGCAGTGTTTCTCAAACCTCAAAATCCTTTGCTCCTTTAAGACCACTTGGTGCTAGCTTCATAAACTTTGGCTATCCCCTTATCTTTCATTGGTTCTACCACTACATCCAAGACCCAATTTCCAGAATTGGATGCAAGAAATCAAAACCACATTTACCAAAATACAGAATAAGAAGGAGAGGAAGAAGAGGAAATCGAGTTGAATGAATCACTTACCTTCAAAGATAATGAAGTACCCACATGCAAACACTTCTAGACTCACAATACAGCAGAATTTACACTTGAGGAACTAAAGAGGAAAAAGAAATGAAATGAAGAGGAAGAAGAAGATGCAAAATCCGTAGAAGAGAGAGAAGGGAAGAGAAAAAAAAAAAGAAGAGAAAGGAAGAAATGCATGGAGGGAGAAAGAGGTAGCTGACTATATGCAGCCAAAGGGTGAGTTTCGCTCTCCTACATGCATAATCCTAGTTGGCAATACAGAAAAGACTTTGGGTCCCACCAAAATTAATCCCACTAATATAAATCTTATTTCATTTAACTTAACTAATCCCACGTTAAGGTTAATTAAGCTCACTTAATACTTAATCATGCTCTTTTACATTTTGGCCACTTAAACAAATTTTATTAATGCAATTAAGTCCTTAATTAATACACACATAAGTCCAGATTTTGGAAATATTCTAAAAGCAATTTACCAAATCAACACAATCAGACAAATATCACTCCTAGGGTGACATTCGGGCTATTACAAGTAAGACATTAAAGGTGATTTTATGGCTGAAATAAAAGATTTCTTTGGCTAGGATACTGTGAATAGAGATCTCAACAGGACCAATATATTTTTGATTCCCAAATGCCTAAATCCATCATTTGGCGTGCATTTTAGAGCAATCAGCCTATGCAATGTGGGCTACAAATTCATTTAAAAGATTTTACCAATCTATAAAAAAAGTACATCAAACTCCTGGTTTCTCCACCTTAGTACGCTTTCATCATTGGTCACTTTATCTAAGACAACATTATAGTGGCAAACGAAGCTCACCACTTCATGAAAGATATGCATGAAAAAAAGAAGTTGATGACACTCAAAGTTGACATGGAAAGAGCATATGACTTGATTGATTGGTCTTTTTTAAAAGGTATTCTAGCTACCTTGGACTTTCTTAGCTGGATGGTTAATCGTAATGACATGAATTTCTTTTATTAGTTATTTTATCCTTATTATTGGTTAGCCTCCAGCATGGTTCTCTTTTTCTAAGGGTTTTTGACAAGGGGATCCCTTATTTCCATTCTTATATGTAGTGGTGATGAATGACTTAACTCTTTATATTGATGAAGCCATTATTGAGAAGATAAACTTGAATTAATTATATTTAGTAATCCTTATCTAGTAATCTGTATTTGTATATGTAATGTGTAATTAATTATGAGGTGAAAGTCCAATAGTCACTTTTATGTGACTATAAATATTATTAAGAATGCATTAAATTTATTATTAGATCAATATATAATTTACTCTATTTTTATTCTCTCCAATAGTTTGGTATCATAGCGCTTTAAGTTGAATCATGATGAATGTGATGTTTTCGATCCAATTTCCAAAACTCACCAAGGAGAACTATGATAACTAGTGCATCAGAATGAAAGCTTTACTGGGTTCCCAAGATGTGTGGGAAATTATAGAGAAGGGATGGGATCAGCCAACGAATGAGGAAGTGATGGTGACTGCCCAAAGAGACGCTTTGCAAAAGGCTAGAAAGATATACTAGCAAGCACTTACTCTTATCCATATGTGCTTGGAGGAGAGTATGTTTGAAACAGTTTCTAATGCAATAAGTGTAAAAAAGCCTAAGAAGTTCTCCAAAATTCCTTTAAAGGGAAAGATAAAGTAATTAAGATACATCTGCAAACCTTGATAAATGAGTATGAAAATCTCAAGATGAAAGACTCAGAATCTATTGAAGAGTATTTCAATAGAGTTTTGGCAATTGTTAATCAATTAAAGAGATATGGAGAGATGATGGAAGATGTTCGTGTGATTGAAAAAAATTCTAAGATCACTGATTTTAAAATTTTATTATATTGTAACTGCTATTGAAGAGTTAAAGCATTTGGAATCAATAATAGTAGATCAACTCTTAGGTTGATTGAAATCTTATGAGGAAATATTAAAGAAAAGAGAAGAACCTATTGATCAAGTGTTGCAGAAAAAACTGAATTTAAATGAAAAAAAAGATACATAGCAGTAATTTATTGGTAGATGTGGTCCAAATCGAGGAAGAGTAAAAGGTAGAGGTCGAGGCTGGACTGGTAGAAGTTGCAGAAGAGGTAGAAGAGGTAGAACATTTCCTAATTATGCAGATGCAGATTTTTAGCAACAAAAGTCAAGAGGGCATGGTAGAGGTGGCTGGTTTCAAGGTGTTCATTATCAAAAATCAAATGTTCAATGTTACACTTTTCTGCACAATGTGGATGAAGCAAAAATGAAGAAGCAAATTTTGTTGAGGCTGAAGAAGATAAAGAGTCCACTTAGTTGCTGACTTGCAATGGAGATGAAGAAAGGAATGAAGATTTTTTGTATCTTGAGTTAGGAGCCAGTAATCACATTACTAGTAATAAAGCTTTATTTTATAGTCTTGATGAATCTATTAAAAGAAGTATTTCTTTTGGTGATAAAAGTACAGTTGCAGTCATGGGCAGAAGAGATATTCTTATTTGATTAAAGAATGGAGATCATCAATTTATTTCTCATGCTTATTATGTTTTAGCATTAAAAATAAATATTTTGAGTATTGGGTAGCTCTTAGAGAAGGGGCATTAGATAGAGATAAGCAAGAGTGGGCTGGTTATGAGTGATGGAAAAGGGAAAACGATAGCAAAAGTGCCATTATCAAAAAATAAGATGTTTAAATTGAAAATCAATAAAGGCAGTCCCAAGTGTTTGAAGGCTACTACAAATTATTTATCTTGGCTATGGCATCTTCAAATGGATCATTTAAATTTTGGTGGATTGGAGTTACTATCCAAGAAAAGGTTGGTGCATGGTTTGCCTTTCATAAATCATTCCAATCAAATTTGTGAAGGTTGTATGTATTGTAAGCAGACTAGGAAAAGTTTTTTGAATGAGTCCTTTTCTTAAGCCCCACAGCCACTTGGATTGGTATATGTATATTTATGCAGTCCTCTCAAACCAAGTTCCTACAGAAAGAATAGGTATTTTTTACTGTTCATTGATGATTATACTTGTAAAACTTGGGTTTATTTCTTGAAGGAAAAATCTGAAGCATTTGAAGTTTTTAATAAATTCAAAGTTCAAGTTGAGAATGAAACACCATAAGAAAAATGGGCTTTAAAGAAGGGAAATCTGGTCATTAAAAGTCCAAATCCGGTAGTTAAAGACCTTTAAGGATCGAAAAATCAAGTTGGTGAAGGCATAGACTACTGAATTTTAAATCTGGTCATTAATGCCTTTAACGACCAGAATGTTTTCAATCATTGAATATTAATTTTTAGCGACTGAATTTTCCCTTCCCTGATTATGTTCACTTTCAATAAAGGGGATTCCTATCATTGAAGAGACCTTTTAGCGATCGGATTTTCCCTTCGCTAATTGTGTTCACTTTCAATGAAGGAAATTCCTGTCACTGAAGATACCTTTTAGCGACCAGATTTTCCTATGCTGATTTGTTTCACTTTCAGTAAGAGGAATTCTAATCGTTAAAGACTCTTTATAACGACCGGGTTTTCCTTTATTAAAAGGAAATTTGGTCATTAATAATAAATTTTTATAATAAATAAAATATTTTATTTGAATATTACCTATACACATCATTCACACACACATATATATCCAAAATTATAATAAATAGTATTTTCATAAATTGTAAAATAACAGTTCTAAAATATATTGATATTTCGTAATTGTTTGACATTATATTTGTCACATACAAGTTTATTTATAAAAGAATTGACACATTCTATATGTAATATAATTTTAGAAAAGAATTAACAAAAAAATTAAACAGAACCCCCTTATCTAATGTAAATGGTCTACAAATGATACTCAACATCGAGAAGGAATTCCAGCTTTCAGGTGCCATATGCTAAAGGAACCTCACTTTATAGCCACCCAAATTACAAGAGTGCACTTCATCCTTCAACCAATCTCAATAAAGGCAAATGAAAATCTCCTGTGTGCTTTTTTTAGCGGATATGATGCAGACAACTGCAGCGAATATTAAAATACATTTACCAAAGTGAGTGCATGCAAGCCACAACTCAGTCAATGAAACGGGCTGCTATCTGCATTCTGGCCAAAGCACCTAAACACTGTGGAATAAATTTTACAAGGCAAGGAGAAAAGTAACAAATTTTACAAGGCAATGAGAGAAGTATTCATATAATTTGTACAAAGAACAGATAATGGTAGTTCCATAATTACCAATGGCTAAGAATAAAAAAAATCTAAAATTAATATGAACAATTTTTTAGAATGAAAAACATTAAAAAAATATTATTGATATCAAGAATTCTCTTAAAAAGTTAAATAGTTCATTTAAAAGGAAAAAAACACTGAAAAACAAACGTCAATTATGAAAAAAAAAACAACAGTAGACTTAAGTCTTATACTACGTTTAAGTAATTGGAACAAGGAGTATTAAAATAAATATACTTAAATCCATCCCATTGAACATACTAATCATTCTTCTAATACAGAAGTACTACCTCCGTTATTATTAAGCATAATTAAGCTGAGATTTATATATGCAATAGCCTAAGAGTAGACAAAATAAGAATAAGAGCATAGCCTGTAACAGCCCGAATGTCACCCTAGGAGTCACATGCGTCCAATTGTGTGAGTTGGTATAGCATGTAGTAGAATCCTAAAATTTGAAATTTTAATGTCTGTTCAATTGGGACTTAATTGCATAAATGAAATTGTTTAAGTGACCAAAGTGTTAATGGGCTAGATATTTTTAGAGGGCTAGACTTGCATTTGTATAGGTTAAATGGGCTTGAAGAAATCAGATTTGCATATTTGGCTAGATGGCATTAGTGGGTTAGATTTAATAAGCCTAGGATCCATTTCTGTATTTGCCAACTAAGATTGTGCATGAGGGAGAGAGAAAGTGCCAAATAGGATTGTGCATGAGGGAGAGATAAACTATTCACTGGCTGCATATAGACAGCTGCCTTCATCCCTTCCCCATTCATTTTCCTCCCATTTCTTCATTTTCTCTCCTCTCTCCTCATCCCCACGAAATCTGCATCTCCTTCTCCTTGTTCATTTCATTTCTCCTTTCTTCCTTGGTTCCTTTAGAGTAGTTTTACTGCATTATAAGTCCAGAAAGGGGTTTGCATGTGAATATTCTTCATCCTAGAAAGTAAGTGGTCCTTTTGGCTCGATTTCGTCTTCTTCTTCTCCTTTTATTTTGGTATCTTGGTAAATGGGGTTTTGACTCCTTGCATCTATTTCTGAAATATGGGTTTTGGTTGTAGTAGTAAAACCTAAGAGGGACAAAGGGAAGGCCAAAGTTAGTGAGCCAAGCACCAAGTGATTTTGGAAAGGCGCAAAGGATTTGAGGTTTGAGAAAAATTATTTTAAAGTGTATTTAGTAAATCATTAGTTGGTTTGTCAAATCAAAAAGCATAAGTTGTTATTGTTGTATATTATTATGCTTTGTATGAATTTGAATGTAAGGATGAATCTTGTTATGTTCAAATGTTGGTATGATGTTAAATGGCTTAATTAAAGTAACTAAATGTGTAAAAAGGACCTTTTCAAGCATGAGATGAATTTGTGATTATGTGTTTTTAGATGAAAGTTCAAATGTGTTGTAATTGTCATGGCTGGGAAGTTAATGAATATGAGGACATAAAATTGTTGTGTGTGTAATGCTTATTATGATACGTGAATTGGATTTGGAAGCCTTAAGCTTTGATTGAGAACTTGAGCAGATGCATAGCTGTGTTTTGGTAAGGCACAGCTGTGTTTTTGCATTTTTGCATTTGCCACGGTGACAACCAAAGTGGTTGTGACCGTGAGATATGCAAGGATTGCATTCTGCCTTATAAAGGATGGTATGTCACAGTGACAACCAAAGAGGTTGTGACCATGAGATACCATGAATTCCTTTCTGCCCGTGATGAACTTGATATGTCACGGTGACAACCAGAATGGTTATGACTGTGATGTACCATGGCTTGCATTTTGCCTGGCTTATCTGTGTATATCACGGTGGCAACCAAAGTTATTGTAACCGTGAGGTATCAATAGTTGCATTCTGTCTAGGAGAATGAGTATGTCACGGTGACAACTAAAGTAGTTGTGACCATAAGGTACCCTATTTTTGCAACTGAATTCCAAATCCTTCATGATTGTTATGCAATTGTTTAAGCAATGATCAACTAAGTCTATCATCATTTAATAAGGACTAATAAGTGCTAAATACTATAAACTAACATAGTGGGTGCATTTATAGATCTAAGAAAGTTGTTCAATAACTTGAATGTTATTTTATGTTTGTTTTATAAGTTATCTTGTGAATAAGATGGTTAGTTAATACTGTATGAATGTGAGTTTATTCTTATAACTCATAAGTATGCGTACTTGATGAAGCATTTTATTCTGCTCTTGTGTAATACCATGTTGATGGTATGAGAGTCATTGAATATGTCACACCCCAACCTATACCATGGAGACTTCTCCGAGGATTAGAGGGAGAAGGATCCAGATAGGTAGGAGTGTCACATCCCACTAGTACAAATAAGGAAAACATCGCATACAAAGTAATATATCAAGGATAAATCAAGCTCAAAAGGAAAGAAGAGTGATACTGAACAAAATGAATACTTTTATTAATATACATAAGAGAGGTCTTTACATTTTGCAACAGACACAACAAAACAAATATATAAAAGCCCAAGGTACACTGTTAAAAAGGGCTAACAAAACATTATATCTATTACAAAAGAAAGGAAAGCCTATACTACAAAACTTCAATCTCTAGTTGCGTTGGCCTTCCCGATGCGACACGCCCAAACCATGTGTACCAAAAACTTCCACACCTGCACGGATAAACACCCGTGCTAAGCGGAATCGCTTAGTGGGGAAAACACAAATGCATAACTGCCACTCACAGTGACGACAACAGAAAGCACATGATAATGATACAATTATAGATATAGAATGATACAATTATCATCCAATGTTCTTGTACACAAACACACTAACACCCGCTTAATCATAAAGAGTGGATAACGAGTACACATAGATACTTGAGAGTATCAATATCGTATTATAAACACATAGATACCTGAAGGTATCAAATCATTCTTTTTATTTTTGTTCCAAATTATTTTCATATAGAATCTTAAGAAAGATTCAAACAGAAGGATCGCGAGGATCCGATCGGGGGACCTGATCAGGGTCCAAAATCGTACACATAGCTGTAGCAACACATAACTCTATTAGGCATGCCCACTTTCCAACATTAGCAGGCTATACGAAATCTTGTCAAATTAACATACTTATTATTCCTTTATATAGGTATTCAAGGCTTTAATAAAAGAGTGCATGCAAAAGAAATCAAGTTTGGAAGTCACGTCTGTCGCGCTCGCGACAGAAGCTAAAATACACCTCCCCACCTCGTCTCGCGATCGCGAGTAACCTCATGCTCGCGAGAGGACGTAGGCGCTGCTCTCTGTCGCGCTCGCGAGGGTTGTCGCACTCACGACAGAAGAGAGCCTTACACAAGTTCGGAGCTTCGAGTACTCTGTCGCGCTCGCGACAGAGAGCTCCCTTTGAGCTCTTCGGCGCGCCAACTTTCGCGCCGGCGCGAGGGCTAAAACCTCCGCGTTCTGTCGCGCTCGCGATAGTGTCGCGATCACGACAGATACGGGTTTTTCAGCTCTTACGCCCAAAATCTGCAGAATTCTCACACTAAACACATTCAAACTTCAAAAATTGATTCTAAACCTCAAAATTAAGCAACACAAGCATCAATAACTCATAATATAATTAAAACCCAGCTTTATTCCCACTCATCTTAATTAAATCAAGCCAAATACATGCCCAATTCCACGAAATTCCAAAACAGTATATTTAACAACAATTGCAATTATTCACATGATTTCTTGCAAATCCTTCAACAATATTCATTCTCTAGCACCACATATCATGCTAATTTCACTTCAAGCTATACATATTCAATTCGTAACTCTAATCAAAGCTAAAAGTGCCAAAACCCAACTTAAATCACAAATACACAAATGAAACAAATGTTCCCAAACCTTATCTCCTCTGCTCCTACTCGTGAGCTCTGCTCCCGCTAGCGATTTCTTTCCCTTTTTTTCGGTCTAGGAGACTCCTCTGAACCACAACCCACAACAACTAAGATTAATTTTACAACAACCCACACATATACATATATAATTATAAAACCTAGAGAAGAGGAAGAAGAAAATCTAAGACATCGCTAACCCATACTCACCTTTTGAGCTTCAAATTTACAAGCTAAACAACCCAAACTACTCAAGGAAAGGAGAGGGAGCAAGATCGGGCCAAGAAAAGAAGGAACAAAGAAGAAGAAAGAAGAAAAGGAGAGATTGGCGTGAAAGAGGGAAAAAGAACGGGAAATAAGAAGGAATGGCTGTTCTCTCTCTCTCTCACCAAACCCATTAAATGCTAACTTATCATTTATGCCACATGTCATTCTCCCCATAAGACACTTGCCCCATAACACACCCTACTCCCATACACTTCTATACATACTAATTTATCCCTTGCTCACATCTTACTCCCATATATTAAATCATATATAAACCTATATCCTCTTCTCAAACTAATACATATACACACATAAATTAAATAAATAATTCAAATTAACACATACATGCAACATATAAAGCACACACATACAGACATTAACAGGCTCAAACTACTGGGGTGGTTTTGGGGTGTTACAATACTCCCCTACTTAACAGAATTTCATCCTCGAAATTCTTACCTGCTTCAAACAACTGAGGGTATTGCAATCTCATAGCTTCCTCTGGTTCCCATGTGGCTTCTTCAATACCATGATGTTGCCATAAGACCTTAACCAACGGTATTTGTTTATTCCGGAGCTGTCTGATTTCCCTGTCCAAAATCCTTTTCGGTTCTTCATCATAAGAAAAGTCTGGCTGAATTCGGACATCTTGTACCGGTAACACATGCGAAGGGTCTGACCGATATTTTCGAAGCATAGATACGTGAAAAACATCATGTAGTCTAGCTAACTCCATCGACAAAGCTAACTGATACGCTACTGGACCTACTTTTCTTAGGATCTCATATGGTCCAATAAAGCGTGGACTTAGTTTGCCTTTCTTTCCGAAACGGAGAACCTTTTGCCAAGGTGACACTTTTAAGAAAACCTTATCACCCACTTCGTACTGAATATCTCTGCGCTTCAGATTAGCATAAGAACGCTGTCGATCCTTGGCTGCTTTCAAGTTCTGTTGCACAACCCTTACTTTCTCTTCGGTATCCCGCACTATATCCGTTCCTATCATAGTCTTTTCTGACAGTTCAGTCCAACATATTAGCGTTCTATATTTCCGTCCATACAATGCTTCATAAGGGGCCATACCAATGCTCACTTGATAGCTGTTATTATACGAGAATTCCATCAAGGACACATACCAATCCCAGCTTCCCGAGAACTCTAAAGCACAACCCCGTAGCATATCTTCCAAAACTTGAATAACCCTTTCTGATTGACCATCGGTATGAGGATGGAAAGCAGTACTGAAATTTCACCGAGTTCCCAAAGCCGCTTGAAGTTCTTTCCAAAACTTGGATGTAAAACAAGGATCTCGGTCAGATACAATGGATAACGGAATCCCATGTAATCGAACTATCTCCTCTACATAAAGTTCCGCTAACTTGTCCATAGAATAATCCAACCGCACTGGCAGAAAATGCGCAGATTTTGACAATCGATCTACTATAACCCATACTGAATCATGCTTACACTGAGTCATAGGCAGGCCAGATACAAAATCCATCGTGATGTCATCCCACTTCCATTGGGGAATGGGTAAGGGATGAAGCAATCCCGATGGCACTTGATGCTCGGTTTTCACTTGCTGACAGGTGAGACACCTAGAAACAAATTCTGTTATGTCCCTTTTCATGCCTGGCCACTAATAAAATTGCTTCAGATCTTGATACATCTTGTCCCCACCAGGGTGCATAGTAAAAACTGATGAGTGAGCTTCTTGCAATAACTTCTTCCTTAACTCACCCACATTAGGTACACATAACCGATTACCGTGCCTAAGCACTCCTTCTCCATCTATCAAATATTCAGTCCGTTTGCCCTCTTTCACTACTTGACAAACACGCTGTAGCACATGGTCATCTAACTGGGCCTTTGCAATCTCCGATCTCAAACTTGGTTTAACTTTAAGTCGAGCAATCAGAGCACCTTCAAAATCAAATCTCCATCTGCTTCGGCTAGCCAGCAACACAGACATAGACTTCCTACTGAGAGCATCAGCCACTACATTAGCTTTACCCGGATGGTAGTCAATAATACAATCATAATCCTTGAATAGCTCTAACCATCTCCGCTGCCTCAAATTCAACTCCTTCTGAGTTAACAAATACTTAAGACTCTTATGATCGGTAAAAATCCTGCACATCTCCCCATATAAGTAGTGCTTCCATACTTTAAGCGCAAACACTACCGCTGCTAACTCCAAATCGTGGGTCGGATAGTTCCGCTCATGAGGCTTCAACTGTCTCGATGCATAAGCTATAACTTTGTTCCCTTGCATCAGAACACAACCTAACCCAATTCCCGAAGCATCACTGTACATAATGTACTCTTTACCCGAAACCGGCTGTGTGAGTACAGGAGCTTTAACCAATAACTCTTTTAAACGATCAAAACTGGCTTGACACTTCTCAGTCCATACAAACTTAACATCCTTCCGAAGTAGCTTGGTTAAAGGAGAGGCTAACACTGAAAACCCCTGAACAAACCGTCGATAATACGCTGCTAAACCCAGAAAACTTCTCACTTTAGGTACATTCTTCGGAGGCATCCAATTTACAATTGCTTTAATCTTACTTGGATCAACACGTACACCCTCTGCTGACACCACATGTCCAAGGAAGGCTACTTCTTTCAGCCAAAACTCACATTTACTGAGTTTTGCATACAGTTGATGATCTCTTAATATCTGCAACACCAACCTAAGATGTTCCTTATGTTCTTTTCGATCTCTGGAGTATACCAAAATGTCATCAATAAATACCATAATAAACTTGTCCAGATACGGTCGAAAACCTCGGTTCATCAGATCCATAAAGGCTGCAGGCGCGTTGGTCAAACCGAAAGGCATCACTAGAAATTCGTAATGACCATAACGCGTCCGAAAAGCCGTCTTCGCCACATCTGCTTCTTTAACCCCCAACTGGTAATAGCCTGATCTCAGGTCTATCTTAGAGAATACTCCAGCTCCTCTCAACTGATCAAAAAGGTCTTCAATCCTTGGCAATGGATACTTATTCTTGATAGTCACTTTATTAAGCTATCGATAATCAATACACATCCGTAGAGTTCCATCCTTCTTCTTAACAAACAGCACTGGAGCGCCCCACGGTGATACACTGGGTCGAATGAATCCTTTGTCTAACAACTCCTGTAACTGACTCTTCAATTCTTTCAATTCCACTGGGGCCATTCGATAAGGAGCCTTAGAAATCGGAGCTATCCCTGGGACAATCTCGATTGACAATTCGACTTCTCTCTCGGGAGGTAATCCCGGTAATTCTTCCGGAAAGACATCTACAAAATCTCTTACAATAGGAATGTCTTGAATTTTAACTTGTCCCCTCCGAGAATCCAAAACCACAGCCAGAAATGCTTTACAACCCTTCCTGATAAATCTTCTAGCTTTCATAGCTGATACCACGTTATGCAGAGAGCTGCTTCCAATTCCCTTCACAATAACAGGTACTTGATCCTTATCCTTCAAAACCATTACCTTCCTATGACAGTCCACTACCGCCCGGTGTTTATCTAACCAATCCATCCCCAGAATAATATCAAACTCATGGAACGGCAAGCAGATCAAATCCACGACAAACTCTATACCCTGAATCTTTAAGGGACACTTCCGACACACCCGATCAACCAAAACACTCTGGCCTAACGGACTGGATACACAGATCTCATATTCCAATTTCTCTTCACTACCCAATTTATTCAATAACTTACCAGAACACACATAGGAATGGGTAGAGCCCGGGTCAATTAAAGCATAAACTTCAGAGTCAAACAAAGAGAACTTACCGGCAATCACTTCGGGAGCATTCTGTTCCTCTCGGGCCTTCATAGCATAGGCCCTACCAGCCGTCGGCACAGGTCGATCTACTGATTATGAGGGTTCTCTCTCTCGGGCTCGACCGCGCTGACCTCTACCTCTTCCCCGATTATGGCTTCCTTGGGGTGTATTGGACCTAGCTCGACTAGCTTCCTATTATCCTGATGGATCTCCATACCGACTTGGACAATTCGCAAGTAAATGGTCCGTAGAACCACATCTGAAACAACCTCCGGTTAACCATCGACACTCACCCCAATGTTGTTTGTTGCAATGAGTACATCGGGGAGTGCTATCTCCTCTACCTGTGCCCGCTCCCCTGGAAGAACCCTGTCTCCTCCCTCTAGGGGCCGGACTAGCTACAGACTCATCAACAAAGTTTCCTTACGATTCCCTCGGCCTCTTGCCTGAAGAAGAGCCACCTCTTGCAGACTTCCTTCTTTGAGCTTTCTCTCTCAGAATATTCTCAGAACGTTCTGCCCTCAAGGCTGCTTGAACCAACTGATAATACTTCACATTCGGAGCCGACATCAAAGAAATTAACATCACCTTCAAAGACTCATTCAAGCCTGATTCAAAATGCTGACATCTGAACTCATCTGTGAGAACCCTGGACGGTGCATACTTACTAAGCTTGTTAAACTCATTTTCATACTCGGCCACCGACATCATTCTTTGCTTGAGAGTTAGAAACTGTGCCCACTTGGCCTCCTTATATGCTTTAGTTACATACCGGTTCTAGAATTCACTCTCGAAAAATTCCCATGTAATCGGTTCAGGAACCTGCGGTTGACTAGCCACTAGCCTCCACCAATCATAAGCAGAGCCTTGCAACAAAGACAATGCACACTCCACTTCTTGATCTGGTGGACATCTTATTTCCCCAAGTACTCTGGATGTCTTCTCTATCCACATCTCTACCTTATCAGATTCGTCTATGCCAGTACCAAAGAAATCCTCTGCACCATGCTTTCTTAACTTCTCAATAGGGGCACTGGGTGCTGTTACCCTCTCAAGTACCTTTGTCATATTCTGAAGCATCGCTTCCAATGGTCCCATAGGCACCTCAGGTTGGCCCCTAGGAGGTTGAGCCGGACCAGAAACTGAGGGATATTGCTCTTGGGGATTCGCACTTTCCGCTGACCCCTCAAGCGATCCACGAACAGACTCCATAACTACAAAACATAAACGCAATGCGCATCAGGCCAACACAACTCCAACAGACTTACTAACACACTGAAAACCAATAACATCTAACCCAATAGCTCTGATACCACCTAATGTCACACCCCAACCTATACCATGGAGACTTCTTCGAGGATTAGAGGGAGAAGGATCCAGATAGGTAGGAGTGTCACATCCCACTAGTACAAATAAGGAAAACATCGCATACAAAGTAATATATCAAGGTTAAATCAAGCTCAAAAGGAAAGAAGAGTGATACTGAATAAAATGAATACTTTTATTAATATACATAAGAGAGGTCTTTACATTTTGCAACAGACGCAACAAAACAAATATATAAAAGCCCAAGGTACACTGTTCAAAAGGGCTAACAAAACATTATATCTATTACAAAAGAAAGGAAAGCCTATACTACAAAACTTCAATCTCTAGTTGCGTTGGCCTTGCCGATGCGACACGCCCAAACCATGCGTACCAAAAACTTCCACACCTGCACGGATAAACACCCGTGCTAAGTGGAATCGCTTAGTGGGGAAAACACAAATGCATAACCGCCACTCACAGTGACGACAACAGAAAGCACATGATAATGATACAATTATAGATATAGAATCATACAATTATCATCCAATGTTCTTGTACACAAACACACTAACACCCGCTTAATCATAAAGAGTGGATAACGAGTACACATAGATACTTGAGAGTATCAATATCGTATTATAAACACATTGATACCCGAAGGTATCAAATCATTCTTTTTATTTTTGTTCCAAATTATTTTCATATAGAATCTTAAGAAAGATTCAAACAGAAGGATCGCGAGGATCTGATCGGGGGACCTGATCAGGGTCCAAAATCGTACACATAGCTGCAGCAACACATAACTCTATTAGGCATGCCTAACTATCCACTTTTCGACATTAGCAGGTTATACAAAATCTTGTCAAATTAACATACTTATTATTCCTTTAAATAGGTATTCAAGGCTTTAATAAAAGAGTGCATGCAAAAGAAATCAAGTTTGGAAGTCACGTCTGTCGCGCTCGCGACGACCGTCGCGCTCGCGACAGAAGCTAAAATACACCTCCCCACCTCGTCTCGCGATCGCGAGTAACCTCATGCTCGCGAGAGGACGTAGGCGCTGCTCTCTGTCGCACTCGCGAGGGTTGTCGCGCTCGCGACAGAAGAGAGCCTTACACAAGTTCGGAGCTTCGAGTACTCTGTCGCGCTCGCGACAGAGAGCTCCCTTTGAGCTCTTCGGTGCGCCACCTTTCGCGCCGGCGCGAGGGCTGAAACCTCCGTATTCTGTCGCGCTCGCGACAGTGTCGCGATCGCGATAGATACGGGTTTTTCAGCTCTTACGCCCAAAATCTGCAGAATTCTCACACTAAACACATTCAAACTTCCAAAATTGATTCTAAACCTCAAATTAAGCAACACAAGCATCAATAACTCATAATATAATTAAAACCCAGCTTTATTCCCACTCATCTTAATTAAATCAAGCCAAATACATGCCCAATTCCACGAAATGCCAAAACAATATATTTAACAACAATTGCAATTATTCACATGATTTCTTGCAAATCCTTCAATAATATTCATTCTCTAGCACCACATATCATGCTAATTTCACTTCAAGCTATACATATTCAATTCGTAACTCTAATCAAAGCTAAAAGTGCCAAAACCCAACTTAAATCACAAATACACATATGAAACAAATATTCCCAAACCTTATCTCCTCTGCTCTTACTCGTGAGCTCTGCTCCCGCTAGCGATTTCTTTCCCTTTTTTCGGTCTAGGAGACTCCTCTGAACCACAAACCCGCAATAACTAAGATTAATTTTACAATAACCCACACATATACATATATAATTATAAAACCTAGAGATGAGGAAGAAGAAAATCTAAGACATCGCTAACCCATACTCACCTTTTGAGCTTCAAATTTACAAGCTAAACAACCCAAACTACTCAAGGAAAGGAGAGGGAGCAAGATCGGGCCATGAAAAGAAGGAACAAAGAAGAAGAAAGAAGAAAAGGAGAGATTGGCATAAAAGAGGGAAAAAGAACGGGAAACAAGAAGGAATGGCTGTTCTCTCTCTCTCTCACCAAACCCATTAAATGCTAACTTATCATTTATGCCACATGTCATTCTCCCCATAAGACACTTGCCCCATAACACACCCTACTCCCATACACTTCTATACACACTAATTTATCCCTTGCTCACATCTTACTCCCATACATTAAATCATATATCAACCTATATCCTCTTCTCAAACTAATACATATACACACATAAATTAAATAAATAATCCAAATTAACACATACATGCAATATATAAAGCACACACATACAGACACTAACAGGCTCAAACTACTGGGGTGGTTTTGGGGTGTTACAGAATAAATAATTGGACTTAATAATGTTTAGCCTGTAAGTCAAGTAGTGGATAGATAGGCATGCCTATAGGGTCTAGTGCTACAGCCAAATGCATATGATTCCTTTAGAATCACCAATGCGATTAGAATCTAAATTGGATTCATCTATGCGAATTACTGAATATCCTATTGAATATTCCGGTACCCTCGGGTACCAATGCGATAAATGTATATTTACTGATTCAATTGTAATTAATGTACTTCGAGTACAAATACGATACCAGATTATCCGCGTCATTAAAATGCAGGCAAGGCTTAATAACTAAGAAAATTATTCGGTGAATATTTTATATGTGTATGTATTCATGATGCAATGTGTTGTAATATGGTTTAATGCGAAGCATATTCTTACCTTGAGTTGATATGACAAGTGTTATAACTTACTGTTATGTTTCATAATTGCCAATAGTGTACTAATTATGATGATGCAAGTATGTTGTGTGTATACATATGAAATGTGAATGATGCCAGGTTGGCTATGTTTAATCACTAGTTAATATATTTATATGTGAAAATGAATACTGTGTATATTGTTATTGTTCTCTGCTAAGCGTTATTTCTTAGCACGGGTTTTCAATCCGTGTTCATCGGTAAAGTGATCCAGAGGATGTCCCTGCATTTTGGATTAATCAACACATTAGGCCTCTGCTCCTAGTGTAGGATTTTACATATTTGGTTAAGGCATGTAACTAATGAACAATTGTTGGCATGTATTAATTATTATATAACTCAAAATGGGATGTAATTTAATCGGACTATGTGGATTTATGTATGTGATGTGAATTTTTTCGCTGCGTGTGAACGAAATTAATTGGCATAGAATGTTGTATGATGATATAATGGTATGTGATATGTATGAGCTTTGCATGTGATATGTGCGGTGATAACCTGTCACACCCCGATCGGGGCCTAGTCGGAATATGCTTGCTCGATCGGAATGAGTGAGGGTAATTCGGTAATTTGTACATGAATAGTATGGATAATAAGGATTTAATTGCAAAGAAAATAATTAATTAATAAGATGTTAAGTGAGAAATCATCTAGTGGAACATGTGTATGGTATGTAGGAAGTGATTGGATAAGATGGTGACACTTGGGTTTGTAGGATGATGACAAGTGGTTTATAAGGAATTGTTAGAGTATGCTTGAAGTGTATGGAAGTAGGATGTGAGTGGGCTAAGAAATGCTATGGTATGAGTGGTGTTTGGTGTATTGAAGATATTTATTCAAGAATTAATTGTGTGTGTTTAGTGTATGGTATATGTAGGAGCAAGTCAAAGTGGGATTGAAGACTATGACATGTGGACCTATAGGTAGGGGACAAGTGGCTTTGGGTAGGTGTACATTTAATGGGAAAGAAAGACAAAGTGAGAGTAAGAGGAGTCCACGTTTTTGCCTCTTCCTCTTCCCGATTTTTCCATTTCTTTTCCTTTTCTTCCTTTTCTTTGTTCCATCTTTTGGTTTTGAATGAATTAGAGGTGATTTAGTGGAGATTGGAAGCAAGAGTGTTAAGGTAAGTTGGAGTTTTAGGGTTCTTAAGGATGGATTTTTCCTTTCTCTCTTGTTATTTCTTTTGATTTTGTGTGAGTTAGGGTTTTGAATTAAAAAGTAATTTCTGGATTTTTGGCTTGTGTAAGTTGGTGGTAACAAGAGGAAGCTCAAGGGCAAGGAAACGACTGTAGATAGAAGCTAGGAAAGGAACTGTGGATTTTTGATTTCCAGGTTTGGGAATTTTCTTTTATCTGTATATGAATTTTTATATATTTATGTATGATATAAGTTTCTTGAGTGTGTTGTGATGAATTGTGATGATGGTAGTGAGTGTTGGCTCAATTGACTTATTGGTGCATGTGAATAGGTTTTTGGGTGAAAAACTGGTTTAGAATACACTGGACCTTTCTTCGGTTATTACACTGTTTTGGGAGTTTTAGAACTCCAAATCATGCGATTCTTGAACCATTAGAACCATGAATGCCATTACTTTAAATGTCTCAGAAATAGCCTTGGACAAATTCTCGCTCTAAGACATCGAAAAGTTGATTAAAAATGTAGTGTCCCTGTTGTGGCGGGTTATTTGACCAGTATGGGTTGTGGAGTCCATATCTGGAGTTGTAGACATCCAATTGATGTGAAAATTGTTTCATTTGAAAGCTAAGACGTAGTAGAATATTTGTTAAGAAGACCACTGTTCCTAAAAATGAGTTTTAGAGGTCGGTTTATATGATACGAACTGGTGGTAGAAAGCAGTATGTTAGGGGAGCTGAAGCGAGCCTCTGTCGCGAGCGCGACAAGGGTCGCGACCTCGCGACAGGAAAGTATGCTTTGAGTCTTTTCTTCTATATTTTGAGTCTAGGATTGACCCGGATCAATCCCGTATCTTTCCCATCAGTTATTATGCATGTTTAGGGTAATTAATTGGCTATATAAGTAATTATCGTTGGGAAAACTTAGGAGTACATTTTCAATTGGTGATTTAACTAGTAATTAATCATAGATATAATCCTATGAAGGATTGTTTATGAATGAGTGCTAGTATGTGATGGTCTCATGAGTAACCTTAGCATGACGTATCATATGTTTGAATGCATTTGACATGGGTGCGATTGAGATGAATGAAGAATAATGTGGTTATTAGGGATTGTGTATATGGATAATGTTAATGGCGTGTTTTACTGAAATACTTGATACGAATGTTGGATTATGTTGTCAATAATGTGTGACTGGCTAGAGATGAGGTAAGAAACCTTTGGATGTGTTTCGTGTAATTGTGGGTGAGTTTGAGGAAGGAAAGATCATGCAAAATTCTGCAGATTTTCGGAATCATGACTCTGTCGCGATCGCGACCATGTCGCGAGCGCGACAGAGACTGATGATTTTGATGTTGTGCCATCACGAGCACGCGACGCTGTCGCGAGCCCGCGATAGCAATAGCTTGTCTGCTCTCTGTCGCGAGCGCGACAACCGTCGCGATCGCGACAGAGCACATTGTTGGCCTGTGCTATCGCGAGCACGCGACTTATCGCGACCCCGCGATAGCAATACTTGCCCTCTGTCGCGACCGCGACAATATCGCGAGCGCGACAGAGCTGGGCCCTTCTCTCCTTCCCACGATCGCGAAGTCCGTCGCGCGCGCGCAGCGAAGAGACTATGGTCTCTGTCGCGAGCGCGACAGATGTCGCGAGCGCGACAGATGTGTTTTGTTGAATGAATTTTCTTTGGTAATTCCAATGTTTGAATTCCGAACTTGTGATGCCTCTAGGTTTATTCTTTGACTATTTTATAAAGTATGGGATTATAATTGACTGTATTATACATATCTATACTGATGTTCTTTCTCTAAGATTATTATATTATGCTTAAGTGTAAATTGTATGATGCATGATTGACCTTATGAACTTATTCATATGTCTCACCTGTTGCTGATTATGTACAATGATATAAATTATGTGATTTGAACTATGATTTGTATGATGCATGACCTGCGAGAGTCAGTCTAGTGGATAGTTAGGCATGCCTAATAGAGTCTATGTATGTGTAGCTGCAGCGCCCCTTTGAACGATTTGGACCCTGATCAGGTCCCCGAATGGTTCCTCGCGAACCCCTATTATGTGTATGTGTATGGATCTTGTTTAAGGTCCTGTTCAATGAAATGTTGCCTTTTGACTTGTACCTGTATGGTACATTATATTATGTGTTCCCTCTGAGGGTTACCCGGTCAGAGATCGGGCTATGTGTTTCCTCATGAGGTCTCTCTCTCAGTACTCGTTATCCACTATTTTGAGTCAGCAGGTGTTTCGTTTGCTTTATCTGATATGAACATGAAAATGTGTTATCCGAATGTGTAAGATCTCGGTCATATGAACCAGTTATGAATATAACTACGGGCTTCAGAAAGTAAATATGTATTTGGTAAACATGACTTTTCAGTTAACATGATTATCCGAACTTGGCATGTGGTTTGTTATTAGTTTCTGAATGCTTTGAAATGATTCGATCGATGTATTTATGTATATGAGTTAAACATGGTTATTGTGTACAAGCATGTGAATCAGATCGGTTATGAGGGTAAGTATATATGATGTAATCGTACTTCCTGCATGGTTTTGATATGAATGTGAAGTGATGTGATTATGCCTTCAGTCTCCGTTATGGGAGTGTTTACAGCATGATATGCTATGTATTAGAGTTGCGCAGCGGAAGTGTGGTGTTTTGAATGTTTTCTTGAGTATGTGGCTCAGCATGATAACATTGGTGTCGTGTTTTGGGTTATGACTGTTTTAGCCCATTCCTGATATATGTATATGACTATATGTGTGAGTTTCCGAATGAATGCCTTTATTATGCAGATCTGTTTAGACATATGTTTTGAATATCCGCAATTGCCATTTGAATGTATTTTGCCTTGACGACCATTGTGAATGGCCGTCCATATTATTATGTTTGTTTTCCCCACTAAGCGTTATCGCTTAGCACGGGTTCTTTTTCCCGTGCAGGTGGCAGGTTTGCTTCTGTTCGAGTCGCGCATCTGCAGAGTCGGCCACATAGGAGTTAGAAGTGATGTATTTTGTGTAATTTCTGTAGCCTGGATTTTGTAATTCTGATGAATATGTATATGTAATAATATGTAAAGAGATTTATATAATATTCTGGGCCATGTAAATATTTGTATAGCGATGTTTGGAGAATAACTTCTATTGTATGCTTGTAAGTTTTCACAACTGTATGCTTTTGCTTAGTGTATGCGCAATTGCGAAATATGCATGTCCAAATCTACTCCTCAAGTTTTAAATTCTTCCGTATTTTTAGTATGTTTTGTCTCGCTTCAGTCCGGTAACACACCTACTCGTACGGCCTCCTACTCCATTGCGGATGGGTTCGTCCACGTATGAGTTGGGGTGTTACATAACCACTTCCAACCGCGGTAGTATAGTTATGCAAGTGGGCGGGGGTGGGATGTCACAATTAAGTGGTATCAGGGCCCGGTTTAGTCGTTTCTGGGCATAGTGTAGATTAGGATACGTATAGATGTGTTGATCTAATGTGGGAGTCCCTGTTTTTCCTCAGATCGATGGATCCATCACAAGACGCTAGCGAAGAGACCGCGAAAAGCGTGAAACCTAGAGATATAGAAGTGTCTGAATTTGGGCAATCTCCACCAGTTAGTGTGGGGCTAGAGGTGCCCATAGTTCCTTTGGAATCGCTACTCAAAATGTCGTAAGATATGGCAAGGGTACTTGACTGGGTGACAGCACCGAAAGCTCCTTTAGAATCTTTGAGGAAGCATGGGGCGGAAGAGTTCTTCAAATTAGCTTGGATGAGTCTGTAAAAGCTGAATATTGGATTGAGAGGATCTAGCGAGTGTTGGATGAGATTAAGTGCCCGATTGAGCAAAGAGTTGAATGTGTGGTGTCTCTGCTACAAGGATCTGCATATACTAGTGGAAGTTGGTATTGACACATCCAATGCTTCCGAATCCAATTACTTGGGAATTCTTCGAACAGGAGTTTAGAAATAAGTATATTGCCACAGCATATAAAGAAGCTAATTGGAAGCAGTTCCTCAACCTGAGGCAAAAGGCCATGTCTGTGGCCGAATACAAGAAGGAGTTTATTAGACTGAGCAAGTATGCACCAATTGGAGTGCTTACGGAGGAGTTTAGATGTCAGCAATTTGAGGAAGGTTTAATTGAGCAGACCAAGGCATTACTGATTTCCATGACCACATCTCAGGCTATTACTTACTACCAGATTGTGCAGGCGGCTATAAGAGCTGAAAGATCTCTTAAGGTGCAGAGAGAGAGAATGCAAAGGAGAAACCCTAGTTGTGGTGGGGCACATTCGGGAAAAAGGTCAAGAGATTCTCCTACAGTACCTCGAGCTAAATCTGTGAATAGTCCCGCTACTAGAGGTAGAAGGCAAGGATCATCTCATGCACCTAGTTCTGGTAGGGGTACGTCAGGTAATAAGATTGAAGTGCATGAATACCCTCATTGTGGTAAGAGGAATAGAGGGGAGTGTTGGAAGGTGACTAGGGCTTGTTTCAGATGCGATAGTAATGAGCATTACTTGGCTAATTGTCCTAAGGCGTATGAGGTGGTTAGGAATTAGCAAGAGGCTAGTCATGGTGGGTCGAATTTGCCTCCAGCTCACCGAGGTAGAGGTAAAGGACGTGGTTAAGATAACCAGTCTAGAGGAAGAGCTGAGTTTGAAACTGTGAATAGACCTCTAACCGCACCGGCTCGAGCTTATGCAATGAAAGCTAGAGAGGATCAGGATACACCTGAAGTCATTGCAGGTACTTTTATACTTTATGATACAGAAATGCTTGCATTAATTAATCCTGGATCTACCCATTCATATGTATGTTCTAAGAGAATTTGTGAGAAGATGCCTGTTGCTAATTGCTTGAATTATGATATAAGTGTAACTAATCCTTTGGGGAGTATTATGAAAGTGAATAAAGTGTATAGGGGCTATCCATTAGTGGTGCAAGAATGTGTTTCCAGTAGACTTGATTGAACCACCCTTCAATGAATTCGACTTAATTTGGGGTATGGATTGGTTGAGTAGGCATAGTGCCGTAGTCAACTGTAAGAGGAAGACTGTTGTGCTCAGTAGTAATGAGGGAATTAAAGTAACCGTGAGGGCTCGTAGTGCCAATCCCTTGGCTAATGTGTTATCAGCTATGCAAGCATGTCGATGTTTGGGAAAGGGTTGTGAGGCTTTCTTAGCCTTAGTCCTGGATTCTAGAAGGGATCAAGTGAGGATTCAGGATATTCCGATTGTGAGGGAATTTTCTGATGTTTTTCCTGAAGAGTTAGCTGGTGTACCGCCAAGGAGAGAAGTAGAATTGTCCATTGATATTGTGCTCGGTCCAGCACCTATGTCTAGGGCACCCTATCGGATGGCTCCAAGCGAGTTCAAGGAATTGAAACTGCAGTTGCAAGAATTGTTGGATAGGGGTTTCATTATGCCGAGTGTGTCTCCATGGGGAGCACTAGTGTTGTTCGTCAAAAAGAAAGATAGATCTATGAGAATGTGCATCGATTATAGGTAGCTGAATAAGGTGACAATGAAGAATAGATACCCTTTGCCAAGAATTGAAGATTTGTTTGATCAATTGAAGGGAGCTAGTGTGTTCTCTAAGATTGATCTAAGATCGGGGTATTACCATTTGCAAGTTAAGAAGAAGGATATCCCTAAGACCGCATTTAAGACTCAATATGGGCATTATGAATTTCTCGTGATGCCATTCGGGTTGACAAATACGCCTGTCACATTTATGGACCTAATGAATAGGGTATTTAGACCATATTTGGACCAGTTTGTGGTTGTATTTATCGATGACATATTGGTGTACTCGAAGAATGAAAAGGAGCACGAGCAGCACTTGAGGACTATGCTTCAGACCCTAAGAGAACACCAGTTGATCGCAAAGTTAAGTAAGTATGAATTTTGGCTGAAGGAAGTGTCCTTCTTGGGTCACATTGGCTCTTTTGAGGGTGTTAAGGTGGACCCGGCTAAGATAAACCCCCTAAGAATGTGTCTGAAGTGCGAAGCTTCTTAGGTCTAGAGGGGTATTTTCATTATTTTGTACAAGAATTTTTAGTGATTGCTTCACAAGTTACCAAGATACTACGTAAGGGAGTTAAGTTTGAGTGGTCGGATAAGTGCCAAGCCAGTTTCGAGCAGTTGTAGAAGATGTTAGTTGAAGCACCAATTTGGATTCAACCAATTTCGGGTAAGGAGTATGCTTTGTATAGCGACGCTTCTAGAATCGGATTGGGATGTGTGTTGATGCAAGAAGGTAGGGTATTGGCTTATGTGTAGACATCGGGTTCTGAGTCAGCCTAGATCAGAGTTACCCAATGATGATTAAATGCCTGTTCACAGGCAAAAAGGTTAAAAGTGATGATTTTCTTGTTAAATTTGTTTTTTAGAATAAAAAATGTATTAAAAATTAAAATTGAAAACTGGAGTTTGAAAAATATTGTGTTTTTAGTTAGATTTAAAATTTTTTTTAAAAAAATTGGCCCCGTCGTGCGCACCAATGGGTGTCGATCGCCCCCCCCCCCCCCCTAGCCTACCGCAACGTGATTTTCTCCCTTTTCCAATTTTTCTTGATTTTTTTTGACTTTTCACCAGATTTTCCAAAATTTTTCATGAGTTTTTCCTTTTTTGAACAAATTAAGGGAATTTCAATAAAAATTCTATTTTCTTCCTTAAATAATGATTTTTTTTTATTTTTATTCATTTAAATAGAAAAAGATGAAAGAGAATTGGGGGAATTATTTTTTTATCAAAAATCTTCATTTTTCTTTTCTTCTTCTTGTCCAAGAATTCTCTCTACATTTATTTTATTTTTCTTCTCCAAATAAAAAATTCTTAAGGTTAAAAATTCAATTTTTAATCAAAAATTTTTCTTGAGACAAAGAAAATCATTCTTTGTTCTTATGATTTATTTTTTTTATCAATTATAATTTCTTGAAACAAAGAAAATAATTCTTTGTTCTTGAGAATTAAATTTCTTTTCAATCATTTTTTTTTACAATTTTAATCAATAATCATACTTGAGACAAAGAAATCAATTCTTTGTTCTTGAAAATTAATTTCTTTTCTTCTACTATTTTTTAAACAATTTTCTTTTGGAATAAAATTCCAATTTTTTATTATTTTTATTTCTATTTTATGAATTAAAGTAAGGAAAATCAATCATATTTTTTCATCCATCGAATCCGAAATCTGAGGGTAAACATCCTAAACTCGATCTCTTAATTTTATTTTTCTTATATTTATTTTTGTTTACATTTAATTAGTAATCATATAGATCTTTTAATTTCTCGTTTATTTATTTATTTTATGTGATTTTACATATAGATTTAACATTTTTAATATCCTTTTTACTTTATCTTATTTATTTGTTTATTCTTCCTTATTTTTTTATTATTATTATTTTATAATTATTTGTCATTATCATTATTATTATTGTTTTGTTATTCCTATTATCATTATTATTGTTGTTGTTATTATTGTTGTTGTTGTTATTATTGTTGTTGTTGTTGTTGTTGTTGTTATTATTATTATTATTATTATTATCATCATTTGTTTTTTTATTTGTTTTAATTTGTTAATATGCTAATTTATTTGATTTAATTACTAACATTATTTTATTTGTGTTTGTTTTTATTTTCAAATACTTATTTTTGTCATGTTTAAGTATCCATGTGAATGAAGGAGGAGATTCGGGGACTTATCTTTTTATTGTATTTATTATTTTTAATTTATTTATATTTTTAATTTATTTGATATGTAATTATTAATAAAATTATTTATTTTATACACGTTTAATTAAAAATCAGACAAAAAAATATTTTTATAAATAAGTTGGGTTTTTCTAATAAAATAGAACCAATGTCCTAGTTTTTTCATCCAAATAAATTGTCACTTTAAAATTATTTTCTTTAAGTATGCATATAAGGACCAATGTTCTCATCCTTAATAAATACCCCGTTTCATATATGATTTATTTTTTATTTACATTGGGAGTTATATTCCTCCCCTAATTTTGTTGTAATTTATTGTATTTCTATTTACCTTATTTTAATCTTGTTTTTATTTACCGTTTTATTATGTGATTGATATGCGCTCTAATTATTGCATTAAAATGAATGAGAAAAGGGATAAAATCTTAAATTCAAAACTCAATTGTAATTTAATCAAGGTATGAATAAATGAAAACTCCCAAACCGTCTCTGGTTTTAGGCTCAATGAGGTTAGAGGACCATCTCATTGTCTCATTGGGGTGCGGTCTCCAAAATATCTCTTGTTGCCAAAATAGGCCCAATTTACATAGTTCTAAGCTCCACGAGGTTAGAGGAGCATCCCAATGTTCTATTGGGGTGGGGTCTCCAAAATATCTCTGGCTTACCCAAAATGGATGCATATGCGTTGTCTTAGGCTCATTGAGGCTATACGAACTTTCTTAATATTTTATTGGGTGATGACTCCAAGAAACCTTCTTGTTGCCCAAAATAGACACCATTGCAATCTCTTGCACGTTTCCATGAACCTCTCCCGAATGCCCAAAGCAGTTGAAGCCACACGAGCAGAATTATTCTACTCATGATTTGGAGTTGGCGGCAGTAGTGTTTGCTTTGAAAATTTGGCAGCATTGTTTGTACGGCGAGAAGTGTAAGATCTTCACGGACCATAAGAGTCTTAAGTACTTGCTCACTCAAAAAGAGTTGAACTTGAGACAAAGAAGGTGGTTGGAATTGTTTAAAGATTACGATTGCATTGTGGATTACCATCCGGGTAAGGCCAATATGATGGCGGATGCTTTAAGTAGAAAATCTGTTTGAGCCTTGTTATTACAAAGGTTCAAGTGGAGATGCAATTCTGATGGAGCTTTAGTGGCACAGTTAAAAGCAAGGCCAGTACTAAAGGAGGAGTTGGTTAGTGCACAAAAGAGTGATCCCAAGCTACAGCAAATTGTGAAGTCAGTTAGAAAAGGGGATAAGACTGACTTTTCTGTAAGTGAAGATGGTATGTTGTGCTATTATGGGCGATTATGTGTTGCTAATGATAAGGAACTAAAGCAGAGATCGTTGTATGAAGCGCGTAACACGATGTTCACTATGCAATCAGGCAGTACCAAGATATACCAAGACTTAAAGCAGTTTTATTGGTGGCCTGGAATGAAAAAGGATGTGGTAGATTATGTTTCTAAGTGCCTAACTTGCCAGCAAGTAACGGCGGAGCATCAGGTTTCACATGGTTTGATGAGTTCCATTCCAATTCCCTAGTGAAAGTGGGATAACATAACTATGGACTTTGTTTTGGGTTTGCCAATGGCAGTAAGGCAGCACGATTCCATGTGGGTAGTAATAGATCAGTTTTCGAAGTCAGCTCATTTTATACCAATTCGACTTGACTACTCAATGGATCGGTTGGTCGATTTATATGTAAAAGAGATCGTTAGACTGCATGGTATCCCTCTATCCATTGTCTCTGATAGAGATCTGAGGTTTACCTTAAAGTTTTGGAAGGGTTTGCAAGCTGCTTTTGGCACGAGATTGAATTTCAGTACGGCTTTCCACCCGCAAACCAATGGACAGTCGAAAAGGGTGATTCAAGTGTTGGAAGATTTGCTTCGGGAATGCGTGCTTGATTTCTTGAAGAGTTGGGATAGGTACATTCCATTAATGGAGTTCGCCTATAATAACAGTTATTAAGCGAGTATTGGTATGGCACCATTTGAAGCTTTGTATGGTATGAAGTGTTGCACTCCGATTTGTTGGACTGAATTGACCGAGTGTAAGGTTATTGGCCCAGATTTGATAAGGGATACAAAAGAGAAAGCAAAATTAATTCAGCAATGGTTGAAAGATACAAGTGATAGGCAGAAATCCTATGCGGATTTGAAGAGAAAAGACATTGAGTTTGAAGTGGGCAATAAAGTGTTTCTTAAAGTATCTCCCTGGAGAAAAGTGTTAAGGTTTGGCAAGAAGGGAAAGCTAAGTCCGAAGTTTGTTGGGCCATATGAGGTATTGGAAAGAGTGGGATCTGTGGCTTACTAATTAGCTTTACTGCCATCATTGTCTAAGCTTCATGATGTATTTCATGTGTCAATGCTTTGGAGGTATCGTTCGGATGAATTCCATATCATTCCCATGCAAGATGTGCAAGTACAACTAGATTTCTCTTATGATGGGAAGCCTATTGAGATTCTGGCTAGAGAGGTGAAGTGGCTGCAGAGCAAGGAAGTTTTTTTGGTTAAGGTACGTTGGCAACATCATGGGATTAAAGAGGCAACATGGGAACTAAAAGCGGCTATGCCAGATCAATACCCTCATCTTTTTGACACAGGTATGAATTTTGCGGACGAAATTCTTATTAGGAGGGGAGAGTTATAATAGCCCGAATGTCACCCCAGGAGTAACATGCGTCCAATTGTGTGAGTTAGTATGGCATGTAGTAGAATCCTAAAATCTAGAATTTTAATGTGTGTTCAATTGGGACTTAATTGCATAAATAAAATTGTTTAAGTGACCAAAGTGTTAATGGGCTAGATATTGTTAGAGGGCTGGACTTGCATTTGCATGGGTTAAATGGGCTTGAAGAAATTAGATTTACATATTGGGCTAGATGGCATTAGTGGGGCAGATTTAATAAGAAGCCCATGATCCATTTCTATATTTGCCAACTAGGATTGTGCATGAGGGAGAGAGAAAACTATTCATTGGCTCCATGTGTACAGCTACCTTCATCCCTTCCCCATTCATTTTCCTCCCATTTCTTCATTTTCTCTCCTCTCTTCTCATCCCCACGAAATCTACATCTCATTCTCCTTCTTCATTTTGTTTCTCCTTTCCTCCTTAGTTCCTCTAGAGTAGTTTTACTACATTGTAAGTCCAGAAAGGGGTTTGCATGTGAATGTTCTTCATCCTAGAAGGTAAGTGGTCCTTTTAGCTCGATTTCCTCTTCTTCTTCTCCTTTTATTTTGGTATCTTGGTAAATGGGGTTTTGACTCCTTGCATCTATTTCTGGAATATGGGTTTTGGTTGTAGTGGTAGAACCTAAGAAGGACAAAGGGAAGGCCAAAGTTGGTGAGCCGAGCACCAAGTGATTTTGGAAATGAGCAAAGGATTTGAGGTTTGAGAAACATTATTTTAAAGTGTATTTGGTAAATCATGGGTTGGTTTGTCAAATCGAAAAGCATGAGCTGTTATTATTATGTATTATTATGCTTTGTATGAATTTGAATGTGAGGATGAATCTTGTTATGTTCAAATGTTGGTATAATGTTAATTGGCTTAATTAAAGTAACTAAATATGTAAAAAGGACCTTTTGAAGCATGAGATGAATTTGTGATTATGTGTTTTTAGATGAAAGTTCAAATGTGTTGTAATTGTCATGGATGGGAAGTTAATGAATATGAGGACATAAAATTGTTGTGCGTGTAATGCTTATTATAATATGTGAATTGGATTTGGAAGCCTTAAGCTTTGATTGAGAACTTGAGCAGTTACATAGCTGTGTTTTGATAAGGCATAACTGTGTGTTAGCGTTTTTGCATATGCCACGGTGATAACCAAAGTGGTTGTGACCATGAGATATGCAAGGATTGCATTCTGCTTTATAGAGCATGGTATGTCACGATGACAACTAAAGAGGTTGTGGCCGTGAGATACCATTAATTCCTTTCTCCCGTAATTAACTTGATATGTCACGGTAACAACCAGAATGGTTGTGACCATGACGTACCATGGCTTGCATTCTTCCTGGCTTATCTGTGTATGTCACGGTGGCAACCAAAGTGGTTGTGACAGTGAGGTACCAAGAGGTGCATTCTGTCCAGGAGAATGGAGTATGTCACGGTGGCAACCAAAGTAGTTGTGACCGTGAGGTACCCTATTTTTGCAACTGAATTTCAAATCCTTCATGATTGTTATTCAATTGTTTAAGCAATGATCAACTAAGTCTAGCATCATTTAATAAGAACTAATAAGTGCCAAATACTATAAACTAGCATAGTGGGTGCATTTATATAGTTAAGAAAGTTGTTCAATAACATGAATGTTATTTTACGTTTGTTTTATAAGTTATCTTGTGAATAAGATGGTTGGTTAATACTGTATGAATATGAGTTTATTCTTATAACTCATAAGTATGCGTACTTGATAAGCATGTTATTTTGCTCATGTGTAATACCATGTTGTTAGTATGAGAGTAATTGAATAAATAATTAAACTTAATAATGTTTAGCCTGCAAGTCAAGTAGTGGATAGATAGGCATGCCTATAGGGTCTAGTGCTGCAGCCAAATGCGTCTAATTCCTTTGGAATCATCAATGCAATTAGAATCCAAATTGGATTCCTTAATGCGAATTACTAAATATCTTATTGAATATTTCAGTACCCTCGGGTACCAATGCGATAAATGCATATTTACTGATTCAATTGTAATTAATGTACACTCGAGTACAAATTCGATACCCGATTATCCACGTCATTGAAATGCAGGCAAGGCTTAATAACTAAGGAAATTATTCGATGAATATTTTATATGTGTATGTATTCATGATGCAATGTGTTATAATATGGTTTAATGCGAAGCATATTCTTACCATGAGTTGATATGACAAGTGTTATAACTTACTGTTATGTTTCATAATTGCCAATAGCGTACTAATTATGATGATGCAAGTATGTTGTGTGCATACATATGAAATATGAATGATGCTAGGTAGGCTATGTTTAATCAATGGTTAATATATTTATATGTGTGCATGAATACTATGTATATTGCTATTATTTATCCGCTAAGCGTTATCGCTTAGCACGGGTTTTCAATCAGTGTAGGTTCATTGGCAAAGTGATCCGGAGGACATCCCTGCATTTTGGATTGATCAACACATTAGGCCTCTGCTCCTGGTGTAGGATTTTGGATATTTGGTTAAGGCATGTAACTAATGAACAATTTTTGGCATGTATTAATTATTATATAACTCACAATGGGATATAATTTAATCGAACTATGTGGATTTATGCATGTGATGTGAATGTTTTCGCTGCGTGTGAATGAAATTAATTGGCCTAGAATGTTGTATGATGATATAATGGTATGTGATATGTATGAGCTTTGCATGTGATGTGTGCTGTGACAACCACTTCCAACCGTGGTAACATAGCTATGCGAGTGGGTGGGGGTGGGATGTCACATAGCCAACCCCTAGCCAAACTTTCCCAAATCACCTACATTGATCAAACATATTTATAACACACACATCCGTAAGGAAAACTTGCTGATCATGATAAATAAAATGAGAGTCATACTTGTCAATTTGCTTGTTGCCCTGCTTCTTAGTTATAGTCCCACCATTGCATTCAAGTTCCAGTGCTTGTAACCTATTCTTATAAGCAAGTGTCTTTTTAACCATTGCTACAACCTGCAAGAATACGAAGAGCCATACAAAGCAACTTTGAGAACATATACATGACGCATGATGTAACACCCCAAAACGGGCCTAGTCGGAATGTGCATGCTAAGTTGGGACGAATGAGGGTATTTCGGTAATTAGTGTATATGAAATTGGATTCATTAAGGACTTAATTGAAGAGTTTAAATTAATAAGATGTTAAGTGAGGAGGTTATCTAGTGTGTGTGTATGTGTATGGTGTTTGAGTGTAGAAAGTCAAGATATTTATGAGTGAGAGCCAATACAATTGTGCTAAGTGGGCTTGTAATATTATGATATGTGGACCTATAGGAAGTAGACAAGTGGATTTGGTAGATGTGCATTAAATGAAAAGAAAGGAAAAGAGGGAAAAGATGGAGGGAGAACGCAGGAATAAGTTTGCTCCCCGTTCTCCTGTGTTCTTCGGTTCTTCTTTCTCATTTCTTCTCTATTTTCTATACTTCCTCCTTTTCTTTCTTGTGACTGGTGTTTGGGCACATGACTGGGTGATTTTGGTAGAGATTTGGGGCAAGATTGAAGAGGTAAGAGTTAGATTTGGTTTGCATGTGTTTGGTTCTTCCTCTCCTTCTGTTTTGCTTTTGATTTAGGGAAAGTTTGGGTTTTGGAAGAGTAATTCTCTGGGTTTTGGTTTGTGCAAGCTTTGGGTGGCAAGAGGAAGCTCAAGGGCAAGGAAAAGATTGAGGATTAAAGCTTGAAGAAGTGTGGGTTGTGCTTCAAAAGAGGTTTGGGAGTTTTCTCTGCTCTTTCTCTTTTTCTAGGATCAAGTTTGTGTGTATGTGTATATGTGTTTGATTTATGGGATTTTGAGTGTCTTGGCATGGGTTTATGTAAGATTTTGTTGGGTAATTGCTCTAGTAATGTATGTGTAGTAGTTAGGATGAGTGCATGTTAATTTTGGTAGGGGAATTGCTTAAATTGGATAACCCCTGTTTTAGTATTCTTAATCTACTGTTTTTGTGATTTCTTTGATTGAATTATTGAATCTTGTGTTAATTGAGTGTGATTTGATCATGAGCATGTTGTGGAAAGCATTTGAGTATTAAGGTAAGAGTTTGTGCATGATTGTGTGGGTTTTGAAAGAGTTTTGGAAAAAGATGGAAATCCTGCATTTTGGCTGGGAACCAGGAATATCGTCTCTGTCGTGAGCGCGACACTCTCGCGAGCGCGACAGAGAGGAGCTTCCCATTCTCGTGTTAAAGTTCATTGTAGTTTTGTCTGTGTCCGACTCGGATGGAGAAGCACGACTCGTGCTCCTTTGGCATGCAAGTCGTGCATCTCAACTGGACATCGGCATGAAGAGAGGATCAGCACGACTCGTGCTTGTTCAGCACAAATTGTGCTGCTGTGACTTCTTCTCCGTGATGTGTTGTGGAGCACGACTGAAGGGAAATAGCATGGACATGAGTCGTGTCCCTCAGCACGACTAGTGCTCATGCCGCTTCCTCCGCATGTCGTGCTTAAGGAGCACGACTGGGATAAGTCATCGACACGAGTCGTATCCCTCAGCATGACTCATGTCCGTGACTCTTCTATCGCGAGCGCGACAGGGGCCCTGATCTGTCCATATTTTTCGCTTGCCAGTTTTCTGAAAATGAGTTTTGAATGTCCTTTTTCATGGTTTTTCCTTACTGTATGCTATATGAAGTTGTTTATATGCCCTTATATTATGGATTATGCTCGATAAATTATATGTTGTGGCTTAGGATATGAGTCGTATGATTATTCTGAGATTGTGTTTACCGAAATGATAACATGTCAGTATTCGATTTAAACTGTATGATTTGGTTTATTTATGTTAATTATTGTGAATGGTATCGCATGTTGTAATATGTATACAAGTAAGCTATGAATGTCAAATTTTATGGTTATTTGTTATGAGTTGTATTAATGCATAATTATGATCGTGTTTTGATAATTATCATCATGATAGTATTTCCATATATATATTTGATTCTGGTATGCATTAGAATAGTGAGTATGGTTATAGCGTATTGAGTAAATTATGTTAAATGCTTGCCATATGATGTGTATAATGCACGCTCTTCCTAATGATGATTAAGGTTAACGTGTGTGATTGGATTATATTATATGCTCCGTAATGTGAACTGTTTAAAATATGTGATGCGAAATATGATCAGTTTATGGATGACGATATATATATGTGTGTATTATTCAATGCAAAACATGAATTATTTTATGCATGACCTGCGGGAGTCAGTCTAGTGGCTAGTTAGGCATGCCTAATAGAGCTTTGTAGCTGCAGCGCCCCTTTGAACGAATGGACTCCGATCAGGTCCCTGGCTGGTTCCTCGCGAACCTTTATACTGTATGGATCTTGTTTAAGGTCATCTTACTGAAATGTTTTGAATGTGGAAAAATGATGTTGCTTTTCGATTCGTACCCATAAGGTACGTTACCGTACTGTTACCGTATTTTCTCGTTATCCACTAAAGTGAGTCAACAGGTATCCTGTTTGTTTTGTCTGATATGAAGATGAGAATGCAATTATGAATCTCGGAATGGATTAATTGTGACTCAAGCATGTATATTGAGTATTCTCTGCTTGTATGTAAATGACCTTGTTTATTGTATGTGTATATTGTTTGTGTGTGTCGTATAATATGTATACTGCACTTCTGTATAGTGATGAGATAAATTAAAATGTATATAAATGTAAGCTGGAATTTCAGAATGCTATGGTTAATTTGTATGTATATTAATGTGATTTTGTGCTGTTAACTGTTACGATTAATATATGAATTAATATGAATATAATTATGATCTTAATCTAGCAAATGCAACGAATTTAATACTATGCTAAATGCCTCCCTTGGTTTCAGCTATTGTAATATCCTCGACATGTTGTTATGTGTTCATGTTCCATGGTATGATATTTCATGTATTAGAGTTGCACAAAGGAAGTGTGGTGGTTTTGGACGTTGTTCCTTGGATTTTGGCTAGTGTGTGTGTTATGGCCTGACAAAAGTATGTTTAAATGTCTCGTAGCTTTGCATGATAGTCAGGTGCGCTATTGCATGGTAATGGTATTGCATGTGAATAGGTTTTCAGTTAATGTTTGTGTTATTGGCATGAAGGCTGCATGTTTAATTGTTGAGTAGCTAAATGTAATGCGGTTTGATATCTGATACCTCGGTAAGTATATGCATATGAGATTGTAAGTGTTTCTGCATGATGATATTTGTATCTTGTAAGGTACCTTGTCTGCTTTGGTTTGTTCAATGCGAGTTTTTGAAAGTGGTTATGATTTTCAAAATGCATGACTTTTATGGGCAAGTGTATATATGTCTATCTGTTAGATCTATATTATATGCCATTCGAATGTGTTATGCTTTGGCGACCATTGTGAACGGCCGTCCATATTCTTATGTGTTCTCCCCACTAAGCGTTATCGCTTAGCACGGGTTCTTTTCCCATGCAGGTGGCAGGTTTGCTTCGGTTCGAGTCACGCATCTGCAAGGGATAGGAGCTAGAAGTTCTACATTTTGTTCAGCTTCTGTATCTTGGATTTTGTATCTCTATGTAATATGTATATGTAATAATATGTAAAGATTCTGATGTAATATTTTGGGCTATGTAAATATTTTTATGTTAATATGTTAAGTATTTCCTCTGTTTTATCTTTCGTCTTAGGCTTCTGTTTTATGATTGTAAGTATGCATGTGTGGGTGCTTTCGCTTAGCGTATGTGCGTTGGTGTATTATGTATGTTCAGCTTTTGCTCCTTAAGTTTTAAATTCTTCCGTATTTTTATATGCTTTGTATCGCTTCTGTCCGGTAACACACCTACTCATACGGCTTCCTACTCCCTTGCGGATGGGTTCGCCTACGTATGGGTAGGGGGTGTTACACATAAAGTGCATAAGGGAGGATATTTGTAGACACTGGATCCTGATACAGCCCTGACCAAGGTTACCCAGTGATGAAAATGATGCTTGTTCACAGGCAAAAGGGTTAGAAGTGATGATTTCCTTGTCAAAACCTTCTTTTTAAATAAAAAAATTATTTTTTCTTCGATTTTCGGTGGCATGCCATTGAAAGATGCCTGCCGGCAACGTGAGCGAGGTGCAGCACCTCCGTGCAAGCCCACAAGGCGCCACGCAAGACCTCGACTCACATAGTGCATGGCCCGCGAGGCACGGCCTCGACGCAAGGCTGCACCTCACGCATGCGGGGTGCGCTCGCACTTTGTTGCCCCAGAGCGCGAAGTGCGGCCTCCCAACGCGAGGCTGTACGTTTCGCGTCTCCTACTTTGCTGGGACTTCATTTTTTTTTATTTTTTCTGGATTTTTCTAGTTTTTGAGTTAGAATTAAACTCAAATTCATTGTTTACGATTTTCAAAAGGATAAAACTTGATTTTTAAAGGATAATTAGGGATTTTGAATAGGATTAAAACTCGTAAAACCTAATTTTTAAAAAAGATCATATAAAGAGAAAAGTTAGAACACAGAAAGGGGAGAGAACGCTAGAACGACAGAACAACAAAATTCTAGAAAAACAATTTTTGAGAGATAAAAGATTTTTTGAGAGTTATTCTAGAATGGTTCTTGAGCCAAAGAAACTAATTCTTTGTGTTTAAGATTCAATTCTGATCTTGAACTTCAGTTTTAGTAAGAGAGTGAAAGCTTTCATCTAGGTTTTCTTTATTCTTTTTTTTTTCAAGCAATCGACAAGGAAATCTGTTCTTCTTTCTTTTGCTACCAACATTAATCCTCGAGAGTAAATTTTTGAGTTAGAGCTAATACTGTCTCTTATCTTATTCTATTTTGTTCATTTATTCCCTCCATTGTAAATTATGGTTAATTTATTTGTTGTTGTTTAATGTAATTAACATGAATTTAGATTAATTTAATCAATTTATTGGTATGATGCATGCAATATAATTTAAATCTGTAGAATATTCAATAATAATTTTGTTCTTCATTTGGTTCTGTTTTTGGGTCGTTGACCCGTTTTATTAATTTCCACCTTTTTATCAAACGTTATTTTCTTCTAGTAATCATAAATATGTGTCTCAATTAGAATTATTTATTTGCTTCATTGAATTGCTTGCTTTTTTTATTATACATTTGATTTAACTTGCTAAACTATTTTTATTCTTGTTTTGTTATCCACCAAATTTGCTTATTTCACTTTGAGTAATGTTTCTGGACAAGTTGGAGAAATTAGGAGATTAGGAGCCTTCAAGTTTGGTTTGCATTTTAATTTCTGTATTTTATTTATTTTATTATTTTGTATGTTTTGTGCAAAATAGTATTTATACGCATTTATTTTAGAGAAATTCATGTTTTTTACAATAATAAAAACTGGAATTTTTATTAACAAAATAGGACCAATGTCCTGATTTTAGCCCATAAACTTTTATTTTCAAAAGGGAGTTAGTTTTTATGAAATGGGACCCAATTATCCCTACTTTTTTTGCCCCAAACAGCTCTTGAATTTTTAAGTTAACACAAGGGAACTAATATTCCTAAAATATAATAAATGTCCCGATTTATGTATTTTGCTTTATTCTTCTTTGTGTATTATGTGTTGTATTTTATTCTTTCTTTTGTTGGGCCCTTGGAATTAATTTTGGGGCAATTTTATTTATTTATTTATTTTTATTTTGGGGGATTATTCTGTTCCATTTTTCATTTGTAATTTATTTATTTATCGCTTTCTTTACTGCTTTCTAAAATACTTGAAATGCGCTTTAATTTTTTTGCATGATTGCGTGAGATGGGAGATGGAATTTCAATTGCTAAAAAACTCATTTATAACTTAACTTGAGGCATTAATAAGAGTGAAGTTTCGAACACATTCTCTTAGTTAAGACCCCCGAGGTTAGATGACCTTTCCCGATTTCTTGTAAATTGCGTGGCAACTCCAAAATGTCTCAAGGTGCCTAAAGGTTTCACGGGATTAGATGAACTTCCCAATGTTCTATTGGGTAAGAAATTCCAAAATGTCTCATGTTACCTAAGATCAAAAAACGACAACCATCTCAAGCCCTAAAAGCGGGCTCAGTTCCGGCACGCGCGCGTCACAGTGGCTACTGCGCTAGTGATGATCAAAACTTTGCTTCAAAAGTGACTTAAGTTAAATTATAATTGAGTTTTTAAGAATAAAAAATTCTATTTATATTCAAAAAAAAATGCATTGCATTCATTAGAGACTTAGAACTATGCTAGTTGGTCCTTTATTTTACCCCGGTGTATTCCTAAAACACAACCCTACTTTCATTCATTGTAGGGAAGTGCTCAGGATAATCACCAGCTCAAGTCTTGTACCATCAATGGTATATCAAAAGGAGACCCGATCAGTCATTATGCTAGCGATGAGCTAGACCCATTGGCAGGGACCATGCTTGGGTAGACCTAAAGTAATACCACCCTTGACCAAAGCTCATGTAATGGCAATAGAAACCTCCACTAGGTGATACGTACCCTAACAATGTGCTTGCTATGTGGGCCCTTATATATTGCACAAATTCAAACATATTAATGGGACACTCATCAAAGGCTCTCATGCCCCAGTGGGCCCATTTTTAGTTTTTTTGAAAGGTCCAAGTACATAATGGCCAAAACCCATATACATGTGTTTTAAATTAAGAGTGGTATGCTGCTGGTTTTTCACCACGCACCCATTGGGTTCCCCGCTGACACTTTGGTCAAGCCTATCTAGGAAAGAGATTGCACGACCTCCTGTGTGGGAGTAACAAGGTTGGAAGGATCTACCTGCTTGTATGTGATTGTCTACGTTGCATCAATGTGACCATGTATTTTTAATGTTATTCACGCATCATGCTAACAATTTGAGTCTTTCATCCATCATAGGTACAAATCAATGGTTTAGGTGCCCTGACGGCCGATTGATAAGGAGAAACCCTTTCTTCGAATTGCCAGAGCGAGTGTGGGATTGGGATTCAGAGTCACTTTTAGATAGTACCGAAACCTTTTCTTCAGAATTATCACTAGACCTGGCCAACCAAGACTCAGATGCCACTCGGGCTATTGTCATTAAAGAGATGGATCGAAGGGCCCAAGAAATGGAACACAGATTTGAGGAATTTAAATATAGATTAATGGCAATGATGAACAACCTAGCTGCCACTATAGCACCGCCAGCTGGCCAACAACCTGCTGCTCCTGCCGTGGGACAAGCCAAATCGATCAGGGAGGCACCCCCGACAGCAGTTGTAAAACCACCCCCTGTTACTGATCCCAGAGCTCTTGCACATGTTGAGCCTTAAAGAGTTAGGGGACATAGACCTGAGGAGGATTTTGTAAAAGATGAGCAGGAGGAAACTAGGGTAGTGAGAGCTAAGCCTCCCAAAGAGGATGCTGCCTTGAAGAAGATAGAAGAGAGAGTTGAGGCGATGGCCTGCCTACTATCTGCCGAAAAAGATATAAGCCCTGAGGATAGGGATTTGGATGATGAGGAGATGCTTCCTCAGAAGTTTAAAATGCCCGATCTACCCAAGTTTGACAGTACCTCAGATCCGTCTGCTCACATCAAGCAGTACATGCTTGTGATGAAAGGCACTATGCTTACCAAGAGACAGAAGGTGGAATATTTTTTGCTCAGCCTAACTGGGCCTGCTGTAGATTGGTACCATGGTTTGGATAGGAGAACAAGAGAAGATTGGGACCTATTGACTGAGGAATTCCTCAAACAGTATGACTGTAGCACCCGAATGGAGGTTACTTTGAAGGATTTGGAGCTACTTCAACAGAGATCTAATGAGTCATTCCGCGAGTATCTTACTTGGTGGAGAAATCGGGTAATAGAGATGAAGAGGAAGCCGGATACTCCAGATCAGATTCGGTTATTCATCCGAAATACGAGTCCATATCTCAAGGAGGGGTTAAAGATGGAGGGGCTCAAAGATTGGGAGTCTCTAAAGGACATAGCTATCAAATCAGAAGGTGAGTACCTAGAAAATAAGGAAAGCTAAGGTAACTTCGGGAACCAATCAGGGTATAAATCAAGTGGAAGCAGTAGTAACAGAAATGGCAAGATGGCAGAGGTTTCAGTTACCAAGGATGGACAAGGTCAGAGGTACTATTCTAATTTATCCGCTCTCTGTCCTAGGTATTAGAGAGATTGACAAAGGAGGGCAAGCTAAGGCCATTAACACCTAGGCTAGCCATGAATCAGGGATAGCTAAGGCACAGAGATGATCATTATTGCGCCTACCATCAGCACACTGGGCACCTGATGGATTATTGCCGAACTCTGATGGATTATTACCGAACTTTGAGGAATAAGATCCAAGATCTTATTGATTCCAAGGAGATCATTGACCTAGAGAATAGAGAGAGAAGAAGAAGGCGTAAAAAGATTTCGAGACACTAATAAAGAGTCCCAAAAGGTGGCTACCGCAGAATAAGAGTAAGAGAGGAGACTTTCTATTAGATGTGCATTTCATTTTATTGTTGAACTTTTCAATCTTTATGTATGCTATACTGTTTACATTAATTATGTTAATGACTATTTTCTTATGTTTCTCATGATTTTACTATGCATGATCGTAACCACAAGTCATTTACATTTGATATTAGCTTAATGAATACTGTCTTATTCAATCTCGAGATCTCGTTGGCATCTGATATCACTCCTGAACAGAGGAAAGTTCTAAGAGATAATGAAGAAAAAAAAAGAAAAAAAAAACTTCACTACAAGAAAAAGAGAAAATAGATACGGAAATAATTCCATCTCTAAATAGAGACGAAAAATAGTTTTCGTCTCTAAATAGAGACAGAAATGGAATTCCATCTCTATTTAGAGACAAAAATACTTTCGTCTCTGAAATCGGTCGCAAATATTTACCTATAGCGACAGAAAATTAAATTTCGTCTCTAAAAATGGCCGGATTGGTTTTCCTCTATATTTAGATATGGTAAATAGAGACCGTAATGTGTTACCATCTCTAAAGATAGAGACGGACCATATATTCGGTCTCTAAATAGAGACGGTAGGTATTTTCATCTCTATTTAGAGACGAAAATTGAATTTCATCTCTAAAATAGAGCCAAAAATTATTTTTCGTCTCTGTAACTTGTACCGTCTCTATTATTAGAGATAAAAATTCAATTCCGTCTCTAAAATAGAGATGGAATTTAATGTTCGTCTCTAAATATAGAGACAAAATGTTGTTTTTGTCTCTAAATAGAGACGAAATTTAATTTTCGTCTCTAAATATAGAGATGGAATGGTGCTTTCATCTTTAAATAGAGGCGAAAAACAATTTTTGTATCTAAATAGAGATAGAATTTTATTTTCATCTCTATTTAGAGACGGAAAGACTATTCCGTCTCTAATTAACGGGGTATAAAAACCCCTTTTCCTTTTCTCTCTCCTTCTCTCCCCCTTTTTTTTTCCCTTTCTCCCCTCTCCTTGGCAAATCCACTCCCCCTTCACCCCCTACGCCGTCTTCCGGCGCCGAGCACTCCCGTGAGCTCGCAACGTCGATGCAAGCCGTCTCTCTCCTCTCCGGTGCGCCTTCCCCCGTCCGGTGCCAGACTTGGTTAAGGACAACAGTGGCCGTGATTCTTGGATCTTCCCTGCCGCCGATGGTTGTTCTGGTGCCTTCTGGCGCCGGCGCAGCACCTTCTTCGACGAGATCTGCAGGTAGTTTTCTTTTTAATTTTTTAATTTTCTGCGTTATTAAATATTTGTATTATTTTAATATAGTATTTTGATTTAGTATTATATTTATGTATTTTGTGTATTATTAAATGTTTTTATATTTTAATATAGTATTATATTTGGGTGTATAATTTTTTTTATTTTTGTTTCATTTATAGTGTACAATTTTTTTTATTTTTTTAATATTATTTGAATGTGGTATTTAATTATTTATGTAGTTATTTTTTGTGTATGTATATTGGATTGTAATTGTTAGTATATTGAGTTTTAATTGAGTATGTAGTTATTTTTTGTGTATGTAGTATAATTTTGTTGGTTATTATATGTGTATTTGTTATTAATTTGGTTTTAATTTGTGTATATGTGTAGTGTTTTGTGTATATATATTACATTGTATCAAAATGTTTATTATATTTATATATTTTTTTTAAAATTGTGGCGTGTTGTCAATTTTTTTTATTAAATTTGTTTACATATATTATTTTCGTGTATATATATTCTATTATGATTGTTATTATGTAGTTATAATTTTATTTTATGGCTTGTTTGCTAAAATTATATGTACTGTTGTTTTAATTATGTGTTATATATGTGCATGTATAAATTTTTGATGGTGTATATTGTTTGTATTGTGTATAATGTTATTATAGTTTAAATATTATTAACTTTGTAGTATAATTGTTATTATATGTAGTATTGTTTAAATTTGTATTATGTTTTTTTTACGTGTATATTAAGTATGTTGTTATACATAAAAGTTAATATTTATAAATTATATTATATTTCACTACAAGAAATTACACATTTTATGACACAAAAAATTGTCATGAAAAATTTAAATTTCGTCGTTAAAAAAATAAGATAACGAATTTTTATCGTCACAGAGAACGTAACGGTAGGCGCGTAACATTAACGTTTACGTGACAATTTACTTATTCGTCACCGTAAGTATTATTTTTTGTGACGAAAATAATTATCGTCATCTTTATTTCTTACTTGTCATGACAAAAATTATGTCATAAATAAAATTATATTTCGTCACATTATATCGTTTATCGTCACAAAAATTTGACATTTTTTATGACAAATTTAAAATTCGTCACGAAATTAAATATTTTTAATGACGAAACTCTGCTTCTAGTTAAAACCATTAAATATTTGTTACGTAATTATCGTCATAAATAAATATAATTTTCGTCATAAAATAATACATATCGTCACTAAATCTAATACTTTAAGTGACGAAAAATAATTTCGTCATTAAATTAATGTATATTAATGATGAATATAAATCGTCATTTTATTTTACAAATTAGTAACATAAATACGGACAAAAATAATTGTCACAAAAAAATAGTTTTAGTGACTTTTTATTGTCATTAAATAACACTTTTTATGACAATATTAATATCATAATCGTAAGCATTATATCGTCATTTATGAACTAAGTTGTCAAAAAATTATGACAAATATGCTTGTCATATATGCATTGCACTAAAAATGACACATTTTAAATTTAATGTTATACAATCAATTAAATTTGTAAAAGAAATTGTTAATCAACTAATATAAAGTATTTATTTAAACAAAAGGTCAATTAAATATAAAAATACTAACTAATGCCAAAAATTAAAATATCTTAATCCATAATTCATAAATAAATTCTATTGAAACTTCAAAATGTACATCATATTTCTAAAAAAAAAAAATCATATATTAGATAAAAAAACTAATTTTATATGAATGAATAAAATATATATTTTGTACTACTCAACTCAAATGACAATACAAAACAAATAAACAGTGCCTTATGAATAGCAAGCCACTGTTCATCATCCAATTTGGAAGGGCTTCCTCACAGGGGGTACAGCAACATCAGCACTGGCCTGCACAAGATTAGCCAAAAACATAGAAATACAAGTTAAAAACAAGAAATTCAAAATCAAGCAAAAGATTAATTACAAAATTGAAAGAGAAATAATTAAACAAATTAATATGAATTGCATTTTTGCATTTAACTTCACTTCAGGCTCAACTATTATTGAATAAAACAACAACAATGCAGATAATCCAACTCTGAAGCAATAAAGGCAGCACCAAATTAGAAATGCAAGCAGAAGTAAAACTAAATTCCTTACAGCAAAATTAAAGAGAAGGATAGTATTGTTCTTGCCTAATTACATTCAAAATCAAAAGAAATAAAATAGGGAACAAGAAAATAAGATTCGGATAGAGAAACAAAGCTTCTAAATTAAGACAAATACAGAATAATCCAGTTTTCAGGCTAGATCCCATTTTCCATATAGACAGAAACTTGCCAAGTTCATCCAAAAGTCTATAATTAAGTGGATGTATCCTGCGGCTATTGTCTTTTTAGATGCACATAGTATCTAGAATGCACTCCATTTGCCAAGATTTTTCACTAAGTACAACTAAGTGAATGAAAGACCAGCATTGCGAATTCTTGATACTTACAGCTTAGTAATCGCGATTATGCTTTTGCAGCAACACCACCCTCTGAAATTCCATTTCTCCATCGCCCCAAATTCTGCCCCTTGCAAAATACCAACACCTATTTGATTGCCGAGCAAATGGAGCATAGAGTGCTAAAATTAAGCTCAATTAACCAAAAGTATAGCAATTTATGAAATCAATATGAAAAATAGCAATCAAGACATCAAATTGCACACTATTAACAAACCTAAGATAAACTTGAGAAGATCACCGGAGAGGCCATCAGTTTGAGCTGAAAAAGTGCAGCAGCAGAGGGAAACAAAAACAATAACAACAAGAAGAAAGAATTTAAATCTTACCATAAAAAAAAAAATCTCTATTTTACAGCTTTCTCTGCAAAACCAAGAAAAAAAAAATCTTTAGCAGAGCCGCAAATAAACCAAACCCATACCCAGATACAAAAATCAGATAGAGAAATAGAAAAACAACAGATTAAAACTGAGATTCAGATAGAGAAACAAAGCTTCGTTTAGTGTGTGGCGTGAACTGAATGAAGCATTTGTGTTTGAGACTAGCTAACCTGCCGAAACGTATACAGAATGGACGAGGCAGTGACAACAGTGGACAGAGGCGAGGGAGAATAAAACACAAACCGTGGAGGAGGCGACGGAGAACAAAACACGAACCATGGATGTAGCCGAGCAAGTAGCGAGAATTGGTGGAGGTAATCGACAAGGCAGTGATAACAGTGAAGGACGACGGCATCAAGGGAGATCTGAGAAATTTCATATTGGGAGAGACAGAACGAGACAAAACAAAAATTGAAATCGAGGGAGAGACATATTAGGGATTTTCTTTTATTATTGGTGACAATTTCTATACTTCGTTACCATATATATATTTTTTATATACTTATTTGTTATAAATTTAATTATTTTTTATGACATAATTTATTTATCATGTATTAATATTGTAATTAATTATGATATAATATTATTATTGTCATAAATTAATTGTACTGGTGACGATATATATTTATTTGTTGTGATATATTTATTTATCATAAATAAAATTATTATGACAATATAATTTTATCGTCACTAATTCATTAGATTATGACATAAAAATATTTTTTTTGTAATATGTTTGTTTGTTATAAACTCAATTGTTTTTATGACATAATTTATTTATCGTATATTAACATTACAACCAACTGTAAAAAAAAAATAGTTAATTAAATTGAAATTAGTTAAATTTTTTTTTCTGTTGTGCAGGTATTTTTTTTATCGGAATCAAAGAAAAACCTGAAAAATGAATTTTTTTGTGACATAAGAGTAAATTGTAGAAAAAATCATGTAGATAATTTTTTTTGCAGATATTCACTCTTTTTTCTTGTTGTCATAAATTGATTATATTGGCGACGAAATTGTATTTAGTAATAATATATTTATTTTTTGTAACATATTTAGTTATCATAAATAACATTATTGTGACGAAATAATTTTATCATCACTAATTCATTAAATTGTGACAAAAATAATTAATGTCATAAAAAAATAATTATTTCATGACGAATTTATATATCACAAATAGTAAATTTTTCCGTTATATTTTTACCCTCCAAAAGAAAAATGTTGAAAATTTTTCTTTCATATCAAAGTTGACGAAATTATACCTCGTCACAGTATATTCGTTTTTTGTGATATATTTATTTGTCATAAATATAATATTTTTTTATACCGATATGTTATTTGTGAAGAAATGATTTTATTATCACTAATTTATTTAATTATGACAAAAATAATTCGTCACGAAAAATAAATATTTTGTGACGATTTTATATGTTGCAACAAATTATTATTTTGTTGGTGAAAAATTATCTCTCCAAAATAAATCATGACGAAATATATTTTTTCGTCACAAAATTAATCTTTTAGTGACGATAATTAAAATATTAAATGACGCAAGATAATTTCGTCACAGTAATAAATAATATGGTGACGTTTTAAAAAATTTGTCGTTGTAAGTTATAATTAGTGACGAAATTTTATGTGTCATTAAAAAATTTGTCACAAAAAGTCAAATTTCTTGTAGTGTTTGTTATTGCATGTACCCGTCACCGCCGCAACTGGTTCCGCATTTAGCTCTCCTGTGCGCCAAACAAGTGCTTGTTACTGGTTGCTTTACCCGAGGCAAGTTTGTTATGTATTAAAATTAGTTTGTTAATAATACGTATATATTTAAAATAAGTTGTTTTAATTAGATAATTTATTTGTGTTAATATTTATTATTCTGGGTATATATATTTCATGACCGTATAGTAATTTAACTGTAATGTATGTGCAATAATGATACCGTAATAACGTCATTTGGTGCCATAGTGTGATGATTGAATTAAATTACAAATGTAGTAGTATAGGTACTTGTGCTTAGTATTTTCTTTTGGATATTGTATGACTTTAAAAGATAAATTCACAACTGTTGGTGAATTTATCCTTTTTACGTGCATGTTTGAGGTGGATGGAGAAATTTGATATTGCATTGGTTTTGTTATGGAGTTGAGATGTGTTGATACTTTATAAAAGTATAAAATTTGCTATTATTTAATAGGGGGATAGGGACCCGTATAAGGGAAACTCTGTCCATTTTTCCATGGAATTTTGATCATTTTAATTTACAGAAGTAAAGGAATTTAAGTATTAAATTCAATTTTATATACAAAAAGAATTGAGTTGGTTTACATTTTATACATAGCCCTTACTGGACCATGTATTTGTGTTACAGTAGTTGTGCAAACATATTGTTCATATATTTTGTATTGTAACTTATATTGTTATTATAGTTAAAATATTTCTAAATTTCATGTATATTTGTTCTTATATGTACTATTGTTTTAATTTTGCATTATTTATAAATTTATGGGATGTGTGTGTATGATATATGAATGTCAGTATAATTTTAAATTTAGGTTGCTAAGGGACCACCTCATTGCGTCTGCTGTCCCTGACTGCACTCCCTATCCGACTGCCCTCCCTCTCCCTTTGCGTTGTATTACAATATGTTATTCGTCTTTATATTTATAGTTGTGTATATATATTTTATTATAATTTATATTACATTGATAATTTTTTATTATATTCATAATTTGGTAAAACTAATTATGAAATAATGTGAAGAACTAGGATAGAGAATTGAATTGAAATAAATTATCAAAATTGACATGTGATGGTACTAACTATGAACTTATGATTTTTGCGCAACAATTTAACAATAATGAGTAATATAGGCAGAAGTTGGATGTATCAAAGAATAATGCGAGATGGTTACATTAATTTAGAGTTTGCTGAAAGAGTTCAATCTTTTATTGAGTATGCAAGCTCGCAACCTGCATACATGGACGGGTCAAAAATTAGACATTTATGCAAAAAGTGCAAAAATAGGTCTTATCTTACTGCGGAGAATATGCATCTCCATTTGCTGAAAAATGATTTGTGCCCAATTATTTTGAATGGACAAGGCATGGAGAGCTAATAATTTGTAGCACGTCTAGAAGTTCAAAATTTGGACCGGGTGTTATTGAAGCTGAATTTCAAGAGGGGGGGGGGTAGATTATATGACAAGCAATCTAGGTGCATTACCTCCCTTTTCCTAGCCTTAGATGAGATAAGATAAATTGGTTGGCAGTTTGCAAGGTAAAACTGAGAGGCATATTTGAAATGAAAGCTACAAGACAAAATAAATGAATTGAAAGCAAAGCCTTTCAGGAAGAAGAAGTGGAGGGTCATGAAATAAATGAAAGCCTGCCATATAAGGATAATGAACCTTTGATCAATGTTGACAATGAATTTGTTGATATTGCATTCGACGAGGAATCCAAGTCTACATTTGAATTGGAAAGCGAATTTGATTCTAATTATTCAGAAAATGAAGATGATTGTAGTAATGAATTACATCTAAGTAACGATAGCAAATAATTCTTTGCCCACATGAGTAAAATCCATAATCTTAATATCATTAATTAATTTATGTTTGATTTAACTCACAAAAAGTACAAATTTTTATTATTATCACAGATAATCATGAATATGTAACAATCAACTAATGTCTAATTATGTTTATTAATTTTTTCAGGAAAAAAATGAATAATAAGAGGAAGGCTGGTACTGTGCAACCTCCTAGGGTGAGGGTGCATTCATCATTATCTGGAGCTGTCAGTCAAGGGGAGGGATCATCGTCTCTTGCATCTGCACCTCCCTGTATAGGCACAGATTCTTCACCCCCAGTATATCCATGCTCGGTATCTACTGTTGGTACTTCATCGATAGACGCGCCTTCTTCAGAGAATTCGTCTGAATCATCGCAGCGATCACCTAAAACTGTTGAAGGTCCTTTGCCTAGATCGGTTGGTGTGGATGGACGGACGTATATTGTCATTGAAGGACAACAATGAGTTATCAAAATTTCGTTTTTATGTTTACTAAATAATGTTGAATTCGATCACATAATTACATTTTTATTGTCAATTAGATTTATCCCATCTGGTCCATGCTCCCGCTCGATGACTGGTATATTTAAGGAGAGACTTGAATTTAATGGTTTTTTATGGAAGAATATCTCTGAGGAGGTAAAAATATTCTATTTCCAGGAGTTTCAGGTAAATAAATTATTTTAATTATTGTACCTTAATTAATATATTATTTAAATTCTAAACATATTTTGCAAATATATACATTATATTTAACCTTTTTGTTTTTCTTTTTAATCCCTCAGAAAGCTTTTTATTGGAATTCTTCCATCGATCACATCGTCTACGGCATATGGGAGAAATGAGCCCGTGTACGTTACAAGGATATGTTTAATAAGCTACATGCCAAAGGTGAACGACTAAGGCATATAAATGAAGACATTTGGGTAAATTGGATGCAGTATTGGTCATCATCCGAGGCCATTTCGATTGCCAATCGGAATTCCACTAATAGGAGGGGAGGACCAAAGGGAGTTAGTGTTTCCTTACACACTGGAGGAATATTGTCTCATCGTGAGCATATTGACAGACTTGTAAGTATTCAAATATTTGATGTTATAAATGCTACTCTTTATTTTATTTTGTATTAGCTACTTAGTACATTAAGAGTTTATTCACTGCAATAATTACAACTCTTGATAATAAGCAAAACGTTTGATTGAATGAAGGAGAATGGGTAAAAAATTGTATAAGGAGTTTGAAATGGATTTTGATGGCGGATAATAGAAATATAAATGTAATTTCTTGATGTTTGAACAGGATGTTATGTACATATTTAGGGGAAATTCTGCCAAAAATTTATTAAATTATAGATAAGTGTTATTTTGTGAGGAGTTATAATTGTATTTGGTTGGCATTAAAATAGTAATACATATAAGTACTTTTGTGCTTATTATACATTAGGTTTGTTACAAATTTAACGAAAATTCTATCCATTTGTTATTAACTTATAAGTTGTTTGCATGAGTCTATTGTGGGCAAGACACCTTATCCTTATGAGTTATTTTTGCACACCCATACGCGAAATCATGATGATGTAACATTCGTCAGCGATCGAGCTAGATAAGTTCATGTATGTTAATTTTACAATTTATTATTTATTTTGTTATAACTTCTTAATTTCATTTTACTACCACATAACATTCGAATAATTTTTATTACAGAAGCAAATAGTACAGAGTCTTCAAAGTCAGCAATCAGATGGCAATAATGTGGATCATGCTCGAGTATTTTATGACGCATCTGGCGATATTGACCGTCGTGGATGGGTCTTCAGTTTGGGCTCCTATGCGAGTGTTTGCTATTCGCATGTCTTTTCATCCTCTATGGCTACGACTAGTAGGCTTGTGGCAACTACTAATGAGGTCATTGAGTTTTGCAGTACGATCGACATATTAATGAATCGTCTTAAAAGGTTAGAGGACTTCATTAGCTGAATATTACCTGATGATACAGAAGCACCGTCAGCTGGTCGTCCGCAGTCACCTCCAGGTTAGTTAATATTTTTAAATTTTTCGCGTACGTTTATTTGCAATGTTACTAAATTTTATATATATTAATACATTATTAATTACATTTTTTAAATCTATTTATTGTTTATTTAATACTTGTTTCATTATATAAATTAATGCAATTTTTAATTTAATATTATTTATTATTTTATATATTTAAAAAAGAGAGACAAAAAATTTTTTTCTGTCTCTAAAAATAGAGAAGGAAAATTACTTTCCGTCTCTATTTTTAGAGAGGAAAACGTAATTTCTATCTCCAAAAATAGAGACGAAAAGTATTTTTCTGTCTCTAATAGAGACATAAAATAAATTTTCGTCTCTAATAATAGAGACAGAAATATTATTTCCATCTCTAATATTAGAGACGGAAATTCGCTTTCCATCTCTAAAAATAGAGACGAAAAAATACTTTCCATCTCTATTTTTAGAGACGAAAATTACGTTAGAGATAGAAAGTATTTTTTCGTCTTTATTTTTAGAGACGAAAAGCGAATTTCCGTCTCTAAATTTAGCAACTGACCAAATAGAGATGGTATCTTTCCGTCTGTAATTCCATTTCTATTTTTCGATTTTCTTGTAGTGCTTTGCCTGGACCTGGAATGACATGCTAAAAACTAAAAAGGGCATTTCTAGGACATTGCTGCTTCAATATGCCCACATGATGATAAACAAAATTTCAAAAGCCATTCTTTTTCCCCCTTAACATCAAGGATGCACACGATGCCACCCAACAAAATCAAACTCCGATAATTAAGGGGCCACATTAAATTCAAGACAAGTGAAACTTTGTACCTTAAAGAAAAGGGTTTTACCTCTACAAAAAAGAAAGAGAAAAAGAAAAAAAAACTACAGTTTTTCCCTAAACCACCTGAGGCTAACTTGCAACCCAATCTCAACCATCAAAGGCTACTTCAAGAATTGGGCCACCAAAGTCGACAAAAACAAGACATAGGATTTCATAATCAAGTTTTAGGCAAAGAACCCATCCTCTCAGCCAGTTTGCACAAGGCCCAAGAAAAAGCTTTTGATGCTAAAAAGAAGCACTGTTAGAAGAAGCCGCCTTCCCGGCTATTGAGGATGAAAGAAAATTGACAGACTGAGGGAGGTTCCATGGCAAAGGCTAAAAAAAAGGAGTAAAATAAGTAATAAAATGCCCTGCGGGTCGAAAACCGAAAAAAGACAACCTTGATAAAATTAGGTGCCTTGAAAAAAAAAACATCCTGGGTAAAAATTAAGGACTGAGAGAAAATTTTTAATCATGAAAACCCAAGAGAGCTGATTGATAATAGGAGTTTGATGCTCATAGGATTCGTTCCGAGATTAAATGAGGTCTTGTATTTTTCAAGTTTATGTCAAATGATGATCATGTGTTATAAAATCAAATTGAAACATATACAATTATGCGATGATATATTGATGTGATCAAAGCAGTCTATTTTGCATACCCAAAGTTGTCTAGTTCCGGTATAAGACTAGCACATTGTTACTATCTACCCTCTATTATTCTCACCACTCAAGTGTTTCAGCTGACTCGTCTTGTTATTAACGGTGAAGCCAATTCTACAACACCTTCATGAGAAGAATCCAGGTCATACAACCATGGTCTAGCCTGTAAGCACATGCCGATCGCCTTTGGAGGATCTCCAACAACAGCTTCAGCCTTTCTTATAATTAAAAAAAAAGGAAAAAAAAGCCGTTAGAGATGAAAATCGTAACTGATTTTCTAAGCAAAAGTTAGGCAAAAGGATAGGGTGAAAACCTGAAAACAGGCAGTCTATCCTCAAAAAAAAAAGAAAAAGAAAAAGACTAAAAAAAAGCTGCTGGATTGGGTTGGGTCCATTCTAGGCAAAAATAAGGCACAAGGTTATGTGAAAATCCCCAAAGGGACGCATTTCCCGCAAAGAAAAGTTAATGGAAAAATCCACAAGGGACACACTACCTTTAATAAATGACCAATAGTACATGGAGCGATAAGGTGGCCCAAATAGTCTCCCTTCAAGCAGATAATGCATAATATTAGGACATGAGTTAAAGTTTAGGAGCAAAATGCTTATTAATAGGGCAAAGATGCGCACAGGTCGGTTCTCTTTGAAACTATTATAGGTCAGAATTCTTAAGCCAAGACAACACTCATTTAGGTCTTTGGGGGGGCATCAAACAATTTGAGCAGCCAAGCTGTAGCCTCGATAGACCCTTAACCACTCAAGACTCGGTTTATTTATTTTTGCATGCATTTTATGTAATACAATTCTTTTACAAACATTTGCATATAACGTTTCACATGCACACATAATTTTTTGTACATATTCCTGTGCACATAACTTTGTAGGAAAAGTCCAAATAAAGACCACGTACACAAAAGCGGGTCGAGGATAACTTCAAGACAATATAGGCACTCACCCGTGCTGGACAATCAAACCAAGATAAAGTCTACATAGGTTCAAATCCTTCAAAGTCCTCTTAAGAGGCAAATCCCTAACTCCTCTTAAGAGGCAAATCCTTCAAAATCCTCTTAAAAGACAAATCCTTCAAAGTCCTCTTAAGAGGCAAGTTCTTCAAGTCCTCTTAAAAGGCAAATCTCTAAAGTCCTCTTAGAAGCACTAGTCCAAACAATCAACCAAAGACCTCATGTAGTAGCAACTTGAGAATTGATTGTGCTTATAGACATGGATTTCATTGTGTTATGGAGAAACATATGTAACAATAAATTGAGAATTGATTATGCTTATAGACATGGATTTCATTGTGTTAAAGAGAAACATTGAATGTTAAACAGTGAAGAAAGTAAAAAATACAAAGCTTATTCTACAGAAAATTAACGAACAGAGTAAAATTTATTCTTGATACCTTTTCTTTTAACCTTTGGCATAACATTCAAATTAGATTAAAATTGTATTGTCATTTTAGTACATATCACATATATTCTTTTTGTTTAATTATCCAACATTAATCAACATAATTTTACAATGCTAACAATATGCAAATGAATTTTACATACCTAAACTTTGACAAGCATATTTCAAACAAAGCGAACATTGAAAGTAGAGACAACAAGCTCAAGCTTTGCTCCAATGGTGGCAAAGAAAAGAAAACAGGATAGCACCAAAGCGAAGAAAAGAAAACAAAAATAAAAGGAGGCGATCAACTTAACGGAGAGGTAGAAGTGAGGCGACACAAAAGGCAAACATGAAGAGGAGGAAGAGGCAGACACAAAAAAGAGAAAAGGTGCAATTTACTAATTAGGATAGTGGCGAGACTAGATTAGTGATGGCATGATGGGGGTTGATGCCTGATATAGAGCCTGGTGGCTCGCGAGGAAGGGGATGCACGATGGAGGGGCCGACAAAAGGGAGAGGGGTGCAGAGTTGAAGATGGGAAAATGCATTTTGTGATTTTAGGCTAGTTTTAGAGCTAAATGGTTTGGAAGTCCCACCATTTTGTTTTAGGCCAATAACTACTGAATTTTGAGCCTTTTAACGATCGGAATTAAACCCTTCTTTAAATAATAATAAAATTTTAGTTTTAACAACCGAATTAAATTCCCTTTGTTGTTTGTATTTTTTTACAACCCAATTTTTATCTTTTCTCTAAATTTTGGTTGTTAAAACTCAATTTTCTTGTAGTGAAAGTGGCTATTTAATTAAAGTCATTTGAACTGATCGAGGAGGGGAGTTCACATCATATAAGTTTAATCAATTTTGTGATTATCTTAATGTTCGACATTCTTTGACTGTTCTAAGATCACCTCAACAAAACATTATAGTGGAGTTAAAAAATAGAACCATTCTCAACACAGCTCATAGTATGCTTAAAATCAAGAGGATGCCAAAGGAGTTTTGGGCTAAGGTAGTGGTGTGTGCAGTTATTTGAATAATCAAAGTCTCACAAAGAAATTGATTCAAATGACTCCACAAGAAGCTTGGAATGGAAAGAAACCAATTATTTCTCATTTGAGAGTGTTTGGTAGTATCGGTTATGTTCATGTATCTGATAAGACAAGAAGCAAATTGGATGATAGAAGTGAGAAACTTGTCTTTATTGGTTATGCAAAAAATTCAAAGGGGCATAAATTTTATAATCCTTGGAATGAAAAAACTATTATTAACAACGATGTGGCATTTGATGAAGATGGATCTTGGGAGTGGAATGTTCCTCAAGATAAAAATTGTATTTTTCTTCTTTTATTTGATGATTTTCTTTTTTTGCTACAGATCAATCTCAAGATCAGGTTGTTGCTGCTACACCACAGACTCCTCTTCATATAGCTCAAACAGAAAAAGCAAATTTGTATCCTCAAAGCTCATTCGAAAGACCACCTATGCAAAGCCTAGATGAAATTTATAAAGTAACAGCAGAAAATTTCACTCTATTTTGTTTATTTGTAGATATAGAACCAAAGAATTATGTTGAAGTTGTCCAAGATAAAAGATGGAGATTGGCTATGGATGGAGAGATTAAAGTCATTAAAAAGAATGATACATAGTAGTTGGCAACACTTTCGGATGGAAAATCACTAGTAGTAATGAAGTGGATTTACAAAGTAAAGAAAAATGCTAAAAGAGAGGTAGAGAAGTACTAAGCTCAGCTTGTTGAGGAGGGATCCACTCAAAGGGCTGGAATTGATTATGATGAAGTATTTGCTGCAGTGGCTCATTTAGAAACTATTCGACGTATTATTTAATTGGCAGCTCAATAAACATGGAAGATTTTCTAGATGGATGTAAAATCAGCCTTCTTGAATGGAACTTTAGATGAAGAGATCTTTGTGAAGCAACCATTAGGTTATGTTATTGAAGGATAAGAAGACAAGGTGCTGAAGTTGAAGAAAGCTTTATACAGCCTGAAAGAAGCTCCAAAGGCCTTGTAGACACCGAGTCTTGAGGCAGCCAGAGCCAAGGTTACCCAGTGATGAAAATGATGCTAGTTCACGGGGCAAAATGGTTAGAACTGATGATTTCCTTATCGAAACCTTTCTTTTTAAATAGAAAATATTATTATTTTTTCGGGTTTTAGACGACGTGTTGCCATGCGATTTGCACGGCACCTGCCGGCAGCATACGTCAATGGGCGGTACCCGCGAGCCGCGACACTTGCACGCGAGGTGTGGTGCCTACGCACAGCATGTGGCCCCCTGCGCGGGGACGCATGTCACACAGGCGACATGCAGGCCCTGCGCGGGGGGCGCATGTGTTAGCATATTTTATAAGTGCTAATTTTTCACAAGTATACGGTGTACCGAAATAGTACAAAAGATGTCGATCACACGAGGAATATAGTTTTTACTCACTATTACTACTTGATTTTAATCTTGTTTACAATGATCATTAATTTGTTGGTTAAATCTAAACTACTCTATTAAATAAACTAATTAAACCTATTTTATGTTAAAGAAGACAAATGGATAAATGATGATAAATTTTGACAAATTAAACTTGAAATGATTATTCTTGATTATTGAGGTATTGTTGTCATGTAAACCAAGTTGCATAATATTCTAATTTACTCTCTTGACATAAATTAGAGTGCCTAAAACATGCACACATAATTCTAAATCCCAATTCTCATCTAAGACTTAGAGTGTTATACATGCATATTTCAAGAATAGGAAACAACCTATAGTAACCAATTAAACATTATGATCTCTCAAATAATGCTTAAATGATGAATATCTATTAGATTTAAGTATGAATTTATCTCTTGACTAAAATCAAACTTATAATGATCATGCATATATTACCAATAGAAATTCTACATACAAAAGTACCAAATGATATGAATAATAAAACTTAGTATTAAAATATTCAAGTTCTTAAATACATCATATAATAATTACAAAGAAGAAGAGAAAGATAAGAAATAGAAGAAGGAGATCTCTCAACCCTTTTTCACTTCACTAAATGTAGACTTCTTCCTTGCAAAAGTCTTCTTCTCAAAACATAAATTCTAACTTAAGAAATTTTACTCAAAAGAAAAACTGTTTCAAACTTACAGAAATTACTTAATAAAAAATTCAACAACCCAAAAAAAATTACAGTTAAACTAATATTTATAAAGTTCTTAAGATTGTGTTCCTTCAAATACCTCTTCAAAATGGTTGTAATTGTTGGTGGGAAGTCATGCCTTTTCAGGGCAATGTTTGAAATATTCTGTCTAACGTTCCTCTCTGTCGCGCTCACGACAGAGCGCGCTTGATTCCTCGCTCCACTTCCCTCACGCTAGCTTTCTCCGTGCTTTGTCACGACCTTGCGACAGGCTCTTTGGTCGCGACAGATGCTTTCTCTCTTTCTTCCTCCTCTTTCTTCTCTCTTCCTTGGTGCCTTCTGTCGTGCTCGTGGCAATATCGCGCTCGCGACATAACCTCTTTGTCTTTAGCACATTTTTACTCCTTTCTCCTCTTTTCTCCTACACACACAAAAACTCACACAAACGCATAAAATGTACCTAATTCTACACAATTAAACACACATAATTAATATTTCACTCATAAAACATGGATTAAATATGAGCTATTTAGGCTCATATCAAACCCCCACACTTAAAATTTTGCTTGTCCCAAGCAAAACATATCAATAACAAGAATAACTCACACAACACAAACAAAAAATAACATGCACAAAATCTTAGAGCTCATAATCATATTTGATAAATATTTGGAAATCACATGTATAAACTATCACTTCCTATCATATTAGCCTAAGTATGCAACTTCTTAAACATTATCATTGTTCATTAGACTTTAATCCCTATGTGTAATTAGAAAACCATTAAATTGCAAAGCACAAGGATGTTTGAACTCAAGATTTTAAATATCTTAACAAATGTAAAGATTATTTCACTCAAAGCATTGCCTAAGGTAATTCTCACTCAAACACTATATTTTCAAGCACTCAATCACTCAAGTATTTATAGGTTAGTGTTTCTCTCATTTTTTAAATATGCCATTGCATACCATAAGCTTATAATTAGTAAACCTCTCCTCTACTAGTATAAGGCAGCAAATAAGATCAAAGGGTCTTATAAGGGTTGTAACTTGGCTTTGGTAAAGGTGGGATAATTTGGATTTAGGTAGCTTCTATTGTGTAGAGAAAAAGTATCAACATAACATAGGAAATTCACAAATCTAAACATAACATGATAGTTTTACTTCTATTCTAGTTCCCTTCTAATATCATGCTAGTTCCTTTTATTATTATTATTTTTTTATATGACTTCCTAACTTGTCAAGTAGCAAGAGAACGTAGTATGGGTGTGTTTTACGCTCCATCCCACACATTAACCATTTGGATATACATCTTGCTCTTTTTATGTTTATACACTCTAGTGGTCTTATTTATGCTCCATCCCACTTTCTATTTTTTTCTTCTTTCTTTTCTTTAGAAACTAGCATTTCTAATACTAAATTTGAAAATAAGGGAATGTCCATTACACTTCAACTACCATCATGCTTTTCAACAACAAATACATCTCCTATGCTATATCAATCCTAATTCTCTCCATAATAAGGGTAATTACAAGAAAATGGTTTTGTTTCTCAAAAAGGATATGGCTAAATATATGCTCAACAATAAAATAGGTTATAAGCTCAAACTTGGCTACCTAAAGTCAAAAAGAAAAGTTTTTTAAAGAAAGCCAAAAATGGTTCATTCTAAATGCCCTCATCATATCTCATGTACATCCCATACTAATAATGTAGACTCGAAATTTACAAAAGACAAGTTCTGGAGGATATGGCATATCAAGGCTCTCATACAAGAAAAAAAAAATTCATGTATAAGGCTTCAAAAGCTCACATAGCTATAGGTCAAACTACCTTAAGCAATAAGTTGGCAAAACAATCTAGTTTCACATGTGAAAAGATATTCAACTTAAAAAGATCCTACACTAAAGTGCTTTGCTAAGTCATGCCCTTCACTATGCACATAAAAATGCCAAAGTAAAACAAACAATGATATTGCTCAAAAATTTGACTACTTAGACTAAATGTAAAAAGTGCAAGCTATACATGCATTTATGTCCAAATAAACATCAAATATATAAGCTCCAAAATCAAATGCCCAAAATAATCTAAAATAACCTAAACATAAAAACCTAAAACTAGCAGCACATGCATAACACAGGCTACACTAATCAAATAAATACATATATACACAACAAAAATAAACACAAAACAGAGCACTCCCCCACACTTGAAGAACACAATGTCCCCATTATGAGAAAAAGCAACAAACACACAATATATAAATAAACAACATGTAAAACACAAGACAAAACAAAAATAACATAAACAGAACATAAAAATAAAGGAAAGAGGAGAAACAATCTCAGAAACTCCCACTAGGAGAGCTGGGTGGAGTTGGAAAGAATTTGACATTTTGTTTGCGGAAGAAGGAGAGAAGCTTGCGACTGATGCTTGTTTGATTTTTATGGACAGCCCTCATTGTAGTTTCAAGGACGTCCATTCGAGCCGCCAAACTTTGGTTTGCAACCTCCATACCATCCAAGCGATGCACAACTTTTTCAAGACCAACATGCGATCCAAATTCTGCTACTGCACTCCTACCAGCAGTAGCATCAACCCCAGCTGCCTCCTCGTCCTCAGATGAATCCTCATCTGAAGAGTCATGAGCCACAGGTGCAGAGGAAGACTCATGAGCCTTTCCTTTCCTTTATCTACACTCGATCCACCTGCATCACGGTTAATAAATCTAGGAGGCCAACCTCCGTTAGTCAACACATTAGCACGCCTTAGGTAAGCAACATCTAACATAGTAACGGATTCATTTTCATCCAAAACAAAATTTGGCAATTCCCCCAAACAGCCTAGAATAATACCCATAACCATATGACACATACTAACCGTTTTGCTCCTAGCAATCGATGCATGATATATCCCATCAAAGATAAAATCAATTGAATCAGGTGCTTTACGACATTGCAATAGATCCAAAACAAATAAGTCCTTAGTCTGCACCTTAGTACTTTCAACCCTACAAAATAATGCATGACATAGAAATTTATGAAACAACATTAAAGCATCATTGTTAATACTTCGATTAGTAGAGTTCTTGTTATTGAAATTATCCAGACTAGTTAATCATTTCCAAACAGGGTTAGGGCTAAAAACATGAGGATCAAAAGTTTTACCATTAAAAGGAAAACCAAACCATTCATGCATCTCTTTATAGCCAAAAACATGCTCAACCCCTTGGTGCCTAAATTTCAATATTTTTTTACGTTCATCAACATATTCTAAGGACACAAAAAATTCCAGCGCCCAATCCTTCTTGACAGGTAAAGAGAAAGTAATAAATTTTCCCCATTTCATGTACTTAAGAAAATTATTGAATTGTGCATTAAGTCCTAAAGTATCCAATAAAGCAAAATCCAGATGCCACATACCAACGTAGGACTTTTTATCAAAATAAACAAATATCTCACCTTCTTCCTCACTAAAGATGGGAAAAGGGCAATCAAACCTATTTTGAAAATGAACTGGCTCTGATCCCGTGCTTGAGCCTCCAAGATCCCTCTTGTCCTTATGTGCCACTGTTTTAGTGCATACCATCTTTGAAAAGCGTTAGAAATAAAGTTAAAAGGAAGAAGAGAAAAGCAAGTAGAATAAATGTAACTCAGAAATCCAAGAAAATCGAAGAGAAGAAGAAGATGATTTGAAAGAAAATGTAAAGAAAATTTTAAAAGATTGGAAGAGACAACTCAAAATAAAAGGAAAATAGAGAAATTAGGGTTTAACAAATATATAGGGGACGAGAAATAACTACCCAACGGTTAGGAAATTCAAAATTTGCATTCTGTCGCGACACTCTCGCAATCGCGACAGAAGCGAAATCAAAAAAATCCTGCTCGCGAGACTAGTCACGATATCGCGACCAAAACAAAGATCCCCTTTCTATCGTGCCCATGATAGGTATCGCGGTCGTGACAGAAATGAAGTACCAATATTGAAAAACCTTTATTTCCTCACTGTCGCGCCCGTGACGATGTCGTGCTTGCGACAGAGAAGAATTTAGAAAAGAACAAAATTTTCCCTTTGCAAAAACAATAAATATTTTGGAATAACTATGACATACTAACGTAATAAAACCCTGTAGAACAAAAATAAACGATATTAGTACATAAAACAACATAAAAATAATATAGTAACTGAATTAAAATAAATCAAAAAAGAAATATACAAATAACTACGTATCCAACTTAAAAGAGATACTTGAGACCATCCTCTTTTGAATTGTGCCATCCAAATAAACTTTGCATCTCTGACCATTAGCTTTAAACAATTCTCCCTTATCATTTTTTAGCTCTATATAGCCATGGTCAAAAACTTGTGCCACCTCAAATGGGCCACTCCACCTAGATTTCAATTTTCTAGGAAATAACTTTAACCTAGAATTGTATAAGAGGACTTTATCTCCAACCTTGAAATTTTTATATCGAATGTGAGCATCGTGCCATTTCTTGGATCTTTCTTTATAAATTCTTGTATTCTCATAAGAAAGAAAGCGTAACTCATCAAGCTCATTCAATTGTAAACACCTTTTTACACTAGCATCCTTAAGATCATAGTTCAAAGTCCTAATGGCCCAATAAGCTTTATGCTCTAAATCTACAGGCAAATGGCATGACTTTCCATATACTAACCTATAAGGTGTCATCCCAATAGGTGTTTTAAATGCAGTGCGATATGCCCATAAAGCATCATCCAGCTTATGTGCCCAATCTTTGCTAGAATTAGAGACTATTTTCTCTAGGATCCATTTAAGCTCTCTATTTGAAACCTCTACTTGGCCACTTGTTTGAGAATGATAAGGAGTAGCTACCCTATGATGCACTCTATATTTATGCAATAATGAATCAAAAGAACGGTTAATGAAATGCTTACCTCCATCACTTATGATGGCTCTTGGTACTCCAAATCTTGTAAAGAGCTTCTTTAAAAACTTGATCACCGCCATAGAATCATTGGTTGGTAATGCTTGAGCCTCAACCCACTTTGATACATAATCTACCCCAACCAATATATAGTTTTGGCCAAAGGATGTCGGAAAAGGACCCACAAAGTTTATCCCCCATACATTAAAGATTTCAACTTCTAAAATATTGTTCAAAGGCATCTCATCTCTCCTCCCAATGTTCCTAGCCCTTTGACACTTATCACATTTAGCTATAAAATTCTTACCATCATTAAACAAGGTAGGCCAATAGAAACCACATTCAAGGACTCGACAAACAGTTTTATTAGCACCATTATGACCCAAATATAAAGAAGAATGGCAATGAGTCAAGATGTTCACATAATCATCCTCATGCACACATCAACGAATGATACCATCCCCACTAATTTTAAACAAGAATGGCTCCTCCCAAAGATAGTTTTTAACATCACTATAAAATTTATTCCTTTGCTGCCATGTCAATCCATGTGGTAAAATTCCTGCAGCAAGAAAGTTAGCAAAATCCACATACCAAGGTACATGAATTTCTTCTATAGACATTTGATTCATCCGGAAAAGATTCGTTAATTTCAATGATATCTCTTAAAGGTCCTTCATTGTTTTCTAACCTTGACAAGTGATCAGCAACCAAATTTTCAGAGCCTTTCTTATCTTTAATTTCAAGATCAAATTCTTGTAATAATAAAACCCAACAAATTAATCTAGGTTTGGCATCCTTTTTAGAAAATAAATAACTCAAAGCTGCATGATCTGTATATATAATGACCTTAGATCCTAACTAATAAGACCTAAACTTGTCACATGCATAAACAACAGCCAATATTTGTTTTTCAGTAGTTGTATAGTTAATTTGAGGAGGTGACAATGTATGGCTAGCATAATATATAACATGCAAATGTTTTCCTTGGTGTTGACCTAAAACACATCCTACTGCAAAGTCACTTTCATCACACATAATTTCAAATGGTAATTTCCACTTAGGAGAAGTGATTATAGGTGCACTTACAAAAGCTTCCTTTAAAGTATTAAAAGCATTCATGCAATCATTAGAAAATTCAAAAGGCACATCCTTTATCAGTAAATTAGTTAAAGGTTTTGCAATTAAAGAAAAATTCCGAATGAATCTCCTATAGAAACCAGCATGCCCAAGAAAAGATCTCACACCCTTAAGTGTAGTAGGTGGAGGTAGCTTTTCTATCAATTCTATTTTTGCTATATCCACCTCTATCCCCTTTTTTGAAATCTTATGCCCAAGAACTATCCCTTCTTCTGCCATAAAATGGCATTTTTCCCAATTTAGAACTAAATTAGTCTCCTCACATTTAGCCAAAACTCTATCTAAGTTTTTCAAAAAAAGGTCAAATGAGTCACCATAGATAGAAAAATCATCCATAAAAACCTCCATGCTATCTTCTATCATGTCCCCAAAAATAGAAGTCATGCATCTTTGAAAAGTAGCTGATGCATTGCAAAGCCCAAAAGGCATTCTCCTATAGGCAAAAGTTCCAGAAGGACAAGTGAAAGTAGTATTTTCTTGGTCACTAGGTAAATAAAGATTTGAAAATAACCCGAATAACCATCAAGAATAATAATGAGAATGACCCGCTATCCTCTCTAACATTTGGTCAATAAATGGTAAAGGGACGTGGTATTTTCTAGTGGTTGAATTTAACTTCCTATAATCTATGAACACCCTCCAACCGGTTGTGGCTCTAGTAGGAATTAAATCCCCATTCTCATTTTTCACTACAGTCGTCCCCCCTTTCTTTGGCACACAATGAATGGGACTCACCCAAGCACTATCCAAAATTGGATAGATAATCCCAGCATCAAGCAACTTAATTATTTCTTTTTGAACTACCTCTTGCATATTTGGATTTAATCTTCTTTGTCTATCTGCTTTTGGTGGACACTCCTCTACTATATTGATCCTATGCATAACAACGTTAGGACTAATTCCTTTTAAGTCATAAATTTGCCAGTCAATACTGTTTATCCTTTTTCTAATAACCTTTAACAATGAAGACTCTTGTTCTTTAGATAATTTGTTAGACACTATAATAGGCAAAGTATGATTAGGGCCAAGAAATGCATACCTTAAATGGCTAGGTAGTTCTTTTAATTCCACATTAGGAGGACTTATTATTAAAGGTGGTAAAGGTGCTTCATTTTTGAATAAAGTTTCTGACTTTGATCTTTCTTGTTCCACCTCTTCATGAACTTCCTCTTCATTATTGTCTTCTTCATGACCTGCATTTTCCATTACTTCCATAACACATGCATAATGATATCAACTTTCATGCAAACATTCTCATCCATAGGGTATTTTAGTGCTCTATCCATGTGACATTCTACACTATCTTCCCCTACTCTTAAGACTAAAGTGCCTTCATATACATCAACTATAGCCCTACCAGTTATCATGAAAGGTCTTCCTAATATCAAAGGACATTTCACATCATAAGCAAAATCCAATATAACAAAGTCAGTAGGCAATATGAATTTATCTACTTTCACAAGCACGTCTTCAACAATTCCAAATGGTTTCTTAATTGATTGGTCAGCCAATTGCAATACCATTGATGTAGGCTTAACATAATCCAATCCTAATTTCTTAAAGATAGATAATGGCATGAGATTAATACTTGCCCTAAATCACATAAACATTTAGGAAACTCAACATCCTCTAAAGTACAAGGGATAGTAAAACTCCCATTATCTTTAAGCTTAGTGGGCAAATTATTAGAAATTATAGAACTACATGCTTCAATTAATGCCATAGTAGATATGTTTTCCCAATTCCTTTTCTTAGAAATTAAATCTTTAAGAAATTTTGCATAATTAGGAATTTGTGTTATAGCCTTAATAAAATTTAAATTTATATGCAAATGCTTTAATTTATCAATAAAAGATTGGAATTGCTTATCTTGGTGTTGCTTCTTAAGACGTTGAGGAAATGGTGGACGAGGTTGAAAAACTTTGGAAGAAGTAGTCTTATATGCCCCTTCTGTCGCGCTCACGACAGGCGTCGCGCAACAAAAGGCTCTCCTCCTGCTGTCGCACTTACGAAGGGTACCGCGCTCGCGACAGTGCTCGGTCTCTCCTCTGTCGCGCTCGCCATAGGTGTCACGCTTGCGACAGAATAGTCATTCTTCTCCCCATTTTCCTGCACATCTCCATTCTTGTTAGTAATAACAAATTCATTATTATAGGATTTACCTGACCTCAATTTGATTGCTTTTAGATGCTCCCTTGGATTTTCCTCCGTATTGCTTGGTAAATTCCCTTGCATTCTTGAAGGTAAAGCCTTGGCAATTTGCCCTATTTGCACTTCTAAGTTATGGATGGAGGAGGCTTGGTTCTTTGTGATTTGATCAAATTTTGTCTCCAGCCTCTTTTGGTTCTCTTCTTGTGAGTTAAACTTCATATTAATCGCTTCCAAAAACCTATCCATCTTAACTTCTAAGGCTCCAAACCTATCTTGAGTTGGTTGAAAACCTACCCCTCTATTTTGGTTACTACTATTGTTTCCCCATGAAAAATTAGGATGGTTCCTCCAACCAAGGTTATAAGTGTTCGAATAAGGGTTCCCACACCCTTGTCCTTGAATAAAACTAACATGCTCTTCATTATTAGTTACCACCAAATTACACCCCTCACTAGAATGTCCTAGTTGCCCACAAATGTTACAACCATTTTGCTGACTACCTCCCACTCCTAAACTATTAAGTTTATGAGTTAAGGCTTCTACTTGAGCTTGCAAGGCAACTACAGAATCAAGTGCATGTACTCCCCTAGTATTAGAAGAATTAGACTCCCTTACTCTCTCAGTAGGCCACATGCAATTGTTCATTGACATTTCCTCCAACAATTCAAATGTTGCTTCGGTTATTTTTCTCATCAAGGATCCACCAACTGCAGCATCTATTGTACCTCTTATAGTTGGGTTAACTCCATTATAAAAAGTTTGCATCAAAAGCTCCCTTAGAAGATTGTGGTGTGGGCACATTCTTTGAAATTCCTTAAACCTTTCCCAAGCCCCATACAAAGACTCATTTTCATGTTGAACAAAGGTTGTGATATCTTTTATAATCTTGGTTGTCTTGGCTAAGGGAAAATACTTTGATAGAAAAGCTTGGGCCAATTGGTCCTAAGTGGTTATAGACTCCCTTCTTAATGAATTCAACCAAGCCTTGGCCTTATCTTTTAAAGTGAAAGGAAAGAGTCTAAGCTTAATTGAATCAGCCGAAACACCATTAATTTTAAAAGTATCACAAATTTTAAGGAAATTTGCCAAATGAGCATTGGGATCCTCATTTGCCAAACCGTAAAACTGAATACTATTTTGAATCATTTGTAAAAGTGAAAGTTTAATCTCAAATTGGTTAGCATTTACCGTAGGTCTTACCACACCTTGTTGAGCACCACTCAATGCTGGGGTGGCAAAGTCCATTAGTCTAGGTGGATTCTCTTCAGCCATGATAATTGGTCTCTTATTCTTGTTCTTTTTTCTGTTGGATTTCCGGTTACTTGATAAAAATCTTTTAATTTTAGGATTCAACGGTTCAAGCTCTTTTTGTGAACTTCTTATACTAGGCATGAACTTTCAAATCCTGTAAAAACCAAAATTAAAATACAAAATCAAACTAAACACACAAACAATCTAAAGTAAAAGAAAATATTGTAATCCAAAATCATAAATCAAGTTTCATAATAGTAAAAATCAACACTCCCCGGCAAAGGCACCAAAAACTTGTTAGCATATTTTATAGGTGCTAATTTTCCGCAAGTATACGGTATAACGAAATAGTACAAAAGATGTCGATCCCACGAGGAATATAGTTTTCACTCACCATTACTACTTGATTTTAATCTTGTTGATAATGATCATTAATTTGTTGGTTAAATCTAAACTACTCTATTAAATAAAATAATTAAACCTATTTTATGTTAATCAAAGAAGACAAATGGATAAATGATGATAAGTTTTGACAAATTAAACTTGAAATGATTATTCTTGATTATTGAGGTATTGTTGTCATGTAAACCAAGTTGCATAATATTCTAATTTACTCTCTCGACATAAATTAGAGTGCCTAAAACATGCACACATAATTCTAAATCCCAATTATCATCTACAACTTAGAGTGTTATACATGCATATTTCAAGAATAAGAAACAACCTATAGTAACCAATTAAACATTATGATCTCTCAAATAATGCTTAAATGATGAATATCTATTAGATTTAAGTATGAATTTATCTCACGACTAAATTCAAACTTATAATGATCATGCATATATTACCAATAGAAATTCTACATACAAAAGTACCAAATGATATGAATAATAAAACGTAGTATTAAAATATTCAAGTTCTTAAATACATCATATAATAATTACAAAGAAGAAGAGAAAGATAAGAAATAGAAGAAGGAGATCTCTCAACCCTTTTTCACTTCACCAAATGTAGACTTCTTCCTTACAAAAGTCTTCTTCTCAAAACATAAATTCTAACTTAAGAAATTTTACTCAAAAGAAAAACTATTTCAAACTTACAGAAATTACTTAATAAAAAATTTAACAACCCAAAAATAATTACAGTTAAACTAATATTTATAAAGTTCTGAAGATTGTGTTCCTTCAAATGCCTCTTCAAAATGGTCGTAATTGTTGGTGGTAAGTCATGCCTTTTCAAGGCAATGTTTGAAATATTTTGTCTAACATTCCTCTCTATCGCGCTCCCGACAGAGCGCACCTGATTCCTCACTTCACTTCCCTCGCCCTAGCTTTCTCCGTGCTTTGTCGCGACCTCGCGACAGGCACTTTGGTCGAAACAGATGCTTTCTCTCTTTCTTCCTCCTCTTTCTTCTCTCTTCCTTGGCGCCTTCTGTCGCGCTCGTGGCAATATCGTGCTCACGACAGAACCTCCTTGTCTTTAGCACATTTTTACTCCTTTCTCCTCTTTTCTCCTACACACACAAAAACTCATACAAACGCATAAAATGTACCTAACTCTACACAATTAAACACATATAATTAATATTTCACTCATAAAACATGGATTAAATATGAGCTATTTAGGCTCATAGTAGCATCCCACGCAGGCGACATGTGGTCTCCCTGCACGAGGGCACATGTCGCGTCTCCTACCTTCGCCAGAACTCCGTTTTTTTTATTTTCTCTGGTTTTTAAATTTCAGTTAAAGTTAAATTCTTTTTCGATTTTTAAAATGATAAACTTGATTTTAAAGGATAATTAGGAGTTTTAATGGGATTGAAATCTTTCAAAAACCTAGTTTTTCTAAGGATCGTATATAAGGTAAAATAAGAATCCAGGAAAGGGGGAGGAGACAAACGGTAAAAACACAAAAATTTCAAAAGCAAAATTCTTAGAGCAAAACAATTTTCTTTTCAAAAAATGTATTTTGAAATTGTTCTTGAGCCAAATAAATTAATTATTTGTGTTTGAGATTCAATTTTTGCAATTTGACTTTTCAAAAATAAGAATTTTAAGACAGTCATTTTGATTTCTTTTCATCTTTTTCAAAGCAATTTACGGAGGAATCATCACGTTCTACTTTTATAGCTGGAATCAAATTTCTGAGGGTAAATTTTTGGCCTAGAAGCCGACCAGTGCTTATTCATTGATTCTTGTTGTTCACTTCACGGTGTCTTCTCCATTATTGATTTTTATTATTCTGACTAAAGCTGTTGTTTATTATTCTGATGATTGCTGTTTATTATCATTGTAATCATCATTGTTTATTAACCTGTTCATTAGTACTCTGTTAATTGTTGTTCATTTGTTAATTTATTTGTTGTCATCTAATGTTAATTTGATAGTCGTGGTCCCTTATCAATTTAATTATTTGTTGTTTATCATTAATCTTTGTTATTAATCTGTTTATTATTTATTTATTATTTTTTATTATTAACCTTGTCGTTGTATATTGTTAAAGCTTTTCACTGTTGTCCATTAAAAATAAATAACAATTTAGGTTAATTTAATTTAATTACTAGTATGATGCATGACATATAGGTTGAACCTGTTAAATACTTAATAATAATTTTCTTTTTATTTGCTTATGTCTTCAATTGCTATGATGCTTTTTTAATTTCCAATTTTTTTCTCAGTTGGTCTTTCCGTTTAATTATTGATGTCATTCCTAATTTTAATTGTTTATTGTATTTTGTTTTTATTATGACATACTTTGCATGTTTGACTTATTTAATTGCTTGTTTATATTATATTATATTTTATTTATTTAATTTTATTTACTAACATCTTATTTTATTCTTTGTTTTTATTGTTCAAATTCATTTATTTATTTCACTTTGAGTGAATACTCCAGGGCGATATAGAGAATCATGGGATTTGGAAACTTCAGAATTTGGTTTGCATTCTAAGTTTCTGTATTTTCCTTTATCTTGTTTGTTTTATATGTTTTATACAAAAAATAATATTTTAATGCGTTTGTATTATAGAAACGCATGGTTTTTACAGTAATTTAAAATTGGGATTTTTATTGATAAAATAGGACTAATGTCCTGATTTTATCCAATAAAATGTCACCTTTAAAAGGAAAGTTAATTTTCATAAAATGGAATCACTCATCCCAGTTTTCTCAATCAATGCCCAAAAATAATTCTTCAATTTTTTAAGATAATAAAAGGAACCAATGTTCCTAAACACTAATAAATTTCCCGATTTATGTATGATGTATTTTATTTTATTATTCTTTTTATGTATTTATTTATTTATTCATTTTGGGCCCTTGTAATTAATTTTAGGGCGAGTTTATTCTTTTATTTATTTACACTTTCTTTATTTTGGGGGATTGTTTCGTCCCATATTTTTTCACCTGTAATTCATTTATTGCTTTATTTTCTGCTTTCTTTGCTGCTTTCTAAAATGTTTGAAATGTGCTTTAAATTTATTGTATGATCGCGTGAGATGAGAGATGAAATTTTAATTTCTTAAAAACTCATTTATAAACTTAAGGTATAATAAGAGTGAAGTTCTGAACATCTTCTCTTATTTAAGACCCCCGAGGTTAGATGACCTTTTTCAATTTCTTGTAAATTGGGTGGCGACTCCAAAATATCTCAAAAGTGCCTAAAGGTTTTATGGGATTAGATGAACCTCCCAATGTTCTATTGGGTAGGGGATTCCAAAATATCTCGTGTTACCCAAAATCTAAACGCTAACCCTTCTCGAACCCTCAAAGTGGGTCGGAGAATCGAGCCGCGCGCATCATAGTGGTGACTCCACTGGGGATGATCGAAACTTTGTTTCGAAAGTGAATTAAGTTAAAATTATAATTGAGTTGTTAAGAATCAAAAATTCCATTTTTATTCAAAAATTGCATTGCATCCACTAGAGCCTTAGAATTATACTAGTTGGTCCTTTATTTTACCCCGATGGATTCTTGAAGCACGATCCTACTTTCACTCATTGTAGGGAAGTGCTCGTGATAATCACCAGCCCAAGCCTTGTACCATCAATAGTATATCAAATGGAGACCCGGTCGATCGTTATGCTTGCGATAAGCTATACCCATTGGTAGGGACCATATTTGGGTAGACCTAAAGTAACACTACACTTGATTAAAAGCTCATGTAATGGCAATAGAAACTTTCATTAGGTGACATGCTCCTTAATACGATGCTTGCTCTATAGGCCATTATATACTAAACCAATTCAAACATATTAATTGGACACTCATCAAAGGCTCTCATGCCCCGATGGACACATTTTTAATCTGTTTGAAAGGTCCAAATACATGATGGCCAAAACCCATATGCATGTGCTTTAAATTAAGAATGTTATGCTGCTAGTTTTCCACCATGCACCATACGCGTCCATTGGGTTCTCCAGACCCATGGGTCAAGCCCATATAAGAAAGAGATCGCACGATCTCGAGTGTAGGAGTAACAAGGTTGGAAGGATCTACTTGCTGTATGTGGATGTAAATATTGCATAACACACGATCATGCATCATATGTGTCATTCATGCATGCCAAAATATAATTTCATTTCATGTGAATATGCTCTATTCTGTACATATAAGTTTTATTAGAAAAAAGAGAAAGAAAAACATATACATATCATTCTAGGTGTAATTTTTTTTCATATGTCATTGTAATTTTTTGATCTTTCAGCACGATCATGCATTACATGTCATTCATGCACATAAAAGCATATGCATTTCATTTTTTGTATACATTCTATCCTGTGTATATAATATTTCACATGTACATATCATCCTGTGTATAAAATTCTTCCATACATTGCGTGCATCACCCTAATCCATCTACATTTCAGCCATGATAGACCATTTGCCTAAGTGCTTTTGGGGTTCTAACAGTCACCTAATTAGATGACCTTCTATCTGAACAGCTAGGATAAGGATCGAAGGGCAGTTAATAGTGACTCAAATATTAAAAAATGGCCAATTTTCCACAACAGACTGAAGAGATTCGTGCCCTAATTGCCCAAGAGATAGATGGAAGGCTTGAAGAACTTGAAAAGAGATTGTTGGCCACGATCAAGGAAACAATGGATGCTATGGCCCTCGTTCTTCAAGCTTAGCTTATGGCGACTGCTCTTAACCAAGATGAGCCGACCACAGTCAAAAGGGCTAATACAGCAATGATCTCAATGCTTTTGTCTACTTCCAAGCCTGGGGGCAGGGTGCCACTTGATTCAGCAAGGCAAAAGGACCAGAGCCTTTACAGTTCCTTAAGCATGAAACATAAGCTAGTTGGTCTTAAAGAAGGAATCATGAAATCTAAGCTTGCAACTATCCGGGCACCTCTCAACAAGACTACTACTGACCCTACAAACCTAAGAGCTGATTGCGGTGATAATAACAATAGTACCCGAAAAATAGAAAAGGTATCAACAACTGAATTGGCTCAGAGGCATTATTTTAATTTTGGCAAGTCCTTGTCTTGGGTTCTCAAGAGGTTGATGAAGGAGGGGATACTACAACCACTACCTGCTAAGCTAGCTAGAAGTCAAGGTCATCCCAATCATAAGGCGAATCAGTATTGTGCCTTCCACCAGCATACAGGGCATTTGACAGACAATTGCAGAACTCTAAGGCATCGGCTTCAAGACCTTATTGATAGTAAGTAGATCTCTGACCCAAAAAAGCAAAAGGGAAAGAATAAAGTAGATTAAGTGCCCAAATGGGGAAGGTGGACGATTCCCAAGTATGATAATAAACCACTTGACTATGACATCAGTGCTGGCTAGAAAGGAGTAAGATAGCTATTTAGACATTCTTTTCATTCTGAAACTATTTGATAATGACATTTTAATTTTTCAATAAAATGAATAGTTTTGCTTATTTGTATGATGTTTCTAATGATTTCATTTCGCATGGTCATGACACATTCATTTTTTTACATTAATTCAATTAATACGACTGTATTTAATCTTGGAACTTTGAAAAACCCAAAGAAAATCTTGCTAGCATCTGATATAACTACTGAAGAGAGGAAAATTTTGAGAGTTAAAAATAAAAAGAGTAAAGAAAATAAAAAAATAAAAAAACTAGTTGCAATTAGGGGATTGGATGAAAACTCACTAAGAGCACTAGAACCTTTCTGATTACCCGTCAAAGTAATCCCTAGATAAGATGGAAACTAGAAAATGATTTAGGCAGCCCTTCTTTGTATAGCTCTCTAAATGACTACTTTCTACCTTTATTTCACAATCGCTTGCTAGCCTATTGAGCCTTTATATGGGTATGCTAAATGCGTACCGATTTTGTTATTACACATGTTGAAACTACCTTTCGCCTAAAATGATTTTTGCCTACCTTTAAAAGAATGGATGCTTTAGTAAAGATAGATGTACATTTTGACACTTCTTTGGACTACCAAAAATTGCCCTGATAAGGATGGCCTTACACTTTAGGAAAAAGTTTCAATCATCGACAATTATTTGGGTTATCAAAAGTCGCACCGATAAGGATAGGTTTACACTTCAGAAAGAGTGTTTAGTCATTCACAAAAGACATGAGCTCACGAAAAAAAAAAGTAGAGCTCAAGCTAGTAACCACTTAGCGAGTTTCAATGGTCATTTTTTTTTATTTTCAAGACCAAATTTAAGAATACCTTTATAGAATGCAATTGAGCTAAGAATGGTCCTCCCATCAGTTGAGTAAATATTGCGCCCATTTTTCTCTAGCGGCCTGATCCTTATTTGATAGCCATCTACCTGAGCCTAACATTATAACCAAAGCAAGACCTTTTGATTCTTAGTTCAGTCTTATCTAATTAGCAGAGATGACTTTGTAATGAGGTTTGTTACATAGGAAGAGGCATATGTTGTTTTCTTGAGTTTCAAGCAGGGAGCCACGAGTGCATTTATGCATTCGAGTTGAGTCTCATCCCCAACGTTGTATCTAGAATCTGCCTTCAAAAAAAAGAGAGAGAGAGATAGAATCCTGGGCAAAAATCAAGGGCTGAGAGAAAATCTCCAATCATGAAAACCCGAGAGGGCTAATTGATAATAGGAGTTTGATGCTCACATGATCTATCTCGAGATTAGATAGTGTCTTGTATATTTTAGGATTAACACCAAATAAGATCATGTGTCATGAAATCAAATTGAAACATATGCATTTATGCAATGGCATATTGATGTGATCAGAGCAGTTCATTATGCATACTTAAACTTGTCTGGTTTCGATATAAAAATGGCACACTATTACTATGTAACCTCTACCACCCCCACTACTCAAGTCCTCCAGCTAATTCACTCTGCCATGAATTCTGAAGCTAACCCTACACCATCTTCGTGAGGACAATCAGGTTCATTCAACCACGATTTAAGGCATCAGTACATGTAGGTCCCCCTTGAAGGATCTCCAATAACAGCTTCAGATTCTCTTAAAATCTGCTAAAAAAAACCTGGAAACGGGCAGTTTATCCTTCGAAAAAAAAGCCGCTGGATTGGGTTGGGTCCATTCCAAGCAAAAAATAAGGCACAGTGCTATGTGAAAATCCCAAAAGGGATGCATTTCTCACAAAGAAAAGCTAGTGTGAAAATCCCCAAGGGACGCACTACTTTTAAAATAATGACTTTGATGCCTGAAGCAATAAGGCGGCATTACTTTAGATAATCTCCTTTCGGGCAAAGGGTGGATAATGTAGGATGTGAGTCGAAATCCTGGGGGGCAAAATGTTGCATCGGCTTGTAGCAAAAGGGCACGTACTCGTTGACTAAGGGGCAAATAGGCACTCCAGACAGTTCTATCTAAAAAGCTTATGGGGCAGAGCTCCTAAGCTAGGATGATAGCTTATCTAGATCACTAGGGGCATCGGAAAGTATGAACAGTACCTTTAACGAATCCCTTAATCACTTAGGGTGTGGTTTATCCCTTTTTGCATCTAACGTGCATATCGAGTGTACAATCTTTCACATATCTCTTTGCATGACTTGACACATGCATAGACTTTCACGTTGCCCACCATGCATTCGTGGATGCATAAAATTTGTGTATATTTCGTATATACAATTCTTTGCGCACATTCCGTGTACAAAATTTTCACATATATATAGGACATAATTCTTTACACGTGTTTAGCATGCATATCATAAGCATATATCACATGCATTCCGTCCTTTGCACGTATAGTCATGAACACATAATTTCTATACATCAATTTTTTGCATTTGCATAGTTTTGCATATATATTTCACACATATTACGTACACACAATCTTTTGTACATGCTTTTGTGTCAAACAACTTTACAGGGCTGAACCAAAAGGGCAGTTTCGGCAAGATGAAGATAAGATGAAGCCCACACAAGTTGAAATTATGTTAGCCTATAAACAGACATTCTAAGCCTCCCTGCAAGTACAAAGCCCTCCTAAGAGGCATACAGGACCAGACACGCTAATGGCGCGCTATCTAGGCAAGAGTGATCCTAAGGCACCCACCGTCTCTTTGTAGCTGATATTCAGGGAGATTATCTATCATGATATTTAGCTTCGTTTGTTTGTTATACTAAATAGATATGTTCCATATACAAATGATCTTTTATTTCCCTTATTTATTTATTCATTTAGCACATTTTTTATTTGGCAAAGATGAAAATAATATACATGACATGACAAACGATAAATAATAAAATGGGAAAATGAAATAATAACAGTTGAACCTTCACGAAAGATTAATAATCAAAATGATTAACATTTATCAGAGGATTTAACATTATTTGTTTTACTCAGGGAACAGGTTAGATACTTACACGGCTAGGGTTATACACCGCCTGGTTAGATGCCATAACGGAGGAGGTTAGATACTGCACCAATAAGTTAGATACCTACATGGCTGGGTCTATACACCGCTTGGTTAGATGCCGTAACGGAGGAGGTTAGACACCGCATTAATAGGATACATACCTACACGGCTGGGGCTATACATTGCACATGTTAGATGCCACAACGGAGGAGGTTAGACACCGCATTAATAGGTTAGATACCTACACGGCTGGGGCTAGACATCGCACAGGTTAGATACCACAACGGAGGAGGTTAGACACCACAACGGAGGAGGTTAGACACAACATCAATAGGTTGGATACCTACACGGCTGGGACTATACACCGCTTGGTTAGATGTCGCAATGGAGGATATTAGACACCACATCAACAGGTTAGATAACTACATGATTGGGGCTATACACCGCTTGGTTAGATGCCCCAAAGGAGGACGTTAAACACCGCATCAATAGGTTAGATACCTACACGGGCTGGGGCTATACACCGCTTGGTTAGATGCTGCAACAGAGGAGGTTAGACACCGCATTAACAGGTTAGATACCTATACGGCTGGGGCTATATACCGCTTGGTTAGATGCTGCAACAGAGGAGATTAGATACCATATCAAAAGGTTGCATACCTACATGACTGGGGCTATACATCGCACAAATTAAATGCTACAACGGAGGAGGTTAGACATCGTATCAACAGGTTACATACCTACATGGCTAGGGCTATACACCACACAAGTTAGATGCCACAACGGAGGAGGTTAGACACTGCATCAATAGGTTACATACCTACACAGTTGGAGCTATACACCGCATAGGTTAGATGCCACAAAGGACGAGGTTAGACACCACACCAACAGGTTAGATACCTACAGACTGGGGCTATACACTGGTTGGTTAGATGCCACAACGGAGGAGGTTAGACAGGTCATATACCTACATGGCTGGGGCTATACACCGCTTAGTTAGATGCCACAACGGAGAAAGGTTAGACACTACATCAACAGGTTAGATACCTACACAGCTGGGGCTACACACCGCTTGGTTAGATGCCACAATGGAGGAGGTTAGACACCGCATCAACGTTAGATACCTAAACAGCTGGGGCTAAACACCACTTTGGTTAGATGCCGCAACAATAGAGCTTAGACACCACTTTAAAGTCAGTTACAAATCACAATGTCAGAAGCTAGACACCACATAGGTTGGATGCCACAAACAACAAGGGTTAACGCGTCGATAAATAGACGGTAACTACCCCAATATCCTCATTCAGACCGGGAAAACAACTGCCTCAGTACGTGTCTCTTCCTTCTTTCTTTAAGTTTTGGCTCACCTAGGCACCCATGCACTACGTTCCCCAAAACTGGGGGGCAATTGTAGACACCAGGTCTTAAGGTAGCCAGAACCAAGGCTACCCAGTAATGAAAATGATGCTAGTTCATGGGAAAAATGATTAAAAGTGACGATTTTCTTGTCAAAACCTTTCTTTTTAAATAGAAAATATTATTTTTTTTTTTTTGTTTTCGGAGACCTGTCGCCGTGCAGTCTGCACGACGCGTGCGAAACGGCACCTGCTGGAAGCGTGTGCCTATGGGCAATACCCGCAAGCTGCGATGCTTGTGCCCCAGGTGTGATGCCTGCATGCAGCATGAAGCCCCCTGTGCGGAGGCGACATGCGGCCCCCTATGCGGGGCCGCATATCGAGCAGGTAACGTTCGTCAACCTGTGCGGGAACGTATATCGCGCAGGCGACATGCGGCCCCCTGCGTGGAGGCACATGTCATGCAGGGGACATGCAGCCAACCTACGCAAGGCCGTATATCGCGCAGGAGACATGCGGCCACTGTGCAGGGGGGCGCATATCGTGTAGCCGATATGCAGCCTTCCGCTTCGCAAGGGCGCATGCCGAGCAGGCGACATGCAGTCCCCCTATGCGAGGGTGCATGTCGCATCTCCAACCTTCGCCAGAACTCCATTTTTTCGATTTTCTCTGGTTTTTAAATTTTAGTTAAATTCAAATTCTTTTCTGATTTTTAAAAGGACAAACTTGATTTTAAAGGATAATTAGGAGTTTTATTGGGATTGAAATCTTTCAAAATCCTAGTTTTTCTAAGGATCATATATAACGTAAAATAAGAATCCAGGAAAGGGGGAGGAGGCAAACGGCAAAAACACAGAAATTTCAAAAGCAAAAATACTGAGAGCACAACAATTTTCTTTTCAAAAAATATATTTTGAAATTGTTCTTGAGCCAAATATATTAATTATTTGTGTTTGAGATTCAATTCTTGCGATTTGACTTATCAAAAATAAGAATTTTGAGACGGTCGTTTTGATTTCTTTTAATTTTTTCAAAGCAATTTACGAAGGAATCATCACGTTCTACTTTTATAGCCCGAATCAAATCTCTGAGGGTAAATTTTCGGGCTAAAAGCTGTCTAGTGCTTATTCATTGATTCATGTCGTTCACTTCACGGTGTCTTCTCCATTGTTGATTTTTATTATTTTATTTATTATTCTGACTAAAACTGTTGTTTATTTTTCTGATGATTGCTATTTATTATCATTTTAATCATCATTGTTTATTAATCTGTTCATTATTACTCTGTTAATTGTTGTTTATTTGTTAATTTATTTATTGTCATCTACTGTTAATTTGATAGTCGTGGTCCCTTATCAATTTAATTATTTGTTGTTTATCATTAATCTTTGTTATTAATCTATTTATTATCTATTTATTGTTGTTTATTATTAACCTTGTCGTTGTATATTGTTAAAGCTTTTCACTATTGTTCATTAAAAATAAATAAGAACTTAGGTTAATTTAATTTAATTACTAGTATGATGCATGACATATAGGTTGAACCTGTAAAATACTTAATAATAATTTTCTTTTTATTTCAATTGCTATGATGCTTTTTTAATTTCCAATTTTTTACTCAGTTGGTCTTTCTGTTTAATTATTAATTTCATTCCTAATTTTAATTGTTTATTGTATTTGATTTTTATTATGACATACTTTGCATGTTTGACTTATTTAATTGCTTGTTTATATTATATTTTATTTATTTATTTTTATTTACTAACATCTTATTTTATTCTTTGTTTTTGTTGTTCAAATTCATTTATTTATTTCACTTTGAGTGAATACTCCCGGGCGAGATAGAGAATAATGGGGATTTGGAAACTTCAGAATTTGGTTTGCATTCTAAGTTTCTGTATTTTCCTTTATCTTGTTTGTTTTATATGTTTTATAGACAAAATGATATTTTAATGCGTTTGTATTATAGAAACTCATGGTTTTTACAATAATTTAAAATTGTGATTTTTATCGATCAAATAGGACCAATGTCCTGATTTTATCCAATAAAATGTCACCTTCAAAAGGAGAGTTAATTTTCATAAAATGGGATCACTCATCCCAGTTTTCTCAATCAATTCCCAAAAATAATTCCCCAATTTTTAAGTTAATAAAAGAAACCAATATTCCTAAACGCTAATAAATCTCTCGATTTATATATGATGTATTTTATTTTATTATTCTTTTTATGTATTTATTTATTTATTCATTTTGGACCCTTGTAATTAATTTTGGGGTGAGTTTATTCTTTTATTTATTTACGCTTTCTTTATTTTGGGGGATTGTTCTATCCCATATTTTTTTCACCTGTAATTCATTTATTGCTTTATTTTCTGCTTTTTTTATTGCTTTCTGAAATGTTTGAAATGCGCTTTAAATTTATTGCATGATCACGTGAGATGAGAGATGGAATTTCAGTTTCTTAAAAACTCATTTATAAACTTAAGGCATTAATAAGAGTGAAGTTCCGAACACCTTCTCTGGTTTAAGACCCCTGAGGTTAGATGACATTTTTCAATTTCTTGTAAATTGGGTGGCGACTCCAAAATGCCTCAAATGTGCCTAAAGGTTTCATGGGATTAGATGAACCTTCCAATGTTCTATTGGGTAGGGGATTCCAAAATATCTCGTGTTATCCAAAATCTAGACGCTAACCCTTCTCGAACCCTCAAAGTGAGTTGGGGATCCGGGCCGCGCGCGTCACATGCCTGGTATACCTGCATTGATTAATATTTCTAAAAAAATGGTTTTTCAAAATGCCCTTATTGTAACACCCCCGCCGCCGCCCCCGTTGGAAGGGCGCCGACGGGCGTGCTACCCGACGCTCACTCACGACACGACAAAACATACAGCGGAAGTATACATGCGCTAAGCGGAAGCATTCAACAACCAATAATAAAAATCTTAGAAAAATATACTTCATTACTATAAAAACAAAATACAAAGCTATATACAATATTCCAACAGATTACAACTTAAAATCCTTTACAAAAATAATACATATACAAAAAGAATTACAGGAGGAGACAAAATAAATAACTCGACTCCTATGTGGCCAGCCTGCAGATGCACGACACGAGCAACTCCCAAAAATCGTTCACGCTACCTGCACGGGATAAAAGCCCGTGCTAAGCGATAACGCTTAGTGGGGAGAAACAAGCACAACAGAACACTATATAATAAACATGCACTAACATACATAATTCATTATGAATCAGAGTACAGAGATATAAATATATTCAGGATAATAATACAATGCACTAAACCATTACACTATTCAGAGTCACACTATGATCAGAACACTTCACTAAATCAATACCAGACAGTTCACACAATAGCCTGAAATCAATGGTGGAGGATACGGGAACACGGCACGGGAGACCGAAGCCTCAAAAACACTTTAATACCCGAAGGTAGCGCGGGAGACCGGAGTCTCAAAACATTTTATCACTACATGGAAGATGACCATCTCAGAGGTCGACCGCTTCGCCCAAACGGGGCGGACAGAACAGCTGTACACTAACCCTTCTTAAGCATGCTTAATTATCCTATACCTTGACACTTCAGGCTCGACAACACATTCATTCACACGACCTTACCCAATCAAAAGCAAAATTCAATGCAAGATTCTAATATTAAATAAATTCCTAACTAAAACACTAGTACATAGACATAACGAGTTATAAGCACAAACATATTTCATGCAATAGTGAAAAACCATGCAAAGTGGAATAAAAGAAACACATTCAGAAACAGGGCAAGCAGGAAGGGCCTCTGTCGCGATCGCGACAAGTGTCGCGCTCGCGACAGAGCACGGGGCACTTCCTCGCGAGGTCGCGCCAAGGGGCCTACTCGCTGTAGAAATTCATGGAGCCGAGCTCTGTCGCGCTCGCGACAGAGACCAATTCCTTCCTCTTCGCGCGCACGCTCGACAGCACGCTCGCGCGGAGGGTTCCACTACCGAGCTCTCTGTCGCGATCGCGACAACGTTGCGATCGCGACAGATGGCTCCTTAAGAACAAGTGGCCAAGTCCGCCTTCTGTCGCGATCGCGACAAAACCCAGATTCGCCCACTTCTGCACTTTTCCTACTCTTTTCACACACAACTCTTCATACATGCACACAACATGCTCAAGCACTTACCTCTCGCCTCCAGCACATCACCGCATCATTCTCAAGCCACATAAACACATTTACACAATAATCAAATATAAATTCAACATGAAATCACTCACAACCAAACTCAAATACACTAACGTGGCATGTTCAAATTCCGAAAACACATAACATCTTCACTATATCACTTACACTTCACTATAAATCACTACTTGATTTAAACATGCATCCATAAAACACTAAAGATTACAAATGACATACAATCTCAAAATAGAGTTGATCCAAGGAGGAAATTAGGGAAAAACACAATCCACAAGTATAGCTCCCAACACTTGCATGCATTCAAAATCCATACCCAATAAACACTCAAGAACACAGCTCCCATACCTGGAAAACGAAGCTTCAAACCGTGCTCCTCACGAAACCACTTTATCCTTGCCCTTGCTCTTCCTTCTCTCTTTCGATGCTTGCACAAAACCCAGCCACAACACACATAAATCAGACCCATAACCACAATCACAACCAGAAATGAAGGAGATATAAGAACTGAAATACCCAAAGCACTCCAAACCACTTACCTCTTACAATCCTTCAAGACCTTAACTCAAGATTCCAAGAAAACTCAAGAGAAAAGAGATGGAAGCAGAAAATGGAAGCAAGAGAGAGGGGAGAACGGGAAATGAAGAAGAAATGAGAGAAATGAGATAGCTTCCACGGGAAGCTAGGCAAATTTCTGCCCTTCCCTTCCCTCTCTCTTACTTTTCATTAAATGCTCACCAACCTCCAAGCCACTTGTCACAATCCTAGAGAATCAATCAATCCATCTTAACATAACCACTCTTGGCACCATACACTAAACACACACAAGCCTTTCTTACACAAATATCTTCAATGCACCAAAACTCACTCACACCTTAATATTTCTTATAAATCCCCTTTCATCCTAGGCACCATGCACCAAAAACCACACAATAAAAGCCTTAAGTCCACTTACACCCTACAACCATACACTATAAGCACACACTATTATTTCCTTTAACACATAATTCCTTATTATCCTATTTTCCTCAAACTTAAATTACGAAAATACTCTCACTTACCGACTTACCACGCAAATTCTGACCAAGCCCTATTTGGGTTGTTACACTTATGAACATGCTTTGTATGTCAAAGAGAATAAGGATGGAGAAATTATGTATGTTTGTTTATTTGTTGATGATTTGATTTTCACAGGTAGCAATCTGATGATGTTTGAAGAATTCAAGAAAAAGATGAATGAAAAATTTGAGATGGCTGATTTACGGCTTATGTCTTATTATCTTGGAATTGAAGTGAAGCAAAGTGAAGAAGGGATTTTTCTTTCTCAAAATACTTATGCATAAGCAATTTTGAAAGAATTCAAGATGGATAGATTTAATTCAGTTGCTACACCAGTGGAATGTAGAATCAAACTTTCTAAGTTCGACAGTGCTGAAAAGGTAGATGTAACTCTGTTTAGAATATTGGTTGGAAGGCTGCGATTTTTAACTAGTACAAGGCTAGATATTTTGTATTGAGTTGGTGTGATTAATCATTATATGGAAACTCCAACGTTGACTCACATGAAGGCAGCCAAGAGGATTCTTTGATGTGTTTAAGGGACATTGGATTATGGTTTATTTTATACTGCTGCAAATGATTTTAGACTATGTAGGTTTAGTGACAGTGACTGGGGATGAGATGTTGATGATCAAAAAAGTACTAGTGGTTTTGTTTTCTTCTTAGGCAATGCTATGTTTACTTGGAGTTCAAAGAAACAGTCGGTAGTTACTCTTTTGACCTGTGAAGCTAAGTATGTTGCAGCTGCTTCTTGTGTTTGTCATGCTATTTGGTTGAGGAAGCTATTAAAAATTCTAAAGTTTGAGAAAGATAGAGCTACTGATATTTTGGTTGACAACAAATCAGCTATTTCTTTGGGAAAGAATCCAATTTTTCATGATAGAAGCAAGCATGTAGACACTAGGTATCATTTTATTAGAGAAAATAATTGAGATGAAGGAGATTCAGCTCATGAATATAACATCTAAATACCAAGTTGCTGACATTTTCACTAAAGCTCTAAAGTTTGAAGATTTCTATAGATTAAGAGCTGATTTTGGAGTTGTTAAAGGCTAAATTACAAGTTTAAGAGGGGGTGTTGAAAAGATAAACTTGAATTAATTATATTTAGTAAACCTTATCTAGTAATCTGTATCGGTATATGTAGTGTGTAATTAATTATGAGGTGAAAATCCAAGATTCACTTTTGTGTGACTATAAATATTATTAAGAATGTATTAAAATTATTATCAAATCAATATATAATTTCCTCCTCTGTTTTTGTTCTCTCCAATAGCCATAAATGTTGGGTCCTTAAAAGGTATAAGAATAAATAGAAGGGCCCAAACTCTTTCAAATCTTCTTTTTGAGGGTGATACAACTTTCTTCAAAAAGGCATCAATAAATAAAGCGTATGAGGTGAAAATAATCCTTTAAGTCTATGGTGATATCTCTTGGTTAGAGGGTAAACTTCAACAAATCTAGTGTACATCAAGCTAGATGTTGTGAAGGTATTCAATGTTCAAGAGGCCAAAGATGAGGAATTATACTTACGGGTTCTATAGTTGCCGCAACATTCTAGAGTGAAGTTCATGGCCTACATTATTGATAGGATTATGAGGAAGCTAGACAATTGGCAGAGGCCTTTCCTTTCCACTATTAGGAAAGAGGTCTTGATCAAATTGAGTGACCATGCAGTCCCCACATACATCCTCTCTTACTTGAAGCTTCCTTACAACCTGTGTAAAGAAATTAGCAACATTATTGCCAAGTTTTGGTGGGGCAACCATGATCAAAAAGGTATATACTGGTAGAGTTGGAACAAGCTGGCTTGTCCTAAAGGCATAAGTGGCCTCGATTTCTAGGATATATGTAAATTCAATCAAGTGCTTCTAGCTAAGCAGGTGTTGAATGTCTTAAAGAGGTCAAACTCATTGGTGTCCTAAGTTCTAGACTCTCTTAAATGCTAAGCCAACTCACCGCTCATTTAGGGTTTTGTCTAGCCTCTTATGAGGTTTGTAAGTGTTAAAGAAAGGCCTATTTTGAAATGTTAAGAGCAGAAAAAACCATCAAGATTTGGGGAGAAGAAGAAGGATCTTATCTTTGCTAGAAGAAGGCAGTGGGACTCACTCAAAGTTGCAAACCTTTTTTATGCGAAGTATACGAATGAAATTTTAGCTATTCCCATTGGAAATGAAGCAAATGAAGATGTTTTATCTTGGAAATTCTCTAAGAATGGTCTTTTCAAAGTTAAAATCTTGCTATTTGATGCCCTTAAAGAATGAGTTCCTTCCTCCTAGTTCCTCATCCTTATTGTATGTTGGGAAATCTCTCTAGAACTTTATATGATCACTTGGGGTTGATCCGAAGATAAAATCTTTCTTTTAGAAGCTCATGCGAACAATGTGGGATGTATAAGCTCTTTGTTGAAGAGAGGATTTAATATCTATCCTTTGTACAGCCTGTGTTCTAAAGAGGTTAAAACACCTGAATATCTTTTCTTCTTATGTGAAGGCTTAAGCCACCTAATTTTCAAGCTCCATTGGTTTTAAACTAATTATGGTAGGCTTCCATTCAATCTCCATATGATGGCAATCTATGATGGACAACTTGCTTAAGTTTAATGGCATCATTATGATACACATATCTTACATCTTGTATAGCATTTGGAAGTCACGTAATAATGTTATATTAAGAAATGTTGTGCCCGAACCTTACCTTTCTGCCATGTCTGCTAATAGAGCCTTTAGGAAACATGTCATTGTTCTTGGAAAAAAGACAATTGCTACTATGCCTATTGGGGATCCTTCTGCTACCAAATGGATTGCCCCATGTGTGGCCTTTATTAAGTTTAATAGTGATGCCTGTTTTGATACCTTCTCTGGCTAGATGTTCTGGGTTGTTATATGTTATGATCATTCTGGGTGTGTTAGACTTGTGTTACGGCAAAAGTCGAGCAACCTCCGCTTTAGCAGTGGGATTTTGGTGGACTATTAGCAGTTAGGCCCTCATCTACCCTTACCCTCTTGTTAGAACTCTCGGCATAGCTCATGATGAAAATAAGAAGAAGAGGAGAATAGTACAAACCTGAGATTTCAGAAGAAGCTTTGAAACATATTTGGAAATAGCAAATAGCTGAATGTTGGAGGATAAAAATTAGCAAGAGGAAAGTTATATCTGAGATGTACAAATCTGAAATAATGAGAAAGAGGGGAAGAGAGAGCTAAGAGGTGAACAGAAAAATGAAGAAAACAAAATCGTGAAAGCAAAGCAAATTCCCTAAAATGAAATGAAATATATAGGCAAGATGAGCCAGTGGTTATGGGACAAGTGGCAAGCATTGAGTGGTGGTGTCAGTGATCATTAAGTGAAGCATAGAAATTGAAGCTTTACCATGATTACATTTAACTGCCCTAGCCGTCATTTCACGTGAAGGAGGCACTATCCTCTCTTCCAGCTATTACTTCTTGTGAAATGAGGCGTTGTCCTCTCCTATTTTAACGCCTCATGCGCTTGACAGTTACCTTTTTAAATTTCTGGCTTACCACCTAAATAACATAAATGTCATATATTTGGGAAACCAGACACCCCTCTAAGGAGTTCGATTTTGTATTGCTCTTGAGTCCAAATAGCTTTGTGGTTGAGATTCAAGGAACTAAAAAATGATGAAGATGTAGCCAAGGAGGACGGCATTTTGAGTGCTCTGATTGCAGCCATACTAGCATTATGGAAGGAAAATCATTGTGTCACTCACTGGCAGAGAATGGAATGATAACCGGACACCCCTCTAAGGAGTTCGATTTCTCATTGCTCTTGAGTCTAGACAGTCGAACTGATCTGAAATCTCTCAATAATAGCTCAGTCTATGCCAATAGCTCAAAAAGAGCTTATCTCTGTGAGTTATGAGGATTGTTAAAATCCTTCAAGGACTTCCATTCCCTTACAATGCGGGTTTTTTGTAGTTTAACCTTATCTAATTAGTAATTCAACCTTATCCAATCAAGAATTAATCTTATCTGATCAAGAAATATCCTTATCTAATTTGAGTCTTTGAGTTCTGCTCCAGTTAGGACTCCAAAGTCCTGTCTTATTGGGAATACATATCCTATGCAAAAATGGACTCCTTCTCCAGTACTGATTCTTAACTCTATAAAAAGAGGAATCCAGGTATGTTTTTCTTCTTGATTCTTTTCCAATTATAGTACTTAGACCATCGTCAATTTTCCTGACTTGACCGTTAGAGTATCCTTGATCGAAAAGCTACTATATTTCTCTGTTTTTAGGTGACCATTCCAAGCTACTAGTTCAAAAATTTCCAACTGTCATCATGGATTAATGGGGAGTGTTGAATAATTGTAAAGTGGAAGCAGGGAGGAAGTGATATTTGATAGGTCAGAGGGAACCATATTGCCTATTCCATATAAATTTATTAACTGGATTTTCTTACTTAAATTTGTTTTGATATAAGGATTTTTTTTCCATGCTTTTTTAAAAAAAAAGACATTATTTATTTTACCTTATAATGGGGAATTAACTATTATCATTGGTATAAATTTATAAGTGTAAATTCTTCCTTCCATAATTTAATTCTTTTATAAATCTATTAATACTTTTTTCTTTAAGAAAGGAAATTAAATAGAGATTAAGGAATGAAAATCTTAATTGTTTTTATTGATTTTAGCCTATTTAATTATGTGAATAATCTTATATTTGCAAGAAATTAATAATTCTAAACTTGGATTTTGTTTCCCTTTTTATTTTTTGCAATTAAAGTAAACAAAACTAAGGTTGTTAGGATAAAACAAATGAATATTATTATTCACTCTACAAATAATATAATGGTGATATAGAAGTAGGGGTGTAAACGGATCTAGATCCTTTTGTACTAGACCGAAATATCGAAGAAAAAAATTCAGAACCGAACTGAATTATACCGTTGAATTTATTTGGAACGGATTTGGATATTTTATCAAGAACAGAATCGAGAACCGTATTAAACTGTACCAAACTATTCTAGAACCAAATTGTATCGAAAGAACCGATATTTATTAATTATTATATATAATACGAAAAATTTATATATAAATATTATTCATAATTTCTATTCTTTATTTATTATATAAATTTAACTTTATAATTATTTGTATTAAATATTTTAATGTATGAAATTAGGATAATAATTAGTTAATAAATTAAAATAAATATTTTAATTATTAATAAGATAAATTTAATTATTGTATATATATATGAATATGAACATGCAACTAAAATAATTTGTATTTAATTTGATTTACCTTTAATGTCTCAAAACTACTACTTAATTTTTCTTTTTGTACAAATGTTTATATAGATATGTAAACTAAACGGTTTATTACATAATCACTTTACCAATTAATTTTTTTTTACTTTTAGTGTCACTCAACTAATACTCATCTATTTTTGTCACAATACCTATATGAGTATGTAAATTAAAAATATAATTATATATAATTTTTATTTAAAATGAAATTTTATCAATAGACGTAAATATATGGGTATATAATCACCTTACCAATAATGTCATTTATTTTTAGTATCACTTAATTAGTACTCATTTATTTTTGGTACAATATCTATGTGAGTAATTGAGAATCTATATTTTCATCATGTAATTATATACAAATATTATATTAATGAAATTTTACCAATTAATGTAAGTGTATGAGTATATAATCACCTTATTAATTAATTTCATTTACTCTTAGTATCAATCAACTAATTCTCATCTATTTTTGGCACAATATCTATATAAGTAATTGAGCATATAAATTAATAGTATAATTATATAGAATTGTTATATATAATGAAATTTACCAATTCATGTAATTAAGAATAATATGATATATAATCACCTTACGAATTAATTTTATTTACTATTACTATCACTCAACCAGCATTCATCTATTTTTTGGCAAAATGCATATATGAATAAGTAAATTAATAATGTAATTATATATAGTTATTATAAATAATGAAATTTTATCAATTAATGTATTATATGAATGTATAATCATCTTATCAATTAATTTTATTTATTTTTAGTATCACTCAACTAGTATTTATCTATTTTGGCACAATATTTATATGAGTAATTGAATTGTAAATTTATAATGTAATTATATATAATGAAACTTTACTAATTAATATAATTATATGAGTATATAATCATTTTATCAATTAACTTATTTACATTTAGTGTCACTCAAATAGTACTAATTTATTTTTAACTCAATAGGTATAAGAATATTTAAATTACTAATGTAATTATATGTAATTATTATGATAATAAAATTTTAATTGTACATTTAAAAATGATAAAAGAAAAAAATTAAAATCATTTAGAGTAAATTTATAATTAAATTTAAAAATTTTTAGGCAAAAATATTTTTTATTTTGAATTTTAGGAGGAAATTAAAAGTGTAATTAATTTTATATTTTTTGAATTGGTGGAAAATTAATGAGCCAAATTATCCAATTTTAGTTAAAGTTGATAAATATGTATTGGTTGTTCAGTGCTCGACTATAGCTTAATCAACTTTTAGCACTAGAGAATGACTTTAGACAAATTTAGAAATTCTATAACTCTGATAATAATCAAAGTTCTTATTTGTTACCAAAACTGATTGATATCGGCAATAATTTTGGCTTCAAAGGCATCAATTGAAGAAATTGAAAAGTTTGAATTAGGTAATTATTATATTCGCCTAAATTCTTAAATTGTATATTTAATGTTTATATTTTTTATGGTTTAATTATTTAAATTTTTTATTATTTTTTAAGATATTGCTCAAAATTCTCAAATCAATGCAAACATAATGTAAAGAAAAACTATCGAATGTTAATTTTTAAATTTTCTATTTTGACTTAAATTTTAATTGTACTTATTGAGATATTTTAATTGTATTTGTATTTATTATTATGTATATTTACTTGGTAAATTTTTAAAAATATTGAATTATCCAAAATAATATATTGTATTGTATTGTACTGAAAGAACCGAACCAAATTGTATTTAAAGAACCAACCCAAACTGTACCGAATTTTATAAGAACTGTACTAAATTGTCCCAAATTTTCAAGACAGTAAAAATACTTAATTTTTAAAATATCCAAAATTTCAAGACAATACAAAGATTTGCAAATTCTCAAATTGTACTATACCGTGTACACCCCTATACAGAAGTAACAAGTATTATTATTATTATTATTATTATTATTATTATTATTATTATTATTATTATTATTATTATTATTATTATTAGCAGCAGCAGCAGTAGTATTAACCTCATGAAATAATATTTTAATTTTGTTAGATATATGGACATCTACAACATATTTCTTCCCCATTTTTTATGAACAAATTAATTTGATTTTGATTCATCAATCATGCATTATTTAAAGTGAATATGGCATGCAATGCACCTAACAAAAGAGCATGTAGAGGGAAAAATCTAGTTAATCAAATAGAATTAAATTAAATAATTAAGAAAGTAAATTTATTTACTAAATGAAATATGGCCATTAGATTATATACATTATGTTGAATTGTATTTTGTTTCTAATTTTTATTTGTGAGTACTTTGGACATTTTAATTTTTTTTTTTATAAATGCATCTTATAATTATAGTGGTTAATAGAAAAAAAATTGGTTAACCGGTTCAAAAAATGGAATCGATGGATTTATTAATTGATTGTAATGGATTAGTTAATCGTTAGTGCTTTGAAAAAATTGATATTAATAAACTGATTTTTTTTTGGCTTATAACTCGGTTAACTAGTCTGTGACGCGCGCCGAACCCCGGGAGATCCCGAAAGCCTGCTTTTAAGACTTTCGAGAGAGGTTCATGAAAACTTGTAAGAAATTACAAGTGCGTCTATTTTGGGCAACAAGTAGGTTTCTTGGAGTCGCCACCCAATAGAATATTGGGAAACGTCGTCTAACCTCAGTGAGCCTAAGACAATGCATATGCATCCATTTTGGCCAAGTCAAAGATATTTTGGAGGCCCCACCCCAATAAAACATTGGGATGGTCCTCTAAACTCATGAAGTCTAAGACTATGCAAATTGGGCCTTTTTGGAAAATAAGAGATATTTTGAAGGCCCCAACCCAATGAGACATTGAGATGGTCCTCTAACCTCGTTGAGCCTAAGATTAGAGATAGTTCGGAACTTTCCATTTATTCATACCTTGATTAAATTATGATGGAGTTTTGAATTTAAGATTTCATCCTTTTTCTCATTCATTTAAATGCAGTAATTTAACGCACGTGTCAATCACATAATGAAAGAGATAAATAAAACAAGATTAAAATAAAATAAATAAAAGTACAATAAATTACAACAAAACTAGGGGCGGAATACAACCCCCATTGTAAATAAAATGTAAATCATATATAAAACGGGCTATTTATTAAGGATGATGACATTGGTCCTCGCATGCATGGTTAAAAAAATAATTTTAATGTGACAATTTATTTCGGATGGAAAAACTAGGACATTGGTCCCATCTTTATTAGAAAAAGTTCAAAGTTTAATTAAAAGAAATATTTTTGTGATTTTCTTTTTAAACGTGCATAAAATAAATCATTTTATTACAACATTGCATTTGACAAAATAAATAAAAGGTCAAATAAAGCAAATAATACAAATAATAAAGATAAAATGATCAAACCAAATGAGCCTCTTGAATTTCCCCATTTGCTCGCGAGAATGCCCAAAAATGAAAAATAGATATTGGAGTCAAGAACAAATACAAAAAATTAATGTTAGTAACCAAATCAATTAGATCAATTGAACATATAATAAATGATAAAATAAAATAAGATGGCATCAAAATGACAAATGAATTAAAATGTTAATAAATTAAAATAAATAAAAAAAATGCATTATGGATGACAAAGGAATTAACTAATGTGACTGAAATAAATAAAACATGTTAATGAATAATAATAATAATAATAATAATAATAATAATAATATAAACATATTAAATAAAATAAATACAAAAATAATAGAATAAATAAATAAATGCAAACAATAAAAATTTACATGTTAATAAATTAAATATGAACAAAAATAAATAAAAGAAAATAAAAAAAAAATCAAGCCTAAAATGTTTATCCTCGAAGTTCAGATTCGATGAAGGGAAAAAGTTGATTGATTTTCTTGCTTTGTTTTGCAAAATTAGAATTAAAGATGATAAAAATTAGAATTTTATTCAAAAAAATAAATTTACTTAAAAAAAATGATGAAAGAAAATAAAAATTTTCAACAAAAAATGAATTTTTTTGTCTAAAGAATGATATTTATTGATTAAAGAAATAAAAATGTTCTCAAGAACAAACAATTATTTTTGTTTGTCTCAAGAAAAAATTATTTATGAAAAATCTTATTTTTTTTAGAAAATCAAATAAAAAAATTGGATTTTAAGAACAAATAATTATTTTGTTTGCCCTAAAATCTATTTTTCATCAAAAAGTGATTCAAATAAAAATTTTTGAGAAAACTTAAGTAAAAAAACTAATTAAAAGACAAAAGTAAGAAAATTAAATTTATAAGAACAAACAATCACTTATTTGTCTCAAAAATCAATTTTTCATCAACAAAATTCCATCTAAAATATTTAGAAGGAATTCTATTGGAAAAAAAAAAAGAAAAAGAAAAAGAATTGAACTTTTTAACTTTTAACAATTTTTATTTTTTTTTGGAGGGGAAAAGCTAAGAAAAACCTAGAGAGAATTTTGAAAAAGAAGAAGAGAAAAATTCAAGAAGAAACTCTAAAAATGAATCCCCCTTTTTTTGTTTTATCTTTTTCTATTTATATCAAGAAAAAAAAGGAAAAAATAATCAATTAAGGAAAAGCTAATTAATTAATTCAAATATTATTTATATATATTTAAAAATGGAAAAAAATTATGAAAAACGTTTAAAAATGGAATAGAAAATCAAATTTGGTGAAAAAATCCCGAAAAAATAAAATTTGGGCCAAAAATCAGCATTTTCGGCGGAACAGGGGCGACCGACGCCCGTCGGTGCACGCGACGGGCCTCGGCATGCGTCGCTCGCATACGGATGCTAAGCGCTGTGCGCCTGCGGGCTGCCTCAGGGCGCCACCGCAGTCGACATCCGATTTTTTTTTTTAATTTTCAAATTTAACTAAAAATACTATAATTTTTATACTCCATTTTTTAAATTTAATTTTTAATACATTTTTTATAATTTTTTTATTTTTTTTACTCTAAAATGCAAATTTGACAAGAAAATCATCACTTTCAACTTTTTTGCCTTTGAACAGGCATTTTATTATCATTGGATAACTCCAATCTGTGCTGTTTTAGGACTCGGTGTTTACATAGTCCACACTCACTCCTATCAATTCCAACCAGCCCAATTTTCAAAATCAAATCAATTTAATTCCAATTTCAATTCAAAGTGGACGAATAATCATTTGAAATCTCAATTTCAATTTTAATTCCAATTCAATTACAAATTTCAATTCCAATTCGATTTTAATTTCAATTGAATCAATTATAATTCAATTTTCTTATCAAATCAATTATTAAATTTCAATGCTCATTTGAAATATAAAATTAAAATTATATCTCTTAGTTAAGTTTTGGATAATAATTATCCATTTATACGTCTGGTAATTATAATTAATATTTATTGATAACCGACTTATTTAATTCAATTAATTTGTATTCATTATTAGTTAATGATAAGCCATTGCCATTTTTAATGAAATTTGCATCAATTAATTATTATCCATTAATAATAAAGTTTATTAATTCCAAATGAGGATTTGAATTTTAATCAACAATTAATGAGGAAGAGCAAAGATTTCAATTGGGGAGAAGATTGCGAGAAAGGCATTTAATGAACTAAAGAGATTTCTTTCTAAGCCACCTTTATTGAGCCGACCTATCCTAGAAGAAAAACTTTTATCCATATCAGGTGAAGCAATTGCAGCTATTTTGGTGAGAGAAAAGAACAAACAGTAGAAGCTGATATATTATGTAAGCCAGCTATTAAGAGGATTGAAACTTAAGAATAGTCTAGCTGAGCAACTGATAATCACCCTCATGACATGTACAACAAAGTTGAGGCAGTATTTTAAAGCTCATACCATTACTGTATGATCCAATTGGCCTCTTAGAAAGATACTCTAAATGCCTATCTAAAAAGAAGACTCATTTAAATGGGCTTTTAAGCTACAATCATTCAATATGGAATACGAGCCCCGATCAACTATCAAAGCTCAAGCCTGCTGACTTTATTACCATATTCGTAAGATATGTTTAGTAGGTGAACAAATTAAAAGGCATTGTAAGAGAAATGACAATAGACAACGCTTCTAACGAGCGAAATGGAGGAGTAGGGGTAGTAGTAAAAGGTCCCTCAAATATTTATTTGAAGTATGCCATTTGGTTAAATTTCAAAGCCTCTAATAATATAGCAAAATATGAAGCCCAAAAAGACATATTTGTATGCGTGTATGCATGTGGTAATAGGAGATGGAAAGTTTGGGATATGTATCCACCACTGGGCATTTCTAATGCTCAGCGCGTAGCTTTGTTACTGTGCGCAGGTTATAGAAGATAGAAGATTTAGATGTGGCTAAGGATAAAAGCTTAAGCATGGCATGTATACGATTGCAGCAAGTGGAAACGAGATTGTACAGGATAGGTATATCATTTGTGTGTAGGTACGTTGTTGTATCTGTATGAATGTTATTATTGTAAAAAAAAAATCCACTTATCGGACTATCAAGTGACCACAGTATAGTAAGCATAGTGTTATGACATCCAATATTCGTACCATATACGGGTATAGGGTGTGACAATATGTATGTGTGTGTGTGTGTGTGTGTCTATGTATATTTGTAAAGTATATGTGAAAATGTTTTATTTGGCCCTTGCATGATATGCGAGCAAGAAATCACAGTTGTAGACATAGGAGTTTTGGCTCTTTATAGTTCGCTGGAGTATAATTCCTAACAATTACAGTCATAGAGGCCCCACGATAGTTTACTAAAGACATGTTAATTGTGCTATGCCACCACATGATTTTTGAAATTTTATCCCTTAAAGTTCATTTTATTATTACATTTATTGCATTGGGCCTAATCTTATTTTAACATATCAAAGTATTTATATGAATATGACACATTTAAAAGCATATGATAATATATTGTTTTGTTTTATAAAATATGCCTACTCATTTAGATACTTGAATATTTTACATGTTTTAATTACTTATTTTATAAATTCAAAATGTTTTAATTATTTATGTTTTATTCTAATATGTAAAGAAAATGTTTTAAATTACTCAATGGCAGAAATCATAAGATTTATATTCTCTTTACATACTCACTCAGTTATCTAAGGGTAGTTTGTCTAAATTACTCAGGTGATGTTAGAAAGGATACTAGGTAGAACGTTGAGGGCAACGCTTAGTGAGTTGCCTATTTCACAGCTGAAGATAACATATGTCAAGATTCTTTTAATGATGTAGGCTTGTACACTGAATCTATGAAGCCATAATACTCATACATAAGACACAATTCTTTTTAGATTCACATACGCTTGTTAATTGCTTGTGATGTACTAATTATTTTGATGCCATTGTACAAAACCCATGTCATGTCCTTATTTTTCTATACATGGTTTTATTGGATATTTGAAATCCAATTATATGACTATGATGATATGTATATGTAGATATGTATTATATAATTGTTGCGATGATGATTTATAAGAGGCTTAAGAGTGGCCATGGATAATGATTGATGAAATGTGATTTACCAAAGTGTATGGAACATTTTTAAACATGTTAAAATTTTTTGAAAGATCATATTTATAGGGGCAATACTGCCAAACTTTCAGTATGCATTAAGGAACCCAAAGAACCTTATCACTTGTTTTTCAATAGTTAATTTTTAAGCATTTTTAATAAAACAAATTACCCAACTTTTCCATTTGAAAGAACATATTATTTTGATAAACTTAATTAAAGCATTTAAATAGTTAACAATAAAATTAAGGTATAGCGCATGACACTCTAAGGGTTGGAGAGACAATTCGGCCAAGAGAGGAAGAAAGAAATGAGGAATAAAACCCTTTTGTCCAACTCCCAATGAACTTTTGCTTTTGTACTCCAAATGTAATTTTAATCGGATTATGACTCTAAAATAGTTGGAGAATTAATTTATAATTAACTCTTAATTAATTAATTAATTAATTAATTTGCATTAGTTAAATCCAGTCCAGGCCTATTCCAAATTGGCCATGCGCAGAGGCCCTTTTATTGGGCCTTTCTGGTTTTTATTGGATATTTGAAATCCAATTATATGACTGATGATATGTATTATATAATTGTTGTGATGATGATTTATGAGAGACTTAAGATTGTCCATGGATATTGATTGATGAAATGTGATTTACCGAAGTGTATGGAATGTTTTAAACATGTTAAAATTTTTGGAAATGTCATATTTATAGGAGCAATACTACCAAAATTTTGGTATGCATTAAGGAACCCAAAGAACCTTATCACTTGTTTTTTAATAGTTAATTTTTAAGCATTTTTAATAAAAAAAAAATTACCTAACTTTTCCATTTGAAAGAACATATTGTTTTGATAAACTTAATTAAAGCATTTAAATAGTTAAAAATAAAATTAAGGTACAACGCATGACACTCTAAGGGTTGGAGAGACAATTCGGCCAAGAGAGGAATAAAGAAATAAGGAATAAAACCCTTTTGTCCAACTCCCAATGAACTTCTACTTTTATACTCCAAATGTAATTTTAATCGGATTATAACTCTAAAATAGCTGAAGAATTAATTTATAATTAATTCTTAATTAATTAATTGATTTGACTTAGTTAAATCCAGTCTAGGCCTATTCCGAATTGGCCATACACAAAGGTCCTTTTATTGGGTTTTTCTGTACGGACTTGGATTTAGTTAATTCAAATGGATTTCAAATCCAACCAATTAAATATGTTAGGTCTATATCACTTATAGATCATATTTAATTTTACTTGGCCCAAAAATTAGGCCATTAAGGCCTTCTATCAGCCTTCTATGCAGAAGCAACTCCTAGTAGGCTTCTGCGCGGATGATTTTATATTAATTTTTCAAGTGACCCATAAATATTATTTCAATTCTATAACACTTAAAATCCAATAATATTTAATTTAGGATAAAAATGGACCACTTTAGTCTATTTCTCTAGACCATGTGCAGACACTTCTTGCATGTATTCTATGAAGTCTTCTATTCATGTATAATTAATTGGATCCTTTTAATTAATTATTTACCATTTTAATTCCTCAATCCATAATAATATCAAATATTATTATATCTGTCATTTTATCATAATGCACTTTCCCTATAAGTGTGACCCATTGGATTTTATGATGAACTTGGCAGTACAGATATATCTACAATTAAAGAATTGCATGATTCAAATTCTTTAAATCATTATATAAATTACCTAATTAACATATATACCTATTCTCATGTTCAAATCATGATAGGTTTCCAGCCAAGTATCATAATTACCCAAGTGGCAGAAAAGTCAAGTGATTTTAATTGTACCCTTCTATAAAACTGTTACCGTGCAATTACTCATTTCATTTTAGTTTATCTCATTTAGGTTTTGAATATGTATTAATGTCAACTCATATAAACCCTAATATGGTTGTTCTAATAATTTAACATTGTTCCCAAAATGCCCCTTATGGATCTCATCCACCTTATCATTCCACCCTAACTAGAGATTAATCTTTGAACAATGGTATTATAAAACAAGTGAGATAACTCCATTAATAAATTTGGAATGGGGAATCTTTTCTTCAAGTATGTCATAATATACCCAACCTCTTAACTATATTTAACCTTCGATGAAGGTAAGCAATTATGAAGTTAAAGTATACCACTCACTACTTAAGATAAATTTGGTGATCTCAAGCCTGAGGATACTTGCACCACTGTTATAAAGAGATTCTTTACTGATATAGATTTAATATCCATGCAAGGATTCTATAAAACCTAAAATTTTAAGATAGTTAAATCAAAACTTTTAGATCAAAATTAAAACTAATAAAGAAATTTGTTAAGAAAGATATGTGTTGATATTATTTTTGGGTTTTTAAATTAATAATTATAACTAAATGAATTATACATATAAATAAGTAAATCAATCAAAATAAATAAATATATGTAAATAACCTTTTCTTTATGATCCCATAATTCTCTTAGAAAATTGAAATGAAATGGAAAAAAATAAAAAAGCATAGATGGGGAAAAAGGTAGAAAGAGTGGAGGGAGGTAAAAAGAAAAACTAAAAATGAGGGAGAGGGAGGGAGTGAGAGAGAGAGCACGACGGACAAGCAGGAGAGGAACCCCTCGTGCGTAGACAGCAACCCGATGGCGACGGACCGACGTCTTTCGCTGCAATGGCTAGTCCAGCCACCTTCACTCCTCCATCCTTGTCGTCCCTGCGTCTTTTACAAGAGAGCAAAATAGAAGCTTGCTCTTCGATTTTCGTCCACTTTCAATATCAGGTGGCGGTACAAACAATACCATTAAACTCTTGGCGAATAGGCGCTCCTTTCGGTACCCACCAGTCACCCACACTAGCTAGCAAATAGGAGATCAGAGAATGGAAAGCCATGATCTTTGAACGCCGATTCTAACCAAATGACACAGCATTTGGGCACGTGACCACCAGCAATAGGTTTCAAGTGTCCTAGGCTTTACATCGGCAGTGATGGTGTGTCTCCGACGATCGATGACTAGCAATAGGGGCTTGAGTTCAACAAAAATGAGTCAAAACTTGTTGTATGTTAACCCAAAAATGGCATGTACACTACCAAATTTACCTTTCTATATGATTTTTAATAAATTAAATGTGTTAAGGAATTTATGTGCTCTGTATTCTGTTGTAAAATTTGGTATAACAACTAAGTTTAGATAATTATTAGTATATAATTGTTCATAAGGTATGTTAAAATTATGTTTAGGTACGTAGGATTTATAAGGTGTAGATGTTGTGCAAGATGGTAATTTCAGTGAATTTTTATTATTGATTTGGAAACTTAATTTTCTATGTTCATGAAGTTTCATTGGTCCGCACATGGATGTTGAACGTATTGCATGAAGTGCATGTATTATAAAGTTGATGCAGATAAATTATAGATGAATAATAAGTAATATATTTACAGTGAATAATATTTTTAAATTCAATCGTGTAATATGTAATGGGGGTTAAGTATAACATGTGAAATGTAAATTAATATAAGCTGTGTGTATACTATGAAGTGAAAATTTATGACTTCTATATAAAGATATATCTGTACATATGTGTGTTTGAATTATATAAGTATAACTAATATTTTTAAATATTGAAAAAGTAAATTTGGTAGTCACCACTATGATTTTAGCTTAACACGTGGTTCTTTTTCGCACGTAGGTTAAGGAGCAACGCTCAAGGGATTAATTCAATAGATCTATATCCAGAGAAAGTCATATCAAGACAAAAAGGAATGGATGTACAAAAAGAGGGCATTTTGGTTGTAAATCGGATTTTTCTTTCTTGTCTGGCATGTACACTGGATAAGTAATCTATAGTATTAAATGTAGTAAGGACCATGTATCAAACCGTTGTTGAAAGTTATTAGTTCATGCGGTTGAAAAGTTGTTATGTAGAAGGTATTTGCATGGATGTAATTAATTTCGATATGTGTATTATACTACAGTTACATGCAAATTATGGTATATATATGTATATAGTTGCGATAAAATGTTAAGGCTAATAAATATACATTTCTTCAGATATGTATAACCTATTATATAATGGAGGATAGTTAAAAACTTGTGTGTTGTTTAGAGTATAGAGAATGTATGTGTGATCTTAGAAGTGTAAAAGAACTTTTATTTATGGGAGATAGGCAATATTATAGAGGGAGCTCTGCCAAATTTCTATGAATTTAATAGTACAAATTTGAGTATTATATGAATTTTAAAGATAAATTTTATTACTCGTATATTATAAATCTTAAAATATGTTTGTAACATTCTTTCTGGTCCATATATCGGGTCGAGTTTAGGGTGTTACAGATTCTCTTGGTAGGTCTCAAATGTACTTGTTCTTCTAACAAGCATCCACATGTTAGCTTTAATCATCTCCATGATCACAGTTATAAGAACCAATGCTTGAACCTTTCAAGAAGCATAACATGTGGTAATCTATCCATATTAACAATGTCCTGTCTTGTTAATACTATGACCAACGATATTTAAGTATTAACACATTTGCATGCAATAGAAATCTCACATCATGAACTCTTTCATGATTTTCTTTGCTTTCATGATTTTCTTTGCACTATGTTTATAATACCAAGGATTTCATTTATTAATTTAAGATATGAAATCAAACTAGAGGTAATCATAACACAGTATTAATAAATGAATGATTCCTTCTCATAAATGATAATGAGTTCTTATATATGACAAATTTTTCTAATGTACATGGGTTCTAGGGTATACTCTTAACAAAGAAAGCTTTGAAAAGCTTAAGGCAATGTTAACAATTGTGTGCATTCTGACATAATTAGTAGCTAGAAAAGACTTTGTAATTTATAGTGATGCTTTGCATTATGGATTAGGATGCGTTTTAATGTAAGAAGGGAAGGTGGTTACTTATACATCTAGGAAAATTAAGCCACATGAAAGGAATTATCCAACTCATGATCTATAGTTAGCATCTATTGTTTTTGCCCTAAAGGTATAGAGGCATTATTTATATGGAGAAAAGTGTTATATCTATATTGATCGCAAGAGCTTTAAGTATTTGCATATGCAAAAAGAGTTAAATTTAAGGCAAAATAGAGTTGATCAAGGATTATGATCGTATCATTAATTAGCATCCAGGCAAGGCAAATGTGGTAGCAGATGCACTTAGTAGAAAATCTATGGTAGATAAATTTCTAAGTAACTAGTGTAACTTTTTAAAATTTCTATGCATGGTAAGATTTCATACAAATTCTAATTACGGTCTTTCATGTATAGCTTTGAGAGCTATGAATGTCAAGCTAGTATTAGCAGATGATGGAGCCATTGTAATTGAATTGAGGCTTAGGCCAACTTTGTTGGAGCAAGTCAAAGAGGCACAAAAGCATGATGAAGACCTTGCTATCACTTTTAAGCAAACCAAAATGGGGAAGGATAGTGAGTTCATGATTAAATAAGATGATTGTCTACACTATAAAAATATTCTCAATAATGAAGGGCTTAAGAAACAGATTATGAAAGAAGCATAAAATGGCTTTTATGCTTTGCATCCAGACAATACCACAAAGTATTAAGATTTGAAAACTCATAATTGGTGGCCTAGGATGAAGAAAGAAATAACAGAGCATGTGACAAGGTACTTGACTTGTCAACAAGTGAATCTAAACATCAGGTCCATCAGGTTTACTGCAATCCATTGCAATACCTAATTGGAAATGGGATATAGTTACTATGGATTTTGTTAGTGGATTGCCACAGACCAAGAAAAAGCATGACTCAATATGGGCGATAGTTGACAAGTTAACAAAGTTCGCACATCTTCTACCGGTCAGGACCATCCGTTGATTAAATTTGCAGAATTGTACATTAATGAGATAATACGGTTACATAGAGTTCCTTTTTCCATCATATCATTATAGACACCGAGTCCCGAGACAGCCCAAATCAAAGTTATCCAATGATGAAATTAAGCGCCTTTTCACAAGCAAAAAGGTTAGAAGTGATAGTTTTCTCATCAAAATTGCTTTTTAAAAATAAAAATTATTAAAAAATAAAATAAAATAAAAAGTTTGGAAGTGATAGTACTCTTGTCAAAATTACTTTTAAAAAAATTCGAAAACTTGCGACCGCCAGAGCGCGAGGGCAGGTGCCGCTCGCATGCATGCAGCCAAGCCACCCCTCGCCCGCCCAGACCACCTCTCACTGATTTCAGCCTCTGAACGCGTTTTTAGCATGATTTTGGCCCCAAATTGATTTTTTTTTAATCCCTTTTTCGGGATTTTAAGGTTATTTTCCATATTTTAAACTTAAATAAAGAACATTTTGATTTAATTAAGGATTCTTTTCCTAAATTAACTAGATTTTCCTTTTTTAATGATATAAATAGGAAAACTTGAGAGAAAATAAGGAGGGATTTTTAGTTGCAATATTTTTCTTTTCTTATTCAAAAATTCTACATTTTATTTCATTCAAAAATTCTACATTCAAAAAAAAATTCTTTTAAAAAATTTGAGATTCAATTTTCTGAATGAATAATTGATTCTTAAGACAAAAAATAATAATTCTTGTTCTTGAGATCCAAATTTTCTTTTATAATTTTTGTTCTTGAGATCCAAATTTTTTTCTATAATTTTTCTTTGAACAATCTTTTTTGCAATCGTTTTTTGCAATCTTCTTTCTAAAGAAAGAGTTTAGATTTTTTTTTTTATTTAATTCTTATGGATCTTGACAAGAAAATTATTCATTTTCTTCCCTCCATTGAATCCGAATTCTGACGGTAAATATTCTGGGCTCGATGTTATATATTTTTTATTTATTGTTTACAATCAATTAATCACCGTATAGATTTTTAAATCTATTATGTATTTATTTGTTTTATGTGATTTTAGTAATAGATTTAATATTCTTTAACATTTTTTTATTTTATTTTTTTATTCTATTTATTTACTTGCTTGTTCATCCTTTATTTTTGTTATTTATTATTATTATTGTTATTATTGTTATTGTTCTTATTGTTATTATCATCATTATTTATGTTTTTATGAGTGTTAATTTATTAATATGTTAATTTATTTATTTTATCGTATCATTTAATTTATTTGTCATTTATAATGAATTTTATTTCATTTTAATTCATTTTTTATTTTTTTTATTTATGTGTTTAATTGACTTTTTGATTTAATTACTAACATTAATTTTATTTATTTTTGTTTTTTATTTCAATACTTGTTTTTTTCATGTTTGAGCACTCTTGCAAGTAAATTGGGAGATCCATGAGATTTGTGTTGGCTTGATTTATTATTTTTATTATTTTATCATTTTTTTTATTTTGCTTTTTATTTATTTTATCATGTAATTTGTAATAAAATTATTTATTTTATGCATGTAAAATCAAAATAAAATCACAAAAATATTTATATTAATAAATTGGGTATTTTTCTAATAAAATAGGACCAATATTCTCATTTCAACCAATAAAAATTCACTTTTAAAAGAAGACTTAATTTTCTCAAAATGAAATCACTCATCCCAGTTTTCCTTAAATTTTCCAAAAATAACTCTTTGAATTTTTAAGTGAACACGAAGGAACCAATATTTTTATTCCAAATAAATACCTTGTTTTATGTATGTTATTTATTTATTTATTTATTTTAATTTTATATTTTAGGGGATTGTATTTTTTGTCCCAATTTCATTTTGTAATTTATTTTGTATTTTATTTATTTTATCGCTTTCTTACGATACTTGATATGTGCCTTAATTAAATTGTATGACATGTGAGAAAATAGATTGAAAAATTAATTATTAAAAACTCATTTATAATTAACCAATGCATTAATAAGAGTGAAGTTCTGAATCTTTCTCTGGTTTAAACCCCCGAGATTAGATAAACTTTCCTAATTTTTTGTAAATTGGGTGACGACTCCAAAATATCTCAAAAGGTGTCTAAAGGTTTCATGAGATTAGATGAACTTCTCCAATGTTCTATTGAGATGGAGATTCCAAAATATCTCATATTACCCAAGACCTAAACGCGAATCCTCTCGAATCCTAAAAGCGGGCCCTTCAGGAAACAAGTGGGTTCGGTACGTGTCACAATAATATAAGGATCCCAGATTTACTTCGAGATTTTAGGAAAAAATGACTTGAAACTCTTGGCACAAAACTAAATTTCAGCACTGTTTTTTATCCCCAATCGGACAGCTTGAAACTCTTGGCCCAAAACTAAATTTTAGCACTGTTTTTTATCCCCAATCGGACAGATAGTCCAAAAGAGTGATATAAGTACTCTTTAATAATTGATTCAAGAAAAAATGATGTTATGGGTTATACACTATAAGAAAAAGATGAAATAGAGACGGAAATTTAGAGATGAAAAAAATTTCGTCTCTAAATAGAGACGAAAAATAGTTTTCGTTTCTAAATAGAGACGGAAATGCCATCCGTCTCTAAGTTTGGTCTCAAATATTTACCAATAGCGACAAAATTTGAATTCAGTCGCTAAAAATGGCAGGATAGATTTCCCTCTATATTTAGAGACGGTAACGTGTTACCGTCTCTAAAAATAGAGATGAAATGCAGTTTTCGGTTCTATTTAGAGACGGTGCGTGTTTGTGTCTCTAAATAGAGACGGAATAAAAATTTCGTCTCTAAATATAGACGAAAATTAATTTTTGTCTCTAAATATAGAGATGAAAATAGTTTTTCGTCTCTAAATAGAGACGGTAATATGTACCATCTCTATTGTTATAGACTGAAATAACATTCTATCTCTATATTTAGAGATAAAAATTTTATTCCGTCTCTATTTAGAGACTGAATTTTCATTCCATCTCTAGGTGGAGACGGAATTAACAATTCCATCTCTAAATATAGAGACGAAATTTTATTTTCGTCTCTAAATAGAGACGGAGTTAAATTTTCGTCTCTATTTAGAGACGAAAAGTGCATTCCTTCTCTGATTCGCGGTTATAAAGAAGCCCTTTTCTTTCTTCCTTTTCTTTCCCTCTTCTCCTCTCCCCTCTTCCAGATCTGTGCAGCTCCCGTCACCCCCCTCCTCCTTCCTCCGGCGTCGCCCAGATTAGTGAACCCCGCGACATCGACGCTGCCTTCCTCCGTTCTCCAGCGATTCCACCCCCTTGAGCATGGAATCGGGAAATTTCCTCCCACCCAAGCGCGAATCCACCCCATCCGACAGTTCCTCCGTTCTGCCTCCAACCTCTGGCCGGTGTGGTGCCTCCCGCGGATAGTTCCTCCCATCTTTCCGGCAAGTTCTTTAAAGGTACGTATTTTTTTCTGTATTTTCTTTTTTTATGTATTATTTTAATTTATTATTAAATTTATGTGTATTTTTTTATTTTATTTATGTTGTATTATGATTATGATATTATTTATAAAATTATGAAATTTGTGGAATTTTGTGTGTAATATTATTTGAATGTGTTGTTTTATTTGTGTATATAGTTATTTTTTGTGTGTGTATTTTAAATTGTAATTGTTATTATGTTCATATCATTTAAAATTTTGTTGCAAATTTGTGTGAATGCATAATGTTTTGTGCATATATATTATATTGTATTAAATTGTTTATTATATTTATATATTTTTTTGAAATTGTGGCATATTGTTAATATTTAATTTTGGTATTAAATTTGTGTACATATATTATGTTGGTATATTAAATTTGTGTAAATATATTAAATTTGTGTTAATATATTATGTTGGTATTTTGGTGTATATATCAATTTTTATGATTTTTATTATGTTGATATAGTTTTTATTTTTTGTTTTATGGCCTGTTTGTTAAAATTATATGTACTATTGTTTTAATTATGTGTTATATATGTGTATGTCTTAATTTTTTTTTTTAGTATATTGTTTGTATCGTGTATAATGTGGTATAATTGTTATTATATTTAGTGTTGTATAAATTTGTATTATGTTTAATTTTTTTTAAGGGTGTATTACGTATATTGTTATACCAATAGTTAAGATTTTTAAATTATATTATATTTATTATTACATGTACCCGTCACCGCCGCAACGGTTCCGCATTTAGCTGTCCTGTGCGCCAAATCTCCGCCTTTTACCAGTTGCTTCACCTGAGGTAATTAAGTTTGTTATGTATTAAAATTAGGTTGTTAATAATACGTATGTATTTGAAATAAGTTGTTTTAATTAGAAAATTTATTTGTGTTAATATTTATTGTTTTGTGTATATACATTTCATGACCGTGTAGTAATTGACTATAATGACTGTACAAAAATGATACTGTACTAACGTCATATGGTGCCATAGTGTGATGATTAAATTAAATTACAAATGTTATAGTTGTATGCAAGTAATTGTGCTTAGTATTTTCTTTTGGACATTATATGACTTGAAAGGATAAATTCACAATTGTTGGTGAATTTATCCTTTTTACTTGCATGTTTGAGGTGGAAGGGGAAATTTGATATTGTATTGGTTTATTTATGGAGTTAAGATGTGTTGATACTTTATAAAAGTGTAAAATTTGCTCTTGTTTAACAGGGAGATAGGGACTCGTACAAGGGAAACTCTGTCCGTTTTTCCACAAAATTTTAATCATTGTCTTCGGTTGGTATTAAAATAGTAATATATATAAGTAATTTTGTGATTTTTGCATATTAGTTGTGATACAAATTTAAGAAAAATTCTTTTCAAATGTTATTAACCTATAATTTGTTTAAAGGAGTCTAGTATGGACAGAACACCTTATCCTCATGAGTTGTTTTTGCATACACATACGCGAAATTATGACAGTGTGACATTCGTCAGCGACCGAGTTAGACAAGTTCATGTATGTTAATTTTAAAACTTATTATTTATTTTGTTATAAGTTTTTAGTTTCATTTTACTATTACATAACATTCGAATAATTTTTATTATAGGAGCGAGTAGTGGAGAGTTTTTAGAGTCAGTAGGTGAACGGCGATAATGTAGACCATGCTCGAGTATATTACAACGCAGCTGGTGGTAGGGACCGCCGTGGACGGGTCTTCGGTTTGGGCTCCTATGCGAATGTCTGCTATTCGCACGCGTCATCATCCTCCACGGCTACGGCTAGTAGGTTGGCAACTACTAATGAGGTCATTGAATTTCGCAGCACGGTCGACGTATTAATGAACCGTATTAATAGGTTAGAGGACTTTATTAGCGGAAGATTACCTGCTGATACGTAAGAACCATCTGTTGATCGTCCCCATTCACCTCCACCTTACTTATTATTTTTAGATTTTTCAGACTCATTTATTTGTAATGTCACTAAATTTTATATATATTAATACATTAAATTATATTTTTAAAAAACTGTTTAATGTTTATTTAATATTTGTTTCATTATATAAATTAAGGCAATTTCAAATTTTATATTTTTATTACTTTTTATATTAAAAAAAAAACCCTTTAAAAATTAGAGACGGAAATTATTTTCCGTCTCTATTTTTAGAGACGGAAATACTAATTTAGAGAACTTCATCAACTGACAGATAACTAAGGTGTTGGCACTTTTTGCATGGACATCTTATTTTAGTACCGTCCATATGTGCATGTTGAGAACTGGCATATTCAATAAACAACTGAACCCCTACCACAAATTCAGGATTAATGTAACCATCCCTTATTTTTCGTCTATACATCCAAGATCTATCTACGTTACTCATAATTAATTCCAAAACTGTTACTTGAACACGGAGACATCTCAAATAGAATTATAAAAATATAATTTCCAAAAAAAAACTTAATATATTAGACAATAATGCTAGAAACTCAAAATATAACTACTTTTACGAAAAATACATGATTAATTACGATAATTGCTATTATGCTAAAAACAAAAAAAAAAATACAAATTATCTTATTACAGTCAATAACCTAGATAATAATATAATTAAAAAAATAACTTTACAAGAATATTATACTCAATAACCTATATTCTAATAGTGATAATAATAATAATAATAATAATAATAATATTTTTTTAATTACATCAAATTAAAATGAGTTTGGTTCACAGAATAAAAATGAGTATAAATCAAATTATTATTTTAATTATATTTCAGAATCCACAATTTCAAGAAGGAAAATTATTATTATTATTATTATTATTTTCTTTTAATGCTTAATAGCCAATCAAGGAATAATTTAATAATTTATAGCACCAATTAGCACTAATTAAAAATTTATATTTTCACATTCACAACATTAATTTATAGCACTACAGCACATTTTCGCACATGATAAGTTAATAATTGAAATCAATTATTATATAACATCCAATCTTCTTCATATCCCCTTTTAAAGGGTGAAATTTTCACTAATTAAAAATTAATTCTAACACCAATTAACGCTAATTAAAAATTTATATTTTCTTCAAACAATATTTAATATTCAACAATGCCTAACTAACATAAATAAATTAATAATAATAATAATAATAATAATAATAATAATAATAATAATAATAATAATAATATTAACTTAATTTAATAATAATATTAATATTAATATTAATATTAATAATATTAACTTAATTAATTTAACAGAAAAAATAAATAAATAAAAGGGGCAGATCGAGGTACCTGACGCCGGAGGAGAGGAGGAGGAGGAGGAGGCGGAGGAGGAGAGGCGGACTGGCAGCAGGAGGATCGGAGGGCAGGATGCCGGTGGAGAGGAAGGTGGCACGCGGAGGGAGGGAAAGAAGGGGAAGATCGGAGCGGGAAGAGGGAAGGAAGAGGAGAGAGGAGGAGGAGGGGAGGGGACCGGCGATCGGAGAGGAGGGAGGGGAGGGGCGGACCGGCAGCAAGGGGGCGGTGGCCGGCGGCGTGAGGGCAGGGGGGCAGAAACCGGAGGGGAGAGGGAGGAGAGAGGGAGAGGAGAGAGAGTGGGGATCGGGGGAGAAAGAGGTTTTGCAGAATTTTAATTTACATTTATCGACGGAATACTTTTTCCGTCGCTACATGTAGCGACGGAAATATAATTTCGTCGCTAATATTAGCGACGAAAATATATTTCCGTCGGTAATTTGCGACGGAATAGTATTTCCGTCGCTAAAAATATTTTATTTTTTATAATAAATTTTATTTACCGACGAAATTAGATTTTCGTCGCTAAAAATAGCGACGAACAAAAATTCCGTCGGTAAACGTAAATTATTTTTTTTCTTTTTTTTTACCTACGGATTTAGATTTCCATCACTAATTTCTGTCGGCAATTATGGAGGGAAATTTTGGCGCCATTTTTAGCGACGAAATTTATTTTCCGTCGCTATTTAGCGACGAAATTTATTTTTCGTCGTTAAATAGCGACGGAATTTATTTTCTGTCGCTATTTACCGACGGAATAAAAATAGCTACGGTATCAATTTCGTCGGCAAATTTTTATCGCTATTTATTCATTTTCTTGTAGTGCGACTAAATAGAGATGGAAATTTTCCGTCTCTATTTTAGATTAGAGATGGAAATTCGTCTCTATTTTCCGTCTCTATTTCTCTGATTTCTTGTAGTGGTAAAGTACAAATAAATTATAAAATTTTAATATATATAAGACACTAAAAACTAATGAAGTTATTGAAATATATCTCTGAATGTTTTCAATGAAAACAATCTAACAATAAAAACATGCCACGGACAATTCGGCTTTCAATAAAAAAACTTAGTCTATTTCATTTTAGAAAAACTGTTGAATCATCTTTCACTTAAGGACAATTTCCATTTAAAAAGACACAAATCTCCAAATTGAGAGGCCAATTGTTAATAAAAGGGTTGTTTGTAATTTCCCCTAAATTATATATGTGGCGTCTATATGATTAAAAAAAAAAAAGGCAAATTAAACATTTGAAGTCATATCGTAGTAAACAAATCTGGTTTAAAACCTATGATATCACGTTAACATCGGAAAAATGGTTTTCTTTTGCATTTGTTCTCTAATTATTTGTCTAAAAAACTAAATGTATATCAAACAGTTTTTCGTTAGAGTGATAAGAAATTTATTTTTTTTAAATGAAATTTCAAATTTAATTATTGTTTCGCACATAAAGCGTACATAGTTGGAGCTGCCTCAATTATAAATGCGGAGTCAGATCAAGCACGAAAGTTTCATTAAAAAATATAAAAGCAAACATATTTAAAACGTGTTGGCCACATTAATTGGGATTGAAAAGAAAATGCGGAAAGACAAAACATAAACTGGTGTCTCTTTTTCAATGATTTGTTATGGAAGAATGATATAGTTTCCTGTGTTTTCACTCCAAAGACCAAAACTCCTAAACCAACCCCCTTCTAGTGAGAAGAAGAGTCATTTTCCATTTAGAAGTTATGTATTATCATACTCCTAAATAAATAAAATGAAAAATAAAAAAAATCTCTTGTATGCCACATTAAAAAACTTCATGTGTAGGCAAAGCAATGTTACACCAAACTCCTATACTTCTCTTCAATATTTTAAATTGTTAGTCTTATTAAACTAACAATTTATTTAACATATCAATTTTTAACTTCAGTAAATTAAAATTAAAAGAATAGAGTACGCTAGTGTTAATGTAGTGCACAATGAATAAGTGCATCACTTATTACGCACTATCCAATTGACTGATGAAAACAATCAACATGCTTTAGTCAACCGATCGGACGACGCGTAGCTTGCGTACACTAGCACCGACTCGTCTCCTAAAAAAAAGTCAATTCTTTTATATATATATACACATACACGGTAGGAGTCAAATTTTATTCAAGTGAAAAAATTGTCCAACTCTTTAAGTCTCACCGTTTAAAATTGCAGCAAATAATAAATACATGGAAAAATGTATTCAACAGGAGTTTGTTGTGTATTGTAGGCCTTTAAGCGGTGTTTAAATTATGAAAAGGCATAAATCACTTAAAAGCTTTTAAAAGTTTTTGAATTTTTCTATTAAATTATTTTCTCAGTGCATAGAAAACGTAAAATTGAATAATATATTCCGTTTCACGCACTTTTACTATGTACACTTTAATTTCAATTTGATAGGTTATCGCTCATAACCTAGTCAATTTAAAATTGAAGTGCTAATAAAGAATTATGATTAAATTAAAATTGACACGAAATACATAGTAGCACATCAAATTAAAGTGAAAATGCATATACTAAAGGTGTATCAATCAGAATATCTAATTTAATTTTATATTTTTCATTCATTAAACACTTAATGAATAAAAATAATCAAAAACTTACAAAATAAATATTTAAGAATTTAATAGCAAAAAAAAAAATGAGAAGCATTTTGCCTTATGAAAAATATTTAATTTCAAAATACACATTACGTAACTTGAAAATTAAGAGGTGCAATGGATCATTAATTTAAGATTTAGAGGCTAGAACATATATTTATTTCTTAATTCTTATTTGATATTTTATTTCATAAAGTTTGCTAACGCCAATTGCCATAAAAGGAAAAATAGAGGTTCAAGAGTTTATAAATTATCTCGTCACGCGCGGGATTGAATAATTTCGAAAAGGAAATTCTATTGTTTGATAATGTTTTTAATTAATTAGAGTTTAATTTTGATCCTGCATAATGATATAATTATAAAATAAAAAAGAAAAAAGAAAATTCCAATAACAAATTGTATAATATTTTCATTTGACAAGAAAACTGAGTCAGAAGTCATAATAACCAACTCGGTTATTATTATTTTTTTCCACAACTATACTTTTAACTTTTAAAATATTAACATTCAAATCATCACTTTGATAGAAAAATCATAAATATGGTACTAGAAAATTAATATGACAAATCATATAAACTTGAAATATTTTTAAAATATATCATGTGAATGTTTTAAGTATTGACGTAGAATTCATGATTTTTCGATTAAAATAATTTCAAAAGTAATATTTTAATAGTTGAGGTAATTTTGTAAACCAAAAAATTTTTTTTAACTAAATTCGTAATATAAGTCCGGTCAGTATAAATAAAATTAAACCGGGAAATTGAACTTAAGATTGTTTATTAATTGATTTTTTTGATGACTTTGTTCTATTGTCTCTTTCCTTGTTCTCAACTTCCCTCCTTGAATAGGAAGCCAAAGCAGAAACCAATAAAACAATGCCTGAAAATTGTAAGTCTCATGTCTCTTTCTCCTTAACAACCCTTCCTTTAATTTCCCTCTCTACAATATTAAACAAACACAAAAGCAAATATTTGAACATGTAAAATAAAACTTGTATAGCCTAATTGCTAAGCAAGTTTAGGTAAGTGAAAGCAACCTTAAACTCCAATCATATCCTTCCTTTTACAGCCAATATCTTCCTCATTGCCTTCCTTGCATTTTCACTCAGTCATCCAAAGCCAAAACCAAAACCAAAACCAAAACCAAGAAACAACAACTGTTTTCAAGTTGTGGAGTTTCTTGTTTTGGTTCCTCAATTAAAACAAAATGCAGCTTCATATATCTCCAAGTTTGAGGCATGTAACAGTGCTTCCAGGGAAAGGTTTTAGGGAACTCATAAAGGTTAAGGTTGGAGGAAAAAGGGTTTCTTATCGAATGCTTTTGTATTCTCTTCTCTTCCTCACTTTTCTTCTTCGTTTCATCTTCGTATTGTCCACCGTTGACACCATTGATGGAGAAACCAGGTGTTCCAGTTTAGGTACGCTCCTTATTTTCATTTCTTTTTCTCTTTTATTATAACAACTACTACCTGTCTTACACTATCTGTCATTTTGAACAATTATTTTAATTATTTTTTGTTTCAGAATATATATCATTTTGAGAAATTTAAAAAAATATACATTTTTTTTGCAATTTTACACTCATTAATTTTTTATTCAAATTATCCAAAAATAAGACTATTACTTCCTTCATTTTAATAGACGCAACAATTTTTGGAAGTTTTTTTTTTTTTTTGCTCCAAGTGACAATTTTCAAATTTCAACAATAAGAAAAAATAATTAATATGGTGAAATATATAATTATAGGGAATTAGTAAAAGGGCATCTTAGTACGTAAATTATAATGAATATAAAATCAATGTTAATTAATAATTTTTTTTTTTTTTTGTTGAAAGCTAAAAATAGAAAGAGTAATTAGTTTTTGATGGTTTGAGTGCATAAGCCTTAAATACAAATATTGTGAGATGTAGGAAATGGAGTTTACTAATTTTAGTAATGTGATTTATTAGCATTGATAACTTTTTTGATGTTGGGATTACTGTGTCTCAAAAAAAGAAAATTAGTGTTAAGTGAATTGAAAAAAAAAAAAAAGCTATAAAATTATTTTAAGATGCTATACGTTGATAAGGTTGATTAGAAGAGTTAAAAACATTGTTGGATGACTTATTTCAGCAGGGGCGGAGATAGAAATCTAGAGTCAGGAAAATACATATTATAATTTTAATATAAAAAATTAAAAATTAAAAACACATGTATTACATTATATTATAACAGCATATTATATTTATAGTTTAGTTAAAAGCCTATATAATTATTATTAAATTAAAAATTAAGAGTATACACTTAAAATAAATTGGAGAGCCACTATTATAATTTAACTATATATATTGGAAAAATTTCTAAAACTAAAGGTGTGCACTTATCAATGCTCCGACCCTAGATTTAAGTGAATCTAAGTATGATTTAAAAATGAAAAACATGTTTATTCTGACTTGGAAATGCCGTTTGCGAAACAAAAACCAGAACAATATTAGTTTTAATGGTGCCTATCGCTCTAGGTATTCTAACCAATAGTTTTGTGACATGTGGAGTATTTAAGAGTGTTAGATTTGTGATTAGGAGTTGATTAGTTTTGCTTAATTAGTGTGCAAAAGTTCAAGTAGAACTGACATATCCCACCAACCAGCTTATGTTTATGGTACAGACGTGTTCTTCAATACCATAATTGGCCAATTAACATGTGATCAGTCATTAAATTTACTTGCTCAAACATTTGAATCACCTGCCAATCTTCGGAGCCTGTGCCACCAAACATTGATATAATCACCACAACAACAATTATTTTTATTTATATATTTAACATCAGTAACATTTTCATTTTAACACCCTCTACTAATACTATATCTTTTTTGTTACGGAAATATAGAGGGCGGATTCCATGCACAATACACCGAACATTGCCCATGTTCATGTTTATTGAATGATGCGCAATACAAGATGCATGAATTTATAATTTTTTATTTTTTATTGATTATATTTTTAAAATTAAATTCTACTCATTTGAAAAAATTATCAGACTCCTAACCATTAATTTAATTTTAATATGAATAATCACTTGTTAATTTTTTAATATGCATCTATATAATGTGAGTGTATGATAGATAAAATGTAAATAAAATCTTGAGTTGCAATATATTAACTAAATATTTCAGTTTATATTTGAATGCAACTAATTCATGGAAGGGAGTAAATATTAGTACTTATTTTAGTAAAATTAAAAAACTCATTAATTAATTTAGTATTGGATTAATTTGTCCTTCTAAAATAAGAAGTGATTAATGTAACTTTATTAGTTAAAAATTGAGCAAATATTTATTGTAATTAGAGCATAATTAAAATAAAATATTTAAATATATCTTATTTTTGGTAAGTGGATACCTATTTATAAATTAATTTTTTTAAAAAATGTGTACGATTATTCGGTTATTTGTGAATATTGGTGAATGAATGGAATATTAATTTACTTACTTTACGTTATTGTTTTACCGTTAGGCTGCTTGGGGAAAAGACTTGGTCCAAGGATATTGGGAAGGAGGCTTGACTCAGCTGTAATCTCCTAACCTCCACTTCATTAACCTTTTTTCCTTTCGGTTTAACTCTACATCATGAATTTTTATGTGGAGTGATAATTTGGTTGGCGCATGCATTTAAACTGTTTTATAGGTGGCGAACAAGTGATCAAACGGTGTAAATATGCACACATCATAATGCATTCCTTTTATGTGATATACAATTTTTAATAAAATATTATATTAATTAAACGGTTCTTTGTTTTGTTTTTTTTTTGTTTGATACGAACTTAAAAGGTTCCAGAAGTGATATACCAAGTGCTACAAGAACCCCTTGGCGAAGAAGAATTGAAAGGAAGAACTGATGTTCCTCAAACATTGGAGGATTTCATGGCAGAAATCAAGGACAGCAAATTAGATGCAAAAACTTTTGCCCTTAAGCTTAGAGAAATGGTATCACTTCTTGTTTTTCTATTTCATTTGTTTAGTTTATCAACTTGTAAATTCAGAAAATTCAAAAATTGAACAAGAAACTAAAAATTAATTTATAAAGTGATATTTTTTACTACTAAAATATTTCTAAATTTATTTTGTATTAAAATACACGTAACGTTCATGTGTCATATTTTGTTACACTTTAATTTCACATAAGCACTGTTAATTCAAAATTGACGCTTAAATGTTTACATTTTTGGTACCTTTTACCTTCATTTCTTAATAAGACAATTTGATTGTGTTATAAAAATTTTCAGGTGACCCTGCTTGAACAGAGAACAAGAACGGCCAAAATCCAAGAATATTTATACAGGCATGTGGCTTCAAGCAGCATACCAAAACAGCTTCACTGCCTTGCACTAAGGCTGGCCAGTGAACATTCAACCAACGCAGCGGCACGCCTGCAGCTCCCATCTCCGGAACTTGTCCCTGCCCTCGTCGACAACTCTTACTTCCACTTCGTCCTGGCCTCCGATAATGTGCTGGCCGCCTCCGTAGTGGCTACCTCACTTGTCCAAAACGCACTGCGACCTCATAAGTTTGTTCTCCACATTATAACAGATAGAAAAACTTATTCGCCAATGCAAGCATGGTTCTCTTTGCACCCTTTATCGCCTGCCATAATTGAGGTTAAAGCATTGCATCATTTTGACTGGTTTACTAAGGGTAAAGTCCCAGTTTTGGAAGCCATGGAGAAGGATCAAAGAGTAAGGTCCCAGTTTAGAGGAGGGTCATCAGCTATTGTTGCCAATAATTCTGAAAAGCCTCACGTTATTGCTTCCAAGCTACAAGCTCTTAGTCCTAAGTATAATTCGGTTATGAATCATATCAGAATTCATCTTCCCGAGGTAATATTCAAACCACTATCACATTTTCTTAATACTACATATAAAATCGGATTAATTACTTTGATGTCCATAAAAGTTTTGAGGTTTTAACATTATGGTCTGAATTTTTTTCTTTTTTTTATCTTTGAAAGTTTTCATTAATATTACCAAAAATTATTTTGGTTGGACCGTACAATTTCAATGGTTAATCCCAAAGCTTTGATGATTTATGACCATAGTTTTAAAATCCCAAAACTTTTATGACCATAAAAGTAATTAACCCTATAAAATCCAATGAAAATCCAATGAATTGTCCATTTAGGTCGTATATTTCTTGCTTTTTTTCTTAATTTGACCCTTATAAGATTTTTTTTATACAAATATATGCATCTAATTCTAAAATTTTAGATTCATCTAAGTACTTAAAACTGATGTGAAAACTTAAATTTTGATACAAATGTCCACATCAATTGTATTTAAATAAATTGCGAATTTTGAAAAAAGATACTTGTTTGTACCATTAAAAGAAAAAAAAAATAAAAAAATTAAGAGACAAAAATGAAATTAATTGCACCAAAAGTTATTAAACTTAATTATTAGAAAGTGACAGAATTTTTTTTTAACAAAATAATATCTCTAACTTCATAATTTTTGCTAGAAAACATTTCAAATCTTATCAAAAATTTAATATAGCACATACTACCTAAATTACAAATCTTATATAATTAGAATACAAGTTCAGTGACAATTGATGTGCAATTAATCCGAAAATGGTTAAATTACAAACAAAACAATAAATATTTTGTTTATTGGTGTGCATAATTGCAGTTGTTTCCTAGTCTAAAGAAGGTGGTATTTCTAGACGATGACATAGTGGTACAAACAGACCTTTCGCCGCTGTGGGATATCGACATGAATGGGAAGGTGAATGGGGCAGTGGAGACCTGTAGAGGAGAAGACAAATTTGTGATGTCTAAGACGTTGAAGAGCTACTTGAACTTCTCTCATCCTTCGATAGCTAACCATTTTGACCCCAACGAATGTGCTTGGGCTTATGGCATGAACATTTTCGATTTACAAGCTTGGAGAAACACCAATGTCAGCCTCACCTACCATTATTGGCTTGACCAGGTAACTTAATCTACATGTATATTTTATTTTAATTTGCATTCAGTTCAAATAGAAACTCAAATAATCCTTCAATCAGTTAATGTATACTATTATATTGGCCAAATGCAACTGAAATTTCATAAACTTTTCGAGTTTTTGCCATTATTTAATACTTAACATTTATTTTACAACATTAAATTTATTGAATTTTTATTTTTTTTTTCCACGAGAGCTTAACGTGGAAAAAAATATAAATTTAAATGTTTTAGTATTGCAAAATAAATGATTAGGAGTATTTTGGTATTATTTTGAAAGGGTATTTTGGTCAATGCACGTCTAACTGTTATAAGAAATTTACATGCAGAATTTGAAATCAGACCTGAGCTTGTGGCAGCTAGGGACACTACCACCGGGACTAATAGCATTTCATGGACATGTACATGTTATAGACCCGTTCTGGCATATGCTTGGTTTGGGATACCAAGAAAATACAAGTTTGGCTGACGCTGAAACTGCCGGTGTTATCCATTTCAATGGCAGAGCAAAGCCTTGGCTAGATATAGCATTTCCTCAACTTCGCCCATTGTGGGCTAAGTACATCAATTTCTCTGACAAATTCATCAAGAGTTGCCATATCAGGGCTTCTTAGATCAAGAATTTTCAAAGGATTTATTTTAATGATAAGAAATTATATGATTGTATATGAAGAGAGAAAAACAGAAAACCAAAGGAGCACAGAGGTCTTCCCAAATACAAAGGCCTTCTTCACCCAATGTAAAAACATAAAACAGCCTTAGCCAATTATTTCTTTTTTTTTTGGGTTTAATTTTTTTGAATTCTTCCTCTAATGGTATAAAAATCACAAATTTGATGCTTATTGATTGAACTCTGTCACACATGGGCCTCCAAGGGGAAACTTAAATTAGTTCTTTATTTTTTATGTTTTAGATGACTTTATATTTCTTTCAATTTTTTTTTTTTATGTTTTAGTGTATATCACTGTCAATTTACGTTAATTTCGTATAAAACTAATAGATCGCTTATTTCAATTGGATCGGTTCTATCTAAATTATACTTAATGTAAATGATCGGAAAAATGTTAATTTTTAAAAGTATAGGTTCTAATATAGAAAAATATTAAAATTTAGAATGCTTTTTTCCATAATTATATGATAAAAATAAACTAATATGATAATTAATAACAATTCAAAAGACAAATTAAATTCTCATCACATATGATAATTAATAACAAACAAGAAATCAACACTAAGAATATCAAATTTATTTGTTTCCAGTTACATTGGACACCAAATCTTTGAAGAACTTAGCAGATTTTGTAATAGGTGAATTAACAGCCATCAAATTATACAAAACATTCTCAACTTCACCAATTGATGGCCTGTCCTTGAACCTTGAAACAAGTTTCAACTTCCCTTCCTCTTCAACAAGAACTGTCCATCTTTCACCACTAACAACCCCATCTCTCACACATTTAAAAACCACTCCCTTTCTCTTGCTCAAAACACCCCTAACCTCCAACCCCACAAATGAATATATCACTTCAAAACATCCTACAAACTTACCCAAATCACCAAATTCACTCTCCTCTTCATATCCCCATTTTGGGTTGAATATCACTACTGGTTTTGGGTATAAGCTTTCAGTGATGTTCTTTATAGCTGCTAATTGTGAGCTCTCTGGTGCTAAAAACACTGCTACCTCAGCAGAACCCAAGATTCTGCCATCACCATTTTTGAGTGAAGATATGTCACCATGTTCAATACTGTTTAATAGATTAGTATGAAATACTTCAATTGCAATGTTTTTTAATGTGGGATTTGGCCAAAGGATCAAAATCTTTTTAGAGCCTTTTCTTTTAATGGGTAGATCTTGAAAAACATCAAGAGCTAGCTGAGAGAGAGATGTTGGTGAGTCATCCATGATGGGAATTTCCACTCTGAGTCTTGGCTGCTTGAGTTTCTTGAGTTTGCCAACAAGTTTGGGGTTATTTAGGGGCTTTTCTAGGGTAGTTGAGAGGCAGGTTTTGGCTTGAAGGATGGCTTCTTCTTTGGAGGAAGGTGGGTTGGATGAAGTAAGGGAAGAGTGAATAGAAAGAGAGCTAATTTTGTGTTTGTGGAACCAATGATCATTAGAGACTCGGGTACTATAACTTTTAGGATATGGAAGGGATGAGAAAAGGGTTTTGCGTTCCAGAAATTCGGTTGAAAGATTTTTAGGGTTGAAGGATTGAGTATGCAGTTTGAGAAGATTGGTAGCCATGAGAGAACTTTTGAACGAGACTGGAAGATATTTTCAGAAACAGGTAAGATGAGTACAAAAGCTCTAAAAGCAGATAAGATGATAACATGGCAGATTGCCATATAACCGCATAATACTTGCATCATGCTGGCCCACCCATGACTCTTTACTGCCTCTTCACAATTTTTCAACAACCGCAACAGCAAAGCCCCCTTTAGTGCTCATTTTATAACAATCAATTTTGTGGTAGAAATTGATCCAAACTGCCTTATCTAAATTTACTTCATTTTACACGCTTCTTAACCACAAAATGGACTATAAAAGTACGTAACCGGTTCTCGGACTCTCCGATTGAACAACAACGCTTAAGCCGATCAAAAAGCATGAACTCAGTTATTCCCATCCATCTCAATGCATCCAGCATTGAGATGGCTGCTTAGCATGTCAAACCGTAAGACTAATGGCAGTAAGGTAGCAGCCCCAAAACTGCATAATCGAAACATAGATTGCTAGATAAACTTATTAAAATTTACATTAGAGCACCAGCAACTAGACACTGAATATCCAGATTGCAAAACACTCAGTCACCCACAAATCCAGTTAAAAGACTCCATTAAAAACTAATACAGACGGGAACAATGACAAAATGAATACATTTGCTTGGTGCAAAATGTAAAACCAATGTTGCAAGGTTGCTCACTTAAGCAACAGGTGGACGGAGCACATGATCTTGGGAGGTATCCACTGCAGCTGGTGGCATGAACTGCCACATGGCAACTCCTGGATAACCAATGAAAGGTACCAACTTGTTTCCAGGTGTTTGCCCTTGGGCAGCATATGTAGCCGGGATTGCAGGAGGAGGCAAGAAGCTAGGTTGTGCATTAACAGCTTTCAGCTGCTGCTCCAACTTCTCCTTCTCAGCTTTCAGTCTCTGTTTCTCATCGCGAAGCTCGTTCTTTTCAGCCTACATACAAAAGCATTACAAGGATTCACATTCCACTCCCAACATAATATTGTAAAAAGAAAAAGGAAATGCAGATATGCTAGTTCACCTTCAATTCTTTGATCTTCTCTTGAAGACTTGAGTTTGAATCCTTCAGCTTCAGGGCTTCACCACGTAACTGAGTCACCATTCGAACAGCATCAACCAAAATGGCAGCCTTGTCTGTTTTAGGAGGTCTTCCAGGCTCCAAGATAGAGCCCAATTCCAAAAACCTAGCCATCACAGCAAAAACAGAGCGTAGGTGCGTCAGTGGGAGAAAAAACAAAATATAAAAAGAGGGGAGAAAAGGGGAGTACTTGTCATTTAGCCTATCTCTCCGCTGCTTCTCCCTACAAGCTTTGGAGCTGGAAGCACTACATGATTCAGATCGACCCCTACAGCAGGATGTATGATAGTGAGATGTTAACAGATACCACACTAGCAGGAAATATAAAATAATCAGACGATCACAAAAAGTATGTATGACATTAAAGGCGACTAATAAGAGGTAAGGACCAGGGTCAGAGAGGAAGATCGGTTAAAATCTAAAGTTGCATGATGACTCCTTATCAGTTACCGACTCACTGCAACTATTAATTAGGAAATCATCTTGAATGTGCTAGTGCAGTGGCCACTTTGACACAGCCGTACCGTATATCTCTTTGCTGCGCAAAAGCATATTTAACAGTTCTCTCCAATATGTACTGACCTATAATGACCTTAGAAAGACATTGACCATGAATATATAGCATGCTTGCAAGAATAAGAATAAAAATCTGCCAAAGTCCCAACTGCTAACTTGTGAAAGCATCCCATCTTTGAGTCCAACCAGTTGTATCAAAGTCAAACTAAAGGGAATCAAAAGTTAGCAGATTCCGAGTCCCAGTTACCAATACTTTCTAAACAAAGAATATATGAAAAAAATAAAGTTATACAGAATATCAATATTTAAATCCCACATTGCCCCCAAAAAAGGCAAAGGAAAAAGTTCCTTCATCATTAATACAACGCGGTAAAATGACATTACCTCTTCTTGGAGCTAGACTCCTTCTGTGCATCAGAATCCCCAAATGATCCATCAATTTCCACACTGTAAAGATAAAAAGAAAAAAAATATATATTAGATTAAGAAAATTCCAGCAAGATAAAGGGAGAGAGGTTGAAAGCTTTGGTCCATATTATATGTGCACATGTAGAACTTTCAAACTATAAACAGCCTATGTCATGTAAAAATGAATGATGTGAAAGAAAAATTATTTGACCGTAAAAGTGAAACAACACAAGCATGTATTGTAAGCAATGAGAAATGGGATCTCTTCTCACTTAACTTTTATGAATGGAAACATGGAACATGACTTATCAAGAAAACACTTAAAATCATTCTTGAAAGTAGCATAAATTATAATAAAGATCACGAACAACTTATTTGCCACCATATTTCAATAAACTTAATAATTTCCACAAATCTGATACCTTTGTATAAAATTATAGAAAGGTTGCAATTATAAATCCTATAATCTCACCGTTCCCTCTTCAAAAAATATCCATAAAAAAGGGAATGAGATACCAACAAATACTTATCCTCTTACTTAACGACCAAGCTAAGACATATGAAACTATGAAAACAACAATACCCATAGAAAATAAGAAATGACTAAAGCAGTCATTAAGGCAGCTTATATATATAACATTAATTATATTAAATGGTCTATTCATATGCTGGGTCTTGAACAGTAGTATCCTCCCAGTCACGGGTTAAATTAGTTCTACTGCCACTGAAGTTTATACAAAAAACAGGCTGGTCACAACAAAAAATTTTGTATCATAAAAATAACTTAACTTTTAACCTTTTTTTCACCGAAGATCCTAATGGCTGAAGAAACAAGAATCCAGCGCCAGATTGCTGACTTGGCACCCCACATAAGCATGAAACATACTAAAAAGAACTTTAAGTAGATATTTTCTTTAGTTTTTCAAACATATCACATGCATATTTGCTCCAAAATGGCATGTTTCCTAATAATATGGAGTGCCAAGTCAGCATCCAGCGCCAAATTCTCGATTTTCTGGCCATTGTGATTTTATGAGAAAACAGTTAAAATTAGATTTATTTTTATGGTACAAAAAAATTCATTTATGACCAGCTCCTTATTAGTGGTAAAATTCAATGATGATGAATCAATTCAACCCCCCAGTCACAGCTTGCAAGAACGAAATGAAATTATATTCAGAATACAAACAAGGAATTAAGAACACCATTTTGGTATTAAAAGCATATGGAAATAATAACTTTCATATATTACCTACAACTTAAAAACTTTCAATTATCTAAACCCAATTCTACCAGATTGACAAAATTTCACATATTGCTCCTTAAAACAGACCATGTATTAGCAACAAACCGCAGAAATATAAATAAATAAAATAGAATAAGGCTAAGCTACTAATAAAAGTTCCCAATTGAAGTTGAACCATAAAACCCAAATCCAAGCATCAAGCTTCTTCTACAATTACTTAAGCTCATTTTCTGAAATTTGACTTCTAAAACCATACAGTAGAAAAATGGTTAGTAACAGCAAATCTACACCGATTCTATACTAATCTACGCGTTACAAGATGGGGAACAAAAATACATGTGTGTGTATATATATATATATATATCATTTACTAACAACTGCAAATTACAATGAACATTAAGCAACTTCTTCAATCAACCATCAAGTTAAATTAATTTAAATATATATATATATATATATATATATATATATATATATATATATATATATATATATATAAACCCTTGTTGAGAGATAGTCAAAGAGATTCTCAATTACCCGGCTGCATTAGATGAACCATTTAGGGTTTGTGGAGGCCATGAAAAGCCTGTAACAGGGACAGAGAAATTCCCATCAGGAACAGGGATATCGTCGATCAATCCGTATTCAATCAGCCAATTCGTGGCTTCTGGGGATACCATTTTCCAACGACAGAGGATTCAGGATACCGCCGGAAATGTTCCACCAGAAATTTTCCCGGGAAACAAACAGCAGGGGGTGATGGTGAAGGGTTAGAATGTGTTTGGGAGCAGGGGGTGATGGTGAAGGGTTAGAATGTGTTTGGGAGCAGGGGGAAACAAAGCAATCGAAATGGGTTTTTTTATTTTTTGGGAAAAGGAGACGACATATTTGGGAAATCGAGAGAGATAGATAGAGAGAGGGAGGGCGTATTTGGTGTAGGGGGCGTGAAGTTTCGTCACCGTGCACTCACTATGCATAAAAACAATGTTGTAAAAGTCCGAACGCACTTACCACCGGAGAAAATAAAGAATAAGGGTTAAAACTTACGAGTTAAATCAAAATTACGCCGAAATTGAAAAAATAATTAATATATATTATTTAAATATCTGTTAGATAATATTTTTCATAATAAAATATTTAAAATATTCATATTCATATTAAAATTAATTTTTCATTTTTTTTATTTATTAATAACAAACATAAGAATACATCCAAAAATCATTTTTATCATTAAATATAATATGGAAACTTTAATTATGTCATAAAAAATAGAATATTGTGTTAATTTATTCATTTTATTTACTAAATGAATATAATGTTAGGTTCTAATTAGAAATGAAATTTTTATACATTTAAAAATAAATAAATTGAAAGCTTAAATAAAGTTATATGTATATACGTTGGCGATAAAATTTGGCTTAGCTAAGTGGGTTTGCATGATTATGGCCTAGACGAGTAGTTATGTGAGTCAATGAGGTTATGGGACATTTAGGGGTTAGTGCCTTGTAGGTTAATTCTTAGGTTTAGTCTAATGCTGTTGCTTTTTGAGTGTTTATGTTCAAAATTGGCGAGCAGTCAGAACAGTAGGACCTTAATGGATGCTTGAATTTAGGACTACAGGTAGATTTAGACTGAATGTTATATCCATATCAGGATTAGAGGTGGATAGTATTTTCTTAACAATAGATTGAGAGAAAAAATCGAAATTTTAATTAACTTAAAAATTGAATTTAAGTTGTTTAAAAATCGATGATTAATTATTGACTATCGGTTAATCAATTTAAATGTATTTTATATTTTATATTTTAATTTTTACACTTAAATTTTTTAATATTTTTATAATTTATAAATATTATGACATATAATTTTTTAAAATACTATTCTAATATATATTTTTACGTAAATAAACATTAAAATTATCTTTTTATTACAATTATTTATTCATTACATGTGCATAATTAGCATTATATATTTATATTATTAGTTTCATATTGAATATATTCAATTCTTATTATTAATTGTGAAATTTTTATTTTTTTATTATTTTAATGGATATTATATTTGATTTGTATTTTTCATTTTTGAAAAATTTTTAACTATTAAAAACAACATTACAAATTGTATAATTTATTAAATTTATAAGTTAAAATTTTTTAATAGTTATTTAGTAAATCGATTCAAAAATTTTGATTAAAAACCGAAACTGATATAGTAGTTAACCGAAATTAATAAACTGATGAATAAAATTATGAATGAATCGGTTAACCGATATACTCACTGCTACTTGACAAATTTTATCCTTGAATTTTTCTTATTTATTTTCTTTATGCATGATAGTTAGATGTTTTTATTTTTGTATGTAATTACTTTCTCTTCACACCACAACCTCTCATATGACAGTCTCACTAATTATATAACAATCAATTGCCTTGATCCATGTGGAATACTATATTTGGGTAATTAATCTATACTCCCGCCACTTTATTGCTTGATCTAATACACTTGTCAAACACCCGTCAATGGTCTACATATATGCATGATGTGAAAGATCCATGGTTTACATGTGATGTGTATATGCATGACATATATGTGAGTTGCATGATCTATATTCATGGATATTTATGATACATGGCATGGTGCTTGTTTGTGGTACGGATATATGGTTCAAGTGCAGTGCATGTGTGCAACATAGACAAATATATATAGGTCACCTTTCAACCTTATTTTTCTCATTCTAAGGTATTTGCCTTCAAACTTAGGTGGGATTATTCAAGGGTCAGCAGTAAACCCAAATGAACTCGCATAATGTATGGTGAACTCGCATAATGTATGGTGAACAATCGACATTATGACGCTTTATATTTATAAGGTTTGGCATGTACTTATTGGGTACAGTCAAGCGAGCTAAAACGCGGGTCTAACTCATTTTTGATAATACTTATTATAATTTGGATCTAATCCATGCTTAGCCTAAGGTTCAATACAAGCCAAACCAAGAATCCAATAGGCCCAAGGCATAACATGTGATAGGCAGCCAACAAAGTAACCACTGGCATGGGGTCTATCCAGTCAGACTGATAGGGCCATGCCCTATCATGTCCATTGACACACTCCACTAAGCATGCTTAGTCATGTCACAGTAGCCCATACTGCCTATCTACTCTTTACACCTGTGCAAACCCACTCCTAACACTCGAGTGCTTACAAGTAACAATCCACCACTACAAAAAAAAAAAAAAGGCATTTTAGCGACTAATTTTAGCGACAGATATATTTAGTTGCTAAATTAGCGACTAAATTGCGACTGTTATAAAATTTAGTCGCGGAAATTAACTTTGACGTAAAATAGCGACACAATTTAATCTTAGTCGCTAAATTTTGCCGCGAAAGAGTCACGCCTTTTTTAGGGACTGGAAAAGTAGTTGCTAAATAATAGCAATGAAAAAGTAGTCGCTATATTCTGCTGAAGAATTTGCGACAAAATAGCGACAACTTTCTGTCGCAAAATTATAAATTTGTATTGCGACAGATTTAGCGACTAAAGAATTAGTCGTTATTTTTCGATTTTTTATCAGACCCAAATAACCCTAAATCCCCAAAATCGTTAAGTCCCAAATAGAGGAAGAGGCATTGACCCAGATAAGCCGAAATCCCCTATCCCCCTCAACCGGAGGTGCCGCCTGCGATCGCCGGCGTTGTAGCCGTCGATAGAACCGCCGTTGCTCGCTTCCTTTGTACCGTGCGAAATTAAGGTAATGAGATCGATCAATGTTCTTCTTTTTAAGTTTTCCAGATGGTTGAAGATTGTGAGGCTGTAGTTATATAGCGCAATATTCATTGTAATTTTCGTGTTTCTTGCGAGGTGGAAGGCACGTAGGAAACGAAGGGAGGAGGAAGGGCAACAGATTGGAGTCTCTGCCATCAGAACCCAACAGTGAGCAGTCTAACGAGGAAGAAGGTATGCTGAGTGTTATGAGCCCGAAATTTTTATATTATCCTTCATCTGTAAGCTTGAATGAAGTGATTTTTGGTTGTAATGGATTTGGTAATCAATAATTTCGCGAAATTTTGCAAAAAACATGCTAGGTTCTGATATCTGCTGCTTGATGCTTCGGTTTGTCTTAGGTTTAAGATTATGATTTTCTTGATTTTGTAAATTGTGAAAGTGGGTTATGAATTTTGGCTCATAAATATTCTACGAATGTCAATGTGCATACTTTGTTTGATTATTAATTTGTCGTTGATGTTATGCATGGTATGTGTAGTTATGTTGAAGCAGTAATGATTGTTAAGTATGAATATTAGTTGGAGTTGAAATTATGTTGGAACCTTATGCCTAAAAAGTAAAAAGCATTAGTGAAGTTGATACAAAGTATTAGTTGAAATTATGTTGCATCAAAGATTGTAGCTTCAAGTGTTCCATGGATGAATTGTTGATTTACTTCCATTGCTATATATATTGGCCTTTTTAAAACAAAAATCCTTTAAATGGGAACTCAAAATCTGATTTCGAATATGGGTTTTTGTGAGATTTTTATATAAAAGTACGTAAAATAAAAAGCAAATGAAAACTTAGAATGCAAATTTGGAATAACTTGTGAAAGACTCCACTCACTACTAGTCTTAGAGACAACCTTCATGTCTCTTTACATTATTTTACTTCAAATAAAAGTTTCTTCCTCTCTAATTGAGATTCTAAAATACATTTAAAATTGTTGTTCATATCTACTAAGAAAGGAGGTCACGCTATCCATTTACAATTTTCATATAAAATCTTACAAATTCATATGAAAACTTAATAATTCATATAATTACAAATTTATATATAAACTTTCATATTGTAATATTGTAATTAATCCAAATAAATTATATCAATAGCTAGTTATAAAGAGTGGTAGTCGGATGCGGATGCATGTGGAGTGCGCATATCTAAATTGTTTAATCTAATCAAATTCACGTGTATTTGAATATTAATGGGGATTCATCAAATGTTCTTATGCTTTTGTTTAAATCTTGGGTTAGGTTGCATTTAAACTAATATTATCCGACTAAATACGACATTTATTTTTAAAAACCTTAGTATAGGACAGCTAAAAATAATGCTAATACAATCTCTAATGAGCGAGTATATATGATATTGCAAATGATATTGAACAAATCATTTCAGTCAAATTTGTAAAATTATAACCTAAATTTAAGGTTGTGTTATTATCTAAGGTTGTTAGAATTTGTCTTAATTTATGTTTTTTTTTATAGTCAAGATTGATAATGAATTACATCATCCCTTGATGATCCCAATTAGCAAAATATATCATCATTATCACCAATTAAGTTGTTTTGAATTATATGTCCATGTTTGAAAAAACAAATTATATATATATATATATATATATATATATATATATATATATCAATCCTTGTTTATTTCTTGCTAATACTTAATGTAGGTGCAATAATAATGACATACTGAAATTTTCAAGAAATAAAATGGAATGACAAGGGTTCTTTCTTTTTTAATTAGAAATTTTGAGTTCGAGTTCTACATATCAAGTATCTTTAAATACTTGAAATGTAGTAATTTATCTCTTTTTATGAAACTATCCATTGCAAATTTAAATTAGCCGAATCAATGAGATTCGAATAGCATATGAATAAAAAAAAATAATCATGACATATTTGAATTATGACAAATAAAATAAATTGGGACATTAAAAAATAATATAGAATTTTTTGGTCTTTGGTTTCTAAATGGAACTTTGGCAAAAGTTACCGTCATCTAATATAAGTTATGAAAATATTAAAAAATTATTTTATAAATTTGTTGCCTAATGCATTAAACCAATAGTGTGTTGATGCAAAAATAATATAAGTTATGAATATATATATATATATATATATATATATATATATATATATATACCTATATATATATATATATATGCACACACACACACACACATACACGAGTCAACTAGATTTGATCATGTGCCGAACTTGAACATAAAAAATATTTAGAAACCCACATAAGCCCATTAAAAAGTCTGTCGATCAACTCTTGTTCTCCTTATGAAATAGTTGCTTTTATATATAATTTTTTCCTAAATTGTTTTATTGTAGAATGCAGTAACTAAAAAAAGTATGCAAGGGAATCAACCATACTGTAGGGTCTTTATGTACTTTTGTAGATAGGCTTGCCTTTACATTATCTATAAAGAAGATTATCAAATCTATTGCACTAGGCAAAAATATCAATTGATGACCAAAAATAGGATCCAAACCCAGCGGTAGTAGGAATGACAAATTTGCCGTTTTCGTTGGAATAAAGGCATATATACTAAGTTTACTTTCAACAATACAATCTGCAAGTAAAAGCTTAGTATATATTTACATTAGTAGCTATATTTTTTATGTATATCTTGGTCACTAAACTTTGTAATTTTCTTATTTTGTGCAAATAAAGGAATTCTTGTATTATGGATTCTGATGATCATAGTTGGATGTATAATCGGCGGGATGCAAGCGGAAGGACTAATGCATCATATGTTTATGGAGTAGAAAGTTTCATCAAATTCGCCACTTCTCATCCCGAAGAAATGAGTGGCAAAAAAATTAGGTGTCCATGCATCCGATGTGTGAACCGCAAGTTTCATGATGCGGATACAGTTATGAATCATCTATTATGTAAGGGATTTGTTCGAGATTATTTAGTTTGGAATTGCCATGGAGAGACACACATCACTCCAAACGAGTTAAATTGGATTCCAATACTGAATGAATCAGTGGATGGTGGAGAGGTAAGAAGTTCATATCAGCAGATGGTACTTGATGCAGCTGGGTCTAGTTTTAATCCCGACAACCTTTGGCAACAGTTTAATCAAGAAGGTTACAGTACTTATAATGATGAACAAGTATCTCTATCAAACCCCAACATACCTAGACCCTTAAATTTTTATGGAAATGGTATGGATGAGGCACCGAACCCACAATGTCAACAATTTTATGACTTTCTTGACTCTAGTAATGCACAGTTGTATCCTGGTTGTGATGATCATTCCCAGCTCTCTATAGTTGCAAGGATGTTGCATGCCAAATCAGAATTTAATCTTCCAGAGAGGTTTTCGATGCAAACATCCAACTGTTTAAAGAAACTTTCCCTGAAGGTAATATACTGCCAAATAATTTTTACCAAATGAAATGTCCTGTTAGAAGCCTGGGATTGCCTGTCCAAAAAATTGATTGTTGCGATGAAGGATGCATGTTGTTTTGGCATGAGGATGGAAATTTGACACAGTGCAAGTTTTGTAATCACCCAAGATTGAAGATGAGTGGCAGTTCCCGTAGGCAAAGGGTGAAAGCATATAAAAGGATGTATTACTTTCCTCTAACACCTAGGCTGTAGCGATTATATCAGTCAAAAGTGACAGTGAAACATATGAGATGGCATCATGATCGTGTCCAAAATGATGGGGTTATGGAGCATCCTTCTGACTCTCTAGCTTGGAATCATTTCAATGAAACTCATCTGTCATTTGCTGCTGAGACTAGAAATGTTAGGTTGGGGTTATGTACAGATGGTTTTCAGCCATTCGGACAATATGGGAGGAAATACTCATCATGGCCGGTAATTATCACGCCTTACAATCTACCCCCTTGGATGTGTATGAATGAGGCTTATATGTTCCTAACTATTATTGTGCCAGGGCCGAGGAATCCCAAGCAAAAAATTGACGTACATCTACAACCCTTGATTTATGAGTTGAACAAATTATGGAATAGTGGAGTGTCTACATATGATGTGTCCACCAAGCAAAACTTTATGATGCGAGCTGCGCTTATGTGGCCAATTAATGACTTTTCAGCATATTCAATGTTGTCTGGTTGGAGTACATCTAGAAAATATGCATGCCCTTATTGTACGGAACATACACAATCTTTTAGACTAGAGAGTAGTGGGAAGCAAACATGGTTTGACAATCATAGGAAATTTCTTCCTCATGATCACCCCTTTAGGAAAAACAGGCGGAACTTTAGAGTCGGACATGTTGAAATAATGCCACCACCACCAATTAGAGATGGGGAATATATTCTGCTAGAAATTGAGCAGTGGGGTTTAGTCAAAGCAACTGAGCCTGATGCTGACGAGATTAATGGGATCATATGTCAGTCTTGTGGGTGGAAGAAACGAAACATATTTTGGGATTTGCCTTATTGGAAAACAAACATGATAAGGCTCAATCTTGATGTAATACATATCGAGAAAAATGTATTTGACAATATGATTAACACAATTTTGAATGTTGAAGGGAAAACTAAAGACAATGCGAAAGCACGTTCCGACTTAGAAAGATATTGCTGCCGTCCAGAGTTGTCAATGGATCCAATAAGTGGCAAGTATCCAAAAGCATGTTACACATTGGATAAGGAAGCAAAAAAAGATCTGTTTAATTGGTTGAAGGAACTGAAGTTTCCAAATGGATATGTCTCAAATTTAGGTCGTTGTGTTAACATGGTGAAACTTAAATTATATGACATAAAAAGTCATGATTGCCACATATTTATACAACGATTACTACCTGTTGCCTTTCGTGAGTTACTTCCTGGACATGTGTGGCAGGTCCTTACAGAGTTGAGCTTATTTTTTAGGGACTTGACATGCAGTACTATCCGTTTGGAGGACATCAAGGCATTAGACTCCAACATTCCTCAAATAATTTGCAAACTTGAAAAGATATTTCCTCCGTCCTTTTTTGACTCAATGGAGCACTTAATGATACACTTACCACATGAAGCAAGTATTGGTGGACCAGTACAATATCGTTGGATATATCCATTTGAGAGGTAATAACTCCTTAAGATTAACATTATGGTAGTAAATATGTATGAACACATTAAAGCATTAATTCATTGTCTACATCCGCTATATGCAGGTACCTTCGATCCCTTAAAAAAATATTGGTAACAAGTCAACAGTAGAGGCATCTATATGCAATGCGTACCTACTATCAGAATCCTCAAATTTTTTCTCGCATTACTTTGAACCTCATGTTAGTACCAGAAACTGACATCATCCTCGTAATAATGATGGAGATTGGGAGGAAAATGTAAGTGAAAATTTAAAAATTTTCACTTATCCAGGACGATCAAGCTCAGAAATTGGTACCAGGGCATTAACATCTGAGGAGTATAAGGCAGCTCATACCTATATTTTACTTAATTGCAAGGAGGTTTCTCCATCTTGAGGTACATAATATTTATATATGTGATTCAGTTGCGAGATGTAGAACGATTTTTTAATTTGCTGACATTGCTTTTAATTTCTTTAGTAATGAAGTATATATTGCAACAACTTACATAACAAGCATCCCCATCTTACACCAAGTCAAATTGATGCAAATATTGACACCTACTTCACGGATTGGTTTGAATTATATGTAAGGCTCACAAATACTTATTTATAATACTTATCTGTCATAGAAGAAGGTAATGATGATAACTTCATTATGTTTTTTTTAAGAGCAGGTCCGTTACAATGGAATTGAAAATGAATACATCACAACTTTGTCACAGAAACCACTGCGGAGAGTTAAGTGCTACTCGATCTACTTTGTCAATGGATACAAATTTCACACTAAAGGTCATGGTTCTTGAAGACATACAATGAATAGTGGAGTTTGTGTGAAAGGGTCAAACTCAGTTGATAATGTTACCGATTACTATGGATGGATTGAAGAGATCATAGAGATAGAGTACCCATCGTTACCAATAAAGCGAACTGTATTATTTAAGTGTCATTGGTTTGATCCCACTGTAGACATTGGTATTAAGATTCATAGCCAATATATACTTGTTGATGTAAACTAGCATCGTCGGTTCAACCGTTATGAACCATTTACCCTAGTAATGCAAGCAACTCAAGTGTATTATGCAAGATATCCAGCTTTAAAATTAGACAAAGCTAACTGGTTAGCTGTGTTCTCAGTTAAAACAAGGGACTACGTTGCAACATCAGATGTAAGAGATCACATTGATACTACAGAATGTAATGCATTCCAAGATGATGAAGTTACTGTGCAAGATATGACAATTGATGCTTGTACAGACGATGATATAGACTTGCGTGACCCTTCGGGAGTGGTAATTGAAATTGATAACACATATAACATTGCTCAACAACTTGAGGTGGATGAGGAAGAGGAGGAATTTACAGATTATGATAGCAATGAGAACGACGAAGAGGAATTCCAAAATTCATCACCTAGTGATTAATTGATTGAATGTAATTTTTAACGGACATATGTGTTAACTTGTTACTTTTTAATGCATATTTATTAGTCGATTCAAAAATATTGGTTGGACACTCTTGTATTTACTTGTTATAATTGTTAAACACATACATGTATAGTTCACTATTTTGCAGGTATGGGTCGTGGTAGAGGTAGAGGGCTTATCGATCATGGTCGTCGGGGAGGACGATCTGAAGGGGATTCAACAGCTCCACCATTTGGAGATATACCAGATATCCCTGGAGACCCCACATCTGGGAATGAACAATCAACACCAGTGGCATTTACACCATCAGCATCAACCCCCAGTCCGCACACGGCTAACAGCAGTACATCTACTACATGTGATGTCTCCAGTGAAAATAGTAGTAGATTTTACATTACAGTAAATCAACAGGGACTGTGAGTATTCACCCATATAAATTGCTACAAATATATAAAAACATGTTTAAACACATTCCTATTATTTCATATACTATTCAGGCTGGAACCGTCCTCCCAATGCTCTAGGATTATAACTAGCAGTTTCCATCAGCGGATAGATCTTAATGGAGTCAGTTGGAAGGAGGTTGCTAGAGAAATCAAGGAGTTTTATTGGGGAGAGTTCAAGGTATACGTATATATTTATTTGAAAATTAATTTTAATTTTCCATTACATATTTTATTATTCAAATTATATTATAGTATTGTACGATTATACACACTAATGAACCAATTTAAATGCAAATGCAGAAAAAGTGCCACTAGGATGCTAGTGTCAATTGTCTTGTTAGGGCAGGTTGGGAAATAAAGGCTGCACAAAGATATAAAGATTATGTGTATCATGTAAAGATCGCCAAGCAGAAGCCTAAAGATTTCCCAGAGGCTGCATGGAACCGGTGGCATCAGATTTTCAATCTTCCTCCGCGCCTTCAACTCTCCACTCAGAAGAAGATCAATCGTTATGGAGGATCTGAAGATAAGGCTCCTGGGTCATATACTGGTGGTACCATATCTATTAGTGAGCATATCTCACGACTGGTAAGTATTTTATTTATTAGAAATTTCACTTATAATTTTATGTTATTGACCTTCAGTTGCATCTATTTGCTAATTGATATGTTCATTTCAGTTCATTTCAAATGGTTTGCCTTTCGAATTTTGAATATATAGATCCAATCAATAATTGTAATCCATATACATGCGTATATGGTAATTAATATATTGATTTATATATATATATATATATATGTATACACACACATACATGTATGTAAAGGAGGATGGGAAAATTGTGTTGGAGTTTGTTGGGGAAATTGGAATAAATTTGTGATTTTTATAAGTGTTAAATGAATTTTTCATTAAAGAAAGATGGCAATAATATGGGGAGATTATGCCAAATTTTTTTTTTTAATTTTCTCAATTTCTCACTTTATATTTCTTTTGAAGCTAATTTGCCTGTCAAATTTGGGTATTATATAATCAATCCATTAGTGAAATCAATAGACATGCGTATTAGTTAACAATATGTATATTGATTGAGATATATATGTAAAGGAGGATGGGACAAATTGTGTTGGAGTTTGTTGAGGAGATTGGAATTAATTTGTAATTCTTAGAAGTATAAAACGAATTTTTCTTTATAGGAGGATGGCAATAATATGGGGAGATAATGCCAAAATTTTTTTGGATTTTTTTGAAAGTGTTTACTTCATATATTCTAGTAAAATAGGATAATAATGGAAAATAATGCAAGTGCATGTCTTAATCGTGCATGAAAATATTTATCTTTTTTACTTGTAGTCATTTTTTTTCGAAAAATATTTATTACTGTACATGATATAGGAGAAGGAGATGGGTCGACCACCTACAATTCTCGAGACTTATTTGCACACACACACCATAAATCATGATGGAAAAATTTATGTGGAGGATCGCAGCAGGGAGGTGCATGTAAGTATCAAGTGCTTTAGTAGTTACTCAAGTATTCAGTTGTCTAGATGTTATATTACTGTAAATTTTGTAATGTTTTTAAATTTACGTTTGTTCAATATTGTTGTCATTTTATAGGAGCGGTATGAGCAACTCCGATCAGAGAGATCGCAAGATGATTCATCTGTTGATGAGTCGGAGTTGTTTATCGAGGCCGCACGATGCAACAAAAGGAAAGCAATTTATGGTCTCGGCTTATATGTCCCTCCTAATCTTTATCAATCCGGTCCATCATGTGCTGCTGGTACAAGCACTGTAACTCATTCTGGTGGTACATGCCTGACCAAGGAAGACGTCGAGGAGATTGTAGCACGGACTATTCGTTCGTTTCTTCCTCACTTGTCCTCTCAGCCATCAGTCCCTCAGCCCAGTACCACTACTGCATCACCCGCACCACATGATGACGTTGGGCCTTCAGGTGCACGCGGTCCAGACCCGCATACTGATTCTCATTTTGGTGGTGGCGGCAGTACTTCCAGATGACTTTACATATGTTTTCTTTCATGACATTATTACTAGTACATTATATACATATTTATGGTATGATAAATTTATATAATTATCAGTACTTTTAATTATCTGTTCACTATGAATGAATATTAATTACATATGTTTTGGATTATATGTTTCTGAATTTGATTATAATTTTGGTTGCTAAGAATGTGAATGTTTATGTTCATATTAATTTATTTTACTGTTTAAAAAGAGGATTTTTTTAAAAAAAAATAGCGACGGATTAGCGATAAAATAATCTGTCTCTAAAAGTGCAAAATCGCATTAGCGACTGAAGAATATATAGTCGCAAACTTTTAGCGACTAAATATGTTGACGGCTGTTTGTCGCTAAAATAGCGACTAAATTTTGCGGCAGAATTGTTGTCGCTAATTTTGATTTAGCGACAAATATTGCGACTAAAGTTTAGTCACAATTACATTATTTTCTGCATATGGCGACTGATCTTATTAGTTTACTTGCAACGGAAATTATTACTTTTAGCGACTAAAATTTAGTCGCAAATATTAGCGACTGTTATTGCGTTTAGTCGCTAAATTTTTAGCGACGGCTAGAATTGCGACATTTTGTCGCCGCGTCGCTATAACTAATTAGAAACTAAAAATTGACAAATAGCGACTAAAACTGCCGTCGCTAAAGGACCTTTTTTTTGTAGTGCACATACCGTATAAATAGCTCAAAATACAAAAGAACCAGCTATTAAATCCTTAAGACTCCTTAAATTTTTTCTTTAAAAGTATTACTGACTTAAGCTTCAAAATGCTTACATTTGGTCTATCCGAGCTTGTCTTATTGTAGATCCAACAGCCTTGACGATCTAATTGGTCATCTATTCATTCCATCCGGGCTCATTTCACCTCTAATCTTTTGGGAATTATCATTCAGTACTTTCGTTAAGAGATCATAGAAGGCTCATTAAGACAATCCAGGCACTCTAGAATTAGGGTAAGTAATCAAATCGATGATGAGAGAAGACCAAGATTCATTATAAGGAGAGAGGAACCCTGCAGATCCCCTACTCACAATAATTGTTTACGTGCATTTAATGTAGAGTTCTTGACACAGCCAAATACTACTTCAATCACCATGAAGGATTTAAAGGCGATCCTGTAACACCCCGATTTGACCCTAGAAGTTCTGATGATATTTTATCGGATTAAGATGAGTTTAAAGTGAATTTGTATGTGATTATATGAATTTGCAAAGGTTTAATGTTATAAAGTTTGATGGTGCAAGTGAGTCTTGAGTTGGGATTTTTGACATGTGGCAGCGTAGGAAATTGACACATGGCAACTTGAAGTGTGGGTAAGGGTTGACAAGTGGCATTGTACGGAAATGACACTTGGTAAGAGACTTATTGGTTTGTTTTATCTAAATACATGTATTTATTAAATAGATATACATGTATTTAATACGGTAAATGGTATTTATGTGGGTTAGTGGTATTAATTGGCTTTGGATTAGTATTGGCCGGCCACTCCCTTCCTCTTACTTCTTTCACTTTCTGCTTTTTGGCCTTTCCTCTCCTTTTATTCTTTTGCTCTTTTTTTGGTTTTCCTGTCGTGGCCCTCTTGCTTTGCCATTTCTTTCCTTTTCTTCTTCATTTGTTTTACTCTTTGAGTGAACCACTTGGATTGGCTTGAAGAGTAAGAGAAGAGTTGTGGACAAGAGACTGGACAAAGGGAAAGAGAAGAGTGGAATCGAATAGAGAGCAGTGATCAAACTACCTAGAGGTCGGGATCGTGTGTGATTTTAACTGTTGTTTATTTTGATTGCTTGCGGTGTTTTCATAAGATATGTGTATATATGTTTATGAGTATGTGACTTGATCATTTGAGTGTGTGTTGATGATGTTAGATGGGTTACCATTTAGTTGTGTTGATAAAGTATGATTTTGGTGAATTCTACTCATTTTACATAGGACCTCTATATAATTTTTTTTCCATAAGTAGAGTTTTAGACCTCTAAATTGATTGATTCTTGAGCCATTAGAACCGTGACTTCCATGTCTATAAAAGTCTAAGAAATGATCTTGAGCAAATTCTTGTTCTAGGACCCTGAAAATGTACCAAAATAGTAGTGTTCTATTTGGGTTGGGTTACTAAAACAGTATAGATTATTTAACTCATATCTAAAGTTATAGATGTCCAATTGACCTAAAACTTGTCCCATTTGAAAGTTAACATCTTAGGGAACAATTGTTAAGAGGATGTTTTGTTTGAAAATGTCATTAGCTATGTGTAAAATGCATTGCATGCTACCCTATAAGTCATGTTTTCTCCCAATTATTTTCTTTAAATTGCTTGCATGATTCTGTTACTTCAATCACTTTTGAATATGCATTTGTTTAATCCTTTCGGATATACAAGTTATATGCCGTAATAGAAAGGTTTATACACGATTTACATGTTTATGCAATGAGATGATATTACGTATACCTGAATAAGTAATCATGGATAGTGCTATGTCCCGAATGTGTCAGTTGAGCCTGAATGGTCAGAGTAGTGGATAGATAAGCATGATTATAAAGGGTTAGAGTGTCGCTGCCACAGTGACCTTAATTGGTTTAACGACGAATACCCAGAGTATTCATTTTAAGTTAGGTCTCTACAGTTTGATACTGTTTATCAGTATTTAAAGTAAAGTACCTGTATCCACAATTGTTGAGAGTTTAGGCTAATGTATATTTTGTAGTGTACAAGAGGTGAAATAGAGACTTGTAAATGCATATGAATATAGTATAACATGTTACTGATATCTTTTTCCATATATGGATTTCTGCATATGAATGAGTTAAAGCATGATGGAATTTGATTACAAGGATGTGTTTATGATTATTTGTATATGACATGACTATCGATATGCCTGTGATACATTTGTGACTTCGTTCGAAGTCTTTTGCTTCTGTTTATCCCACTAAGCGTTATTGCTTAGCACAAGTATTTTTCCCGTATAGGTTTTCAGGATGCGATTAGAGAGTTTGCATCTGCAGGTCATGGCCACTAGGAGCTTGATGAAGATCTTTTTGTACTAGATAGAGTTTCTGATGTTTTGAGTAACATCATTATGTATATAGAAGCACAGTATTTATGTTATCTATTTTGTATATGTACTGAAAGTGAATATGTAAGAAGTATAAAACTTTTATAATATGTACAGTTTATATATTATTAATAGTATATGTTTGGCCCCAAAAGAATGTTCTTACATTTATTTATTGTTATCGCTTCCGCCTTTGTGTATGCATGTGTGCGAGTATGTGTGTGTTTGGCATGTGGCACCTCGATATTCCTTCCCGGGGATATGGGGGTGTTACAGATCCTAAGAGATTTCAGGAGAAACATAATGCAATTCGTTCGAAACGGCAAGCAACCTCAAACCTCATTGAGGAATCTAGAGTTTGAGAGTGAAAGAAGAGAAGAAAAATAGCAGAAGAACAAGGTGATATGAGACCAGAAGAAAAGAGACAGATCTGGCACTCGTTCGGATATAGGTGAAGCAGGCAAAAGAGATAAAGGTAAGGAGAAATTTCTCTCTACAAGTAGGAGCCACATCTTCACCACATACGACTCAACCTACACCCCAAAGCAGCCATAATCCTCTTTGATCTCCATAGGAGATAATTTGTCGTACGTGTGCACGCCAAACATAAGTTTTTCCAATAAAGCCAATGAGGAAGATAAAGGCCTAGTGGTAGATAAGAACGAGAGATAGTTCCTACAACAGATAAAGAAGTTCAAACTCAGCCACCCTAAAAAGCCCTTGTTCGATGGCAATACCATCTCCCATTTCTGCTAGGAGATAAGAGAGGCTGAACTACCAAGTAGATTCAAAGAAATAAAGATGCCTAGGTATATGGGCAAATTCGATCCAAAATGCCATATTTCTAAGGACCTGACGCAGATTCAAATGTACTCCTTTGATGATCAAATATTCTACACAGTTTTTTTAAGCCCCTAGTAGGCGATGCTTTAGATTGGTTCCATGATCTTTCTCAGGAATTGATAAGCTCTTTCAGGCAAATTCGTGATTTATTCATGACGAGGTTTATAGTTCAAATTCGAACACCTAAGACGGTCAATAACTTGTGTAATCTAGTGCAAGGCCCCAATAAGAGCCTCAGAGATTATATTAACAAATTCCACACATTGGAATCTGAAATAAGGAATTTGCACCCCGCAGGTAGCAACAAACGCTTTAGCTATGAGCATAAAGAGCATTCAACTTTTTGAATCCATCACTACTCGACCACTAACTAACTTCACTAACTAATGGACAGAGCTAATCAGTACATCCAACTAGATGATGCACTGAGAGCTAATGAAAAAATGTTGAGTATGGCAGAGAGGATGTAGCAACTGGTCGGATAGGTAGAAAAGAGTGCAAAGAACCCAAAAAGAACATCCATATCAATAAGCTTTGGTAAATGGAAGGAGACGAAGAAAGAAAGGTTTTAATGCCAAGTTAATAATTCGGTTAGATCCTATACCCCACTTAACACCACCCCTCCAATATTCTAATATTGATCAAGGAAAAGCACAATAAGGTGAACTAGCTAAAGAAGATGTCCAACCGAACATACGCCAAACGAGATAAGAGCAAATATTATGAATTCCATAAAGATGTTGGTCAAAATGATCGACAAATGCAACTCACTAAAAGAGGAATATTGAAAGGCTCTTACAAAATAGGTCTTTGAAGAAATTTATAGGGCTCATACAAAGGAGTTCTTACAAGACCTTTCCATAAAAAAAAGATCGGTCAGATTTTGATGATGATGAAGAGCAAAGAAACCAAGATATTTGATCGTCAAAGGCAGATTGCTAGTAATTAATATGATTATAGGGGGATTATCATATGAAGAGGATTTCTCCAAGTGAAGAAAGGACAAAGGCATATACTTCTTAGCAAAATTTAAAAAGCTGCCACATGTCTCTATATCCCCTGAAGATACAGGCAATCTGAAGTTTCCACATGAAGACGCCTTAGTTGTCCAAGCTACAATCAACAACTTCTTAGTAAAAAGAATTATGGTCGATAATGGAAGTGCAGTAAATGTTGTCACTTTGGAAGCCTACAAGAAGATGAACCCATCGATCGAAGAACTAAAGCCAAACATCACCCCATTTATTGGGTTCGGCAATGCCACTGCACCAGTGGTAGGATCGATTAATCTCTTCGTAGATCTTTGAGATGAAGCAGTGACCTACACATGCAAAACCACTTTTATAGTGATGGACATGAGCTTTGCATGCAATGTAGTTTTTGAAAGACTGCTGCTTTTCTAGAGCAGAGCAATGACCAATGTAAGATACATGGTCATGAAAGTGCCCATTGAGGCAGGAGTGGCAATCTTGAGAGGAAACTAGAAGGCCTATAGGGAAACCTACACTTCAATGATAAAGGAAGAAAAGCAAGCCTATATAGTATAGCAGGGGCTTAATAATGAATTCAAAAGGGGAGCTAATCATGAGAGAGCTATACAAAGGGAAAGAAGTCTAACCAAATAGGTGGAAGAAGAAATTATGTAGGTTCTAATGATTAATCAGGACTCTTTTGCATGGAAACCAGAAGATATCCTTAGCATTGACCCCAAGGTCATCACACATAAGCTGAATGCCAATGCGAACCACCCTCTTATCAAGCAGAAGGTAAGAAGGCTTATAAGTTGCAATTATGTTTATATTTTAGGTTATTTCTTGGCATAATTATGTGTTTTCTTGTTAATTTAATCATTATTAATTTTGTTTTATTTTATTTTATTAGTTTATTATGTTTTTATAATTTTTAATAAGTTTTGGGATATTTTCAGGCATTTTATTTCAATCTGGAGCATTATTGGAGGTGCGGGTCTGATTCTAGGTTGATTTGATGGAGGAGGGCAGATTTGGCCTAAAACACAACTGTGTTCTCATCAAAACACAACTGTGTAATTCAGTGTTGTGAGTGTTAGTGGTTATGCCCTAGGCCAACTATTTGGACCTTAATGTAATGATTAAATTTTTCATTTATATAATGGTTTTCTTCACATTAATATTATAGGCATGTTAAATTATTGTAATGTTTATGAATAACTATGTTATTCATATCATCCCTAGTCATTTATCACTAAAGGGTATAAAGATAAATTAAGACTAGTATAGATTTGATCGATAATCATGAGACGGTTATATATGGTGATATAAATCAAATATATAGGTACTTGTTAGAGAACAAGATACTAGATAGACCCGTTATGAGATCACTACATGGGATAGTGTCATAAGTGATCTCATAATAGTTATGTTATTGAATTCTTGGACCTGAGATTATCACAGTTTCCTATATAAGGAACATAGTGTTTTGATATAATCAAACGTTGTCTTTAATCGGATAATCATAAACGTTATGCTTGAACATGATGAGAATTGTGCAGAGGATAGTGAATAATTAAGATAGAATTTGTCCCTCTCTTATGAGAGAGATATCTATTGGGCCCCTTGATAAGTAGAACTATAAAATGTATGGCCGTGCTCGAATGAATTGATAGTGTGATCAATGTCATTTGAATTTATCAGTCTACTTAGTGATCGGGAAATTATATGTTTGAACAATATAAGTTTGACATAGACCATAACTTATGTTCAAACAAGATATCGTGTGACAAAAAGATAATAACATGTTCTGTTATCAGGTTAAAATTAGACTAACGATATTTATATTATTTGGGTAGTCATAATGTCTTGCTAGAGACCAATTATGACTTGTGGGTCTACTATGGAATTGGGCCCACTACCAACTTAATATAAACCTATTGGGTCACACACTAAGACCATAATGAATAGACTGAATTTTAATTAGGGTATTATGAAATTATATAAATATAGGTATTTGTATTTCAATTTCGTAATTATATATAAATATATTTACATATGATATTTCTTATTATTTTGAATAAGAAATAAATAAATAAATAAATAAATATATATATATATATATATATATCTTATTTTGAATAAGAGATAATATCCCTATTTTTATCTCTTTAGGGTTTAAATTTATACAGATATATATATGTGGATATATGTTGATATAAATTTTAACCCTTTCGTTTTTTCTATTAGAGGCTGAAAAATACTTAGCCGCCTTTTTCTTTGAGAAAGAAAAAGGTAGAAAGAAAAGTTTTGAAATCCAGTCGCAAGAAAGGGAGCTAGCACCCCCGCAAGATTCTATTCGTTGATTCGTGCGTGTGGATACTAGTAGAGGGCGTTCGTGATTGGAGCAGCGCCTACAATCCGATAGAACTAAGGTGTTAGTTTGTGTTTCTGCGCATTAGGAAAGGTTAGTAAATCTTTATCCCTCCTTTTGAATCAATTGGATCGCATGGATCCTAGTTGGGGTTGTAATTCCGCTGCGTTAATATATTTTTAATTTCGCTCAAAACCCAACAGTGCGCTACCGAGAATAACCCAAAACACAGCTGTGTTTTCTAGTGAGATGCACGCATGATGAGGGCCAGTGTGTAACACCCCTAACTCCCACACATAGCATACAGAGGAAAACGTAGGCAGAGAACTACGGTGAGTGGAGGGTACTACCAGACAAACACATTCTTAGCCCTAATAGAAAACAGAAAAATAAATTTCTAGGATCAAAACCTCAAAGACACACACATCCTAAACTTATATCACCCATACACCATTATTCGCACTAAAGAATATTACAACTCAATACAAATGCTAATAAATAACACTTAATTACATTCCAAAATCAAAAACACTTCCTATAAACTTCTACCGACTTGTTGGCCAAAGACACAGCGGACCGTACGAACTAAACTTCGATCTCCTAACCTGCACGGATAAACAACCATGCTAAGCGATAACGCTTAGCGGGGATACACAAATACTAGACAGCCACTCACAGTGGCGATCGATACAAATACATGCATAAACAATATATATATAAACATAAGCCTAAAGGTACTAGCTAGAATTATCACAAATTCTCATAATTATTCTTATACGAAAGCTTAAGCAAATACACGTGCATATGCATTTCATAAACCATAAACAAAAATACTTTATTACTTTTCATCACAATACAATATACATACTTATCATTTGCATTAAATCGCTTAATGACCTTATAAATAGTTATACCTCATGAATTCCCGAAATACGTTTTCGAAAAATCGAAATATAAAGTCTAGAAATTCCCATTATTATGAATATTTCCAAAACCATAAAAATTATAGTATCAATACTTAAGTCAAAACATTTCTTTTGATCAAACCATTACTTGTTCAAAACTAAACAAACACTTCAATTCTCAGATTTGGTTCGGGCTTGAAATAATTATTCCAAGCTTTCTACGTATCCCTATGGTTGGGGAATCAGAACCACGTAGTTCTTACAGAAAACCTTTATGCACACATATTCCAAAATTAAACTTAACTCATTCCCTAAGTCCAGTAATCTATATCATGCTTATTACTTTATTTCCCTTAACTAATATATGCACATCATTATCATACTCATGGGCATTAACAAACAACGCACATAACTTCTTACCAATATACTTACAGTAGATATCCAGGCTATGGTCCAGTAGGCAAACAATATATAACATTCCTGTATTCTCATTCAATTCATTGTAATCAACACAAAACCCAACTTTTATACCAATTATTTCAATTAAATCATGAAATTAACACTATCAAAATCCCTAATTTATCAAACTAAAGTTTGCAGCAAAAATTCATTCAATTTCTTACTTGGCTCAAAAACTCACATTTAAGACATCTAAACACAATTTATCCAAAACCCATAACATTCAAACATAAACAACTTTAACCTCATAATTACCTAGAAAATCAACTAAAATCAACATAATAAAAGAATACACCAAAAACCTAAATTCCCATACCTCAACTCATTTGCTCCTATTAGCTTTTTTATCTGATCTTTCTTGCTCGCAAATCCATCCAAAGTCTTTCTCATCCAAAATCCTCATCAAAACACACTCAAATATACAAAACATAAATCTAGGGTTTAACTAATCAAAGGAATAAGAGAAATCAGAACTTACACTTACCTTTCCTTAACAAATTCTTCAGTTAACTCACTTGATCTATCAAACTCCAGCATTAAATCTTGGACTTTGATCTTAAGAGAGAGTGGATGGCATGGAAACAAGAAGGAAAAGAAGAAGAAGAAGAAGACGATGAGAGGAAGAACGGGAGAACGAGAGAGGAGGAGAGCAGATTCTTCTCCCCTCTCTCTCTGTCTCTCTTCCTTTTATACCTCTTCCCCTTTCCTTGCCACTTGTTACCTTGCCATTGGTCCAATCTAGATATTTATGTCAAATTCTCTTTTCAATCCCTCAACTCTCATATCCTTATACATTGATATTTATAACTTAATAATCTTACACATTGGCCCACTTACTTAATTTTATTCCTTCAATCAAATCCTAATTCCTTACTTCACAATTTACTATTGGTCGCACTTGCCGAAACTTTTACATAAATTCTATATTCGTCCTTTCGGTACACCCAAAACCACAACTTACATAATTAGTTACCACTAATCCTTGATATGTACAAATCCTTCTAGGGTACTTTTTGGGTTGTTACACAGCATATAGCAATCCAGTGCCCATAACACAACTATGTTGTCTCCAAAATACAACTTTAGCCTCCAGAACACACACAGAACACAGCTCTAATCTTTCACAATTTGTTCAAGAACATAGCTGTATTTTTCAAAATACAACTGTGCTTTTCTGCATAATATAAATAGGCATCATTTCATCTTCCAAGGGATAGGTAGAAATATAGATACTTTTAGTTTTGAGCAGACATTTTTTCTATAGTTTTAGGTTTATTTTTCTCGTCTTAAACACTTTTTTTAGATTAGATTTTAATTTTAATTTTATTTTTGCTTGTAAATAGTTTAGATTTAGATCTTTAATTTTGGGATTCAAGGAAGAATTCAAGGTTGAAGAATGAGCTTTAAAATCTATTTTCTCTCTCATCAAGGGTGTATTCTAAACTTTAATTTTCTATATTTAATGATTATATTCTTGATGTTAGAGTAGTTCTTTATGCTTGGGAATTCTTGAATCACATTTGTATTTGGATAATTGGGTTTAATGAATATTTTCATGTTTTTTTAATTTCTCTTGATATGTTATCTACATGTATGATTATTATTTTGATTTTAATTTAGTTTGGAATGATAATTGAAGTTAAATCTGATGATTGTTGTATTCGTACATGTTTTGTTCTTACATTTCTGCATCTAGATGTCTTAATGATTTTAGAATGGAGGTTTCAATGTCTATATGTTAGTTTTATAAGGTTCAGAAAGGTGAGGAATAGATGGGTTCTTTGATGGCCTACTCCGGAATGGGAGCTATCTTGGATTTAGGATTTGGTAACCCATGCTTAGGCTAGTTTATTAATTGGCTCCGGAATGGGGATTTGGGTTTACATGGGTTGTCCATAATTTCATATTTATATCATTTTTCCCGTTTCCAATTATAATTATGAAAATAGGATTTTCTAAGCATTTAAATAATCCTTGTTTGATTTATTGATGACTATTTTTACATTTAATTATTAGTTTGTACTTTTAATTTCTTGTTTAGCTTAGATTCCTTCCATCAAACTTAGGGACTTCTCAGATTAATTCACTCAACCTGAAATATTTAGCTTAACGATCCCTTTTCCCTTGGGTTCGATATTCGTAGGTCTTTAATTATACTCGCTATATTACTTATCGATTTAATACACTTACTGAACACCGATGATATAGGCATGCACCCAATCGAAAAAAATTCATCTCGAAGGAAGTAGGCCGGCTTCTAAAAGCTAGAACTATTAGGGAAGTTGACTACCCTGATTGGCTCATAAATGTGGTCCTAGTTAAGAAGAAGAATCGAAAGCTTGGAATGTGCTTTAATTGCACCGATCTCAACAAAGGTTTATCGATGACAGATACCCACTACCTAGGATTGACCAACTTATAGGCATTATGGCTTGCCATGTGATATACTCTATGCTTGACACTTATGTTGGATATCATCAAATCTTAATATGGTTACTAGACTTAGAAAAGATAAGTTTTATCACAAACGATGGAACCTTTTACTATAAGGTAATGTCGTTCGATCTGAAAAATGTTGGAGCAACATACCAGCGGTCGATGAACAAATTTTTTAAGGATCAGATCGAAAAAAATATGGAAGCATATGTCAACGACATGATCGTAAAGAGCAAAAGCCAATATGAATATGTTGTAGATCTATTCAACGCTTTTAGCACTTTGAATAAATTTCAAATGAAGCTGAACCCAAATAAGTGCATCATTAGGGTGTCATCTAGGAAATTTCTAAGCTTTATGGTATCCTAAAGGGGAATCGAAGTCAAACCAGAAAAAATCAAAGCAATTTTAAACATGCAGGCCCCAAGCGATGTCAAAGACATCCAAAAGATGAATGGAAGAATCACGACCTTGGGGCGATTCATATATTCCTATGCAAAGTGTTATACACCCTTCTTCAAAAAGCTGAGAAAGAATGATGTCTTCAATTAGGAAGCAGATTGTCAAAGAGCTTTTGATGAGCTAAAATAGTTCCTCAGTAGCCCACCATTGTTGAGCAGACCGGCTCCTAGTGAGAGGCTTTTCCTTTATTTGTCCACCTCGAGAAAAGCAATGGCAGCAATTCTGGTCAAAGAAGAAGAAACTTAATAGTTCTCAATATACTACATTGGCCAAGTGCTGAGAAAGCCAGACTTAAGAAAAAGTCCAATAGAGCAGTTGTCCTTTTCGAACGGTCCCTCCGACATTAACATAAAAAGAGGATAGGCCAGAATGACCACATCCTCAAGGAAGTTGTATATAGTTTTTAGTCGACTCACTTCTGAGGTAGACAATTTGGTGTGCCTAGCCACATGTTCTCTAGTCTTATATTCATTAAGGAAGCTAGTGTCTAAAGTAGAATCTAAATTTGAAAGACTGCTAATGGGCATTTTTATTGATAAAAGGGTAAAAAATGAATTTTGTACTTGTTCCCAAAAGGCAAATCCTAAGTTATCAAATGAAAAAGAAGAAGGCAAAGATGAAGAATCTAAAATTTCAATGAAATTAAAGGACATACTAAGTAAAAGATTACTTAACTGGTAAAGAATTACTAAAAAATGGAAAAAAAACTTGAAGGAAAAATCAAAAAATCCCAAAAAAAACTTGAAGAATTCAAAGAAAGGAAAGTTCAAAGCTTTGTAAAGGGAAAAATGAAATAACTTTCACCTATGTATAGGCAGGAGGTAACTTCCTCAATAAACCAAGCATTTATCCTGAGGTTGCCACGTGTGAAAAAATGATTGGTTGACCCAAGATATAAAGCATCATCAAACTCAAAAGACATTGACCCGAAGCATCACTAACCCGAAAAGCAAAGCATCATCATAATGTATGCGATTGAGGAAACATCCTTTATAAATGTACTAACAGCTGACCTAACGATTGGAAATACGAAAAGGTTCATAATTCAAGATTTAAAATTAAAATTTAGTGAATTTAATCACTGCAGATTTCAGAGTTGTATTTGCTAATCCAATCGAATCTTTCGGGGGGACAAATGATAATACCCATTATCATTTAGGCTTGATCCATTCTCAACCCAAGTGTGACGCGCACTGAACCCCGGGGGCCCCAAATGACCCGTTTTTAGGGTATTCGAGAGAGGTTCATAAGACTTATAAAATATTGCAAGGGTGTCTATTTTGGGCAACAAGGAGGTGTTTTGGAGTCGCCACCTAATAAAACATTAGAAAAGGTTGTCTAGCCTCATTGAGCTAAAACAGCGCATGTGTGTCTATTTTGGGCAATCAGAGATATTTTGGAATCCTCCTTCTAATAAAATATTGGAAAAAATTATCTAATCTCTTGAAGCCGAAGACAATATATATATGTCTATTTTGGGCAAGCCAAATATATTTTGGAGTCCCCACCCCAATAGAGCATTGGGATGGTTCGTCTAACCTCACGGAGCCTAAGACAATGCAACTTAGGCCTATTTTGAGTAACAAGAGATATTTTAGAATTCTCTCTCCAATAGAACATTGGAAATGTTCATCTAACCTCGTTGAGCCTAAGACCATAGAGAGTTCGAGACTTCCCATTTATTCATACCTTGTTAAATTATAATTGAGTTTTGAATTTAATCTTTCATTCCATTTTCTCATTCAATTCAATGCAATAATTAAAGTATCAGATCAATCATATAATGAAAGCATTAAATAAAGTAAGCTCAAAATAAAGTAAATCAAAAATACAATAGCTTACAAAAAAAAACTAGGGGAGGAATACAACCCCCATTGTAAATAAGCAAAAAAGGAAAACATACACGAAGCGGGATATTATTTAAGGATGAGGACATTGGTCATCATCTAATCTCTTGAAGCCGAAGACAATACATATATGTCTATTTTGGGCAAGCCAAATATATTTTGGAGTCCCCACCCCAATAGAGCATTGGGATGGTTCGTCTAACCTCACGGAGCCTAAGACAATGCAACTTAGGCCTAGTTTGAGTAACAAGAGATATTTTAGAATTCTCTCTCCAATAGAACATTGGAAATGTTCATCTAACCTCGTTGAGCCTAAGACCATAGAGAGTTCGAGACTTCCCATTTATTCATACCTTGTTAAATTATAATTGAGTTTTGAATTTAATCTTTCATTCCATTTTCTCATTCAATTCAATGCAATAATTAAAGTATCAGATCAATCATATAATGAAAGCATTAAATAAAGTAAGCTCAAAATAAAGTAAATCAAAAATACAATAGCTTACAAAAAAAAAACTAGGGGAGGAATACAACCCCCATTGTAAATAAGCAAAAAAGGAAAACATATACGAAGCGGGATATTATTTAAGGATGAGGACATTGGTCCTCTTATGCATACTTAAAAAAAAAGTGTTAAGATATTTATTTTGATTGGATAAGAAACTAGGACATTGGTCCCATTTTATTTAAGGAAAAAATTCGCCTATTTTGTATAAATATTTTGCCATTTCTACATTAGCGGGCTTCCAAAGATAATATTCATTAAATAAAAATTGAAACTGTAAATAAAAGGGAATACGATAAATAAGTAAACCCAATTGGTGTTCCCGACTCGTTCCAGCGGGATCCCCCTTTCTCAACATCCCAAATTCAAGAAAAATAATTAAACTAAAAAAAAAACAAAGAACATGTTAGTAAAATAATTAAACAACAAAAAGTATGACAAAATAAATAAAATAAAGAAGCTGTGAAAAATCACCATGGAAAATAAGAAAAAACAAGAATAAAAAGGTAAGTAAAAGAAGATAAAGAAAATGAGGAAGGAAGGCCCAGGGATGGCCCACATCATGCGAGCGACGGCCATCCTTGGGCCGACCGACGAGCGGAGGCAAAGTTCTGCGACAGCCCGTCGCTCGGTTGAGAGACGACCGTCGGTGGACCCTTAACCCCGTCGATCGTGCTTGATCCACAAAGAAACCAAGAAATCCGATTAAAATCTAATTTTTATGATTAAAATTACCTTTTCGAGCAATCAGGCACAAATAAATTAATATGAAATAAGAACATGAATTAGAAATTGATCCAGAATATTTACCCTCGGAATATTACCTTCTGAAGGCGAAGGTCACGTAATTTCTGCCCTCGAATTCTACAAGGATTAATCAACAATGTGCAATTTCAAGGAATTTTCCACCGTAAAACTGTACTTTCTAAAATTAAATTAAGAAAAGAAAATTGTTTTTTCCTTCTCGATATTTTTGTAGCAATTATAAATGTCAAAAAGGCCAAATCAAGTAGAAACGAATTGATTTCGTTTTCTCGAATTCACCTTAATTCGAAAAAAAATTTGATAAAATTTTTGATGAAAATAAGGAAAAAAAGCTCTTTCTGAATTTCCAGTCAGAGATCTCCGATATTTTTTTGATAAAAATTGCTAACCCCTCATAATGAACCTACCTCCCTATTTATAGATTAAGGTGGAAAATTCAAAAGGTTTTAAAATTTAAATTTGAATATGAAAGAGATTTACAAAATCGAATCATAACCGCTAAATCTTGGAGAATATTTGAGAATCAAATCAAATGTTTGAAAATATTTGAAGAAGATTTGGAAATCAAACAAAATATTTGGAAACCTTTAGAAAAATCCTTGAAATCCCATGAAATCTCCTCAAATCCACCATAGATGGACGACTGACGGGCGTCGATCGCCAGGTTAGCCCTAGTCATTTTGAGTGATGGGCAGTCCCAACGGACGGGCGTTGCTCGCGCGAGGGGCAGGCCATCCCACATGAGCGACGGTCGTCGCTCGCACGGGATGGGCATCCCTCGAGCGCGAGCGATAGGCATCACCCGCACGAGGGACGGTTCACCAAAACCCGCATTTTTTAATTAAAATTCTTTTTCGACGCACGATAACCTCCCATTACCAGAAATCCTAAATCCTTGTGAATTCAAAGGTGAAAATTTGCAACTCTCGCCCTTTTTGCCCGAAAATGAGAATCGATATCTTCATCGGGTAACCCTGATCTGGACTGCTTCAAGATCCGGTGTCTACATCAAGGCCCAACAAAAGCCAAAAAGGAAATCCAGTGGGCCCAAGGCATAGCACGTGACAAGCAACCACCAGCATGGGGGTTGTCCTATCGAACTAATAGAGCCACGCCCTATCATGTCCACTAACACACTCCACTGAACATGCTCATTCGCATCATACTAGCCTGTATCACTGACCGGTACCTGGCAAGTGTACTAGATTGGCTAAGTAATATAGTGTTAATTTTAAGAGCCACAATTATAGTACCCAAGGGATTGTGGTTGCAAGATAAAGAAAATTAAAAGTATGGTAAAGAATCCCCAAAGTTTTAAATGATAAACTATCCAAACTATTGAAAACGCAGAACAGGAAGCAACTAAATTAAAGCTAACTAAAATCAAGTAATAGTTCTAGCAACTTTAAAACAGAATATTGTTCTTAAAGATTAACCAGTGTAACTGTTGTTTAGGTTCACTCATCCTCTCCACACCCAATGTGAATTAATATTGTCTTAAGTTACATAGACTGAAACAGGATAACCCACTATACCCAAGTGTCCCATTCCGGAGCAAGCCATTCTAATCACAAAACATCCAATTCCAGAGCAAGTCTCATGATTATTCTAAGCACGGGGTCTCAAATTATAGGTTCCAAATTGTTTTCCCATTCCAATATCTTTGCCCGTAACCCATCAAGTCCCACTCCGAAGCAATCTCAAAGTTACAGGAAATCTAATAGAAAAACAGAGCAATAAACATTCATAGCATTCAAATGTCCAAATCAATCATCTAAACTAGATAACATCATCAAATCATCAAAAACCATGAAATCAGATTCAGCAACATGTTAAACGAATCATCAATCTATATAAAAACTTAGATCAGCTCAATATTCACATGAGTTTTTTGGATTTAGAGATCCCCCAAACAACTAATCACTACTCACAATCCATTACAGAAACTAGAAGAAAGAAGAAAGAATAAACCTAAAAATCATTGTTGAGATGAAACCTAGCTGAATCCAATCTGTTTTTTCAAATCTCTTGTAAAAATTGAATGAAAGTTGCCAAGGTTCAATCTAATCTCCAAAAAAACTTTCCAATTTAATCTAAATTTTTGTATTAAATCTATGGGAAAATAACAAAACCCTAGAGATTTTTGGAACAAAAGAAATATGAGATATTAGATCTGAAAGATCTCCTCCTCCCCTTTCTCCAAACAGAAATTTTGCTATTTAAATTCCTGAAGGGATCACAGTCACAACCATTTCCTTGTGACCGTGAGATGCTTGTTAGGATTGGGTCACTACCACAACCATTCTCTTGTGACCGTGAGATGCTTCTAATTTCCCTTCTGCCTTAAATTGTCTTTGCTCACGGTCACAACCATTTAGTTGTCAATATGAGGTTCTTCTGACTTCCGTTCTACCTTTAATTGCCATTGGTCACGGTCACAACCATTTAGTTGTCATCGTGAGCTATATGAATTCTCTGCAATTCAACACAAAATACCATCAATTGCTATCAAAAGTGTATAAAAATAGAATTCAACTAAATTTGGCAGAACTTATTGAAAGTAACAAAAACAAAATAACAAACACAGAAAAAGACACAAAAAACGGAACAAAAATAAATAAATACTGAATACTAAATTGGAGTTATCAAAATACCCCACACTTAGACTTTGCTCACCCTTGAGTGAATGAATAATCCGCATTCCTAAAAATTCAAACTCTAATCCAGAACAAGAAAATTCAAATAAACCAAAATAGCACTTAGCAAAAGACACTTAACGAATATTTTTTGTCAAAAAGACTCATGTTAGTTTTTATCCAACGATTTCTTTTATGTGTGCGCCAGGCCAAACACAATTTTAAACCTTTCATAACAAAACAACCAGTGCGTTCCAGCAAGGAAGCAAAAAAAGAAAATTGATAAAAAAAAAAAATCGCAATGGTTTTACAATTAAAACTCAGGATAGCCATAGGCTCTCCTTTAGCACCAGAACCACAAGGGTCATCTCCACTAAATATCTTAGGATAAGAACAAAATCAATAGATCTTACTTTACGGTTGTAATGCAAGCCTAAGGTATTGGTTCCAAAGAAAAGATAAAGTTGACAAATTAAGATCAACCACACTACACTACACCTTCCACCTAACTCTCTAAACTGAACAACCTTGCCCTGCAATTTTTATATCTCTTACACTCACTAAAAGATGAGTTTTAGAATTCACTAACCAAACTCATAACATGTCAAAGAAGTCAGAGATATGAGATATAACTCTCACTCTTTAACTAGCTCAAAACTTTAAACTTCCTTCTGATTGATAGATACCACACACTTATTCCTTGAAATGTATACTAACTCAAAATTTCTTGCTCAGAAACTCCATTCTAAATAATTTTTATTTTATTTTATTTTTTTATTTTTTTTAAATGAGAAAACGAAGGGCATTAACAATCTCTCCTTTTATCATCCCTTTTGGTAGAATTTTAAGATTATAAATTCTTCAATTACGCTACCCCCAAACTTTGAATTTTATCAATTCTTGACACTCTGACCAATTTAGCATAAAAAATTTCAACACTCATAATGCATAATACGACACTACCTAAAGTTGCCAAATCTTAAATAGGAGAGATAAAAGTATTTAGGTTATATGGTGAATAACAGAGTGTAACGAAAAAAAATCATTGAATAGTACGCTTTTAGCATACCAAATCGGCTCAATGGGGTTAGCAATGGTAAAAATGCATAAAGGTGGGATAAATGTCATTTATAAGTGACTACCAAAGAAAAGCTGCTTAGGTCAAGTCCTAAACCTGCCTGAGTTGCTACATTATTTCGAAGGGTGATGAGGAAGATTCTAGCAATCCTAAAATTCTTTTACTCCAACGCTTTCATACACTAGTTTTAATTTTTTTTTTCTCAAGATTTTTGCAATACAACCTAAAGTGCACAATGAATAAGAAATCACCAGATAATTGACCAACTAAAACTATTTTAAAAAATAAAAACTCGTTAAAACATACAACTACTCTCTTGCTAAAATAAGTTCTCTAAACAATTCGTTCACAAATTAAAGTTTGAAACCATTTAAATCAAGAATAACAGAAGGCAAACCAGACTAAGGGTGCTGAGATAACACCAACTCAGCACAACAACAAACTTTAAAAAGAAAACATGCATAATTAAAATAAGGGTAAACAAAATAACTACTAAAAATAAAGCACACGAAACTTAGAACTAAAAACAAAATATATCAATTTAGAACTTGTTCTTCTTTGATAAAAAGTTAACAACACGAATTCATTGGCTTTGCTTCCCTACCCTACGTTTAAAATCTTATTGTCCCCAACAAGTTAAACAACTAGAAACACAAAAACAAAAGAAAAAAAAAAGATAGGGGACTCCTTGGGCTCAAATCTCTAGTGGTAGTGGCGGTGGAAAATGTGCATCAAAATGTACCTTTAATATAGTGAGGCCCAGCAACACCTGATTGAGCTGGGATTTGAGATCGGCTTGAGTCGCTGCAAGGGCATCTATTTTTTCAACTAACGAATTGTACTGCGAAGTGGTTAATGAGACAACTTCTTGATCTGGAGCACGAGGTAATCCACCCAAACTAAGCTCAACTTTATCTAAATATTCCTCTCTATTTGTCAGGAGTCAACCTTCTATCTCATCATCGACCACCACTTTCATATTCTACAACAGCTTCTTATCAATAAAAGCAATGGAGGGTAATACTCGACTCCTCCTCAATGGATGATGCACACCTTTAGCTATTATGGTAACCCACCCGCAGAGAGATATTTTCTTGACTTTCTTTGGATTCCACTACAGTTCCTCCAGTTTGTGCCACAAATGTGGAGCACCATTGATTTTAAATCCTCGGACCGTACATGCCTGAAAAAGGGTTTCAGGCAAATTAACTTGCCCAATAGAATCAACATGGCTTATTAGTGACATTGAGAAAAACTTGTGAATAATTCGCAGAGCATGAGTATACAGATGGTGAGCCTTCATTTTCCCTGACATATGAATAGTGTCTGTAATAGGGTCTTTGATCATCGCCCAAGCACTGTCTTTATCATAATCATCAAAACAATCTGATGCATGAGGAGCAAAACCCAGTAATTCTGAGAACCTCATAAAGGAAATCTCATACAATGTGCCCTCAAAATAAAAAGAAGCAACACCTGGATCTGTGGCACTATTTTTCCCAATCCTACAGCACACCATCGCCATGAAGTCCCTTGTTAGGTCAAGGTAAACCTTCTCTTGATGCGCAAAAAGTCGCTCCCATCCAATGTTAGCAATGAGACATTGAACCTCATCTCTGATTCCTAAGTTTTCAAGCAGTACCATATCCAAATATGCAGGGAAAATGTATTTGCACTTAGTGAAATGAGCATAATCTTCTTTATTGTCAACTGGTACCCAATTTAGTACTTTTGATACATTGATGGAGGGTTGACTAGATGAGCCAGAAGCAACTTCGGTGCGGTTGCGCTTTGGGGCCATTGCAAGAAAAATCAATAGCAATTCATTCTCTTAAAATGACAATAGCCATGAACACAAACAAGAATTATCAAACTCATCAAAACCAGTACAACTTGTTGTATCAAAAAGATCACGCTAAGATAATAATAGTCCAAATAATGAACATCAATTCAGACAAGGGTAATTTTGTTGCAATGATTTCTAACTGGGTAATTTTAAGCACAAGGAGGAAAAGAGAAGTGTTTAATCATAAATAAAAATAATGAACTTCATCTCTTTAGAGAAATACCGAGATATGAGAAAAACTGCTCATTGAGGCATTTTAGCAAACATGTGGTAAGCATCAGATTCACTCAATGAATTTTAACCCTCAAACACTAAACAGAACTTCCCAAAATGAAATGGAAATCAAAATAATGCAGAATAAGGTACATAGTGTCTATACATTGCTCAATTGCACACAAGATCATTAATAAACTCAACGCCTAAGTTCATACTGAATACCCGGAACCCAAATTCGCATATATAATCATGCAATCAATCATCAGAAAAATTTCATTTGATGAACTATACACGAATTTAGGAACTACGACAGAAATCATAACGTATATTGAAAAGAAATCTCATGTGGATATAAAAATTAAGCCAAAAGAAAAACAACGGAGACGAACTCTTGTAGGAAGAGAAAGCAAAAGAATTCAAAGAAGAAGAAGACAATGATAAGAAAGGAGTTGGATTAATTACTTGTTGAAAACATGTGGTTGATGCAGCCAAAAATGACAAATGAAGCACAAATAGTGAAAGAAAGTAAAGTGACAATGAAACATGAAAATGAACAGAATTTGGGTTTTAAACAGAGAATGGGGGGTCACGTCACAAATAAAACCTTGTCACCGTGAGGTCCCAACAACTCAGTTCCAGAAATAAACTGCATTTTTGGTCACGGTGGCAACAGTTAACTTATGACTGTGACCAAACACTTCCTCTATCCAGAAGCTAAACTTGACTTATGTCAATATCACAACCAATATATTGTGGCCGTGAGATACCCAAAATACAATCCAGAATGGAAACTCGAATTATGTCACGATCACAACCAATATATTATGACCATGAGATACCCAGAATACAATCCAGAATGGAAACTCAAATTATGTCACGGTCACAACCAATATATTGTGACCGTGAGATAACCAGAATGCAATCCAGAATGCAATATCTCATTTGGTCACGGTGACAACAGATGCCTTACCATCGTGACTTCTTACAGAATGCCAAAATTCAAAACTTCCACTATTTTTTTATGACAAAATACTTGAAAAACTATTTCAACAAGAAAATTGCTAAACAAAGATGCACAATAGGCAACCTACAAAACACAAACTACATGCTAAAAACATAAAAGTCTAGAAGTAGTTATGAATTTATCACATCCGCAGCTGGACCCTCTTAGGCAATCACGGTTCAGACAAGGTGACAATCACTGAAGCAACCTCAAACCTTGATTCGAAGTATGGCTTCAAGCGATGGCTATTTACCTTAAATTCTTTCTGATCTCTTGGATGCCTTAAAACTACCACTCCAAACTCATTTGCATCTACAACTTCAAAGGGTCCTTTCCATCTGATTTCAACTTCCCAGGAAATAGTCTTAATCAATTATCATAGAGCAACACCTTCATTCTAGAAGCAAAGTCCTTAGGTATCAAATTACTGTCATGCCACCTCTTAGTCTTCTCCTTGTAGCCTTTAGCATGGTCATATGCCCAAAATCGCAACTCCTCCAACTTATTCAGCTGTAGTACTCTACATTTCCCTGGACTATTAAGATCAAAGTTTAAAAATTTAGTGGCCCAGTAAGCTTTGTGTTCTGATTCAACTGGTAGGTGACAGGACTTTCCAAACACGAGCCTAAAAGGGAACATCCCTATAAGCTTCTTAAAAGCTACTCTGTACGCCCACAATGCTTCATCAAGTCTAAGGGACCAATCTTTCCTAGATGCATTCACTGTCTTTTCTAAAATAACTTTGAGTTCTTGATTCGACACCGCCACTTGACCATTAGCTTGAGCATAGTATGGTGTAGTGACCTTGTGCCTAACACCAAATTTTGTTAGTAAGACGGTAAATTGATGGTTGACAAAGTGCTTGCCACCATCACTGATTATGGCCCTAAGCGCTTCATATCGGGTGAATATATTTCTCCTAAGGAATTCTAGCACTACCTTAGCATCACATGTCCTAGTGGCAACTGCTTCTACCTATTCGCTTATATAATCTACTGCCACTAAAATATATTCAAACCCATACGACACTGGAAAAGGTCCCATGAAGTCTATCCCCCACACATCAAATAGTTCCACCTCAAGCATGTTTGTCAATGGCATTTTATCCCTCCTAGAAATATTCCTTACTCTTTGACATTTATCACAACACTGAATAAAAACTTTAACATCATTAAATATAGTAGGCCAATAAAATCTAGGATGGAGAATTTTCGATACCGTCCTATTGGTTCCATGATGTCCACCGGCTTCTCCACTATGACAAGCCTTAATTATCTCTTCATGCTCCTCTCTAGGAATGCATCTTCTTATCATTTGATCAGCACACAATCTAAAGAGGTAAGGATCCTCCCATATGTAATGTCTCACATCGGCCTTCAACTTTTTCTTTTATTGCCATGTATAATTATTCGGTATAAAACCACCTACAAGATAGTCAGCTATGTCAGCAAACCATAGAATGGCAACTTCACAAGCATACAATGCACATATGTGTTTATCAGGAAATAAGTCTAAGATTTCCCCCTTCTCAATATGCTCGTGCTCAAGTCTTGACAAATGATCCGCAATAAAATTCCCTGCCCCCTTCTTGTCCGTGATTTCCAAATCAAACTCTTGCAGGAGGAGTACCCATCTGATTAACCTAGGATTTATCTCCTTTTTGGCGAAAAGGTGTTTCAATGCTGCATGATCAGAGCACACAACAATTTTAGCACAAAGAAGATAAGTCGTAAATTTCTCAAATGCAAAAACTATAGCAAGAAGTACCTTTTCAGATGTGGTATAGTTGACTTGGGCTACTATCAAGGTGTTACTGGCATAGTAGATAGTATGAAAATTCTTTTCCTTTCTCTGCCCTAACACAACTCCCACTGCAAAATCACTCGCATTACACATTAATTTGAATAGAAGATCCTAATCCGGAAAGACAATCATCGGAGTTGAAATCAATCTCTGTTTTAATGTGTTAAATGCCTGTAAACACTCATGAGAAAAGTTAAATGCAGGATCTTTAAAAAGCAAACTAGAAAAAGGTTTAGTAATCTTTGAAAAAGGTTTAGTAAAGTGCCTATAAAATCCAAAATGTCCTAAGAAACTTCTAATCCCTTTTACAGTAGTTAGTGGTGGTAGTTTTTCAATGACATTTATTTTTGCTTTGTCCACCTCTATCCCTTTCTTAGAAACCTTATGCCCTAACACAATCCCTTCTCTGACCATAAAGTGACATTTCTCCCAATTCAGGACAAGGTTAGTTTCCTCACATCTTCTTAAGATCAGCTCCAGATTAGCTAGACAACTATTAAAGTCATTGCTATAGATGGTAAAATCATATATAAATACTTCCATGAAATTCTCAATGAACTCGTGGAAGATGGCCATCATACACCGCTGAAACGTGGCTGGTGCATAGCAAAGGCCAAAGGGCATATGTCTATACGCAAATATACTATAAGAGCAAGTAAAAGTGGTCTTTTTCTGGTCCTTAGGGATAATTAGTATTTGTAGATACCCTGAATATCCATCTAAAAAATAATAAAATTTGTTAACCGCTAACTTCTCTAACATTTGATTAATAAAAGGCAAGGGGAAATGGTCTTTTCGGGTTGCAGCATTAAGTCTCCTAAAATCTATACAGACTCTCTATGCCGTAACTGTATGAGTTGGAATAAGCTCATTTTGTGCATTTTTAACAACTGTAATCCCCTTTTCTTTAGAACACATTGAACAGGACTGACCCAACTACTATCAGAGATAGAGTAAATAATACCTGAGTCAAGAAACTTGAGTACCTCTTTCCTTACCACCTTTTGCATTGCTAGATTAAGTCATCTCTAGGGTTGAACCACTGGCTTAAAATCTTCCTCTATTGGTATCCGGTGCATGCAATAGCTTGGACTAATTCCTTTCAAATCAAAGGTTTTCCATCCAATCGCCTTCTTGTGTTTCTTCAGCACATCAATCAACAATTCCTCCTCCAAACCTGTCAAAGAAGAAGAAATAATTACTATTTTATCATTCTCTTCCGAAAACACGTATTTTAAATGAGAAGATAAAATTTTAAGTTAACCTTGTGGCTCATCCTTAGGACGCTCCAGAAGTACATCCTCCCTTGCTTCTACTTCACTTTCCTTCTCTATGACAGCTACTATCTCCCTCTCCCCTACTTCTAACTCAACATCCTCTCCTGAATGCATCAAATACAAGTTTGACGGATCATCCAGCAAAATCTTCTCCTAACTTTCCTCTACACATTTTTGCACTACATCCATAAAATTAATAGATTCATCTAATTCACATGATGGATATCTTGTAGCTTTGTTCATATCCACTACCAACTCTTCATTGTTAAACCGTAGGGTAACCTTCTACCCATTAGCATCAATTAGCGCTTTTGTTGTATTTAAAAATGACCTCCCTACAATTAATGACACCTTCATATCCTTTTCCATCTCCATAATCACAAATTTTACCGGAAAAATGAATTTCCCTACTCTTACTAACAGATCCTCAATCACTCTTTTTAGTTTCTTCATCGACCTATCAGCCAATTAGAGCCTTATACCTGTCTCCTTTAGATCACCCAAATTCAATTTCCTGCACATTGAGTAAGGCATTAAATTAAAGCTAGCTCCTAAATCACATAAGGCGCTACCAACAAAATGTTCACCTATCTCACACGGCAAGATAAAACTACCAGGATCCTCTAATTTCTTAGGGATTTTATTCATGATTATAGCACTAGAATTCTCAGTAAGTTGCACAGTTTCACACCCTTCTAGTTTCTTTTTATTTGAACAAAGTTCTTTCATAAATTTAGCATAATTAGACATATGAGCTAAAGCCTCAGCAAAAGGCAAATTAATATGAAATTTCTTAAACATCTCTAAAAACCTAGCCAATTGTTCATTTTTCTTTTCCTTTCTAGCTATAGCAGGAAATGGCAACCTATTAATATCAATATCCCGTACATTAGAATTGACAATGTTCTTACCCTTGTCAATGATCGGAGCATCTACTTTTATCTCTACCCTTAGCTCCTTCAAATTTGAATATTACCTTTCTCTTCTTCGGATTTTTCTTCCTTACTACTCCGTGATGTAATCACCTTAGCCTCCTCCTTTGGATTCCTATCTACATTGGAAGGAAAAGTGCCCGGTTGCCTACTTGAGATTGAGTTAGCAAGTTCGCCCAATTGTGTCTCTAAATTCCTCATGGAAGCGTCTTGATTACGATTTCATCGTTCTTGGGACTTCCATCTTGTATCTTGACTAGCCATAAATTGCTGCTGACTATTCATAAAGCTAGCAAACATGTCTTTAAGGTTTGGCTTCTTCTCTTTAACAGGTGGTCGTGGTTGAAATCTAGGTGGATGATATGCTTGGGTTTGATTTGAGTTTTGTCCTTAATGTTGTTATGATAGGTATGGTGTTTGGTAGTGTGTATTTACTTGTGGATGGTAAGCTTGGTTGTGATTATGCGTGACATTTTGGTTGAAAGGAGCTCTTGGTTGTGGTTGAGAAGAAGAAGCCATTTAATTTCTCTCTCTCTAAGCAAAAATTCAAGTGATTTCTCCAACCCGGATTGTAACTATTACTGTTTGAGTCATTTCTTCTAAAATCTCCTACTGCATTTACATCCTCTACTGCTATACTCCCTTGAACACCTTATCCATCCTCATATAACTCACAACTTTGAGAAACAAAAGCCACATTATGTACTTTTAATCCACTCAACTCTTTCCTCGTCAGCTCTACTTGAGCTTTTAACATTGCAACCTCAACAATGTTATGCACAACTTGCCTCTTTGGTACTGCTCTTGTGGTTGTCCATTGGGAATCATTCGCTACCATTTTGCCCAGTAAATTGAAAGCATCTTCCAGCAACTTATTCATAAAACTCCCACCAGATGCAGCATCTAAAAGTGCTTGTGTAGGTGTTGTAACTCTTGCATAAAAAGTAGTCATCAACTGATAAACAACTATCTCATGATGTGGGCAACTCCTCAATAACTTTCTAAATCTTTCCCATGCTTTGTGAAAAGGTTCCTCGTTCATTTGATGAAAACTGATAATACTGTTACAAATACTTGCTATTTTCGTTGGTGGAAAGAATCTCATTAAAAACTTCTGTTGTAATTATTCCCATATCCATATGGATTGGCTTGGTAACATCTGAAACCACTCTCTTGCTTTTCCAATGAGTGTAAAGGGAAATAATTTTAACTGAATTGCATCTGTTGATATACTGGAATCTGAACTGTGTCACTGACTTCCAAGAATATATCCAGGTGTTGAGCACGGTCTTCCAAATTTGAACCAAAAAACTGATTTCTCTGTACCATCATAACAGCGGCTGGTTTCAACTCAAACTGCACAGCTCTAGGCAACACAATAGTCCGATGTTTTTCGTTCCACCTAGGCATGGCATAATCTCTTATTGTTCTCGGCCTAGGCATTTCTTCCCTTTGCCTATCCGAATTTTCACCTTGTGCTATTGGCACTTGTTAATTCTCGGGGGGAATCTCACCAATAAGAGCATCCGGATTCATGTTATTCTCTTGATTAGCTCTCCTTCTTTGATGTAAAGTCCTCTCGATTTTAGGATCGTAGGGCTATAGTTGTTCTCGTCTCAACTTGTGCATGCACTGCGAGCACCTGAAAAGAATGAAAAGAATAAAATAAGAAAAATAAAGCACATACAAATAAAAATCAATACTCACAAACACGCCAATCCCCGGTAACGGCACCAAAAACTTGATCGGTACCTAACAAGTGTACTAGATCGGCTAAGTAATATAGGGTGTTAATTTTAAGACTCACAATTATCATACCCAAGGGATTGTGGTTGCAAGATAAAGAAAATTAAAAGTATGCTAAAGAATTCCTAGAGTTTTGAATGATAAACTATTCAAACTATTGAAAACACAGAACAAGAAGCAACTAAATTAAAGCTAACTAAAATCAAGTAATAGTTCTAACAACTTTAAAACAGAAAATTGTTCTTAAAGATTAACCAATGTAACTGTTGTTTAGGTTCACTTATCCTCCCCACACCCAATGTGAATAAATATTATCTTAAGTTACATAGATTGAAACAGGATAACCCATTATACCCAAGCATCCCATTCCGGAGCAAGCTATTTTAATCACAAAACGTCTCATTCCGGAGCAAGCCTCATGATTAGTCTAAGCACGGGTCTCAAATCCTAGGTTCTAAATTATTTTCCCATTCCGGAGCTAAACAACCCATAAACTCATTCATTTTACATTCAACCCTAGTATTAATATCATATCTTTGCCCCTAACCCATCAAGTCCCATTACGGAGCAATCTCAAAGTTACAAGAAATCTGATAGAAAAACAGAGCAATAAATATTCATAGCATTCAAATATCTGAATCAATCATCCAAACTCGATAACATCACCAAATCATCAAAACCATGAAATCATATTCAGCAACATGTTAAATGAATCATCAATCTATATAAAAACTTAGATAAGCTCAATATTCACATAAGTGTTGGGGATTTAGATATCCCCCAAATAACTAATCACTATTCACAATCCATTACAAAAACTAAAAGAGAGAAGAAAGAATAAATCCAAAAAATCATTGTTGAGATGAAACCTAGCTGAATCCAATCTGCTTCTTCTTCAAATCTCTTGTAAAAATTGAATGAAAGTTGCCAAGGTTCAATCTAATCTCCAAAAAAACTTTCCAATCTAATCTAACTTTTTGTATTAAATCTATGGGAAAATAACAAAACCCTAGAGATTTTCGGAACAAAAGAAATATGAGATACTAGATCTGAAAGATCTCCTCCTCCCCTTTCCCCAAACAGAAATTCTACTATTTAAATTCCACAAGGGGTCACAGTCACAACCATTTCCTTGTGACCGTGAGATGCTTGTTAGGATTGGGTCACGGTCACAACGATTCCCTTGTGACCATGAGATGCTTCTAACTTCCCTTCTACTTTAAATTGTCTTTGTTCATGGTCACAACCATTTGGTTGTCACCATGAGATTTTTCTGACTTCCATTCTGCCTTGATTTGCTATTGGTCACGGTCACAACCATTTGGTTGTCACCATGAGGTACCTGAATTCTCTTCAATTCAACACAAAACACCATCAATTGCTATCAAAAGTGTATAAAAACAGAATTCAACTAAATTTGGCAAAACTTATTGAAAGTAACAAAAACAAAATAATAAACACAGAAAAGACACCAAAAATGCAACTAAAATAAATAAATACTGAATACTAAATTGGAGTTATCAATCGCCTACCTACTCTCTGCACCTATGCAGATTAGCTATTGGCACTCTAGTGCTTACAGGTGGCAATCCATATACCCTATAAATAGCTCAAAATACAAGAGCATTAGATATTGAATCCTTAAGGCTCTCTCTACATTCTCTCTCTAAAATCATTACCGACTTAAGATTCGGAGTGCTTATACATGGTTTGACTAAGCTTGTCTGTAACACCCTTATACACTACACGTACACTGCCGGCTTTAAAATACCATGCGATTACCAAGATCGTTCTAAGGTCGACCTACACTTAAAGCAATTTGAGGCTAAATTTTTTTTTCCACACTTAAGATTAATCACACTTAATCATTTACTAACTTATTCCACTTAACAATTTTAACTTAATTACTTAGTTGCCGATTGACCTATAACTGTCTAAGGTTACTATTCATTTGGTAGAAATTTCTGCAGTATAACAGTTTGTTTTCTTACTACCCAAATCTGCAAATCTCAAATTCCACAGCCCCGGCAAGAGCGCAACAATAATATCATCCATACTATACCATTTACAGTCTCAAATATCCATCCATAAAGTCATAATATCCACATATATAAATACAAGTAAACCATCACATAATTCAAATCCAAGTCTTAATATACATGCCAATACATAATACCAAAACATACAAAATATAACTTCAATCCTTTTTCAGAGCTTGCTCCAACCCGACTAAGGTATGCTGCTCCGACTTATGGCGTACCTACGCACAGTCAAAACAAACCACGTGCTGAGCATTAATATGCCCAGTGGTGGTTACAAATTCTAGGATTTCCACTACTATAAATTACACACACACATAATTATAAAACATGAACTTTATTGCTATAACCTAACTCATTAATTACGTAATTTTATTTTTACACTCCACTATACATGTTACACATTGATTATTTACACTGAACCATTTACTCAAATTACAATTATCATTTATCACTAATTACATTTTCGATTCTTAATTAATTATTCAATTAACCACACCGTTATATTTTATTTATATTATTAGTCTTATTTACTCAATTTATTCATCAAATTAATCACATCATCAAACATTTATTCTTATCATACACTAGTTACATTTTAATGCTTTCATTAGATTTATTATTTCATTATTTTTGCCCTTATTCTTTTTTCCTTGGTTTCCAATTTTTACCCTTAACTTTTCTATTAATTACATCTATGTCCCCACTTTTACTATAATACTATCCATGTCCCTTCTTTTTCACTAATTCTATTTATATCCTCATTTTACACTTAATTACCATAATACCCTTAATTATACATAATTTACACTATTAACCTCACTTAATCTTATTTTCTACTTTTACCCTTCTTAATTATTTTTAATTTTCAATTTACCCTTTTTACACATAATTTCCACATTTAACCTTATAAATTCATTAAATTACATTTAAGTCCTTAATTTATCACTTTTACACTAAATTGCCATTTTAACCTCATATTTTACTATAATTACCAAATTACCTTTTCTTTTACACTTTTTACCAACTTATTGTAAAATTACCGTTTAGTCCCTACATTTTCATTCATTTACATAATTACCTTTTTTTAATCACACATTTTACCTAACTTGCTTCATACTTATCCATTAGGTGTAAAATTACCATTTTACCCCTAAACTTTCTATTTCCTTTATTTTTGTCTCATTCTCACTTATTTTCATATTTATCACTACTTTAATCAATTTAATTACATATTTACCCTTTTGCCCCTAAACTTTTATCAAATTATGATATTGCCCTTCCCTTTTCTTTTATTTACCATTATGTCGTTAGTTAATTACATTTTCACATCTAATCACTTATTAACCTATAATTAACATTTGATCGACTAATTAACTATATTTCCATATTTAATCACTTCTTAACTTATACCTTATCAATTAACCAACTAACTAATCATTTTTACAATAAATTATGGTTTAGTCCTAAAAGTACCATTTCAAGTCAATTGTCGTTTTCAATCCTTATCTTATCTTATCTTATCTTTATCATAATCATTATCATATCTTTATCCTTATCACCTAGTCATTACTATATATCTATCCTTATCACTTAACTACATATGTATCCATTTAATTATTCAATTAATTCTTTCTTTACACTTTTCCACCATATTTGCAATAAACCTCCTTTTAATCAATTTCATTCAACTTTTGCCCCTAATAACACCCAGTAGTTATCACTAGACTGGATATGCGGGACTAGACTCTATAGCCCTAACCTACCGAAGTGGCCACTAGGGGGCCAAGTTACACTTCGGTAGTATCGGAGTGACCACTAGGTGGTCAAATTACACTCCGATGACACTACACTTATACTTTACACTACACTTACACTTATAAATAGACCGTCATTGATCTATAATTGCAAGTCGCCATGACTTGCTACCGCGACATACACTGATATCTTATGGCTAGTCATATATATCCTGAACTAGATTTACTACCAGATTACTAAGGGCAATATACAATCATCATTCATTTCACTTTCTTTTCACTCAATATTCAATATACACTCATGCATACCATGAGTTCACATAAATATACACTTATTCCATCCTTTTCATAGTAAACAAAATACTTTATCACACATTGTACATACAATTAAGCACTATCACTTTCACATATACTTATTTTTCATTTGTTATTCATTATATGCATTTATATACCATAAACATCAAAATGCACTTTAAATACTCATTAAGGTCAATTCAGCCTAAGGTACAAATTTTACACTATGTTCATGTTCAATTCTTTTTAATCACATAATCATTCAAATTACATGTCATACTTATCATAAGCATCAATTTCATGCCTTAATTACCATTACACACTATTAGTTCCTTTAATATTCAATTCGGCCAACATTCCATTAATTCATTATGTATGTTTTTCATTCTTTTAATTACTCAATTATTCAATTCTCATGTTATACTTATTATTTACACCAATTACATGCCATTAACACTAAGTTATACTTAAAGTTTTTACTAACTTCAATTCGGCCCAACGTACACTTACCCATTATGTTCACTTTTCTTTCACTTAACCACTTAATTAGCTTAATCTCATGTCATACACATCTTTTACATCACTTACTTACATAAAATACTAAAGTACATTAATAATTCGCTTAGACATCAATTCGGCCTAGGTTATACATCACCCATAAGTTTACTTTTCCTTACTTTAATCATTCCATCTTCTAAATATTATGCTAAACATCATCTAAACACCTTTTATATGCCAAAATTATCAATTTTCTTACTTAGTTTCTTTATGTTCCCATTCGGCCTCCCTTGTGATTTTCACTCTATGTTTCTTTAATTTATTTTAAACACATACACATGCTTATTTAAATTCACTAATCATGTTTATCAAGTTAGATTTAATTAATCATGCCTTCATCACAAATTCATACTTAGACATAACCTAAAACTCAAGCATAATAAATGGAAATAGAAGGATTTTGTAACCACAAACCTCAATTTCTTGCTCTACTCTCCTCTAGGCTTCCTTTTCTTTCCCTTTTGCCTTGGAAATCTCCTCCTCTCCTTGAGTTTCTACCATGGCCGAATATAAATACCCACAAAACATCAGAACCATGCTTCCTTTTCACAAACTAACATCATAAATGAACTCTAAACCCTTGAAAATCCCCATGGGAGTCAATAAACCCAATTAAAAATACCTTAAACACTTACCTCAAATTTAACCCTAAATCTTGAATACTTAGTTTCCTTCACTTTCAATGCTCCAAATGGACTCCACTTGCTGTGTTTATGTTATAGAAAGACTGAGATTTGTTTGGGAGGTTAATATTTGGAGAAAAATTGAAGAAACAATGAAGAAAAATGGAGGAAAGTATGAGAAATAACATACGGTTTGGAAGGAAGAAGAGAGAAGCGGTGGAGAACAGATTTCTCTAGAGAAATATGACCACTTGCTGCCTTATATAGTGTGAAAATGAACCGAACCGGTCCAACCGGTTTGAACTAAAATTTCAGTTTTTCGGTAATTTTCCATTGTTTCAAAGAATTTATGTGTTACTCAACTTATTTTCACTCCCAACCAATTTAGTTATTCTTAAAACATCAAAAATAGTCTCCCTGGAAATTTTTAGCTCAATCGGAGTCCATTTAGGGCCCAATTCACTTAAACCGGTCCGATTCAACTATTTCCAGTTCTGTCGTAAAACACCATTCTAAAGCTATCAAAAATTACAGAAAATTATTTTATGGCTGTAAACTTTCCACTTTATACTCTTTTGAGCTCAATAACTATTTTTAAAAATTAGGTCAAATCTCAATCAAACTTCGGCTTAATTTGAACGAAACCAAAAGACAACTTCAGAATGATTTTCGGAGGCCTATTTAACTCCGTTTTCAGCTCAAATTTCACCATTAGACTCTTAACAGCCAACAGATTTTTTTCACCAAGTTAGAATTTTTCGGCCAACGGCAGCCGGCTCGACCATATAGCTGCCCCGATGGCAACCATCCCAGGTTTGCCATACCAAAAACCCACTTAACACTCGTTTCTATTATTGATAACTATACTCAATACACTACTCTACACTGGGATTTCATTAGACACACTGTAGACATTCACTGTACACTTCTAGGCTAGGTTTTGGGCCACTACATTGTCTTATTACATATCTAACAGCCTTGACGATCCGATCAGTCATCTATTACTTCCATTCAGCCTCATTTCATTTCTAGTCTTTTAGGAATTATCAATTCCAATTATAAAAGGGTCAATGGGTTGGATGGCACTTCAGCATGATTGAATATACTTCACAAACAAAGGCCCACATAAAATTTGATGCATATTTCGACCTAGTAGCATTGCATGGATTTTGGTATACTCTTGCAAATTATGGCCGTCTAAGCTTGGTCTCTCCATAATGGCTATATCTCATCGTGAGAATACGACTGATTGTCACTACATAGGTTATTTTTTCCCCTCAATTTTTTTCTTGTCGGATATATCTAAAAATTGCCAAATTTTGAAATATTGCTTAAATTTAATAAAATATTATTATTTTTAATTAAGTATTATTATTTTTTTGCTACGTCGAAATATTTTTCTCATCAAAATAATGTACTTATATTTTTAAGGAATAAAATTGAATAACAAATTATAATGAAATTTTTAAATTTTAATGTTTACACATTAAATTCAAAAAAAAATAGTATAATGATTTAATGTTAGTCTCGTGTGCATTTAAAATTTGAATTAAGTATGAGAAATTTATCTTTAAAAATATGACCAAATTATTTTGGTGGGACAAATATTTAATTGTAAAAGTGTGAACATGTAAAATTGTCCCTTTATGTTCTCTAAAAGTGCAATGTAGTCCCCTACTTACTTCGATGTAATATTATCACTAAACTTTTAAAACTGAAATAATGTCACCCATCTATTATCAGTCTGTTAAAATTAACCAATTTTCATTCATTGGCCTTAACACCTTCTTCCACTAAAAGTGAAATGTAGTCCCTTACTTTTTACTTTGATGCAATGTTACCCCTATACTTTAAAATTGGAATAATATTTCACCTCCATTAAGAGTCTATTAAAGTAGACCAATTAATTTCCTGTTAACCTGGCATCTGAATAATTAATAAATGGCACATATCACATAATATGAATAATACATGGTAGAAAGAGAAGTAAATAACAAAAATACATCTCCAAATTGAAAGAAAATTTTAATTTACTTCATTGAAATCATTTCAATTTTAAGAAAAAAAATTATAATTCGATGTGTTCTCTTTTCACACAAAGAAGAAGAAGATATTATAGGGCTGAGATTTTGAGTGCTCAAAATTGTTTCATTGAATATATTGGAGATTTTATAAGAGAACGCCGACCGTCCACTCTAAACGGGCCGACCAGAGATTTGAAGTGTCAATCGAAGTTCCGGCATATTTCCAAGAGATCGGATTCCATTGATAGTTTGAAGATTTCGAATAATCATAAATATAAACATAACCATAACCACCACCACTACGGCAAAGATGTCACAATTCAATATGAAGAAGGTGAAATTTTGCAGCGAGGAGAGTCTCTTGATTTTAAGATCAAGAGTATTGGGTTTTTTATTGGAAAGTTTTGGTTTATATATGTGAGATGTTTTATTAGATTGGATTTGTGGATTCAGTTTTTCAAAGGGGGAGTAGATAAAGGAATTTTAATTTTTTTTATTTATTTAATTTGTTGGAGTGAAAAATTAGATTCAAGTCACATCCTATCGTGTACTTAAATAATTAGTTAGATATTAAGTGTTACAGTAAATGGGTGAAAATTTAGCCAACTTAACATACCATTGATAGAGGCGCTACATTGCTTCAATTTTGGAAGTTCATTGGTAGCATTACACCCAAAGAAAAATAAGGAGTTACATTGCACTTTTAGCAAAAATAGATGGAAATCAAACTTTAGCAAACTATTAATGAATTGGAATATGTTGCTCTAATTTTGAAAATTTAAAGATAATATTGCAACAAAATAAATTATAAAGGCTACATTGCACTTATGGCAAAAATAAAAGAGCAATTTTATCCTTTCACCCATTAGAAAATAATAATCTTTAACAAAAAAAAATTGAAAAACAAGTATTTTTACTTTTTATAAAAAAAACATTTATAAATTTGTTATGTATTTTATAGAAATTTATAAATTATGTTTGACAATAATAAAAAAAAGTATTAATTAAATTTAAGCAATATATTTAGAATTTGCAATTTTAAGATATATTCGATAAGAGACAGAATAACACCTTTTACGAAACTTTAAGAAAAGAAATATACATTTTACAAAACATTGAGGGTCAAAATATGATCTTGCATTATGAAATAATGAAAAATGGAGTTGGATGAGGATGTGGATGTGGATTAACATATAAGCAAATTAATACACATTTTCTAAATATTAGCTACATTTCTGCTAAAAAAAATCCGAAAAGCAAATTAGAGCTTCAAGATAAATGTCAGAGTAAATTAAATACATATTCCATTATTTAATTGTTATTTATATAAAGTTATTGTCTTTTGCATGTGCATTTTATGCTTACTACATTTTTTGCATTAAAATTTGCTGGGACTAATACGCAATACCAAAAACTACTTACTGACCACATGTCACATAATTAATAAATGCTACCAATGAACCCTTTATTTCAATATCAATGGTTGATACTTGTAATTGGATTAAAATGCTTAAGCGCGTTCATTAATTCTCGATTGTACCAAGCGGCAACTACCGACATTGTGGCGAGCTTCCTGATCCCACTTCACACAAACAAGAAACCCTCTATAGGGTTTTCTTCGGTCCAAGATATCTTTAAGGAAGCTTCCTCTCCACAGATGCAGAGATTTTTTTTATTTACTGTTTCTATTTTCTACCATTTTTGTGTGGATGCTAAGAAGGTTTCTTGATCTCGGCCAGAGGATGTGAGGAATCAAAGAGAGAGAGAGAGAGAGAGAGAGAGAGAGAGAGAGTGTGTGTGAGAGGAGAGATCAGTCTTACAAGAGTCAATATTGTATTCTTTTAGTAGTTGATTCAACAGGGGCATCATTGAGAAAAGTTTACATTTATTTGCTTATGGTACGATATCCGAAAGATTTGGGCTAAAAAATTTAAATCACAAATAACTAATAGCAAAAGGTCGAAAATGCCCTTTATAAGGATATCCTTCTGGTGGTCAGTGGTAAACAACACTTGCTTGAATGGATATAACTAACAAAACTAGTAACTGCACTGTTTCCACACACTCACTCAATGGCTCAGATAGCAAAATTTAATGGTATCACTGAGACACTGCCTGCCATACCAAAGATAACAAACAAGCAAAGAACCGTACGAAGAACAAATATAAAAGGATTCCTATGCAAGATACAAGTTATATATGAAGAAAATCCACTGCACACCACAAGAAGGCTAGCACTAGGCCTTGTCTCTATATCTCTTGTTGGAAGCTCTGGCAATGGAGTCTCTCGTGCTGAGGATAACGGCTTTTGGCAACTCGATTTCCCTCTAACTGTCACGCCTCCTGTTGACAATAGTAAGCTTTCTGTGCATTCTTATGTTATGAATGGTTATGTTGTTCCCAGATGCAAGCAGATTAGCTGTTAGTTGTTTGTGTAATGCAGATATTGCAAACGAGAAAACAGGCACTCGTTCGTTTCTGAAGAAGGGCGTCTATATGGCAAACATTGGGGTTCAGGGAAGTATGTATAGGTTAAAGAAATATGCTTTTGATCTTTTGGCAATGGAAGATCTAATTGGACAAGACACTTTGAACTATGTTAGGAAGTACTTGAGACTTAAGTCTACCTTCATGTACTATGATTTCGACAAAGTTATCTCTGCTGCTCCAGTCAATGATAAGCAATCCCTAACAAATTTGGCTAACAGATTGTTTGACAATTTTGAGGAGGTAAGCAGGGTTACATAGCAACTCTAGATAAGCCTGGAAAGTTTTTCAGCTTTTCTGTTGGCTAACTATTAAATTTCTGATCAACTTGGCAGCTCGAAGATGCTTCAAGAAAGAAAAACCTACCACAGACACAATCATCTTATCAAGGAACAAAAGTAATTCTCCAAGAGGTCATGGACAAAATGCCTGATATCTGAAATGTATTTTCAGTATGTATCTGCATTTGCTCTTCAATTCTACTTTAGCCTTAAAATTTACACTGAATTTGGTGTTGAATTCATGCAAATGCATAAAATGATGCCAGAAAATTCATCGGCTATCAAAAAGCATGGCATAGATCAACAAACGCACTTGGTATTGACTTCATTCTCAAAAACTTGATAATATAATACAAATTTAATAACAAAGGGTAAAGCCCTTACAGATTTAATTCTTCAAGAGGGCATGAATACTGAATAGGCTTTTCAAATGCAACAAAGTCTTCGCTATACATGTTATAATCAGCTCAGGTTAGAATCACTCTTCACTTTATCAAATATATGTGACAGAGAGAAATAATATGAAATTGTTGTTCTGTTAAAAGTCAGCCCAAGCTCAAGCGAGATTCCGATGACCTCATGATGGTATGACGTCGAGGAACTCCTATCTCACAAGCATTCACCCTGGCAGCGAATCGGAGTGAGCAAAGTGACTCGCTCAATGAAGAATAATCAGGAGATATGTTCACAAACATCAGTGTCTTTGAGTCTCCACCAAGACATGGCTGAAGGAACATAATATTAAAAGCAATTAGAGACGTCTTGTATTATAAACAACATTAAAATGATAGAGAAGAATCCACATCACAGTTTCCTGATTAAACCAGTTATAGAAAAAAGAAAAAATAACAGAACAAGAGAGAGGCAAAACACTAAATATGCTCCATGCTCATAAAATTTTACGAATTTACTAAATATGTTTAAAAGTGTCTTCTTACACAATACCTGAAGAAGATAAGTGAGCTTTGAGTTTCTAAATGGTACATGGTCCTCCTTCTTTGCTAAGGCAAAGATAACATCACTTAAAGATGATAAACTTTTGTTGATGGACTGGTAAAAGTTTAAAAGATCAAAAAAGAAAAAGAATAAATTTATGATTACTGAAAGGATATAGTATAGTAATAATGAAATGAACCAATAAAAATAGAACAAAATTGTAACCACAAGTCAACTTACTTGTGTTTCTTTCAATCTATCCCCAGTTGAGCCACTCTTAGAAAGACGCTCGCTCCCAGCAAGATCAATAAGATTCAAGATGCCTTGTACTTGTTGGTCAGTGCTCTGAAGAATAATGTTGTACATTAAATTTTAAAAGGAGAATAGTAGTACAGACAGAAGACAAATTAGAAGAAAAAGGAATCATTACCTCATTGGTTCCAGATATTCGTAATGTGAAAACAAAATGACTTCTAGATGACTGTTCATTCATCTGTGTTTTGCCAACAGATCTGCAAGAAACAAAAATGAAATCTATTGATTTCAGAAGTTTTTACCAAAAAATTTAGATAACTTGAGGTATATACTGCAATCTATTCTTTTATGCTTGTATTATTTGTGCACGTGTATTAGATGAGTTACTCTTTCTGTGCTCTATATCATAAATAATTCAAACCTTTTCTCCGTCAAGATTGTATCACTAATATTAAGCATGAAATTATAGGCAACGTTGCATATACAATTACAATTTCAAAGTTTCAAGCCCGTAGACTTTGCAAAAGCATTAATCAAGAGAGATAATTTAAGAGCCAATTTTGAGCATTATCAGATTTCTGCGAGCACAAATATGAATGGAAACTTGAAAAAACTTAAGGAGAATTCTTTTACCTACTCTTAGCAGCCTGATCTAGAAGGAAGGAGACCTCCCTAGTACTATGGACATCCACAATTGTAAGATCAGAAACAAGTGTGTTCCCACTGGCATCATGTTTGATTGCATATTGCTTCCCATTAGAACCATTTTCTGTTCGTGCAGAATCCCTATTTGTTGATAATAGATCACGGACTGTTTCGTTGTATATTTCTAACATCGACACCTGTAATTGTTTGCACAAACAGTGTTTAATTATAACAAATATTACATGCGTCATGCATGCTAACAGTGTAAAATCTATCGACATTATCACTCACCTGCATTTCATACTTCCATCCCTGTGACAGAAGAGACTGCCTAGTTTGGAATATTTGCTCTAATGACCGGGGAATCAACCCCTTCTCCCCTGGATGTCCTGGTTTTCCCATCATGGTGTAGGTTTTACCTGACCCTGTTTGGCCGTAGGCAAAAATGCAAACCTGGAGAAAGAATAATCATCCATTGAAGTATAGATGACACCAGCCATAAATTACTACAAAGTAGAGGGGGTACAATTAGCATATTCCCTTTTAACCGTGCAACGCATGTGCTAGTTACATATGCATACGTTTACCAAGATACCAACTCAAAATCGAAGTAACTCAGTTGCAAACCTGTCATTCTGAACCTTGTCCCAAATGCCACAGGCATGTCTTTGGAAAGAAGATTTGACAAATGGAGGGCGATAATATGGCAAAGCACTAACCACTTACCATTTGCCACAATTTTTGACGAAAAATGTAATGTTTTCATAAAGGACTTGGACAATGTGAAATACCTTGTAACCATCGAGAGCACTTTGAACAAGTTGTGAAATTTCCACAAAAACATCCTCTTGCGATGCATCAGGTGTAAAAACTTTGTCGAAAGTGAAAGGATACTTTTGTCCTTGAAAAAAAAAAGAAATTTAATTTTCAAAGCTAGTTTGCATAAGAGAAAAACAATGATCTTTTATACAAAAAAAGAAACGTCATGCTTTTACAGGCATACCATTTTGCATTAAATCAATGCCCCGTCCATGATGCTCGGTTGTTGTGGGATAAGATATGACTTTGACTTCAGTACTAGGACTATCCTCAGGCAACAGAGGCCGCACTCGACAAAATACACGGATGTTCCCTTTCAGTTCCTGTAACATAACAGAGGTAAGCAAACTACTTTGACAGAAACCCATGTAGAGAAATTACAATTGCACAAGTGTTACCAAGATTGTATTATGTAACTTTTTGCGAAGCTTCTCTCCTTCAATAAGTTTAAATTCTGCATCTTCCAGGCGATTCTGTAACTCACTTATAAGCTGTTTTTGTGCTTCAAACTCAGTTCTCGTCTCAAACACAGACAGATCAGATACCTGAGGAGGGGAATATACACTTAACCATAATAAATATAATCAACACTAAACAATGCCAGACATCAGGCAGAACTAATACCCGTAATTTATTCTGTGCAGCCTCTAGCTGCTCCTGCAGTATGGTTATCTGCTCACTCTGTGATGAGCACCTGGTCTGCCAAAAAAACAAACAAACAAAACAAAAAGCATCATAAGAAGATATCACTGGAAATGCATTGGATCATTCATAGAAATAAAAAGGGGATAAAAATTAAAGGCCCACCTCTAATTCACTTGATTTTACTGCTAGCTCCTTACAATTAACCACTTTGGCTGTTAAATCTTGTACTTGTGATTGGTACCGGTCCCGATCAATCGTTACCTGTTGCAATTCTATCCTCAGAGTTGCAACTTCACTAATCAGAAGATCCTTCTGCTTGGTAACTTCTTCTAGAGATGCCTAATGGAGTCAATCCAAAAAGAATACAGTAATTAGGAGCTAGAAAAGAAAATGATTAGACATTATTCCTAAAATGGACATTTATTGAGCTAAAATTAAATTGCTGCTGTAGAATATGGTAAATGACATCAACAATCACATGATTGGTCTTCACATATTATGTTCCCATTTGAAGATCTCTTGTATGGCTGCACAAGAAACTGAAAAAGTATCTTATCCAAAAGTTTTCACTGTTGGAGCACCCAACCTAAGAGAATGAGCCACTGGATGAAAAGGGCAGTTTATTTTATTAGCCATCTAGGACCCAAGGAAAAAAGATGCACTTCCCTCTAGGATATTAGCAACCTTTAAACGCAGAATTCTACATTAGATAACTGAATTTGGAAAGGGTGACAAACAGAAAAGGTGAATGATTTATTCCAATGGAAGTATGCAACATCTCTTGACCAAAAACCAGAATGCTGGATAATTTCCTTGATCAACTATACAGATATTAATTTCTGTGCTGCTTTATATTCTGTAACATTCAGTTATAAACTTTCTAAATATTCTTTTTTGTAATGAAATTCAGTGGAGGAGAATTAGAAAAACTATAATACTTTTAACATAAAAATGTGGGTTTTTTCAAAGTAAAAGAGAAACAAATGGGGAAATTGCTCTCTCATTATACATGAATAATCGAAGATTGAACAATAGCTTAAACCATTTGAGTGACTTTAAATCATAAGTTGCGATTTATAAAGTAAAATGGATTTGGGGAAAAAAAAATATAGTCCCTGAGGCTATACTGTATGTATGGTTCTCATTTGAACTCTACAGTTCTTTCTGTGGCTTGTACCCCTCAAGTTGCCCAGAATCCAGGTTAGATTATATAACTAAATTTGAACAAGGACAAACAAGAAAAGGTGAATAACTTCTAGCAGTGGAAGTAGGCACCCACATTAGGGGGAAACGCTTTTTTCCAACAAAAGTTAGAGCCTTGGTTGATCATATAACCATTGAACCCTAGAACTTTATTTCCTGTTGAAATCTAATTAATACGTAATACTATAGAAACCAAGACTCTCAGAGGAGGTATTTTCCAACTAGGTTGACTCTCATTGATTGGAAGTTAGCCTACAATTTTTGTGTTAAACGAACAACATTTTTCAATCTGCCTTCCACCTGTACCATTAACACAAACTTACATCATTTCAGCAGCTCCAGATCACATTAAGTTGCATGAAGCAAAGAAGCTTCAGAAAAGGAATTTAATCGATTGAATTGAATTTTATTGTACATATATCATTTTTTAATTAGATTCTCAGAAAGTTCATTCCTAAACTGGTTTTACTCAAAGCATTGGCTGTTGATATTTCTTCCTTTTCTTCTGAAAAGAAACATGTATTATCATCAACTTTGACCGCTCTCTCTATTTCCACAATATCAATGTTTTGACCTTGAAGAGAAGAAAACTCAACCTTGAAACCAAAATGTTAATCAGTTGTATTGAGAACTGCAAGAACAAAAGCGTTGAAAAATCTGACAAGCTTTGAGAGCCACTGGTACCAAAGAAAAAACCATAAAATGAAGCACTAAATACTAGATTAAAAAAAATGTGCTTTATAGTGCTTGCTTGCAATAATAAAGAACTCATCAAGGATCATTTGCAATAAAAAATATCTCATGTTGGCGACTATAAAACCAACACTGACAATTCTGTCTTCCAAAATAGTCATATTTGCATCTGAATGCTGACAATAATACATAGTGTTAATAGTTCTCAGTCATTAAAAATAGAGTTTGATTTATCCATGGAAGTCTTAAGTATTTTAAAACAGCAAAAGGAAGGTGTAAAACTTTGCCAAGAATCCATGGCGAGGATTCACACTTGCAACAACAACAAAAGCAATTTCATTCATCAAACTCCTCACACCATGCCACAATAACAAAAGATCCACTAAAGAAAGAGGAGAAGAAAATACAAACTCACTTTGCATGAAGTGTGTTGATCTTGCAATGACTGGTATTGACCCCTCAAGTTGCTGAGATTCTCCACTATAGCAGTTTTTTCTTTTTCTCCTCGCTTAACATTTTCGTGAGCTGTATCAAGATCTGTCTGAAGTTTACTGTTGTATAGCTGCAAGCTCGAATTGTACTCTTGCAATAGCTTATACATATCATTTACCGATGCTATCTGCATAATTCAAGTAACCCACAAAAGCAACATTACTTCTGTACCATAATTAAAAAGATAAAAAGAAAAAATGATGAAAATGATATCAGTAAAAGTGCAGTTGCATCTCTTTTTTATTACCCTCTGGTTAGCACTTTGAAGCTCTCCTTTAACCTTTCCAAGCTCCTCTGAGAGGGAATCTTGTGACTTCTCAAACATAAGTCTGGCCTCTTTTTCTTTTGCGAGGGAATCTAATGCAGCCTGGTTGTTTTTACAACAGAAGTGTTCCATTAAAAACAATCAAATAATGCAAATTTTTATCAGTAAAGCACATTGAATTTAAGTTTCTTCTGACCTTCTTCTCTGATTCTTCTTTGGAAACTTTATCTTGTAAAGATGAAAGACTCTTTCTCAACTCTACAATAATTAAATTTAACTCCTCTTCTTTGTTTTTCAGCATCGATTCTACAATCAAAAACAAATTTTTGGATAAAGAAACAGACATTTAGAAATTTAAAAACAGCCAATAGAGAAAAGATTTTAACACACCCATTTCAGCACATTGACTCTCATTAAATTCCAGTGCATTTTGTAACTTTTCTTGCTCAAATATGTAATATCCTTCTAGCTCTTGAAACCATCTGATACATAGCCTAAGCCTCTTAATATAATCCATCATATTTTCACATCTCTCCTACAAAACACAGAGGCAGCAGATTAAGAGATTACTCTTAAATGAATCATAATAGCATCCTCAAAAATAACTTACAAACCTTGTAATTGAACTTGCTTTTATATCTCATTCTCTCGCTTAACAGTGCATCAACATCCTCTCTTGTGAACTCAATTCCACCATACTCAGATCCAGCATTACTGGGAGGAGCACTAGTTGGAGCAAGTTCTTGTTCCCCATTTACAATTGAAAATGCTTGTCTCATTCTTCCATTAGTTGCAGTCCCAACCATTTTGTCAACTTCAAGTTGTTGCCACTTATCTACAAGCACCTCATCACCAATATATTTCTTCTATGTAACCCACAAAAAAATTCACCAGAAATAAATTATCTTTCAGAAATATGATGCTCAAAGACAAAAGAATATCCACTATACTTCAGTTCATCGGCTTCTCTAAGTGACCCACAAAGGCTCTCAGAAAAAGAAAAATTACAATCTAAGCAACTCGTCATCAATGAAGGTAAATTAAAAAAAGTATATATAGAAAAATGAATTCACCACCCAAAAGAGTTAAATGAACTATAAACCGAATTAGCAGAACAAAATGAGCTCCAAACTACTGCTTAGAAATGTAGAAGAGAATCTTGAAGTTAGAAAAAACAAAAGAAACCCATTATACTACTCCAAAATGCACACATGAATTTCCAAAAAAAAAAAAAAGAATTGAAAAGATAAAATCTTGATAAGCCCAAGAACAAAATCATAAGAGATCCATTAATATCAAGAACAGGAAGATAATAGCCAGAATTTTAAAAAAAAAAAGTTAACAATAATGTTAAAAAGGAAAAAATGGGGGGTGCTTACATGTGAAGGGCTTGTAATAATGGGAGTTGAGTTAAGTGGAGGCTTGTTCTGATTGTTGGAGGCCATTTGAAGTAGAAAGAGAGAGACAGAAACAGAGGAAGTATTATTTTATTATTTTTCTTAATTTGTTTATTATTATTATTATTGTTATTAATTAATAATTAATTTTGGGCTAGGAGAGGTGGTAAGTTTGGTTTATAGTTGGTGGGGCCATTGATTGTATTTAAAGCTACCGATTTGGAATCACAGCCGTTGCTTTTATGAGCAGGACGATGACAGTGAAACAAATTCTTCACAAATTATTCAAGAAAATGTAAATATTCGAAAAAAATTTAAATATTTTAATTTTACTGTTGGAATTTTCAACTTTTTTAAAATGAGATCCGGCGGCATTGGAGCAGGCTTCGGTTAAGTTCCGTTATGACTAAATTGCCCTCACCTTCTATTTACGTTTCCTTAGATCCCACCACCTTTCTTTCTGTTCCAAAATGTTTGGATCCTTTCTGTTAGAGTTATAAATCCATGCGCGATCCCCCTATGCTCCGACTATTGTGCATCGTCATCAACATCTTTTTATCATTTTATGCATCGAAATAATATACATAGAATTATCGTCCTTTTTATTAGAAAATTGGAAAAAAATAAACAAAAATCAATATTTAATAAGAGAAATTTGCTATGAAGTTTAAACTAGGGTGTGAAAAAAATTATACACTCTATTCCATTTTAAATTATTAATTTCATCATTTAATTTTATCAATTAAGTATTCTTTTAGGAACTGGAAATAATATTAATAAAAAAGTTTACATTTTTATCTATATTAATTATGCATTGATAAATTTAGTTTTGATTGTATAGAAAAAGTTTAATGGAATACTTAAAATTAAAAAGGGCAATTTAGTCAATTGCTAATAATTAATACATTTTTATGGAATTAAAGTTTTTAATTATTTTGGTACTTGGATAAAATTGACCACTTAAAATAAAATGAATCAAATGACCACTTAAAATGAAATGGATCAACAATTAAGAAAATGAAAATGAGATTAACTTAGGCAGTTATTGGATGAATTGCCTAATTTCAATAAATTTCACTACCTAGAAATACTTGGTGTGTTTCCACGTTGGTTAGAGACCTATAATTATTAATTACTTACTTGCTTCCATCTAAATCACATAATAGATAAGAATTCAACAAGATGATTGTTAAATAGCAATCTTGTATTAATTACAAATGAAATTTTTAAAAAGTTAATACTTTATCAGAGAGCTTAATTTTCAAAACGTTCAAAAGAATTGACTTTAAAAATTATTTTTTCAAGCAAAAAGAGTTTTTAATCTTTTGCGCAAGTTCCTAATATTATAACTGCTACGAAAAATTGAGAGCAGTGAAAAATTTTAGAATTTATTCATCAAAATCGTAACCCTAATTATCGATTTGATTAACTTAAAATCAATTTATTTTGGGATCGATTTTTTATTAACAAAAAAAAATTGTTTTCTTTTTTCACCCAATATATGTCTAATTTATTGAATATGTTATTATACAAATGAACTAATATGAACCATACTAAGGAATTACTCTTGTTCAAAAATCAAAATTTTAATCACACTGAATTGAAATATAGATGGTGGGAATATTCCTTTTTACTTCCAAAATTATGAATATTGTACATAATCACTACAATCAATATATCTCGTACGTCAGTAGATTTCAACTATTAGATCAAATTTTATTTTTTATTGAAGGATTAAAATTTATTGACATACAATACATTAAATGTATTGAATCATTACCCATATTGAATTATCCCAGTAAAATTTGACCCAAAAGAATATATTTACTCTAATATATATATATATAAATTGGAGGATGACAAAGATGTGGGGAACACGAATTTAGATAGCCTACCTAGTGAGCTATGATTAGTTTACAAACTTGAGTTCTGATAAACTGTATTAACCAATTAATACCAAACTTTTCTTTTGTATTTTCTTTTCTGTTTTTTCTTTGAGAGGAACACTAATTAATACCAACCTTTTTAACCAACATGAACAACATCATCGTTGTCGTTTACATTAGATTAGCCCCTTGTGACAAATGATAATGCGACACATAGGAAATTGCTAGAAATTAATATTAGATAATGATTGAAGGAACAGTATTATATGTGGAAATGATTGTGAGTTACCATTATATTATATTTAAATAAATAAATCTATATATATAAAAGAAAATTTAAAAAGTAATGGTTGTTGATACTACTGGTAAAAAGTTTGAATTCTTTTAATGTAGATTTTAAGTTAAAATGGTTATTTCTATTTTAGATAATGCTTGTAAAGGAAGAATATGCGGAAAACATATACTTCCTGTATAGTTTGGACTCTAGTAAACTCGTGTAAATACTCTTATCACAACAATGAAAATCACTGGGTTTGAGGCTTTCTCATATAAACCGTATCAGAGACCAAATAAATTTTAAAAAATTAAATGCCCTTTTTCTATTTAATTTGTCCACGATATCTACTAAGCATACCTCTCCTCCACAGCCGCTCTCAAGCATTATATTTCTGATAGTGTTTATGTCCTAAACTAAATATTTGGATCTTAATGTAATGTCAAATTTTCATTTATAAAAGGATTTTCTGAATATTAATATTTTGTTTGCATATTACATTATAGTAATATTTATAAATAACAATATTTAATATTATGCTAATTATCTCTAGTCATTTATCATAAAAACGGGTATAATGATAAAATAAAACTAATATGAGTTTGATTGATTATCATAAAATGATTATATATGGTGAAATAAATCAAATTTATAAGTATTTGTTAGAAAATAGGATACTAGATCGATCCGCTGTACGATCACTATATGCGTTATTGTCATGAGTAATCTTATAATAATTATATTATAACATACCAATATATTATGAATATATTGGGTCGCATACCAAGAACATAATGAACTGACTAAATTTTAATTTAGGCATTGAGAATTTAAAATATATTAGATATTTTATTTATAATGAAAATAAAAAAATATTCCTTATTAATTGAAAAAAGAATATTCTTTCCTGAAGAATCTTTCCATGTTAACCTCTTATTAGGGTTAACATGAGATTATATCAAGATATAGTCACTAACCCTAAAATGAAATTATTTTTTGATGCCGTCTTTTGTGAAAAGAAAGAAAAAGAGAAAATGGTTTTTGTCTTTTTCTGCAGTCGCCGTTTTCTTTGAGAAAGAAAAATAAATAAAATATTTTTAAATTCAGTTGCATGTAAAGGGAGCTAGTACCCTTGGAATTATGTTCATCGCCATTCATTTGTGTGGATACCAGTAGAAGATGGTCATTTCTTAGAGCAGCACCTGTAATTTGATTCGACTTGGAGAAGTTGTAGATTTGTGCAAAGAAAGATAACAGATTTGTAACACCCCATACCCATACGTACTCATCCACGAAGGGCATGAACACCCGTATGGATAAGGGTATCACCAAACAAACCATAACCAAGTATAGATATGATGTGATACTAATGCATTACGTGGCTTAGTGGGTTGTTAGTAGTGTCCCATTATTAGTCTTTGCATGTTTATTCTATTGCGTAGTGTGCAGTTGAGCCAGGTGGAGTGGCTTTGTGCTTCCTAATTCTTAGCTTTATTTGTTTCTTTCCAGCTGTAAGACTATTATAAATAGTCATTTTTCTATTGAATGAAGATATCCAGATTTTTGCCTTGTCGCTTATCCTTATCTTCTCTCTTTTCCTTAATTTCCGAAATTACCACATATCATTTTGGTATCAGAGCCATGGACACACGCGGCAAAACAAATGCTGAATTTCGCAATGACGTCAATGAAGCTTTGGCCCGCCATGAGTCCAGTTTTGACCAAATCAATGCTACCCTACAATCAGTGTTAACTGAGCTCCAAAGCCTGCGAGTATCTCGCACTCACCATCTCACCCAAACTGATATTAACCCTTTTTTTCAAGGAGAGGCCTCCAATACCACAAACACCAATAACCCTCAACAGCTCCTCAAATTATGCTTCCCAAAATTCAATGGAGAGGACCCAAGCGGCTGGATTTATAGGGCCGAACAATATTATGAATTCCAGAAGATCACTCCAGACCAACAAGTCCAACTTGCCTCTTTTCATTTTGAGGGCATTGCTTTGCAATGGCATCGATGGTTCATGAAATTCCGGGGGCCACAAAATTGGGAAGAATTTACCAAAGCTGTTCTTCTCCGTTTTGGCCCAACTGATTATGAGGACCCCTCTGAAGCTCTCACTCGTCTCAAACAAACTTCTACAGTGGCAGCCTATCAAGAGGTCTTTGAAAAAATTTCTCACCTTATTGATGGACTACCAGAGACCTTTCTTGTTGGGTGTTTTATTGCAGGTCTCCGAGACGATGTTCGTTTGGATGTGAAAATCAAACAGCCGAAGTCATTGGCCGAAGCCATAGGTGTCGCGCGGTTGATTGAAGAACGTAATCAGTTACAGAAGAAGCCAACTGAATCGAGTCGGTCCCAACTAAATTCAGCAGCCCCAAAGTCCAATTCCAATGCACACCCTGGAATACTGGGCCCTCCACCAATCCATCATGGAAATAGAAGTGCTAATCCAACCAACTTTCGGCGAATCACTAATCAGGAAGCAAGGGAACGTCGAGAGAAAGGATTATGCTATTACTGTGATGAGAAGTTTGCTATTGGTCATCGATGTAAGCGTCCGCAACTATTTATGATAGAAGATTCCACCCAACCAAACACTGACAAAGATGAACCGGATGACACCGAACTTGATAATCCAGAGATCATGCCAGAGATTTCTTTTCATGCTATTTCGGGGGCGCGTCACCCTCAAACCATTCGTTTATTGGGTAAATTGAGAAACAAAGAGGTGGCTGTACTCATTGATGGAGGCAGTACACACAATTTCATCGATCAAGCAATTGTCACTAAGTTTGGGTTACCTATTTTGCAGAATAGAAAGTTTCAGGTCACAATAGCCAATCGAGACCAAATTGAATGCAAAGGCCTCTGCAAAGCACTCACTATCTATATCCAAGGTAAACCTATTACTGCTGACTATTATGTGCTTCCAGTGGCAGCTTGTCAGATGGTATTAGGCGTGCAATGGCTGGAGACACTTGGCCCAATCGAGACGGATTACAAGCAGTTGACTATGGCCTTCAATGTTGGAGGAAAGTCATATAAGTTCCAAGGTCTCAAACCCACAGCTTTAGAATCTTTATGCATGAAGGAATTTAATTGTATTCAAAGTACTGGGTTCCTCTTCACAATCTCGCTCTCTACTGTAACCTCTCAACCAAACTCCTTAACCCCAGCCATTTCCCAACTTTTAACAGAATTCTCTGAAATATTTGAACCACCCTCTAGCTTACCCCCAAAAAGACCACATGACCATCGCATCCCACTACAACCAAACACTGGACCAATAAGTGTAAGACCATATCGATACCCCTTCTACCAGAAAACAGAGATCGAGCAGATGGTGAGGGAACTGCTGCAGTCGGGATTGATACGGCCTAGTAGGAGCCCATTCTCATCACCTGTTCTGCTGGTGAAAAAGACAGATGGCAGTTGGCGATTTTGTGTTGACTATCGAGCTCTCAATCATATTACGGTCAAGGATAAATACCCAATTCCAGTAATTGATGAACTTCTTGATGAGCTACATGGGGCCAAATTCTTCTCCAAATTAGACTTAACTGCGGGATATCATCAAATTCGAGTCCATGAGGAAGATATTCATAAAACAGCCTTCAGGACACATGAAGGGCACTACGAATTTTTGGTGATGCCATTTGGCCTTACTAATGCACCCTCAACATTCCAAAGTCTCATGAATGACATCTTCCGCCCATATCTCAGGAGGTTCATCTTGGTTTTCTTTGATGACATCTTGGTATACTCACGGACATGGGATGATCATATTTCACATCTTCGAATGGTCCTCAGTATTTTAAAAACTAACCAGTTGTTGGCTAAAGAAAAAAAGTGCAGGTTTGGTGTCTCGCAGGTGGACTATTTGGGTCATATTATTACAGAACACGGAGTGGCTGTAGATCCAACAAAAATACAAGTTATTCTTGAATGGCCAACTCCGACCACAACAAGAGAAGTGCGTGGGTTTCTTGGGCTGGCTGGGTATTATCGCAAATTTATTCGTCAATTCGGAGCTATGGCAGCCCCATTAAATCAACTGTTATCCAAGGAAGGATTTAAATGGAATGAGGAAGCCAGGCTTGCGTTCAACAAGCTTAAGGAGGCATTAACATCACCACCAGTCTTATGTCTTCCGAATTTTTCTCAAAGATTTGTGATTGAATGTGATGCAAGTGGAAGCGGAATTGGAGCAGTCCTTACTCAAAATAATCGGCCAGTAGCTTACTACAGTGAAGCTTTAAAAGGGTCCGCCTTGTTGTTATCAACTTATGAGAAAGAAATGCTAGCCATCGTCAAGTCAATTCGGAAGTGGCGACCTTACCTTCTTGGGAAGCCATTTACTGTCCGAACTGATCAGAAAAGCCTAAAGTATTTGCTTGAACAGCGAATTACCACTCCAGCTCAAACCCGATGGCTTCCAAAGATACTTGGATATGATTATGAAATTGAGTACAAACGCGGGTCTGACAACCAAGCAGCAGATTCTCTTTCTCGTGTGGTGGAATTTCAGTTTATTTCCCTTTCAACACCGCGTGCAGATTGGTGGCCAAAATTACAAGAAGAGGTGCGGCAAGACACTTTTTATGAAAAGCTGAACCAAACACAGTCAACCCCTAGACTAGCTCAACGAGATGGAGTTTGGTTCAAAAATAACAAAATCTACTTAAGCCCCACTTCGACTTTAATCCAGCAGATAATCACAGATTGCCATTCATCACCAATTGGGGGACATTTTGGGTTCCATAAGACTCTTGCTCGTATTAAGCTGAGTTTTTGGTGGCCTAATATGCGTCGGGCAGTGAAGGAATTTCTGCAACAATGTGACACTTGTCAAAGGTACAAAACTGATTGCATGAAACCCGCAGGCCTACTCCAACCGTTGCCAATTCCGACCCGGATGTGGACTGAGGTGTCAATGGATTTTATTGAAGGACTACCACTATCAAATGGGTATACAGTCATCTTGGTAATTGTTGATCGCTTAACAAAATATGCTCATTTTGTTCCTTTAAAACATCCATACACGGCACTTACAGTAGCCAAAGCATTTATCGCAAATGTAGTTCGCCTTCATGGTTTTCCCACATCCATCGTCAGTGATCGCGATAAGGTGTTCATTAGTGCTTTTTGGCAGACGTTATTCCAGTTGCAAGGCACTACGCTTTGTATGAGTTCAAGCTATCATCCTCAGACTGATGGCCAAACGGAGGTAGTGAACCGCACTTTGGAACAATATTTGCGTTGTTTTGCAGGTGATCAACCACGGAAGTGGGCTGAGTGGATTCCTTGGGCTGAATTTAGCTATAATACATCCATCCACTCTGCCACCAAGATGACACCATTTGAAGCTGTCTATGGTATTCCACCACCACATCTACTGACTTACATTCCAGGCACAACTCGTCTTCAAGCTGTTGAGGAGTATCTCCGTGACCGTGATACCATACTGCGTGAGCTTCGTCACAATCTCTCCATAGCTAAAAACAGAATGAAGTGTCAGGCAGATCAAAATCGGCGAGAGGTCTCTTTTGATATTGGAGATTATGTGTATCTTAAACTCCAACCTTATCGCCAAACATCGGTGGCCTTTCGTGCTTCCATGAAGCTAGCTCCACGTTTTTTTGGTCCATTTCAGATCATCGAAAAAGTGGGTACTGTAGCTTATAGGTTAGCTCTTCCTTCAAATTCTCAAATTCATAATGTGTTTCATGTGAGCTTGCTACGTAAACACATGGGTCCTTTACGCACTCCAATTTTAAGTCAGCTTCCACCAGTAGCCGACAATTCAAATATTCTTCCAGAACCTGAGGCTGTGCTGGACAGAAGGATCATTCAAAAGGGGAAATATCGTCCAAAGTCAGAAATATTAATCAAGTGGAAGGGTGCTCCTAAGGAAGATGCAACATGGGAAAATGAATGGCGTTTCACCAAAGCTTATCCAGAATTTTCTCCTTGCGGACAAGGAGCCTCAACGGGGAAGGAATGATGTGATACTAATGCATTACGTGGCTTAGTGGGTTGTTAGTAGTGTCCCATTATTAGTCTTTGCATGTTTATTCTATTGCGTAGTGTGCAGTTGAGCCAGGTGGAGTGGCTTTGTGCTTCCTAATTCTTAGCTTTATTTGTTTCTTTCCAGCTGTAAGACTATTATAAATAGTCATTTTTCTATTGAATGAAGATATCCAGATTTTTGCCTTGTCGCTTATCCTTATCTTCTCTCTTTTCCTTAATTTCCGAAATTACCACATATCAAGATACAAAAAATAAATTAAGATAGCAGAGGAAGTTAAAACATAAATCTCAAAATTCTTTCATTGATATAACCAAGAGTTCATTACAGAAATGTAACAGTACAAAGGTGCTTATACAAAAATTACAAGCTTCCAAAATACATAGCTGAAAGATTATACAAAAACAAAAGCTATTCTTCCCAAATCTGCACTCCTACTGCGTTCGCCTGACCTGTGGGGACACTCCCAAAAACTCCACTACTTTCGCACCTGCACGGATGAAACACCCATGCTAAGCGATAACACTTAGTGGGGAAAAACATAATTATGGACGGCCATTCACAATGGTTGTCGAAGCAATCTCATGCATATGCCACAAGCAAATCATATCATACCGAAAACATAACAATATACATCATGCAAAGCATTAAATGAAGGTTCACAATATATGTACATATATATCACTTATTAAACCAATCAATTCAACAACAATTAAGAATCGCATAAGCGCCTGCAAACTCATAGTAGCGGATGGCAAGTAAACACATTAGTACCCGTGGGTACGGTCAAAAGCAATTTCTTTATTTTTATCCAAAAATATTTTCACATTGAGGATTTTAAACAAGATCCGAACACATTGAGGATCGCGAGAACCCAAACGGGGACCTGATCAGGGTCCAGAACACATTGGGGCTGCAGCTAACAGAACTTTTTAGACATGCCTAATTATCCACTAATTTAATGCTTGCAGGCCATGCATCATTCATCATATCATTTACATATTGTACATAAAATCAGCCATACATAAGTATAATAGCATCACAAGATCGGAAATCAAGTATCGAATGCATAGAAGAAAACTTATTTTGAAAACAGAAGGAGTCGCGCTCGGGACAAAGGCGAAGCTCGCCTAGTGCCACACTTGCGACAGCCCTCACGCTTCCGCGAAGAAGGGCTGGACATCCTCTGTCGCGCTCGCGACAGAAGGTCAATTGGGTCACTGTCATGCTCGCGACAACGATCTCCACTCAGCTCGGCAACCGAACTCTCTATCGCGCTCGCGACAAAGGCTCGTTCAGCTGAAGCTCGGCAGACGGGAGCTCTGCAGCGACGAGGGCTTGGATCATCGAGCTCTGTCGCGCTCGCGACAGAGTCAATTTTTCCAGCTCTCTAACGAAACTGCAGAAACTCATCTCATTCAAAATTTTCCCCAAAACCTCCAAATGATCCAAAACTTCAACACTATCACAATTAAGTATTCAAAACACATCATACAACATAAAACCCAAGTTTTATGCTAAAAATCATGAAACAAAACTTTCAATTTTATCAATCAAAACCAGAAATTCATCAAACCCAGAATTTTGCTTAAAACAAACCCAATTCATACTCAATCAAATCCAACCCACACAATCAACAATATCACTTCAATTAATTATTATATACTTCAATTAAACACCAAAATAAACATTTTCAACACCAAATTTCCAGAAATCAATACAATGATTCAAAATCAAACTTTATGCAAAAACACAAAACTTTCCAAACCTTGATCTCCTTAGCTACATAAATTCAAGGGGCTCCACTGCCACTTGTTACCTCTTTCCCCTTGGGCTCTTTAGCATGTGCCTTTGAACCATCAAAACACACAAAAGTTCAACAAAAACACCACATCCACACAACCCAACGAGAACACCAAAAGAGAAAGGAATAAGAGGAAGAAGAAGAACAGTAAAACTTACCAATTAATCTCTTGTGTTGTCAAATTCCACAATAAACAACTAAAGGAAATTAGAGCAAGAAGAGGCAAACGGGAACAGAGATAGGGAAACGGGAGAGGGCAGATGAGTGGCTCTCTCTCATTTTCTCTCTCCTAGTTTATATACCCCTCCTTTTTCTCTTCCTTGCCACATGTCACTTAGCCATTGGTGGTTTTGACAACACACTTTTTTTTAGTTCTTCTAATTCTTCAACCACAAAAAAATGCAACCACACAATTAACAGAATCATGCAATTGACTGCACACAAACTATTATTAAGGCTAAGCACATGCAATAACTCACAAACAAAGGCCCAATACTACTAGGGTGAGAATCGTGGTGTTACAACTCTCCCCTTCTAATAAGAATTTCGTCCTTAAAATTCTCACCTGAACCGAATAATTGCGGATACTGAGATCTCATAACTGACTCTGGCTCCCAAGTAGCTTCTTCAACCCCATGGTGCTGCCACAAAACCTTAACCAATGGAATTTTCTTACTTCTAAGTTGTCTTATTTCCTGAGCTAAAATAGCTTTCGGTTTTTCATCATATGAATAGTGAGGTTGAATTCTTACATCTTGGACTGATAACATATGAGATGGATCCGATCGATAACGACGAAGCATGGAAATATGGAATACATCGTGCAACTTAGTCAATTCTAAAGGCAAGGACAACTTATAAGCAACTGGTCCAATCTTTTCCAAAATTTCGAAGGGTCCTATAAATCGGGGACTTAGCTTACCCTTTTTACCAAAACACAAAACTTTCGTCAAGGTGACACTTTAAGAAATGCCTTGTCTCCGGCCTTAAATTGAACGTCTTTCCGCTTCAAATTAGCATAAGATTTCTGTCTATCCTTGGCTGCTTTCAAATTCTGTTGCACTACTCGGATTTTCTCTTTGGTATCTCTAACCAAGTCTGGCCCAACAAAAGAATGCTCGGTTAGCTCGGTCTAACAGATTGGAGTCCTATATTTTCGTCCATATAGAGCTTCATACGGTGACATTCCAATGCTTGCCTGATGACTGTTATTATAGGCAAATTCCATGAGCGATACATATTTATCCCAACTGCTCGAAAATTCTAAGGCACAACCTTGAAGCATATCTTCTAAAACCTGAATAATTGATTCTGACTGGGGATGAAAAGCAGTACTGAAATTCAGTCGAGTACCCAAAGCTGTTTGCAACTCTTTCCAAAATTTTGACGTAAATCTCGAATCCCGATCTGACACAATCGATAAAGGAATGCCATGTAATCTGACTACCTCATTAACATAAATGTCTGCTAACTTATCCATTGAATAACTCATCCTAGCCGATAAGAAAATATGCTGACTTAGTGAGTCGATCAACTATAACCCACACTACATCATGCTTTCGCTGAGTCAAAGGCAAACCCACTATAAAGTCCATGATAATATCATCCCACTTCCACTGAGGGATGACTAAAGGATTGAGCAGTTCTGATGGGACTTGATGCTTGGCATTTACCTGCTGACAGGTTAAACACTTAGACACAAACTCCATAATGTCTCTCTTCATCCCTTGCCACCAATAGAACTGCTTCAAATCTTGATACATTTTCTCACTATCGGGATGCATAGTAAAAATCGTAGCGTGTGCCTCAAACAAAAGCTTTTTCTTTAACTCATCATCACTCAGCACACACAAACGATTTTTATACATAAGCATCCCATCCAATATCGAAAACTCAGATTGCTTACCATTCTGAACCTCCCTTAACACTTATTGTAACTTCAGATCATCTTTCTAAGCATCCACTATCGACTGCCTCAAAGAAGGCTTAACTTTTAACTGAGCAACCAAAGCTCCTTCTGAATCTAGCCTCCACTTACAATGCTACAGTACTAAAGCCGACATCGATTTTCTACTTAAAGCATCGGCGATAACATTCTCCTTACCCGGGTGCTACTCCAAAATACAATCAGAATCTTTAAATAACTCCAACTAACGACGTTGCCTCAAATTTAACTCTTTCTGCATGAGGAGATACTTTAAACTCTTGTAGTCAGTAAAAATCCTACACGTCTCCCCATATAGATAATGCCGCCAAATCTTGAGAGCAAAAATCATAGCAGCCAATTCTAGGTCATGCGTCGGGTAATTCCTTTCATGAGGCTTCGACTAACGAGACGTATATGCCACCACTTTACCTTCTTGCATCAGAACACAACCAAGACCAACTCCTGAAGCATCGCTGTACATCATATACTCTTTACCCGAAACGGGTTGAGTAAGCATAAGAGCCTTAATCAATAAACCCTTCAACTGCTCAAAACACGCTTGACATTTGTCGGACCATTCGAATTTCACCCCTTTCCGAATAAGTCTTGTCATAGGTGCGATAATAACTGAAAATCCTTTTACAAACCGTCTGTAATGCCCAGTCAAATCTAGAAAGCTTCTCACTTCAAGTACATTCCTAAACACTCTATTCACATTGACACTATACCCTAAAGGACTGGCTACACAAATCTCATAATCTAACTGATCAATTTCATGCAACTTATCGTATAACTTATCAGAACACAGGTATGAGTGTGTGAAACCAGGGTTAATTAGAGCATACAGTTCAGTGTCATATAGTAGGAACTTACCTACAATCACATCAGGAGTATCCTGCTCTTCCCGAGCTCTCATGGCATAGACTCTAGCTGGTGCCATCTGAGGACGGTCTACTGACTCCGATGGAGCTCCTTCTCTAAGCCGACCACCTCGACCTCTACCTCTGCCCCTACCCCGACTAGCTTGAGGGGCATTAGACCCCGATCGGCTGACCTCTTGCTGATCCCGGGTGTTCTCGCTCAACTTGGGATAATTTATAAGGAAATGATCCGTGCTTCCACAGCAGAAATACCCTCCAGTGAGCCAACGGCATTCGCCCTTGTGGCGCTTACTACAGTGAGAACACTTAGGCACAACCTCGCTTCTGCTACTAGAACCACCTCTATCACCATCGGGAACAAATGAAGATCCCTGCCTCCTACCCCTCGTAGTGGGACCTGTAGAGGACTCATCCTGAGGATTTGCATGCGGGTTCCTCGATCTCTTACCCGAAGATGAACCTCCACGAGGGGGATTCCTTCTCTGAGCTCTATCTCTCAACACCGATTCGGATCTTTATAGATGCAAAGCTGCTTAGATAATCTGATAATAACTAACAGAAGGGGCATTCATCAGAGATATCAACATGGCTCTCAAAGACTCATTCAACCCAGCTTCAAAATGTTGACACCGGAAATCTTCTGTCAAAATACCCGAAGGAGCATACTTACCGAGCCGATTAAATTCCTTCTCATATTCTGCTACTGACATCACTCTCTGCTTAAGACTTAAGAATTGATCCCACTTTGTAACACCCCATTTGCCCCCTAAAAGTTTGAGCCAGTTGTGCGTGCATGCATTGAGCGTGTTTTATTATGTGATGAGGGTATTTTGGGCAAAAATGCATGTTTTTAGGGTTTTGTTATTGTGTGCTTGCTCACATGTTTGTAGGATGTGAGTGAGTGAGTTGTGCTATTGTGTGAGTGCATATATGATATTAGGGTGTGCATGTGTTGAGTTGCATTAGTGTGTGTTTGCTCACATCACTGTAAGGTGTGTTTTAGTGGGAAAGGTTTAGTGTGTGTGTGATGCATGTTTGTAGGGTGTGAATGGCTAATTTCCACCAATGAGGTAGTGACACATGGCTAGGGTTTAGGAAAAGAGTAATTAGAAGAAGCAAGAGAAAAGGGAAAAGCAGAATTTCCATCTCTTTCCCATTTCTCTCGTCTCTCTACCTCTCTTCTTCCTCTTCTCTTCCCAAATTGTGCCCTAAGCTTGGATTCAAGTGTTTGTGGTGGAAATTGATCACTCCACAACCCTCAATTGGTAAGTTTTCTGCATTTTCATCATCTTCTTCACATTTCTAGTTTGGGTTTTTGACCTAGAGTTGTTGTTTGTGTGATTTGTGGGTATTGTTTGTTAGTTGAGCCTCCTCACGATCCTAAAGGCAAGGAGAAGGTGAGTGGTAGTGGTACGAAGTGATTCGGAGCATAGGAGTGCAGGTTTGGGAACTTTGTTTTATTGTGCATTTATGTGTGTATTTATTATGATTATCAATATGGTTGGAAATAATGGGTTACATTTATGGGTAATGTTATTAAATTGTCATGGGTATGAATTCCTTTGGGATTTGGATGTCAATTTGGTGGATGATTGTGATATAGCATGATTTTTGTACAATGAGGGATTAGTGTTAGGACTTTCTTTTTGTAGTCTGTTGATAATTCTTTTGTAATAGAACTCTCATTTTATCAACATTTTTGTAAAGCTTCCGCTCGTATATTTTTTATATGTGATTATTTTGTTTTGACATCTAATCAGAACATTATTTGTAATGAATGTTGTTATATTAATGCATGATCATGATGATGTTTCTCAAAAGTTTTAATTTCCGTTGTGTTTCCGTTTAGTTATGATGTATGAATGTATGTTTTGTATCAGTCTGTTTGGTGTGACACCCCTGCTCCTACGGCATCTCATTCCAATCCGGATGGGTTCGCCTACGTATGGGTGGGGGGTGTTACACACTTAGCCTCCTTATAAGCTTTAGTCACATACTTATTAGTGTACTCTCTTTCAAAGAACTCCCATGTGACCGGGTCTGGCAACTGAGGAGGTCTTTAACATCCCCTCAAAAGGCATGGCTGCGGCCTCAGGTTGCACCCTAGCTGGCTGAGCCAGACCAGACATCGATGGATCTTGCTCTTGGGGATTAGCGTTCTCAGCTGACCCCTCAAGGGACCCACGCGCAGACTCCATCTGCTACAAATATAAAGACATCCGCATTAGGCCAACACAGTCCTAAACATATATCTATATCCTACGATCGCCCAGAAATGCCTAAACCTAGGCTCTGATACCAAAAATTGTAACACCCCATCCCATACATAAGGGAGCTCATCCGCGGACGGAGTGAACACCCGTATGGATAAGGGTATCACCAAACAAACCATAACTAAGCATAGATACAAAAAAAGAAAAATTAAGATAGCAGAGAAAGTTAAAACATAAATCTCAAAAATCTTTCATTGATATAACCAAGAGTTCATTACAAAAATATAACAGTACAAAGGTGCCTATACAAAAATTACAAGCTTCCAAAATACATAGATGAAAGATTACAATAAGAAAGATACAAAAACAAAAGCTATTCTTCCCAAATCTGCACTCCTACTGCGTTGGCCTGGCCTGCAGAGACATTCCCAAAAACTCCACTACTTTCACACCTGCACGGACGAAACACCCGTGTTAAGCGATAACGCTTAGTGGGAAAAAACACAAGCAATCTCATGCATATGCCACAAGCAAATCATATCATACCGAAAACATAACAATATACATCATGCAAAGTATTAAATGAAGGTTCACAATATATATACATATATATCACTTATTAAACCAATCAATTAAACAACAATTAAGAATCGCATAAGCTCCTGCAAACTCATAGTAGCAGATAGCGAGTAAACACATTAGTACCCGTGGTTATGGTCAAAAGCAATTTCTTTATTTTTATCTAAAAATATTTTCACATTGAGGATCTTAAACAAAATTCGAACACATTGAGGATCGCAAGGACCCAAACGGGGGCCTGATCAGGGTCTAGAACACATTGGAGCTGCAGCTAATAGAACTCTTTAGGCATACCTAATTATCCACTAATTTAACGCTTACAGGCCACACATCATTCATAATATCATTTACATATTGTACATAAAATCAGCCATACATAAGTATAATAGCATCACAAGATCGAAAATCAAGTATCGAATGCATAGAAGAAAACTTATTTTGAAAACAGAAGGAGTCGCGCTCGGGACAAAGGTGAAGCTCGCCTAGTGCCGCACTCGCGACAGCCCTCGCGCTTACGCGAAGAAGGGCTGGACAGCCTCTGTTGCGCTTGCGACAGAGGGTCAACTGGGTCACTGTCACGCTCACGGACTTAAGTGCACTCGTGACTGCGATCTATCACTTAGCTGGGCAGCGAGCTCTCTATCGCACTCGCGACAAAGGCTCGTTCAGCTGAAGCTCGGTAGATGGGAGCTCAGCGGCGGCGAGGGCTTGGATCATCGAGCTCTATCACGCTCGCGATAGAGTCAATTTTCCTAGCTCTCTAATGGAATTGCAGAAACTCATCTCCTTAAAAATTTTCCCCAAACCTCCAAATGACCCAAAACTTCAACACCATCAAAATCAAGTATTCAAAACACATCATACTACATAAAACCCAAGTTTTATGCTAAAAATCATGAAATAAAACTTTCAATTTCATCAATCGAAACCAGAAATTCATCAAACCCAGAATTTTGCTCAAAATAAACCCAATTCATAATCAAATCCAACCCACACAATCAACAATATCACTTCAATTAATCATTATATACTTCAATTAAACACCAAAATACACATTTCCAACACCAGATTTCCAGAAATCAACACAATGATTCAAAATCAAACTTTATGCAAAAATACAAAACTTCCCAAACCTTGATCTCCTTAGCTCCACAAATTCAAGGGGCTCCACTACCACTTGCTACCTCTTTCCCCTTGGGCTCTCTAGCAAGTGCCTCTGAACCATCAAACCCAAAACACACAAAAGTTCAACAAAAGCACCACATCCACACAACCCAACGGGAACACCAAAAGAGAAAAGGAAGAAGCAGAAGTAAAAGAACAGCAAAACTTACCAATTAATCTCTTGTGTTGTCAAATTCCACCAATAAACAAGTAAAGGAAATTAGGGCAAGAAGAGGGAAGAAGAAGAGGCAAACGGGAACAGAGAGAGGGAAACGAGAGAGGGCAGATGAGTGTCTCTCTCTCATTTTATCTCTCCTAGTTTATATGCCCCTCCTTTTTCTCTTCCTTGCCACATGTCACTTAGCCAATGGTGGTTTTGACAACACAGTTCTAGTTCTTCTAATTCTTCAACCAAAAAAAAATACAACCACACAATTAACATAATCATGCAATTAACTCCACACAAACTATTATTAAGGCTAAGCACATGCAATAACTCACAAACAAAGGCCCAATACTACTAGGGTGGGAATCAGGGTGTTACAAGGTTGATCAGAATTAAGGTGTTAAATAGTTATTTCTGCGCTCTAATAGGTTGGTAATGTTTATCTCTCCTTTTGAATTAATTAGATCGCATGGATCCTGGTGGGTTTTATTTAATTTTCGTTGCACTTTTAATTTTATTCCATTAAAACCTAACAATTTCAAACCCTTAGCTCCCTTTTCTCCAAATTTATCTTACCAATTTCCTCTTAAATTAACATCTAGCATTATTTACTTTGGAAACAATTTGTTCTTATGTTGATGGGGGGTGGTCTAGATCACCATATTGATGATATTGAAGAAATATCACCTAAATGTTTACCCAATAATCAACCTAATCCTACATATAAGCGATGGCTTCATGAAGATGAGCTAGTTTTAAGCTGGATAGTTGCGTCTATGTCAGAGAATGTCCTTCCACTACTTGTTGGTGTAATTAGTGCTTATGTTGTATGCTATAAGTTGTCTGCAACCTATGCTGTGGCTGGTAAGCCTCAAATTCATTAATTAAAGACCAGGTTACATAACTTGCATTGTGGTAATGATACCATTTCTAAATATATTCAACATGCTAAAGGTATTACTAATAGTTTAGCTACTTTGAATAACCATGCTGTTGATTATGATTTGATTGATTTTGTTATTGCTGGATTGAGTTCTGCTTATGGAACTTTTGTTCTCATTATTCATTCTCAAAATGATGATATTGTGCCTTTTGATGCTCACTATGGTATGTTGTTAATTGAGGAACAACAATTCAAGCTTGATGAATCACAAACTGGAAGAGGATGCAATAAAGGTCGTAGTAATAAAGGAAGAGGTCATGGTTCCTCTACTCATTTTTATTCTCTTTTGTGCTATCAACATGCATCTTATAATCCTTACCAACACCCATCCTCAGCCTCACAAGATGGTTTTGCTCTAATGTAATCTTTGTCAGCGCCACTTGATGCTAGTAATTTTATTTGCTTTAATTGCAATGGTCCAGGTTATATTTCTAAACTTTGCCCTTCGCCCGAATCTAATAATGCGAATCATGTTACTCTATGACCAATCTCGAATCATGCAAATACTTCTCACTCCACAACCATGGCCATTGGACAGTGATACCATGCATTATTTAACTTATAATTTGGAGAACCTCGCCATCCACTCTAAATACACCAATCCAAATGAAGTTCAAATAGGTATTGGTTCTAAACTTCCCATTTCTCATATGGGTTCTTCTTCGCTTATCGTTTCTGGTCGTAAGTTTTTCTTGGATGATATTTTACATGTTCCATCTGCCAAACATAACCTTTTATCTGTTAATTCTTTTGTTCGGTCTAAAAAAGTTTTCATTGCATTCTTTCCTAATTTTTTGTGATTAAAGATATGAAAACGAAACGGGTAATTCATAAAGGCCAAAGTAATGCAGGTCTTTATTCTAATTTTAAGGCATCAGATTCTTCTATTTAAGCCAACTCGGCAACTATTTTAACATGGCACGCTCGCCTTGGCCAAGCTTCCATTCCAACTATTAGAAAAGCTTTAACATCTAGTTTTCTCTTTCAAACAAACAGTCCATGTCTTTGTGTCAAGCATGTTCTATTAGCAAGAGTCATAAATTAACTTTTTCTTGTTCTAGTTATATTATTGATGGACCCTTGAATTTGATTTGTATGATCTTTGGGTCTTTCTCTGTTGACAAATATTGTTATTATGTTATCCTTTTCGATTATTATAATAAATACAATTGGATTTATTTTCTCAAATATAAGTTTGAAGTTCTACCTAATTTTTTTCAATTTCATACTTATGTTGAGAAGTATTTTGGTTGCTCCATTAAACAATTTTAGGCTAATTGGTTTGGGGGGGGGGGGGGGGGGTGGCGCGGGGCAAGGGAGGGTTGGAGAATTTCAAGCCCTCTTTTCTTAAATCCACTTTAATGGTATTACTTAACTTAGTTACTGTTCATTTACTACGGAACAGAATAGGTGTGCTAAAAGAAAGCATAGACACATTGTTAAAACTAGTCATGCCTTTTTACATCATTCTAATATCCCTTATTAATTTTGGAGTAATGATTTTGAAACTGTAATTTATACAATCAATCAACTTCCTACTCCATGTCGCAATCATGTCTCTCCCTTTGAGATTTTGTTCAAATATTAACCTGATTACGCTCATCTTCGTGTTTTTGGCTGCTTATATTATTTTTGGCTTCGCCAGTATAGTAAAAACAAACTTGCACTCCATTTTAATGGAAATGGAGGGTTGGAGAATTTTAAAGCCTCTTTTCTTAAATGCACTCTAATGGTATTACTTAACTTAGTTACTGTCCATTTACGGCGAAACAGAATAGGTGTGCTGAAAGAAAGCATAGACACATTGTTGAAACTAGTCGTGCCTTTTTACATCATTCTAATATCCCTTATCAATTTTGGACTAATGCTTTTGAAACTGTAATTTATATAATCAATCAACTTCCTACTCCATGTCGCAATCATGTCTCTCCCTTTGAGATTTTGTTCAAACATTAACCTGATTATGCTTACCTTCATGTTTTTGGCTGCCTATATTAATTTTGGCTTCGCAGTATAGTAAAAACAAACTTGCACTCCATTCTATCTCGCATGTTTTTCTTGGTTATAGTCGCGCTCATAAAGGTTTTAAATGTTTTAATTCTATTTACAAGAAATTTATTGTCTCACATCATGTTATCTTCGATGAACAGATGCATCCTTTTCAGAAGGTTAATGCTGCGAAGTCCTCTGTTCCTTCACAGACTTCTAATCCTTTTATTATCTCCCTTTCCACTCAACCGCATTCCTTGCCACAAGCTTTTATGCCCATACCTATATGGCTTCTTCTCTTACTCTAGTTCAACGCACACATCCTATAGTTACTTGTGCACAAACGAGCAATTGGAAACCAAATTCTCATTCTCATATGGCTGCTTTTTAAGATATTTTTGAGCCAACGTGTTATTCTCAAGTTACCAAATTTCCTGTATGGCTTCGCCAGTATAGTAAAAACAAACTGGCACCCCATTCTATCCCACATGTTTTTCTTAGTTATAGTCGCATTTATAAAGGTTTTAAATGATTTATTTCTATTTACAAGAAATTTATTATCTCACGTCATGTTATTTTCAATGAACAGATGTATCCTTTTCAGAAGGTTAATGATGCGAATTCCTTTGTTCCTTCACAGACTTCTAATCCTTTTATCATCTCCCTTTCCACTCAACCGCATTTCTTGCCACAAGATCTTATGCCGATGCCTATATAGCAACTTACCAGTCCCACTAGACCACTTACTGCATTTTTCACCTTTGCCCACTTCATCGCCTTCTCACTCTTCCAATTGTTTAGGCAATCTACTAATGGAACTACTTTATCTGGTTCTAGTTTGGTTCACTCTACACATCATAAGGGTTCTTTATTACAGGATGATTTTAATGATAATGATCAACCTTTATCATCGCCGGTACTTTCTTCTTCTCCTACTTTAGTTCAATGTACACATCCCGTGGTTACTTGTGCACAAACAGGCAGTTGGAAACCAAATTCTCATTTTATATGGCTATTTTCTCATATCTTTCTGAACCGACATGTTATTCTCAAGTTGCTAAATTTCCTATATGGCGCCATGCTATGGATGTTGAGTATAAAGATTTAATTTCTAATGGCACTTGGGAACTTGTTCCTCCTTCTAAAGCAAGTAATCTCATTGGTTGTAAATGGTTTTTAAGACCAAATGGAATCCTAATGGAACTATTGATTGTCACAAGGCACAACTGGTTGCCAAAGGGTATTATCAACGTCACGATATTGATTTTATGGATACTTTTAGTCCTGTTGTTAAATCGACTACCATATATTTGCTCTTATAAATTTTTGTTTCAAATAACTAGTATATTGGCCAACTTGATATTTTAAATGTTTTCTTACATGGAAAACTTGATGAAGTAGTTTATATGCAGAAACCTCCTAGTTATGTTAATGTTGGTCATCTTGACTTTGTTTGTCGACTTAAATGGTCTCTTTGTGATATCAAACAAGCACCTTACATATGGCATTAGTGTTTGACAGATGCACTTTTTGTCCTTGGTTTTATGGGTTCGAAAGCTGATACCTCCTTATATTTTTATTCTTCGGGTCACAAGCAAATTTATTGTTTAATTTATGTTGATGATATTGATTATAGGCTCTGACAATTCTTTGCTTCATTTGGTTATTCACTCTTCAGAATAGAAATTTACCTTGCAAAATATTGGAAAGCTTTCTTATTTTCTGGGTATTGAAGTTGTTTGGCATGATCATGGTCTTTTCCTTTCGCAGTATAAATATCCTATTAAGTGGAGTCAAATGGACACTCGCAGTAGCATCTCAACTCCTGCACACATTTCTAACAAGTTGACTGCCAAATCGGGTAACCTCTTTCACGATCATACAATGTTTCGTAGTTGTGGGCGTTTTGCAATATGTCACCTTCACCAGACTTGATATTGCCTATTTTGTTAACAAAGTGTCTCAATTTATGCATGCTCTAATGGAGGCATACTATTCAATTGTTAAGCGTATTTTACACCATTTAAAAACCACTTTTACTCATGGTTTATAGATCACTCAAAATTCAGCTCATCAGTTGCATGGTTACTCTAATTCGGCTTGAGCGGGTTCATTGATGACTGTAAATCCACCACTGGCTTTACCATTTTCCATGGTTTGAATCTTGTTTCTCGGTCCTTCAAAAAGCAACAATCAGTTTCCCATTCCACTATTGAGTATAGGGCCCTCGTAGCCGCTACTTTAGAACTTACTTGGCTTGAGTCTCTTCTTTGTGAGCTTGATCACTCTCTACTTGTGACTCTTATTATTTGGTGTGATAACCTCAGTGCCATTTATCTCACTGCCAATCTTATTTTTCATTCACACACCAAACACAAGGAGATTGATTTTCACTTTGTTCATGAACGGGTCAAGGACAAGAAGTTAGTGGTTAAATAAATTAGTTTTGAGGATCAAGCCGTTGATATTCTCACCAAACCATTAAGGAAAGATCATTTTCAATATCTTTGTAGCAAACTAACAGTGGTTGCTCACCTCCATCAACTTGAGGGGGAGTGTAACATAAAATAGTTATTCTTATTTTAGATAATGCTTGTAAAGGAAGAATGTGTATACATATACTTCTTGTATAGTTTGCACTCTAGTAAACTCTTGTATAAATACTCTTACTATGATAGTGAAAATCATTGGTTTTGAGGCTTTTTCATAGATTTTAGATTTAGTGTTTATTTTGTACATAAAGCGTACACCGTTGAAAGAATAGTACGCAATTATAGATTTGAAAATATCTAATTTTAAATTAATCGATTTTATAGATTTAAAAAAATTGAATTGGATACCAGAGGTTGATAGAGTAAGAAAATATAAGAAGTGAGTATCGAGATGATTGTTCCTTCGAAGGAGTATATGTCCTCTCGCGTTGTAGTCTTAATTGTTACTTCTTTACAGCTGTTGAGATTTTCCAATTGGATAACTATATGTGTTATTGGACTAAAATATTTTTTTTTAATTTCTTATTAGTTGATCCAAGTGTTAAAGAATTAATTGTAGTACAATCTCACTACAAAAAAAAAAAAAACTCCAAATTAGCGATAGACACTTTTTTGTCGCTAATTAGCGACTGATTTGCGATAAAATTAAGAATTAGTCGTGAAAAACTATTTTTTTTATATTTTAGCGACCGAAAAAAGAAACCGTCGCTAAATTTTGGTGGCAATTTATGGCGCCTTTTATTGCGACTAATTTAACGACTAAAATAGTAGTCGCTAATTTTTACAACTAATTTAGCGACTAAAAAATCTGTTGCTAAAATAGCGACGGCAATATCCGTCGCTAAATTTGGAGGCAATTTTAGCGATTTTGTTTGCGACCGATTTAGCGACTGAAATTTTTGTCACTAAACACAATTAAATTAGCGACGAAAATTTCTGTTGCTAAAAAGTTCTCAATTTTTTTAAATATGAAAATAATTTCCGGAATAGTTTAGCGACAAAATAATCAATCACTATTTTGTTGGTAAAATTGATTATAATATTAATAAAAGTATGTATACATATTTATGGTTATGAATTATTTTTAATATTTTTGCTTTACACATGAATTTTAATTTTATTTTTAATTTGTCTAAAATAATTTTTTTTTATTATTCAATTATTTAAAAATTTAATGAAAATATTAGATGGATGAACTGAAATTAATATTAATAAAGAAATTTATTAAGAAATATGTATTGATAATCTTTTTGGGTTTTGAATTAATAATTTTGACTAAATGACTAAATTAAATACATAAATTAATATATGTATGTTAGGCATAAATTAATACATAAAGTTACATACTTAAATATTTGGTTATTATTTTTAATATTTTTGCTTTACACATGAAATTATATTGAAATTCATTTCTTTTACTAATTCTGATAAGATTAACATTTAATCTTGAAAATATATAATTAAAATAATTGTAAACAAAATTTAATAATTTTTTTTAGTACTTTCATTGATTAAAATAAATGATGCGGTCGAGACGGGCATTCAGTATGTGGAGCGAGCCGAGCAGGCCATAACTTTTGCTACAGGTATCCAATCGCTTATTATAATATGTTTTCGGAAAGCTCGTTTCAAGCCGATCACATTTTACAAGGGTGTATGCTCCTTGTAATAGCCATTTTGGGTCTTAAAAAATGACATTTAGCCTTTCGTTTTTTAGTTTCAAGTTCAGTGGCATTTTCATAATTTTATTCATTTCTTTCATATAAATTGTTTGTTACCCGATTTTGAAAGGGACTTTTGGAATTTGAATAAGAACGATATTATTTCGGATGCTTTCGCTATGTCAGTATATAATAATAATAAATAAATGCAAGTATATGTAAATAGACAAGTAAATAATATGTATACATATAAATAAGTATATATAATTAATTATATAGATTTTCTTTAAAGATTATATAATTAATTATTAGATAAATTATAGTCAATTAAATAAATATATGCATACATATAAATAAGTAAATAGACATAAATAATAATAATAATAATAATAATAATAATAATAATAATAATAATAATAATAATAATAATAATAATAATAATAATAATACCTTAGGTCTATAATGAGGAATTAAATGAAACGAAGGAAAAAGAAAAGAGTGGAAGAAGGGGAAGAACAGGGGAATCAAGAGACCGAGGAAGAAAAAAAGAGAGGAAGAGAGAGAGAGACCGACGGAGCTTGGCGGAAGGAGGGGGGACTGGCGACGACCAACGGCAGAAAACTGACGGCGACTGCAGCGCCGACAAGACTGGCTGATTCCTCCTCCATCCCCGGCATCATTTCTCTCGCTTCTAGGAGAGAAACCGAAGCTTCCTTCCTCCGTTCCGATCAACTACTAGTGACCAGACGCTCCTCCTTTTACCTGTCATTCTTCCTCAATCGCTGACGACGAGCAGATCGGAGATGGAGAAAACCAAGACTTTCGACGGCGATTCTGGCCAGACGACGGGGAGTTAGAGCACGTCACCACCAGTAAGAGAGATCTGACACCGAGAGCTTCACTTCGATAGTGATATCGTCTCCGGTGGAGCTCCGGCGAGGCTCCAGCGACCCGTGAATGGGACGAAAATGACAAAATTTAGCTTGAAATAAATCGTAGGTGACTACCGAAATTAATTTTTCTTATGAAATTTTATATAAAATTTAAATTGTTAAATACAGTTTTGTGTTAGTGTGGTTTGTTAAATTGATTGGTAAATTAGCTGTGTTAAATTGGCTTTGGCTTGATTAAATTGAATTTAATGAATTATTGGTATTTAAATGATGGAATTTATGAAAATTTATGTTTAGGTATGTAAGAATTCATGAGAACAGTGCTGTGAGATTGAGAATTTTGTGGGGAGAAATGAATAATAATAATAATAATAATAATAATAATAATAATAATAATAATGCATAGAACTAAGCCAAGTAATATACATAAATCTGGGTTTAAAAGGGTTGGCAAAATAAGTTTTGGGAAGTCCACGGGTTTTGACCCTTCTTTCTTCTCTTCTTGAAAGAGCTGTTCACCAACTTCAATAACAAGCATAATGGTAGCTGCAAAGTTCATTAATGATGCGTAAGTACCAGTAATCAAAGGACAGCTTATATTTCTGTAGTTTACATGTCTGCTGATTGAGTTTGGTTTATCAGATAAAAGCAAGCTATAAGCACGGATCTAGTTTGTTTTCAAAAACTTTATGCTTAGAGAGGTCTCATGTATGGAGGTTTTAATATGAAATCCAAAAGCTTCATACTTCCCCATAGTTCTTGTAGCCTGTTATCCATTAAATAATTGATCAAATTCTTAGAAGATCTTTGTGGTTTTTCAGATTCTTTAATAATGCATACTATGCCAAAATGGGAGGTATAAGCACTGAAGAGTTAAACAGATTGCAAATGAAGTTTTTGTTTAGTATAGATTTCAAACTTCATGTAAATGTCAATACATTTGGACGGTACTGTTCTCAGTTGGAGAAAGAAGCTACGAAAGGGCTTCTTCAGATTGAAAGATCAATCTAGGCTTGCAGAATTAAAGAGAGTTGGTCCAACAAAGATGATTCCACCACTTGTGCTCCCACGATAGCAAGATCAAGTTTACATTTTATCTCACTTGTATCATTGTAATATCTTTTCATTTGAATACGGCTGAGTTAGAAATTCTGTATTTTAGTTTAGATGTCAGTTGCTTGAATGTCGAACATAGATGGCACACTAGTTATAGCCTGCTTGCTTTTTGCTTGTCATTCATTTTTTCCACATTTGGCTCTGGAATTCTTCTCCTACGCCTTTCCTCTCAAGGTTTGTGATGTTCCTTACCAAAAAGGTGTCTATGTACAGAGTATACAAAGTTATTGTCACAACATTGATTATTTGATTTCGCGAAGATTATCAATTCCTAAGCATCCTTGCGCAATTGGGAAAGAATATTCAACTATAATTAGACATTTTTTTTTAGTTGAATTAAAGGGAGTTGGGATTTCTTTTCCTTACCTACGTTGCTCGATCAAATTGTGATGAGTGAAGGACTTCATATGTGAATTTTTTTCCCTTGCCATAGGATGGCTTAGTTCTATGCCTTGTATATTGTTAATAATATTGCATAATAAATTAAATTAATGTAAAAAAATAATAAAAATTTAATAATTTTTGCGATGGAATAACAACGGAATTTTTGGTCGTTAATATTTTTTAATTTTTACAATGATTACTTTGTGGATTATTTAGCGACGGAATATTTTATTTTTAGCAATGGAATTTGCTGTCGCTATTTTTGGGGACTATTTTATATTTTAGTCGCAAAATTTCTTGCGATGGTCGGAATAGCGACAATTATTCGTTTTATCGTTAAAAGTTATTAGCGACGAAATTTATGGAATTAGCTATCAAAATTTTCTTTTTTTTTTAAGTGAGCTTATTAGATTTGGAAACAAAAGTAGAAAGAGTAATTAAAAAAAAAGTGTAGGATCCCACATGGTTGAAGCAGGTGTTGTGTCCATTTGGCTTTTGGTGTTAAGTTCCATTCATGTGATCTTTTAATAAATAATTAATAATCTTTTTGGACGCTTCCTCTTTACCCATTGCTCTCTCCTTTCTCTTTGCTAAGGTTAAATGATCGGAATATATATATATATATATATATATATATATATATATATATATATTTATTTATTTATTTATTTATTTATTCACATGAATTTAATTTCATAGTTAATTTAAATACTTAAATTTTAATAATAATTTATTAAATATTTATTTTTATTAATTTTAAAAATAATAAATATAAATTTACATTATATATCGAGATACTCAACTGTGTTAATATTGTATCACACAATATTAAAATTAATAACAAACCCATCTCTTATAGTTTTTAATTTTCATTAGTCTCATTATGCATGTGGATCACGTGTTTTCATCGCAACGATTTAAATGATATATTAATATAGTTGAGTATCAAATATTTCGATTTTCAAAAATAATGTGAATTTAAATTTATTATTTATAAAATTGATAAATATAGATGCTGAATAGGTTATTTTCAAAGTTTAGCCAAAAAAATGAGAATTTTGGCTGGTGATATAATATCAATTCACTAATTCCTTACTGAGTTACTGGAGATACATCAACATCAAACATCATAATTTTCTTTCTCTCATAAAAGTTTTTGAGATTTTTAATTTGCTATGTTTTGATACATAATGCATGGTATGGTTCCTAATTGCTAAGGTTTTAGGTTCTCGGCATGGTATGTAACTAACAATTATAGGAATTTTGGTTATATTGCCTTGTTGTTAAGCAACGTAAAGTTGATTAAAGTTTTCATCTTCTATCTAAAAACTCATTTTCATTTGGTGTCTTTGGATGCGTAGTGAAAGGTTAAAGAATATATTAGGTCCATAATTTTTTTGTTTTTTTAAAAGAAAAATGGAATAAAGTGAATAAATAATTTGTAAATTATTATTTCTATAGCGACAATTTAAACGTCACACACACGCACACATAGAGATTGTCTTGTAAGAAATTATGTTGTAGGTTAAAAAAATTAAAATGGACCATTGTTTCTTTAATTAGAGACGTTTCAGTATTAAAATTAATTTTAATATACAGAGATATTTCATTTTCGAACCCTTCACTTCTTTTATTTTTTTATAAAGAAATGCGTCATAAGATGTCTTTTATTTTAATTATAGAGAAAAAAATATATAAACCAACTAGATATCGCAAATGGTCTCATATCCCTATAAAAAAAAAGTCCCTTGCGATTTTTTTTTCAATTATAAAAAAGGATATATAATCAAACTATATATATATATATGTGTGTGGAAAGGAAGAATTCAACCATTTATATTAAGTGAAACTACTAACGTTTAATTTGTCTATTGCCTATGGCAATATTATTTTCTTTAATTGAAAGTCCTTATTATAACATATATATGTCACTTATCTTATTTCTAAAGCCTTGTATATATTCACTGTTGGCCCAAGGTCACACTCTAATTTTGATGATTATCAAACCTTAAATAAACTCTATTAAGAATTCTGTTCTAAACAAATTTGTGTAGGAATATCTTCTATGAGTTTGTCTGATGTAAAGGATCACTATTCTGAAAAAAGCATGGATTTTAGTTGTAAATTTGTTTATTGCCTTAGTTTGCTAGAAATTAGGTTATTAATATGTAAGATCAAATTAAGGCAAAATATTTACTCTCATGCATACACATTTTAGTTTTAAAATTGTACAAAAATAGTTTTAAGTTAGAAAATAAACTTTTGATCAAAACAGGTTTTTCGTTAAAAAATGGCTCTTTAGAAAATGAATTTTCGTGTCTCAGTTTTCTAAAGGAATTTCTATCTACCAATTTCTAACTGAATTTCTGCTCGTATCAGAATTCTGGGCAAAACTCAGAATCGCACTAAAAGACAAAATAACGGCTAGAAAACGGCTAGTTGAATTTTTACTTGTCTGTTTTGCCCTCCAACAGCCATAAACGGCTAGTTTATGATTTAATCTTTTTAAACCAAATATTTGAGTATAAATACATGATGTTTACCCATTAGAATGTTAGAAAAAGTTTGGAAAGAATTTCTACCTCTTAAGAGAAAAAGCTTAATTTGTTACTTTCACTTTCCACATCTTTGCACTTCGTTCTTTATATATTCTCCTCAATTTGGTTATAGCTTTTGTTGTAATCTTAGTGTGAGGAAATTCTATTGATAAAGATTGTGAGTTGGGGTTGGCTAGAAACCTAGGAAGAATTCTAGTAAGTGTTTGTAATCTTTTACTTTGGAAAAAAGATTGTGGGTAGATATACAAATTTAGGATTGTATATTGGCTTTTACTCTTGCCCTTAAAAGAGTTTAGATTGAAGAAAGGCTCAAGTAGTGAATCTTGGGGAGTGGATGTAGGCATGTTGGCCGAACCACTATAAATTCTGTGTGCAAGCTTTTCTGAGATCTTTTCTACTCTGTTTTTACATTCTGATTTGTAAAATCTGTTTCTTTAGAAAATCAGCCAGAAAATTTTGAGACACCCAATTCACCCCCCCTCTTGAGTGTCTTTGGGACCTACATTTGGTATCAGAGCGGTTCTCAATTCCCCTAAGGCTTAACACCCTTGAGTGATCCTACAAATGGCTGACACTCCAGTTGCAACTCCATTTAAGGAAGGGCACTCTGTTCATCGTCCGCCTATGTTCAGTGGTGAAAATTATCCATTCTGGAAAGTTGTAATGAGGCACTTCATCCAATCACAAGACATGGATTGCTGGGATATTATTGAAGACAGATATGAGCCTCCAAGGAAACCAGCAACTGAAGCAGGAGCTTCTGATGCCATTACTGTGTTAAAAACGAGAATGGAATATACTAAAGCTGAGAAGAAATTAGTGCAGCTGAACTCCAAAGCAATGAGTATTCTGTTTTGCTCATTACAAACAAATGAGTTTAACAGAGTCTCTGGATGTGAAACAGCTAAAGAAATATGGGACAAGTTAGAAGCAACATATGAAGGTACAAATCAAGTCAAAGACACAAGATTGCATGTTCTTATGGTGGATTACGAAAGCTTTAAGATGAAACCTGAGGAGTCCATATCTGAGGTAATTAACAGGTATGTGAAATTAATGAATGATATTAAAGCTTGGGAAAAAAACTTGATGAACATGATAAAATTGCAAAACTGGTAAGAGGTCTCACACCTAGATGGGAAGCAAAAGCTTCAATTTTATTGGATAAGGATCTTAGCACACTTAATTTTGATAATGTATGTGGATCCCTTATTTCGCATGAGCTTTATATTAAATCTCAAGATGCAGAGAAGGAAAAAGACAGGAAATTGAAGGCTATTGCTCTCAAGGCAGAATTTGGAAGTGATTATTCTACAGGGGATGATGAGATGGAGTTAATCACAAAGAAATTCAGAAAGCTATATAGAAAAGGAAAGAAATCCTACAGAAAATAGCATCAAAAATTCTCTCATCACAAGGCAGAGAACTCTTCAAAACCTACAGGTGATATTATCTGTTACGAATGCAACAAACCAGGTCACATAAAATCCAAATGTCCAAATTTAAGGAAAAAGGAGAAACGATTCAAGAAGAAGGCTATGAAGGCCACGTGGAGTGACAGTGAAGAATCAAGCACAAGCGAAGGAGAATCTGGAAATTCTGATGATATCGGGTTGATGGCAGTCTCTGATTGTGAAGAACGAGATTCATCTTCAGATGAAGAAGTAAAGGCCACAGCTGATAACTCAGAAAAATCTGAGGTAAGTGATTCAGAGTCTGATTATGATGGTAATGAGTATGAAAAAATGCTTGATTGTTTTGAAGAATTACATCATAAATATTGTCTGCTTAAGAAAACGCATACTGAATTAAAAAGGAATTTTGATGCATTGAGTTTGGAACATGAGAACACTAAGCAGTCAGAAATAAAATGGAAAAATGATTTTTCTGATTTAGAAACTAAATATGCATCTTTACATGAAAAATGCAAAGGAAAACAAGTTTGTGTGTGCAATAATAACACTGTTGAAAATGTGAAATTATTTCCTGCAAGTTCATCAAAGAATTTTTATAAGAAAAATTATTTTACGAAAAAGGCTGATAAGACAGCATCTTATAAAAAATTAGCAACTAATTCTTCTGCTATATGCTTTTATTGTTGCAAAAAATGGCATATTTCAAAATTCTGTTTTTATAAGAAGAATGCTAATTTTGTTAAACAAATATGGGTGATTAAGAATTCTGGAACAGTTACTGCTAACCTTCTAGGACCCAAGATAAATTGGGTACCTAAAAATGCTTGATTTTATTGCAGGTCTACCTAAGGAGCACCAAAACAGAAAAATTGTATATGGACAGTGGATGCTCCAGGCATATGACGTGGGACAGCAACAAGTTTTTCAAATTGGTCTGAAGTATAATCTATTAAGCATCAGTCAATTGTGTGACAAAAAGAGAAGAGTAATTTTTGAACTGGATCATTGTAGAGTTGAAAATGTTGAAACAGAAAAATCTGTTTTAAAGGGACAGAGATAAGGAAATATTTATTTAGTAAGCCTAGAAGACATCAAGAAAAGTGAAGCTAAATGTTTGATCTCAAAAGAAGATTTGAATATTTTATGGCACAGAAAATTGGGGCATGCAAGTTTTCACGTGATTGAGAAGCTTATATATATATATAAAAAAAAAAAAAAGGATTTAGTGAGAGGAATGTCAAGGATGAAAATTGATAAAGATCATGTGCAAAGAGGAGATATTCTGTTAGAATTTGTCTCTACCGAAAATCAAATAGCTGATATATTCACAAAGCCTCTCAAGGGAGACAGATTTTGTCAATTAAGAAGAAAGTTAGGAATGGGTACATCAGAAATTTAAAATTCTGTTGAGGTACGTTTTCTAACGAAATTCTGAGAAAAAATCTGCTGGTTAATTTTGAAATCAGTGTGGAAATGCGTGATATAATTTTTTCTTTATTATCTTACTGGTTTTAAATATTAAAATATATTTTTATGGCTTTCTCTTTCGTGTTCAATTATAAAAAGCTCATATTTTTTATTAAAGAAAAAATAGTCATTTTATTCTTTACTTAAAAAAAAAAAAATATTTAATCAAATCCGTTTGATCTTCTTCCTGGAAACAAAATCAGTTCTTTGAATTTAGTTAATGTGAAGAATGGTCAATTTAATTTTTTTGAGTTTAAAGTCCATGGTTATCTCATTGGAAAATGGAATTTGCTTTTTGACTTTTGTTTTTTCCAAAGTCTTCTCAAGTTACTTTTCATTTAATGAAAACTTGTTTCACACTCTTTCATTTTAATACTTTATTTGAAAGTGGTTTTAGTTTCTTCATTTCCATTCTCCCGTAACTTTTATTTCTATTTTGTAAAACTTATTCTCTTCTTACCCATTTGCCCAAATTCAAGATTCAACACAAAAATATGGTGATTTTGATCACAACCCATCTCTTTCAAATCAAAATCCAAGAAATACAACCCATGAAAATCAAAATTAAACCCAAATCAAAACCATCGTCCAAAATTATATTTGCCATATTTTCCTCCGAAATCGTCGATCGAGCTGATCAATTGCAAAATTAATTTTATGGATGGAATTCGAAGGAAGAAAATCGCTGTTGGCATGTTCAGGTAACGTAATTTTACTCCAATTTGGTAAAATTGTTTTTTGGGTGTTTGGGCAATATCACCGAAATTATCTTCATCGTTCAATTTGGGAAAAGAAAATTCAAGTCTCTCTGAATTTGCTCTCTTCAGGTATTATTTATTATATCTCAGTGACTTGAAAAATATTTTTATTGTTGGATTTGCTTTGAAAATATTTTTTAATTGAATATTATTGTGATAAATTGGTTGTTTCTCTCTTCCCTGTTGCTGATGAGAAAATGGTTAAATTTGTTAGGTTGAATATTTTGATATGTTGTTGATTAATTTTTATTAAAAATCAAATTGCTAATTTTTGTTCAAAATCAAAATTGAAAAATTGGGATAAATTTTTTTTGAGCTGATATGTTGGCTTATTGGTTAAAAATCAAATTGTTGGCTTATTGGCTAAATTTATGTGGATTGAATTTTAATGAAGAAAATTTGGGACATGTTGAGTTGTTATTGTGATTAAAAATGAGCTAATTCGATTAAATTGAATTTTATTTGAGAACAAATTGCAATTTTAATATATGATATGTGATATGTTAGGAATACTTGCTGTGTTTTTTATGCAAATCTGATAGTGAAATTTTATTGGATATTGATTGGATCTCTGTGCTTATTTTTTTGGGATTTCTGTGAACTGCTTATTGCTTGTGGATTGCTTTTATTTTTGGTGCATGCTCTATATATCCTTTTTGATTGATGACAAAAAGGGGGAGAAATAGGTATATTTTGTTGAGAAATTTCTATGGATGAATTATTGGTTTGAATGGTTAAAATTGTTGAACTGTTAAAATTGTTGTTTATAGCTTGGTTATAAGCTTGAACTGTTAATATGTTTATATTTTTGAACAGGGGATATATAAGTGTTTATATTTACCCCCGTGCACATATTCAGGGGGAGCATATTTTTTACTAACCTAGATAGACTTCTAATTGAAATTTATTAAGGTTTTGTCATCATCAAAAAGGGGGAGATTGTTGGCCCAAGGTCACACTCTAATTTTGATGATTATCAAACCTTAAATAAACTCTATTAAGAATTCTGTTCTAAACAAATTTGTGTAGGAATATCTTCTATGAGTTTGTCTGATGTAAAGGATCACTATTCTGAAGAAAGCATGGATTTTAGTTGTAAATTTGTTTATTGCCTTAGTTTGCTAGAAATTAGGTTATTAATATGTAAGATCAAATTAAGACAAAATATTTACTCTCATGCATACACATTTTAGTTTTAAAATTGCACAAAAATAGTTTTAAGTTAGAAAATGAACTTTTGATCAAAACAGGTTTTTCGTTAGAAAATGGCTCTTTAGAAAATGAATTTTCGTGTCTCAGTTTTCTAAAGGAATTTCTATCTACCAATTTCTAACTGAATTTCTGCTCGTATCAGAATTCTGGGCAAAACTCAGAATCGCACTAAAAGACAAAATAACGGCTAGAAAACGGCTAGTTGGATTTTTACTTGTCTGTTTTGCCCTCCAACAGCCATAAACGGCTAGTTTATGATTTAATCTTTTTAAACCAAATTTTTGAGTATAAATACATGATGTTTTACCCATTACAATGTTAGAAAAAGTTTGGAAAGAATTTCTATCTCTTAAGAGAAAAAGCTTAATTTGTTACTTTCACTTTCCACATCTTTACACTTCGTTCTTTATATATTCTCCTCAATTTGGTTATAACTTTTGTTGTAATCTTAGTGTGAGGAAATTCTATTGATAAAGATTGTGAGTTGGGGTTGGCTAGAAACCTAGGAAGAATTCTAGTAAGTGTTTGTAATCTTTTACTTTGGAAAAAAGATTGTGGGTAGATATACAAATTTAGGATTGTATATTGGCTTTTACTCTTGCCCTTAAAAGAGTTTAGATTGAAGAAAGGCTCAAGTAGTGAATCTTGGGGAGTGGATGTAGGCATGTTGGCCGAACCACTATAAATTCTGTGTGCAAGCTTTTCTGAGATCTTTTCTACTCTGTTTTTACATTCTGATTTGTAAAATCTGTTTCTTTAGAAAATCAGCCAGAAAATTTTGAGACACCCAATTCACCCCCCCTCTTGAGTGTCTTTGGGACCTACATTCACTTTATCTTCTTCAAGGCCGGAGCGGCAAGGAAATTGAGAACTTTTCAAATGTTTTACTAAAATCATCAACAAGTGCATGATGAGAATCCTCCTTTTTCTTCTTTTAGCAAAAATCATTTGGGTCCTTAAACTTACATATGCAAAAATATATAGTTCTATTTTATTTGTTAAAATTGAGCCCAATAATATGACCAATGTTAGTTGATTTAAATGATCCGATATTTATTGTTTTAAAAAAGATTTCGATTTCAAATCTTATGGAGAGTACAAATTTTACCTTTTTAATTTGTACTCGGTAGATAAAAATGTTGAAATCCAAGGACCCCAATCTTTTCTTTTTCACTAACATGCTACAAAATTAATAAAATAAAACGTCTTCTTACATATACAAGAGTTTAATTTGCTGTGAAGTTGAAAATAGTGGATCGTTATAACCAAGTTAGGTTGGCTTTTTGTTTGGTGTTGTTTTGGCCTGCAAAATATAAGGATATTTGCTTCACTTACAAGTTACAAGTGCATACACCTTATTCATAAAAACTGTCCGGTATAAGTGCACATACATATGTCATCCGATTATTTACGTGCATTCGATCGATGGTGCAGATGGAATGAATAATAGTTCAGTATATACACACGCATTTGTATCATGTAATTACATACATCCAATGGAGGGTGCAGATGGGCGATTATAATGTTTTAAAGAAGATTTGACAAATGGGTTGGTGAATTTATGGGCAGCTGCATTGCCATATGGCACTATTGGGCTACGCTAAGCTGTTGAGACATAGCTTTCATGTGACCATTCTTAGGTTGGTATGTCATAAATCATAAAGCACCTCTGCTCTTTCATACTATGTTAACTATAGCTAGTCCATATTTGTAATAAATACATAAATTGCCGACAATAAACAATTAGAAATTTTGTTTAGGAAATATTTATGTCCTTTTCTACCTACGTGCAGTCTCTTCCATGAGAGTGATTTTTTTTATTTAATTTCTCATTTCTTCTTTTCTTTTCATTTTACAGAGCAAGGCATCTTTGTTTATTCATACGTAGATTGGTATGTGTACCAATCAAGTAATAAATTGGATATCATTTTTACTGGGATCAATTAATTAGTATATAATTATTCTAGAATTGCCTATTTTACCTGATAAATCAATATTATACTAGTTTTTGGCTTAATTTAACCAAATATAATAATGCAAAATTAACTATGAACTAATAAATCAAACACAATTTAAAAAAAATAATAATAATAATTCTAAGGGTCAAAGTTTTGCTAGGGTCATCCATCCTTCCATTAAACACAATTCTCAATCAAATTGAAAAACTCATCAATTAAACCCAATCACATTAACCTAAAAATTGATATTCTTGTCAAGTCTATGTATACAGAAAATTAGAGATTAAATATGAATTTTAATGAATTCTCCAACTTGGAAACAATTCAAATCCCTAATTCTAACTCAACCCTCCAACTTAAAAACACAAGAATTAAAATTAATCTTCAATCTGCCAAAAGTCATCGATAATTTGAAGTCAAAATTCATAAATAAAAAAAAATCAACCATTCAAGCATTAAGAACAAAGGTAAAAGAAGAATTTCAACTGAAAAATGCATAAAAATTAATAATCATCCATAACAAATATAGGGAATCAAGAGTCATTTAACAAAATAA